>CM021250.1:24104427-24704427 GCA_010577795.1 Isatis tinctoria
AGTGTATTAATTTTTTGTTGACATGTCCGAATTTAAATATTTCATTGGTTAGATTCTCCTCAAATTACTCTCAGTGAGACACGTGTCTGAAATTTTTCTCTCCGTCTTCTCAATTAATATATAGGGGATTAAATTAAATATTTTAAAATATTTATTAAATTCAACATATGCGTTTAAATTAAAATCATCTTGCGATTATTTATTTATCTGCTCAACCGCCCGTAGGGCGGGTCAACCCCTAGTAGTAAGATAAGTTCGGAGCAACACCTGATGTTTTGTAGGTTTTTGTCATGTTTTACGTTCATGGTTTCTAAATACATAAGTTGTTTATAGTTGATGAGGGTACCGATTGGAGACACGACTGTTGTGGCTTTAGGCTTCAGGCTTTAGACTTTAGAGAATTTGGCTTTAGAGATTTTGACTGTAGAGATTTTGGCTTTAAAAGTCTGATTTGTATCAAAAACTGTAGAGACAGTTACTGCTAAGATTTTTATTAAAAAAATAGTAATTGAAATTGAAAACACTGATTTATTTGTTATTAAAATTTAACTTAAAAACAAAAATTTATTGAATAAAATAAGTCTTTTTGTGGCTTTGAATACTTCTAAAACAATTTTCAATATAATTTTTTTTAGAGATTTTATAAAAAATACTATTAAATTATTTTGTTTTTTTTTCTGTTTCCAATACTTCTTAAATAATGTTTTAGAGATTTTTTTTAAAATAGTATTAGATTTATTTTTGTTTTGTTTTGAATGGTTTTTAAATTATTTTTCAATATATGTTTTAGTGATTTGCTAAAAATAGTATTAGTTTTTTTTAATTTTTAATTTGCTTTGATGAAAAAAACTTCAAAAAAAGTTCATGATTGCTTAAAAAGAGTGAGGAGAGAGAGAGATAGAGAGAAGAGTCTAAAGCCATATTTTTGAGACGGTAGAGAATGATGAAAAAAATAACTGTAAAAATGACTTTCAAGTCTCTAAAACATGATTGAGTATTTTTTTTGCTTGATGGCTTTGAAAGCCATCTTACCAATAGGTGCCTACGTGAGGTATGAATACGCTACCAGGGTTCCTTCCTGTATTGGATAAAATGTTTCAGCCAAACCCCTACAACTCATTAAAATGAGATCTCCATTTATAGTTCTTTATCGAATTGACGCCTTAACTCCATTTCAGTTAGATTATAGGGATTAGGGACCACTTCCAGATCTCCCACCAAATCATCCCATTAGCAGAAACTTCGATTGAAAAACCGTTTAACAGGTACTAAAATAAGGGACGCCACAACGAAGAAGCCATCTTTATTCCTACTAAAAAGTCAAGACAAATAAACAATATACAGCAATCAAAATTTCGATCTAAATTGTCTGCCAACCCAAAACATGAAATATTCTGGACTCACTTCCAAATCACCAAAAAAAGGGACACATAACAACATAGGAGCAGGGAAAAAATGATCCGTCATACGTGACCGAAGAAATTTCATAAATGGTGAAATATCAACAGACAAAAAAGCCTTTTTGATTTCATCGAGTTACTCTTGGATTCAACACGGACTCATACGAACAATCTTATGCGGTTGGTCTTACAGTGGAAATCATCTACGTCCTCTTTCGTTTTTACCAGTCTCCAATCAACGTCCTTCCAAAAAAATACGCAATACTTAAAACATGGGCCCTTTAGAATGATAGGCCCAAGTTTAAGAGCATCTATCTAAACCATGCATGATGCTGTTTCCATCTTTGAGGTGTATCTCTTAGAATAAATGATGTTACTGTGAATTAATTTAACATATCGAGAAAATTACAAATTTCTAAAATATAATTATATTCTACAAAACACAAACTACCTCACACTCCTATGCTCCTATACCACAAAATCTCCCCCCCCCCCCCCCCTAATTCTTTAAAAAAAAACTAATAATAATACTGTCAAACAATTTTAATTTTATTCACTTTCATCTTATTTAAAAAAACAACGATAAAGACAACAATCAATGGACAACGAATTCTTGATCTCTAAATACATGATGCATGAATTATAAATATAGATATATTAACAATTTATTCATTTAAAATATTTTAAAGAAAACTTTTAAACAAGAGCATATTATTTTGGGATTAATTTCTTAAAGCCAAAATCATCGTCGAAAACATTTAAAAATACAATAATAAAATAAAAAGATCAAATTTAATAAACGAAAATTCCAATTTATAACTAATTGCAAATACATTTTTTAAAAATATATATTTATTATATATATATTACATAAAGAAATAAAAATGAAATCATTTAAGAAATTATTTTAAATAATATAAATAATAAAGAAATTCAATTTTATGTTATAAAACCGCAAGGAGCGCGGTGAAATTCCTAGTTATTCAAAAGAATAATAATGCGCTTTGACACGTAACAGCTCAATCAATTGAAGTCAAATCAATAAATTCCAAATCAAGTACTAAATGGAGGACATTAAAGTTGATTTCAAGCTATAAAAATAAATTGTTCTTGTAGTAGTTCTCATAATTCGTATCAGCGTTAAAAAAAACTAAAAAACAAGATTTACTAAGCGACTTGAGGTACTGAGAGGAGTTTCTAACGATGTGGGACGTTGCCTAATTCAATATTCCGCTGACTTCAACGGGTTTGGGCTTTATTTACAGCCCACCTCCTCAACACGTCGTTGTTAGGTCCAGTTCTACAGCTCGCCTTTGGTTTGGCCAGGTCTGGTCTAATTATGGTTTTTCGTCTAGTTTGGACTTCTTTTCTTGATTTACGAATAGTGTTATGGACAATGCTTCGAAGATAAAAGATACAAAACAAACCTTCAGCTTGCTGGTACAATCAAGATGAGTTGTAAATGCACGTACAAAGGGTCATGTCACCCTTTTGTGACATGGTCAGGTCGCTATTTCCTGTAGGAGGACGTTGGCGACCTGCTATGCACAGCTCCAGCTCGCCGTTTCCTTCTGGGAAAAAATGAGCGACCTGTTCATAGCTTTTGATCGTCTAGAAACCTATTCAACTCGCCCAAATCCCCTGCGGAAGGAACTGGTGAGCTGAATCTTCATGTTCTGCAAGTGTTAGCTCGCCCATTCCTTTGTGGGAGGGAGTTGGCGAGCTGTCTTTACTATTAGGTTGGTTCCAGCTCGCCCAAGCTTCCCTTGGAGAAACTGGCGAGCTGGTCTGTCCTTCAGGTTGCCTTAATCCCTTGGAAAGGGAAATGGTGAGCTGGTTTACTATCTGAGAGCGTCTCATCTCACCCAATTTTCCACTAAGAGAAGTTGGAGAGCTGGTTTGATGCTTCGACAAGATGTTCATGTCATCAGAGGAGTTTTCATGTCTTCAGACAAGATTTTTTAAAAATTGTAAAAAAAATAAATATTATTAAAATAATTTTCGATTATTTAAAGATATAAGATGAATTTTAATCCTTTTTCTTTATTGTTTCTCTTCAATTTTGATGAAGACCCAATTTGTTATATATTTCCTTTTGACAAAATGGATTTGGAGGAATGAAGAGGAACCAATTTAAATTTTATTTCCTCTTAAATGATGTAAATTTTGAGAAACATTAAATTCCTCCCCATTTTTTCTTATAAGTAGGTCACCAATTGAAATTGTCATTTCACATATAATTGAATATAGTTATAACCATATTATTTACATATAGTTTCATATATAGATATATCAATATCAACTGTATAAATATTGTTAACTAATATAATAACTATAATTTACTATTTATGTGAATATATGAATATTTTATAAATAATTAACTATTATTATATATACGTAGTTAGCTGATAACTATAATAATCATCATGTTATGAAATATACATGTTAAATAATTATATACTATTTTCCAAACACTAATGTATTTTTTTTGATAAAATGTAAATTATATTAGCAAAAAAAAAGTTTGAATACAATAGCTATAAATAGCCAAACACTTCTAAGGCCAAAAAAAATAAAAACCGATTAGGAGTGACCATTTGAACAAACTAAGAGCGGTATGACCTAATTATAGGTGAACCAAAAGGCGAGTAGCTTAGAGCAGCCTTTTCGTAGTCGAATAGCAAGCAGCGAGTCCCTCACTGCTCAGTCAATCTGCTGGAAGATGGACATGGAAGATAAAACCAAGTTATTGTGTTTTCTGCTATTTCTTTCCCGCCAAAGGAAATAGACCATAACATGACACACAAGCTTCCTAAGAAGCATTTGCTCTGTGCGCATAGTTCCACAAAGAAGCCATTGGAGTAGATCCTCCCAAGATGTGAAGCTGGGTGTTTGCCTGACGAGACGCTGGAGAACAAGTTTCCACACTTCGGCCGAGTAATCACAGGTAACAAACAGGTGATCCCGCGACTCTGCATAGTAAGAACAAAAGGTGCAAGCTGGGTTGATATTCAAACCCCACGAAGCCAGTCTTTCATTTAAAGGTAGTCTGTCCAGATTTGCCACCCAGAAGTTGAATGCATGTTTAGGGACATTATTCTTGAACCACACCGCTTTACTCCATGGTTGAGTGTTCCTTCTTGGTCTTAAAAATTCCCAAGTTAAGCTAGTTGAGAATTCCGCCTTTCTGTTGTTTTCAGGACCCCAAAGAAACTGATCAGGTGGCCGTGTGCCATGAAGGTCAGGGATAGATCGCATTAGATCAGCTAGAGCTGCAATAGCCGGATCTCTTGAGCGAGATGGAGCATGCCAATCCCGTGAAAAGTAGGCATCATGTAGTGATGCAAGAGCAGTAATTCCCACGCGCCTAGGTCCATTAGGTCCAACAAGATCAATCAAGGGTCCATTTAGTGACCAATTATCATGCCAAAAGGAGATCCTCCTGCCGTCACCAACATCACATGCAAGGAGGGAGCGCACAATTGGCCTGAGGGACAATAGATATTTCCAAATCCAAGAGTGCGAGTCTTTTATCTCTGTGGACAAATAGTTGCTACGTTTTAGCCTATGCTCTCTTGTCCAAATGACCCAAAGAGAGCTAGTGGAGGAGAAGAGCAGCCAGACCAATTTCAGATTTAACGCCTTATTTCACACTGAGAAATTCCGCAAACCAAGACCTCCTTCAGTTTTTGGTAGGCAACAGTTTCTCCAAGAAATCTTTGTAGAGGCACGTTTAGCAACATCTCCGGCCCAGAGAAATCTATTGCATAACCGTTCTATTTCCTTTAGACAGTCTTTAGGAAGGGAGAAAGCAGCAAACTAAAAGTTAACAAGTCCATAAATGACAGAAGTAAGAAGCTGAAGTCTGCCAGCGAAAGAGAGGCACTTAATCGTCCAGCTATTGAATTTTGCTTTTATCTTGTCCATGAGGGGGGAGTAGTCTGACTTGCGTAGTTTCCTATGCATCAGGGGAAGAACGAGGTATCTTATGGGGATGGTACCCATTCGGAAACCAAAAATTTTTAAAGCTTCAGTTTCATATGGGTTTAGTCCGACAAGAAATAAATCTGTCTTATCCTTATTCATGCATAAACCCGATATTTGATTGAACTTCTCAAGAGAGGAAGCGATACCTTGCAGAGATGAGAGAGTCCCATCAAACAATATGACAATGTCATCTGCAAAATCCAGGTGCGTGACTTTCGGGTTCCTTCCAAGTGGATGATACCCAATAGACCCGGCGTCATACTGATCCTGCAGGAGATTGGAGTACGCTTCCATGGCGACAACGAAAAGGGATGGTGATAAAGGGTCTCCCTGCCTCAGCCCTCTCGTCCCTTTGAAAAAACCGCAGAGCTCACCATTGACGTTAACCGAGAAAGATGTCGTCGTTAGACATTCAGAGATCCACTTCACAAAAAACATGTGGAAAGTCAGCTTGCTGAAGGGTTTCAATGATGAACTCCCAATTCACAGAGTCAAACGCCTTTCTTAGGTCTACTTTTATGAGACCTCTTTTATAGATATTCTTGCGATTGAAACCCTGAACCATTTCAGTAGCAAGAAGCACATTTTCAACCAACAATCTACCCTTAACGAAAGCGGACTGGTTGTTGGAAACCATGTAGGGGGAATTCAGGGTATATGGCACATTGAGGGTCAAACAATGTTCGTTGCCAAATGGGAACCAGGTCTTACTCCAGCCATGCCTGAGCTGACTCAAGTTCCAGTCTGGCTCAAATTCAGGGGAGTTCCTCCGCAGTTCTTCAATGAGGAAGCCCTTGAACATGTTTCTGGAGTTTTGGGAGACCCCCTATATTGGCATCCGTCAACCGCAAATCTCTCTAATATTGATGTCGCAAAGGTCTTCACAATAGTCGATCCCTTTAAACAACTCCCGGAAGTGATGAATGTCCAATTTGAGTCTGGCGAAACTCATCGAGTGGAGGTTAGTTGTCCCTGGTTACCCCCAACATGTGATCATTGTAAGGAGGTGGGACAGTATTAGGCGCTGCCCAACAGCTCCAGTTACTTGTCTCGTCTGCAACTCTACTGGACATCTTGGCGTAATCTGTCCACGTACAAAGAAAGAGTCTCTTCCTGTAGAGGCTGGAAAGACTGACACTGCTTCCAAGCGCAAGAGTCCACTGCGTATGTTAAAGGAAACAAAAGAAACGACGAGCCGACCTGACTTTACCTGCTAGGAAAACAGCCTCTGATTATCTTCTGAGAAATGATAAGGAAAGAGGTAAACAAGTTGCAGGAAGCTCCCTATTCGAGGATGAGGGGACTTCAAAGGGGGATAAGGAATCTCTGGAAAAGGCCCGGTACAGTGCGGGCACGTCTTCATCACTACAAGAAAACGTTGATATTCTGAGGGAAATTCCGAGGGAAAATGATTTCCTCGGAATTTTCCGACGAAAAACCGAGGAAATTCCGACGGACCCTGTTTCCTCGGAATTTCGTCGGAAAATTCCGAGGAAACATGTGGTCCTCGGAATTTTCCGACGAAATTCCGAGGAAACAGGGTCCGTCGGAATAAACCGACAGATATTTCTAAAATACCGAGGAAAGTTAGAAGCCGTTAGAGACCCGTTGGGGAGCCGTTGTGGGATTTCAATAATTCCGAGGAAATACCGAGGAACGGTGGTTTTTCCTCGGAATTTCCTTGGAATTTCGTCAGTATTGTCGGCAGAAGCCGTTAGAGACCCGTTGGGCGAGCCGTTGTGGTATTTCAATAATTCCGAGGAAATACCGAGGAACGGGGGTTTTTCCTCGGAATTTCCTAGGAATTTCGTCAGTATTGTCGGCAGGATTTCATCTATAAATACACTCACCCCTCTTCCTCTTCATTCACTCCATTTCTTCTTCTCTCCTCCCACTATCTTTAGACACGATTTTCCTTTCAAAAAAACATGTCTTCTTCAAATTATTATCGTTCTTGGATGGATCGACCTCATTTGGATCCGAACACGAAATTGCTTACGAAAGAATACGAACGAGGTCTAAAGGAATTCATGGGGTTAGTTAAACGACAACCAGAAGCCGAAACAGGTAAGTTAATATGTCCTTGCTCTAATTGTAAAAATAGAAAGGTTATTAAAGAGTTGGATGTTTGGACACATATTTTTTTAAATGGGTTTACACGAAGTTACAAAATTTGGTATCATCACGGGGAAACAGGATATGAACCTGGTAGTACTAGCGAACCTCGGCCGGCAGTTAGATTAGAAGAACCAATTAGAACGGATTTAGACTATGGTGTAGGTGTTGAGCAGATGGTAATGATCATTTTAGAGGGGAAGATTTACCCAATGCAGAAGCTAGGAGATTTTATGATATGTTGGATGCTGGAAAGCAACCTTTGTATGAAGGTTGCAGAGATGGTCATTCAGCTTTATCATATGCTACAAGACTGATGTCCATTAAAACAGATTATAACTTGGCTGAAGACTGTGTGGATGCGATAGCTGAATTTGTAAAAGGTATTCTACCTGAGGATAACGTAGCTCCAGGTTCATACTATGAGGTTCAGAAACTTGTATCTGGTGTTAGTTTACCGTATGAGGTAATAGATGTATGCAGCGATAACTGCATGATTTATTGGAGGGCGGATGACCAGCGGATTACATGCAAATTTTGTGGGAAGCCTCGTTACAAAGATACGAGTGGAAGAGTTAGAGTGCCATATAAAAGGATGTGGTATTTGCCTTTGAAGGAAAGGTTGCAGAGGTTGTATCTTTCGGAACGGACAGCGCAACGAATGAGATGGCATGCGGAGCACTCAACAGATGGTGAGATTAGACATCCTTCAGATGCAAAAGCGTGGAAGCATTTCCAATCAAAGTATCCCGACTTTGCATATGAGAGAAGAAATGTCTACCTTGGATTATGTACCGATGGTTTCAGCCCGTATGGGAAGAGTGGAAGACAATATTCTCTATGGCCAGTCATTGTTACACCATATAACTTACCCCCAAACTTGTGCTTGCGACGAGAGTTTTTGTTTCTCTCCATTCTCGTTCCCGGACCAGAGCATCCTAAGAGATCGCTTGATGTGTTTCTTCAGCCACTAATATATGAGTTGCAACAGCTATGGGGTGAAGGTGCTGAAACGTACGACATTTCGTGTAAAGAAAACTTTCAAATGCGGGCAGTACTAATGTGGACAATAAGTGATTTTCCAGCATATGGTATGTTATCTGGATGGACAACGCATGGGAGGCTATCATGTCCATATTGTCAAGATGACACAGATGCTTTCCAACTAAAGAACGGAAGAAAAACGTGTTGGTTTGACTGTCACAGACGATTCCTACCACATGATCATCCATACCGTCGGAGTAAGAATTTCTTTAGGAAGAACAAACAGGTGTTTGATGGTCCACCTGAGGAAGTTAGTGGGAAAGTTTTGAAGACACAACTAAGAGATTTTGGTGCAGAAAGGACGCCAGACGTCGGTGGACATGAGCAGTTTCCTGTAGATGCTGTTGGAGAACTACATAACTGGCACAAGAAAAGTATTTTCTTTGATTTGCCATACTGGGAGGATCATCTGCTAAGGCATAATTTAGATGTCATGCATATTGAGAAGAACTTTTTTGACAATCTCATGAACACGATCCTTAACGTTAAAGGTAAAACAAAGGATAATTTGAAGTCAAGACTGGATTTAGTCGATATATGTGCTCGTCCAGAACTTCATGTTGATGAGAATGGTAGGGCTCCTTTTCCCATATACCGGCTTGATACAGAGGGGAAAAATGCGTTCTTTGATTGGATTTCAAACGATGTGGAGTTTCCAGATGGTTACGCATCTAATTTGCGAAACTGTATCGACAGAAAGGAAGGAAAGTTTATTGGCTTGAAAAGTCATGATTGCCATGTGATGATGCAGCGCCTCCTTCCGTTTGCCTTCAAGGAACTATTACCAAGAAAAGTTCATGAAGCAGTTGCAGGGATAAGTGCTTTTTTCCGCGATTTATGCAGCAGATCAGTGACTCTTGAAGGTATTACAAATTTGAAGACTAACATTGCCGTGATTCAGTGCAACCTTGAGAAGATATTTCCTCCCTCATTTTTTGATGTTATGGAGCATCTTGCTATTCACCTTGCAAGAGAATTGGAACTTGGTGGTCCTGTGCAGTATAGATGGATGTATCTGTATGAGCGGTATATGTTCCATTTGAAGAAGAAGGTGAAAAATTTAAGTAGGGTGGAAGGTTCTATAGTCGCACAGATGATCAATGAAGAAATTTCAAACTTTGCGGAGCACTACTTTCCAGCAGAAGTTCAGACCAAGAACAGAAGATCTGCTCGACATGATGATAGAGGTGAACGGGCAACATATCATGTTAAGGTTCCAGACATTTTCACAGATGTTGGACGACTTAGCGGAAAACCAAAGGACCGTCGACTTACTGAGCACGAGCGAAGTCATTTGCAGACATATTTGCTGACGAACTGCAAAGACGTTCTTCCATATGAGAGGTAAGTTTATTATCTAACAAAATTCTATTTTAACAAATTGACATTTTAATCTAATTAATTCATATGTACAGGATATTCATGGAAGCGAAGCGGTCCGAATATAGATACGCCACAGAGGCGGAACTAGAAGAAATGAAGCAGAGAGAATTTGCTGGATGGATGTTTACCTATGTGAGTGCCTTAAACAAATTAAAATTAAATTTACCATATATTTTTACTAATTCATATTTATTGATATAACCTACATATGTGCAATTAATAGGTGTCTTCTCGTTTGGCCAGAGGTGAAAAATTTGACGATTGGATACGCGAGATGGTGGTTGGCCCAATCTGTGTTGTAAAGTCATATCCGAGATTTTGTACTCGAGGATATGCATTCGCAACTGAAAAGAGGAGACATTCGCGTAAAACCTATGATGCTGGCGTTTGTTCTGCATCAGGAGATGATGTATACTACGGACACATACATGAGATTTTGGAAATCAAGTATTTGGGCTTGCTTGGATTGCGCTGTACTGTTTTCTATTGTGATTGGCACGACAACACTCCAGATCGTGGTGTGAGAACAGATGCATTTGGTGTTACATCAGTACATTCGAGGCGAAAGCTCCAATATTATGATCCTTTCATTCTTGCTTCTCAGGCCGATCAGGTAAGTTAATGTTGTACGAATTCAGAATGATTGATCATAATTCATACTTTTACTAATATTTTTTTAAATGTTACAGGTTTCTTATATCAAGTACCCACGGGTAAGGAACAGAGATGATCCATGGGTTACGGTTACAAGAGTCAACCCGAGAGGCAGAGTTCAGGGAACTTCAGAGCTGGAAGACCCACTGCAACCAATTACATCCGGCAACTTAAGTGCAGCAGAAGATGTAGCGGAAGGTGGCCTTGTAGTCGATTTGACCGACTTCGCAGAGGACGCCGTCGTTTACACAGAAGATGAACCCGTTATTGGAGAGTTTCACCAAGATCCAGATTCTGATTCATCTGGGGATGATGATTCCGAGTCACAGTAGAGTTTTTTTTTTTTTAAAAAAAAACAAGAAATTCCGACGAATTTCCGAGGGAATTTAGGGTTTCATCGGAATTCCGTCGCAAATCAAATAATCGATTTAGGTATTTTGATTAATAATGATTTTCCTCGGAATTTCCTCGGAAATTTCCGACGGAATTCCGAGGAGAACTTCTAAAAACCCCAAATCCTCGGAATTCCGTCGGAAATTTCCGAGGAAATTCCGAGGAAAATTCTGATTTTGGGAATTTCCTCGGAATTTCCTCGAAAATTTCCGACGGAATTCCGAGGATTTGGGGTTTTTAAACCGATATCGACGTTTTGCGGATCGAATAACACATATATAACCTTCATTGAGTTTCTTACCAACATTATGAAGTCAAACCTCAGTGTTTTACAAAATAACAAACACTTTTACGATTGGTCCAATAAAAATCACACATTATAAGATAAACACTTATACACTTTAACATACGTTAAAGGACTTACTTACAATTTTTTTTTGAAATTTTGTTATTTCATGGTTTATGATCATCTACACAAAGTATCCTTAATGATATGAATTGCATTTGTATTAAAAATGAAATACCGAAAAAAAAATAGGATTTCGAAACCCTAAACCACGTTTCCTCGGTATTTCCTCGGAAATTTCCGAGGAAATTCCGAGGCGATAACTGTTGGTCCTCGGTATTTCCTCGGAAATTTCCGAGGAAATACCGAGGAACGACATATCCGTCGGAGAAGTCTTACCGGGAAAACCAAAACATTGAATTATTTCGCGAACCGCGTGTAGGAATTCCGACGGAATTCCGACGACCTTTATCCGTCGGAATTATTAAATAATACCTAGCTTCCTTCTTCTTCTTCTTCTCCGCCGCTTGACCAAAAACACTCGATCCTCTCTCTCTCCTCGCGATTCTCTCTCTAGTCTCGATCCTCTCCGCCGGAAACTTCTCACGCCGCCGGTTCTATCTCATCTCGCCGTCGGAATCTCTCCTGCACTTCAATAATCATGTAAGAATCAACAAAAACTTTATATTTCTCTTGGAGCCTTACGATTTCGGATTACTATTTCGGATTTTAGGTTCTTAGAAGTATAGTTTCGGATTTTAGGTTGTTAGATGGATAGTTTAGGATTGAATTTCGGATTTTAGGTTCTTGTTTTATTTTTCTATGGAATTATATGTAGTTTGAAAAACGTTTTTCGATTTTTTAAAAAGTTTTCGATTTTTAAAAACTTTTTATGATTTTTAAAAACGTTTTTTAAATTTTTAAAACCTTTTCTGATTTAAAAAAACGTTTTTCAATGAAGTCAAAAAAGGTTTTTACTCTTCTATAAATAGTTTTTCTGATTTAAAAACATTTTTTAAAACGTTTTTGATTTTTAAAAACTTTTTATGATTTCCAAAAACGTTTTTTTAATTTTTTAAAACCTTTTCTGATTTAAAAAAACGTTTTTCAATGAAGTCAAAAAAAGTTTTTTACTCTTTTATAATTCGTTTTTCTGATAATAAAAACAATTTTTAAAACGTTTTTGATTTTTAAAAACTTTTTATGATTTTTAAAAACGTTTTTTTTTTAATTTTTTAAAACCTTTTCTGATTTTAAAAACATTTTTCATTGAATTCCAAAAAGGTTTTTTCTATTTTTAAAAACGTCTATCAAGTTTCTATAATGTTTTTTTCAGATATTAAAACTATTTTTATAAGTATTAAAATATTTTTTGATTTTTAAAAACGTGTAAATGATTTTAAAACTATTTTTATAAGTATTAAAACTAAAATCACTGATTTCAAAATAGGTTTTTTGATTAAAAAAACATGTATATGATTTAAAAAAGGTGTATATGATTTTAAAAAAGGTTATCACTATTTTTTAAATAGTTTTTCAACTTTTCTTGAAGAATAAAACATATTTAAAAAATTTTAAAACATATTTAGAAACCTTTTTCTATATTATAAATCATGTATACTAACAATTTATAATTTTTTTTTTGGATTTTTTTATCTTTAAACTACAGGTCTTACGATGATCAGACCCCGCCTCCTCGACCGCGTCGTGGTCGTGGCTCGGGGAGCCACTCCGTTCAGGATTCCCGCAGCTCCCAGCATACATCTCCCTCTCCATATCCGGAGGCTCCTTCTGGCTCCGGTGCTGCACCCCCTATTCCTCCGACCTATCAGGGTCCTCCGGAACTGATGAGGGTTGCGGAGTTTGTTCGACAACCGGGTCGTCACCATCTTCCGTTTCTCACTCCGTCTCCATCTGGACCGGGTCAAACATGGTTCGATCGATCCTCGAACGGGATCAGCGCTTGGATCAACCGTATGATGTATCGTGTTTTGGACGCGGGACATCCGACTTTCACCGACTTCCCAAGAGCCAAACAAGTCCTATGGTTTGAACAGTTTGCGGTAAAAATTCTTAATTTTCTTTTAATTTATTTTTTAATATAAATTTTATACTAATTGTGTTTTATTTTTTCAGCAAGAATTCAACTGGAATCCTGATTATACGGCGTTCGTCTATTACCACTTCGTGCACAAACTTATGACCAACTATGGGTATCAAATTTACGAATGGAAGCAGAAGTGGCTAAAGAACAAGGTTTGCTTTTTTATTTTTAAAACAATTTTAAAATTTATTAAATTATTTTTTAATTCATCTAACAAATTTTTTTTTTTAAAGATCCCAAAGAATATCAACCTCGACGTCTGGCAGGAGTTGATTGTGCATTGGAGTAAGGAAGATACGAAATCGACTTCTACCACCAACTCCACCAACCGCAAGAGCGAACGTAAAAGGAAGGGCGTCTACAAGCACAACTTGGGTGCTCAGTCCCAAGCCACTCTGAGGGATCGCATGGTAATTTCAATCCTTTTTTATTCTATTTTAAATTTTTAATTTTTTAAACTCTCATTATTTCTTCTAACTACTAATTTTTATATTCATATAAAGGTCGAAGCAAATGATGGTGAGCCGGTTGATGATTTCACCTTAATGAAGATGGCGTATACGAACAAGAAGACCGGCCAGATTGATGATGGTGTTGTGGCGGGTGTCGTCGACCTCATCCACAGTCAGGTGGAAGAAGCAGCGTCTCAGCTGCAAACCGAAGACGAAGATTCGACGGGTTCCCAATTGCCTCGGGATCAGATCAACGAAATCGTTGCAAAGGTAAGTTTTTTTTAAAAAAAAATTTCATTTCATCTAAATTATTATTTACATTTTCATTTCTTTTATTTCAGTCGGTTCCAAAGAAGAAGGGCCGAATGTTGGGTTTGGCTCGTCGGTCCCGGTCGGTTACGTCTTCTTCTGCAGCCCCTCCTTTTGTTGATCCAGAAGCACTTATGGGTCAGTTGCAGGACAAGGACCAACGCATATCTGCGTTGGAGACTCAGATGGCAAGTCAACAGGCTAGCTTCGAGGCACAGAGGAAGATGAACGAGCAGATGATGGAAATGATGAGGAGGTTGCACCCGAACGTCGATTTCACGACCATGCAAGATCCCAACACACAAAACCCGTAGCTTTTTATTTTTCTCAAACAACATTGAATGTTTTTTTTTTATTTGTACAACTTTTAATTTTAAATTTATATTTTCGAAATTAAATTTCTAAATTTTAATTTTCAATTTTCGATTTTAATTTTAATTTTTATTTTCGATTTTTACATTTCTAATTTTAAATTTTTAAAAAATTATATTTTTAAAATTTCCGAGGAAATCATCCCTCGGAATATTCCGACGAATAGTTCCTCGGAAACTTCCGAGGAATGGTTTCCCTCGGAAATTTCCGAGGGAAGGCATCGTCGGAATATTCCGAGGGATGATTTCCCTCGGAATATTCCGAGGGATGATTTCCCTCGGAATTTTCATCCACATTCCGACGATTTGTTCCGTCGGAATGTTCCTCGGTTTATTCCGACGCAACTATCCGTCGGTCTTTTCCGACGACATCTCCGACGACTGCCCGTCCTCGGAATGTGTGTTCCTCGGATTTCCGTCGGAAATTTCCGAGGAAATTCCGAGGACCTACAAAATTCCGAGGAAATTATTCCGAGGGAAAAAATCCATGGTATTTCGTCGGAATAACGTTATTCCGACGGAATACCGAGGATTTCGTCCCTCGGTATTCACTTGTTTTCTTGTAGTGCATCTCCTTCCGACTCCAACTCTGATTCTGAACCGGACTCGCCTCAGAGCTCCTCTTCATCTGATTACCTTTTGGAAGATGATGATAACCCGGTAAATGACTCTCCATTTATAGAAGTGATTTCTAAAAAACAGAAACAACATCAGAAACGGATCGCGGGGAATCAGCCCAGAAATCACCATACATCCAAATGATTGTAGACACCTTATGTTGGAATGTCAGAGGAGTCAACGACAAATGCAAGCGTTCTAATCTCAGGAAATGGATACGGCAGTCCAAGCCGTATTTTGGGAGTATTATTGAGACAAAAGTGAGATCCCATAAGTCTCTTCGGTATATTAACTCAGCTTTTCCCGGGTGGAATTCCGCTACAAATTATGAATTTGCGGAACTTGGTAGAATCTGGGTTGTTTGGAACCCAATGGTGCAGCTTACCATTCACTCCAAATCGAGTCAGATGATCACTTGCCTTGTGAAGCTTCCTCATTCTACCACTGAGGTAGTTTTCTCTTTTGTCTATGGTCTAAATTGTAAATATGGCAGACACAACCTTTGGGAAGAGATGAGAGTCCTTTCTAGAGATGGCCTTCTGCTGGACAGACCGTGGGCTGTTCTGGGAGACTTTAACCAAATCTTGAGTCCGGATGAGAAATCCAATGGTGGCACTAGAATTTCAAGAGGCATTTTCGATCTGGGGAGATGTCTAGACTACACCGGTTTGTTTGATCTTTCTGCTAGGGGAAATGCTTTCACTTGGTGGAATAATCAAGTAGCATCACCGATTGCAAAGAAACTGGACAGAATCCTTGTAAATGGAAACTGGCAACTCTCGTTCCCTTCTGCTTTTGCTCACTTTGGAGAGCCTGACTTCTCAGATCACAGCCCTAGCTGCATTATTCTAGGAGATAGAGTTAAGCCCAAAAAACATTTTATGTTTTCAAACTTTCTACTTCACCATCCCGAGTTCATTCCTAGAGTGGCTATCAAGTGGCAAGAAATGAGCTTCTCCGGATCCGCTATGTTTGTTCTCACTAGGAAGCTTAAAACTCTAAAGCTGGAAATACAAGATATAAATCGCGAATACTTCTCGGCCCTGGAGCTCAGAACCCGGGAAGCACATGAACAGCTACTATGTTGCCAAAACAGCCTCCTTACTACTCCGACTACACCTTTGGCCATCCTGGAGGAGGAGGCACGAAAAAGATGGATGACCCTGACCCTTGCAGAGGAGAGATTCCTGCAGCAGAGATCGCGGATTAGATGGCTCGATAGTGGAGATAAGAACACTGCATTTTTTCACAAAATGGTGGTTCTAAGAAGATCGATAAACCAAATTCACTATCTTATTGATGAAAATGGCAGGAGATTAACCGATTTGGGGGAGGTGAAATCTCATTGCGTGGGCTTCTTTGAACAGCTGTTTGGAGAATCAAACCAAACTCTCTCCCAACATGTATTCAAACTATAGCCACCCTAACCATTTTCAGATGCAGCGATCAAATGAAAACCCTTCTTCATAAGCCGATCACAGCAGAGGATGTTAAGTATGAGGTTTTTGCTCTTCCCCTCAACAAAACCCCTGGTCCAGATGGATACACAGCCGAGTTTTATAAAACAATGTGGGACATTACAGGGCCTGATCTAACCAGGGCGATTTTGGAATTCTTTAGATCAGGAAAGCTCTTGAAACAATTAAACTGCACTGCCATCTCATTGATCCCGAAAACAATTGGAGCAGAAAAGCTGGGAGACTTCAGGCCAATCTCTCTTTGTAATGTCGCTTATAAAATCATCTCAAAAATCTTGGCTCGCCGTCTTCATGAGATAAACACTAATGTATGGTATGTTTAGTTCACTATTATATGAATTACTTATACTTCAAAATGTATTACAAATAGTTCACTATAATTTACACATAGTTCAATATGACTTATACATAGTTTACTAGGATATATATATAGTATGCTACAGTTTATGTACATTTCAGCTTATCAATATCTATATATACATATGATAGTATTTTTTTTTATCTATGTTCATATTTTTCAAACAATCATAGATTTCTTCTTATATATATTAGACAACTAATTTAGAAATGTAATTACAATGGTCATCTACTATGAAATATACATATAATTGAATTAGTTATATACCATGTTTCAAACACCAATACGTAATATGTACATTTTGTTATTATATATATTACATATAGTTACGTAATAAATTTATTACAAAAGTTTACTATAGTTTATACGTAGTTCACTAAAATATATATATATATATATATATTATAGTTCACTATACTTTGTATATAATTCACTATATTGTTCAATTATAATCTACTAGATTAGGTCTCACGTGATAAAAACCAAAATTCAAAATCTAAAATTGGAAACATGCATAACATAATTATATATTTAGATTTTAGTTTAAAATTTGCGTTAAATTATTCAAAAACTATGTTTTATAATTCACAATTGAGAAATTCGAGAAACATAAAAATTTATTATTTTAGATAAACAACAGTTTTTTTAAAAATATTTTAAATATTATATGTTTAAAATTTTATATATAGATGAATTAATACATAAAAACTTCAGATCTGTAAACTTTAAAATTGAGAAAAACAGTTTTACATTAAAATATAAATTTCTTCACATATAATTACAAACATTAACACTTATATAGAATAATTACTGTATATTTTTTATATGTGTTTATAGATTGATTTGACACATATCAGGATCATATTAATTAATAATTTTGAAACATTAAGTTTTATACTATAATATAAGATATTTTTTCTTTTATTTATTTATGAATTAAAGAAACTAACAATCCTTTTTGTAGACTAATATTTGTTAAATAGTTTTCTAAATTCACCATTTATTTGATGATAAAAAGATGTAAATCTATACCAAAAAGCATAAGTATTATTTTACCAAAGAATCAGATGTATTATTTTGAATTGTAATATATTTGAATGTTTGGTGCAAATTATGAAATAGCTAAGTTCTTCCTATACACATCATAAATATTGCAAGCTTTTTATAAACATAATCATTTTTTTAAATTTATCCTTTTTAATGATTATGTTTCTTTTTTTTTGGGTTGAAAGGCTAATATTATTTTTTTGATAAATATGAATAAGTTTATTTGTTTTAGTTATCTTTAGTTATAATTTAACAATGAATATTTTTGTATATTGTTTTCCTTTTTAATTCAGAGATTTCATTATGTCTATTTCATTATATTTTCTTTTTTCTTTTTTTTTTTAAATTTTCTTTTATTGATTATTTAGGAAATTAAAATAATAATTTTTTTCTGAGATATAATACTTGACACATGTTAAAATTTTAAAATAATAGAATGACATACACAAAATCTTGTTAATTAGTAACTTTGAAACTAAGTTTTACATAATAAGATTTATAATTATTCTTTCATCCATGTCAATATTTACATAATTTGAGCTCATAATAATATATTATAGTACATGTAAAATCCAACAAATTAATATATATCTCTTTTTTTAAGCACACGGAAGTGGAACCCAACAAACTAATATATTATTTTACTGAAAACATATCGAACCAATAAATTAAAAGTAAATCACTTTTTGATAGATAATTTAGAAATTCCATAATGCAAAAGTGTTAACAAATTTTCTCTTCGTTAGAGAACCGTAATATTAATGTAAAAAAAAGTGAAGCAACTTCTCAAAATTTATTCATTTTAAGGTTCTTTTTCCTTTATTTTAATATATATATGAAAATAATAACAATTATTAGTATTATTATATATTGTAGTATTATATTATACATATACATGAACGTTGCAAATTTTCCTAAAATATATTTTTATTTTTCCAACTTCCATTTGCAAATCACCCACCTCACCTGACTTGTTTTAATCTATAAAAATAAAAATAAAACCCAAATCTCTCCCTTCTTCTTCACTCTCCATCTCTTCGTCTTTTCCGCCCCTCTATCTCTCTCTCGCTCTAGGATCCATGGCTTTCATTGCTGCTGCAACTACTTCCCTGCAGGCTCGTCCTCGTCAAATGGTATCTCTCCATTTTTCTTCTTTACTTTTTATTTCCTTCGCCTCTGTGATTCTGATCTCGATCTAGCTTTCTATCTTCTTCAAGTGTTAGGTCTTATCGCAGAATCTTTTCTCAGTTCATTAATCTCATCGATCTGATGAATATGCACGAGATTGAACATTGTTAACATAGATCGGATTAGTACTTATATAGATGTAGTTGCTTCTGTCTATGTACTCTTGTATTTCAAGAAACCAGAAGCAGCTTATTCTTGTACATTGTTCGCTATTTTGGTTATGTTAGTACATGACAAAACCTCCTCCTTTGTTCGGTTGCTTTGCATTTCGGGTTATAACTTCTGCTGATGGAGAGTTTTGTATGAATATGATGGCATATATTGCTGTTAATCCAGTGAAATTAATATGATTTCCCCTATGATCCTCACTTCAAAGGCTAAGTAAACTCACGAGAACCGTGAAAAGTAAAGATCAACGGATGAGTTCGGTTTTAGGATGAGAACGAGTGATGAAATGAAGTGTATGGAGTGATGGATTGTGATTTATCAAAGGAATAAACTCAGATGGGATAGAATGGGATAAGAAGGGTCGAAGATAGATGATGGAACTTATACAAGTGATGGAAGACTTGCACAAGAACTTGTAAGACTCGTTGATACAACACACAACGTTTTGAACAAGGTATTCACTCAGATACAACACACCGAGAGAGATTGATCTAAACTTAAGAGAGAGTTTGGTTTTCAAAGATTAGATGATTTCGGCACAAAGGCCATAAGAGAGTATAAATAGGTTCAGGGAACAGGCTCCACGAAACCTAACTTAAAACGCAAAGCTTAAAGAAAACATAGTCTAGAGTTTTTTGACTAAGGACTGAAACAAGTCAGTCGATAAGACTAGACACATGAGCAATTACAAGGTGCTACCTAGGCCTCATTAAAAACCTTGAAAGCCAAAACCCAATGGGACAAAAGACTTAACAAGGAAAAGAGCACCTAGAATAACACCAACTCATGTACTAGTCAGCTCGGATACAAACCATAGTGGTAAGTAGAGCTTGGTCTTGGATCTTGATTTGGTTAAGTAAAGTCTCCACGGCATTATGTAAGGCTTTGGTCTTTGATCCTGTCATTGGTCCTCTTGAAATCTCCATTCCATGATCAGCTACAAGCAATCCGTCTTCTTGTTCTTCTTTCTCAGCTGCACGCATTCCTTCCTTAGGCTCCTCTTGCTCAGGTTCATCTTCAAGCTGGTCCATGATCATATCATCTCCTCCTCCTTTAAAAGGATTTGTCCTCAAATCCGGACCATCTGCACAAAAAGGAATAAGATCAGAAACATTAAACGTAGAGCTAACCTTGTACTTACCTTCAAGATCGATCTAATAGGCATTGTTGTTGATTCATTTAATGATCTTGAAAGGACCATCTACTCTCGGTATGAGCTTGGATTTCCTCTCGGCTGGGAACCTTTCCTTTCTCAAATGAATCCACACTAAGTCTCCTTCTTCAAAGATGTGCTCATGTCGCCCTTTGTTTGCATGTTTGGCATTCAACTTTGTTTTCTCTTCTAAGTTCTTTTTCGCTTCCTCATGAATCTGTTTCACCAAATCTGCCTTTTTCTTTCCATCCATGCTTATCCTTTCACTCACAGGTAAAGGTATCAAATCCAATGGGGAGATGGGATTAAACCCATAAACAATTTGGAAAGGAGAAAACTTAGATGCAGAATGCACAGAGTGATTATATGCAAATTCAATATGTGGCAAACATTCTTCCCATGACTTCAAGTTATTTTTAATCAATACACGCAAAAGAACACCTAGAGTTCTATTTACAACTTCAGTCTGCCCATCAGTTTGGGGATGACAAGTAGTTGAAAACATAAGTTTAGTTCCTAGTTTTGACCACAATGTTTTCTAAAAGTAACTCAAGAACTTCACATCTCTATCTGACACGATTGACTTAGGCATTCCATGAATTCGAAAAATTTCTCTAAAGAAAAGATTAGCTACATGCATTGCATCATCAGTCTTATGACAAGCAATAAAATGAGCCATCTTAGAGAATCTATCCACAACCACAAATATGTAATCTCTACCAGTCCTAGTCCTAGGCAAACCCATAACAATGTCCATTGAAATATCATGCCATGGATGAGATGGAATGGGTAAGGGTGTATACAAACCGTGAACTTGTACTTTAGACTTAGCCTGTTTACATGTTGCACAGATTCTTTCCACATCTCTTTTCGTGTGAAGCCAATAGAAACGATCCTTCATAGTCTCCAAGGTTTTCGCAATACCGAAATGTCCCATTAAGCCACCACCGTGGGCTTCCTTGATGAACAAATCCCTCATAGAACAATTAGGCACACAAAGACGGTTCTCATAGAAGAGAAACCATCTTGTTGAAAGAATTTACCCGAAGGTGTTTTAGAACAAGCAGCATAACTCTCGGAAAAATCATTATCAAGAGAGTACAGTTCTTTAATCTGATCAAAGCCTAACATCTTAACTTCAAGAGTAGAGAGTAGGGTGTACCTTCGTGACAATGCATCAACTACCACATTGTCCTTACCTTGTTTATATTTGATTACGTATCGGAAAGTCTCAATGAACTCCACCCACCTCACATGTCATTTGTTCAGCTTGTGTTGCCCTTTGAGATGCTTCAAAGACTCGTGATCAGTGTGAATCACAAACTCCTTTGGACAGAGGTAGTGTTGCCAAGTCTGTAGAGCACGAACAAGGGCATACAACTCCTTATCATATGTAGGATAGTTGAGTGTAGCTCTTCCAAGCTTTTCACTGAAGAACACAATGGGCTTCTTCTCTTGCATAAGTACAGCACCGATTCCTATCGCTGATGCATCACACTCAATTTCAAATGTTTTTAGAAAATCAGGAAGAATAAGAACATGAGCATGAGTAAGTTTATGTTTAAGAAGCTGAAAAGAATCCTCTTGAGCTATTCCCCATTTAAACCCAACATCTTTCTTGATAACTTCAGTCATGGGAGCTGCAATGGTACTGAAATCTTTTACAAAGCGTCGGTAGAAGCCTGCCAGTCCATGAAAACTCCTCACTTCTCCTACTGTCTTTGGTCTTGGCCAGTCACGGATTGCTCTAACTTTTTCCTCATCAACCTTAACTCCTTCAGTGCTTACTACAAAACCAAGAAAGATAACACTATCTGTGCAAAAGGTGCACTTCTTAAGGTTAGCATACAGTTTCTCTTGCCTTAGCAAGTCTAAAACCAGTCCCAAATGCGTGATGTGCTCTTCTAGACTCCTGCTGTTGACTAGAATGTCATCAAAGTAAACCACCACAAAGACTCTTAAGCATCACTACAAGAAATATAGGTATTGGTAGCAGTGCACGGTAGCACAAATTCACAAAGTGCTACGAAAACAAGTTGTATCCGATACCTGACCTTTTTATAGCGTTATTTAAACGCTAATTAAAAATTTCATTAACCCGGGAAAAAAAGAATAAAAAATACATTAATAGCGGGAAGAGTGTCGGGTTTAGCTCTTTAGATTATGTTTTTTTTTTCTTTTCCTCATCTTCTCCTTCGCTTCGTAACCATCGACGAGGCATGAACCAGTGAAACCTCAGCTCGAATCCGACATTTCTCGAAGATCTTCCTCGCCGTGGTGTTGTCGTCGCCGGTGGTCAGATTACAGGTGAAACCCAATTTCGATTTTGTCTGTCTTAACCCTAGATTAAATTTTTAGATTATGGGCGATTAATTTCTGTAAGTTCTTTCCACTTTTACAATTTTATGATTTCGAGTTGAGGACATGAGGATTAGGGATTATCAATTTCAATTTCGATTTGAGGACATGAGGATTAGAGATTTTCAAATCATTTTCGGATTCGATATCGTGAGGACTGAAGTTTGATTCTTTTTGTGGCGATTACGATTTGATTTTTTGTTTGTTCTGTTTTGATTTGCAGGTTTGAGCTTTTCTCTAGTGTTTAGTCGTTTATTGAGGTGATTTTTTGTTGACAATTTTTTTGTTGATTTTTTTTGATTTTGTGAGTTTTAGTATCTGAATGTTTGAGTATTGAATAGTTTATTGCTGCTTATGTTAATGACAATGTGTGTGTTTGGTGTTTGACATATTCAAACATGTTTTTTGTTTGTTGGTTATGGGTGAGAAACTTAGAGCATAAAAATGGTGGAAAAGGCATGAGTTTATCTAAACAGGTAATGAAAGACAAAATATATTATAGTTACTGCTTTTTGTGTGATGAAAAGAGTTCAATTTATGCTTTCATGTGTGATTCAGAGCTGATCCTGGTTATGAGAGAGGTGCGAGGGAGTTTGTGAGGTGTGTGGGTGCAGATATAGCAGAGTCTGAGCTGATCATTTGCCCATGCGCAGACTGTCGCAATGTTGATCGTCACTCAGCCGGTGTTGTTGTTGATCATCTAGTGACTAGGGGAATGGATATGAGTTACAAGATGCGTGAGGATTGGTATCATCATGGAGAAGTATTATCAGGGGCTGGCTGTAGAAGCGATGGAAGTGATAGGAACAGAGAGATTTTAGGGTTATATCAAGCAGCTGAGTTTCTGGATGAAGATTTTGTTAAGTAATGTAAGTGAGGTTGCTGAAGGTGAAGATAAGGAAGAAGATGAGTTTCTTGCTAAGCTAGCAGATGCAGAAACACCTCTGTATCCAAGTTGTGCTAACCACAGCAAGCTCTCGGCGATAGTTTCCCTCTTTAGGATAAAGACAGAGAGTGGTTGGTCTGACAGAAGCTTCGATAGGTTGCTTGAGACTTTGCCACAGATGCTACCAGAGGATAATGTCTTGCACTCATCGTTGTATGAAGTGAAAAGGTTTCTGAAATCTTTTGATATGGGTTATGAGAAGATACACGCTTGTGTGAACGACTGTTGTTTGTTCAGGAAGGAGCTTGAGAAGCTAGACAACTGTCCGAAATGCAATGCTTCAAGATGGAAGATGAACAAGCGCACAGGTGATGTGAGGAAAGGTATTCCACAGAAAGTTCTGAGGTATTTTCCGATAATCCCACGGCTGAAGAGGATGTTCAGGGCAGAGGACATGGCGAAAGGCTTAAGGTGGCATTTTAGTAATAAGAGTACTGATGGAAAAAGCAGGCATCCGGTGGATTCTGTAACTTGGGATCAGATGAATGACAAGTACCCGTCCTTTGCTGCTGAAGAACGTAATCTCAGACTAGGGCTGTCGACTGATGGGTTCAATCCTTTTAGCATGAAGAATGTGAACTACAGTTCTTGGCCTGTTTTGCTTGTCAACTACAACATGTCACCTGAGAAGTGTATGAAGGAGGAGAACATAATGTTGTCATTGCTGATTCCTGGTCCAACCCAACCTGGAAACAATATTGATGTGTATCTAGAACCACTTATAGAGGATCTAAACCTGTTGTGGGAGAAAGGAGAGGTCACATATGATGCATTCAGTAAGAGCAATTTCACATTAAGAGCAATGCTTATCTGGACCATTCAGGATTTTCCTGCGTATGGCAATCTTGCAGGGTGTAAGGTAAAAGGCAAAATGGGATGTCCTGTGTGTGGGAAAAATACAGACAGTATGTGGCTGAGTAATTGCAGGAAGCACGTATATATGTCACATCGGAAAGGTCTACCTCCGAGACATGCTTATCGAGGAAAGAAATCATGGTTTGATGGTAAAACCGAGTATGGGAGAAAGGGTAGGATTCTGAGTGGCCGTAACATTAGCCAAATACTCAGAAACTACAAGAATGAATTTGGAAATGCGAAAGTAACTGGAAAGAAGAGGAAGATGAAAGAGGCTGTTGGGTCTGAGTCAAATACAGATGATGAATCCAGTGAATCAGAGGAAGAGGAAGAAGCAGTAGATGAGGAGGAGCTATCTAGATGGAAGAAGAGGTCAATATTTTTCAAGTTGCCATATTGGGAGGTATGTTTCTTCTATATTTGACTTCGTTTTAAGAATTGTTCTATGTCTAGCTTTCTTTGACACTCTTATGTGATTGTTTTGCAAAGGAACTTCCAGTGCGACACAATTTAGACGTGATGCACGTGGAAAGAAATGTTGCTGCAAGCCTAATCGCAACATTGTTGCATTTTGGAAAATCAAAAGATGGTCTTAACGCTAGAAAAGATCTGAAACTGCTTGGCATCAGGAAAGATTTACATCCTCAACCCCGTGGGAAAAGAACTTACCTTCCTCCAGCACCTTGGTCTTTGTCCAGCAAAGAGAAGAAAGTATTCTGCAAGCGTCTCTTTGATTTTAGAGGTCCGGATGGTTACTGCTCAAATATATCAAGGTGTGTGAAGATAGAAGAGTGTAAGATATCAGGAATGAAATCACATGATTACCATGTGTTGATGCAACAGCTTCTTCCGGTTGCAATTAGAGGTATGAACTGAAGCTCTTTTAACTTTGTATATTTGTCCACAATTATATATTTTCACACTCTGATCTCCAATTGGGTCTTTCTTACAGGGTTATTACCAAAAGGTGTTAGAATAGCTATTGGACGCCTGTGTGCTTTCTTCCATCATCTCTGTCAGCGAGTAATTGATAGAGAGAAAATCTCAGTAATGGAAACAGAAATTGTGGAAACTCTCTGCATGTTTGAGAGGTTTTTTCCTCCAAGTTTCTTCGATATAATGGTGCATTTGGTAGTTCATCTAGGCAGGGAAGCTCGGTTATGTGGGCCTGTCCATTTCCGTTGGATGTACCCATTTGAGAGGTATAACTTATATCGTACAAGTTGTCACTTATGGAGTCAATAATCATGGTTCTGAAATTTTAATAAATTTTATCTTATGCAGGTATATGAAAGTGCTGAAAGACTTCGTAAGAAATCCTGCAAGACCAGAGGGTTGTATTGCAGAGGCGTATCTCGCAGAGGAATGCGCGAGGTTCTGTAGTGAATTCTTGAAAAAGACAACAAGTGTTGAGGAGAACACTGCTCGTAATGCTGAGTTTGAGAGCAGCTCAATTCTAGAGGGCCGTCCAATATCCGCAGGAACTTCTTGTGTTCTTTCTGAGAAGGACTTGAACATTGTACATCTCTCTGTGATTCAGAACATGGCAAGCGTGGAACCTTACGTGGAGTAAGTCTTGAATTTTTTAATCCTTTTGAAAACCCAACTGCTAAGTGCTTCTACACTGAGGTTTTGTAAATAATTTTTCATGTGTTCGATTTGCAGCATGCACCTACAACACCTACAGGACACTAATGAGAGATGTAGACGTGATGCAACAACATTATGGAGAATCCATACGCAGAAATTTGCGACTTGGTTGAAAGAGCAGATACCAGTAACTTCAGAGGATCACGATGAAACACTGAAGTGGCTGGCTTATGGTCCTAGGGCAAGCGCAAGGTCTTTTAGTGGCTACATCATCAATGGTCTGCGGTTTCACACCATATCAGTTGATAGACAAACTCAGAAAAGTGGTGTTCTGTATGAGGCAACAGCAATGTGTCGTTCTTGTGCAAAAGACACTTCTCAGATGGTTGATTTAGTAAGTTACTATGGCAGAGTGGTGGAGATTATACTGATCGACTACAACACATTCTACATTCCTGTTTTCCGCTGTCTATGGGCAAACATAGGAAACGGAGTGAAGGTAGAAGATGGCTTCACACTAGTCAACCTCAACCAAAGCCAAATGGCTTTTGCTAGAGATCCATACATCCTCGCCTCACAAGCCAAGCAAGTATTTTATTCCAGAGTAGATGAGACATCCAGTTGGTATGTAGCTATGAGAGGTCCTAGAAGAAGATACACTGAAGAAGATTGTGAAGATGGTCATGCAGATGTTGGTCCATTGCCAGCAGTTGTAGCTATGGATGCTGACGACTTCGTTGATGATAGTAGAAATGCTCGGGCTGACTGTGAAGGAATTTATGTCTGAAAGGAAATTTTTTTTTTGTTGATATATCTATGATGAATGATTGATGGAGGAGCTTGTCTTTTTTGGTGGTTTGCTATATTGACACTAGATCATTTTTTAATGTTTCAGGTGAATCTAGATGGGGAATCGTAGGAACAAGCGTCTGAAGAAGAGTAGGACACCGAAGAAGAAGCAAACAGAGGAGGAGGTTGAAGCAGAGCAATTTCTTGTACATGTTACAACCAAAGAAGTTTCAGAGGAACTAGAGGAAGAAGAGCATAATCAGATGGAGGAGGATGAGCAGAATAAAATGGAGGATGAAGACCAGGATGAAATGGAGGAAGAACTGCAGGATGAAATGGAGGAAGAACTGCAGGATGAAATGGAGGAAGAACTGCAGGATGAAATGGAGGAGGATGAGCAGAATCAAATGCAGAATGAAATGGGGGAGGAACAACATGATCAACCAAATGAAATGGAGGATGCAGAGCGGGGTCAAATGGAAGAAGACCAACAACGTAAAAGACGTCGAGGAGCAACGAAGATGAAGCACATAGCCAAGGATCCAAATGAACGGCTACATGTTGACTTCACTGATTTGGGAGCACCTTGTGGTTCAGGGTCAGTCTTGTTATCCTCCTATTTGGGTCCATTAGTACGTGAGCATGTTCCTGTGGTCATTGATAACTGGAGGAAGGTTACTGAAGATATCAGAACTGTGCTATGGAAATCAATTCAGGTAAGATGAATCAAATTATACAATTGCTATTAATGTTGGTTGTGTGTTGATGTTTCTCTCATACCACTCTACAGATGAGGTTCGACGTGGACGAAGACTTCAAAAAGGATGCTTTGTTTAAGCAGATGGGGTGTTTGTGGAGAGCATCCAAATCACGTCTGGTAACCTCAATCAGGAATACTCCTACCATTAGCGCAAGGATGAACCTGCGTCCGAAGAATGTAACTGTGGCTGAATGGCGTAAATTCATCAGAGAGAAGACAAGTACCGCCTTCAAGGTTGTCAGTGACGCTTACAGAGAAAGAAGACAGAAGCAAATTCCTCACACTTGCGGTCGTAAAGGAATGGTGAGATTGAGAGAAGATCTGGTTAAGGCTAGCGAAGACCCATCACAGGTGTCTAGGGTAAGAGTGTGGGTAAAATCACGAACTAAGAAGGATGGAACACCTGTCAATGTCACTGCGGCTGAAAAGATAGTAAGTTACTCTGTGAACACTGATTTTATGAAGTTGGATGGTCTGTCTGTGAATACTGAGTTTATGATTTCACTTATTTCTTGTCTGTGAATACTGATTTAATGTTTTTCCAGAGAAAGGCGTCGGAGTTAGAAATTGAGGGTCGTGCAGATTCATCCTCAACGAATCCAACGCAAGATCTCATAACTGAGATATTGGGACCTGATCAACCTGGGCGGTTCAGAGCTATGGGCAGAGGCATTAGCACCACCAAGTTAAACTGTTTACAAATTAAGAACAGCTTCGTGGCTGCCATGCAAGAAAAACATGTGTGTCTGGAGAAAGAGGTTCATAGTTTACAGCAGCAAATTGCCAAAATGAATAATCAGTCTCCTGATACTGATGTCAGTGAAAACTCAAATAACAAGGTATGGTAGAACTTACGTTGAATCAATATATCTCCATAATTGTATTTAAGAATTGATTTGAATCTTCTGTCCTGCATGCAGAGTGTAAATACGAAGTTACTGCCCAAGTGTTTTCTTGTGGACTGGTCTGCTGTTGATGTCAATGTCGCTGAGGGACGGGTTGTTTCTTTTGAACCTGATGAGTTAGTTCATGGGATACCGTTAGGGCCTAATGCTGTGAAGGTTTTAGTTGAAACTGCAACAATACCAGAAACATTTTTATGGAGACCTGCACCTAATATGTTTACTATGGAGGATGCAGTAGGAGAAATGATAGCATGGCATTCCGATCATTGTGTTGTTCCTGCAGCTTCTTTACCAGATGACAATGCTCCTAAGGTTAATTTTCCTCTTCCTCTGTAGCTGAATCTGACTCTCAGTCGGGGGCTTTCTTATTCAAATTTGTTTGTGTTGTTTTGCAGAGCCCTTTCAGCAGTTCTAATAACAAATGCAAACTCATGGACTACGTACATAATGAGGAAGTCGTTGCTGTAGGCCGATGGCAGACAAAAGAACCAAAAACGTTGGTGAATGGACTTCCTCTTGGTCCAAATGCAATAAAAGTGTATGTGGATGAGGTATTAAACCCTGACGCATACATATGGAGGCCTACTGTGGGGAAGACAGCTATGGAGGATTATCAGAATTGTTTTCTAGCATGGCCAGCAAATTGCGTTGTGTTTGACTCAGAAACACCCACCTCTAAAGCAGGAAGTTATATGGCAGGAAGTTCAAAATCAGCAAGTCCGTCTTTTAAGAATCAAAAGTCTCCACTAAGTGCAACAGCTACTGCAAAACCTGCAACAAGTGTCAACGTTCAGTCTAGTGCTCAGGGTTCTCCAGTTACCCCACCAGCTCCTACAAAGCAAACTGTAGCGACAATGAAAGCCAAGTCACCTGTAATTCCAGCATCTCCTCTTCGCAGATCAGAGGTAGTTTCTGTCCTTGCACTACTTGATTGGTTGTGGACCTTGTGGTTATCATTCCTGAATATTGGTTCTGCTTTGTGGTATTGTGGTTTGTGGTTGCAGCGTAACAAATTCAAGCCTAATGAAAAATCAAGCTGATGGATCTGTCCGGAAATAATGTGGTCGTCGCTGAAGGACGTTGGTCATCGAATCATCCTGAACATCTTGTCCACTTTCAACCTTTGGGGTATGGTGCATGTCGAGTCTTTGTGGATGTTGTGAAGGTTAAAGATGCTGCTGTGTGGAAGACATCGTCTGAGATCGAGTATATGGAAGATGCACTTGGAAGCTGTCTTGCTTGGCCCGAGGATAAAGTTCTAATGGTGAGATCTCCTTTATTTTATTTGTTACATTAGTGTGGAGATGTGTCAAAGTAATCAGAGATATGTTTTTATGCGCAGGTTTAAAAGAGCCAAAGGAACCAAGCAATAAGACATTTGTAATGACTATGTTTTTATTGACACTATTTTTATTGACTCTGTTTTCTAAAGACACCATCGCCTTACTTTTTCTCTGTTTCAGAACGTGATTACTCTTGTTTTAATGTTTTCCTTTGGATCTTTGTATTCAGTTTGGAACTTAAGTAATTAAGTGTTTTATGATTTCATGATTTATCTTAATTCACAAAAAGGCCCATAATTTAATAGTTCACTATATACACTTCAAATCTCCAAATACAACTTCACATTAAAAAAAAAAAAACCATTTAGGGTTTAGGGTAAAAATAGGGTAACGATAGGGTTTCGTGGTGTAGGGATTGTATTAGTGTTAACGGTTAATGTAATGATAGTTTTCAATGATTCATTGAAAAATATACAGATTCTGTTAAGTGAAGATAAGCAAAAATAACAATAATCAAAGTAAGCTTTCCAAACCTTTGTCATTGAGGGTAAACATGTTTATCTCAAGTTTTAGGGGTTAGTGTATAACTTGATTAACTTTGAGTGTTTTGTGTATATATGTCTACAAAATGCTGTTTTTTTCCACACTTTAGTTTGTATTGGTTATATGATCACTAAAAATGTATAAACACATTCAAATACAAGTTTACACCATCCTAAATCATCAAAACCAAACAAAATCGATGTTGTTCTTAGCTGAACTCCATTTTGTCGTTATCTCAATAGGAGAGAAACAATAAAAAAATCTACAGATTTTTTCATCCATTGGATGGAGATGATCAAACGGTGTAGATTACTCCTTTAGGTTATCCTCGCCTTACTCCCTCATTGGTGGACTTAGTTTCTGGAGGGAAACCAAAAATTTCCTAATTTTGGGAGCCAAAGTATCTTTATCTTATTCCCACAAATCTCTCTCACGCCTTCTCTCCACCAGAAATCTCTCTCACGATTTTCTCTCACGCCTTCTCTCACGACTAATCTCTCCGAGCCTCCACAATTCAATCCCCACTTTACAGAGTTCTCTCCTTACAGGTTATAGCGACCTCTAAACCCTTGATTTACTCATCCATCTCTTTCTCTGATTATAGTTCTCTCCTTACACATCTACAAAGATTTGAAGCCTTTCTTAAAGATAACAAACTTCTGTTAATTTCCAGATCAGAGAAACTCCAATATCTTCAGATCTAATTTCTGTTAATTTTTCAATTGAATCTATTTGTTGTATTGTGTTCGATTTGGTGTATTTTGTTGAAACTCAACTTTTTTTTTTTCCATTAACAGTCTTATTTAGCTTAAAGATCTAACTTTGGTTAACTTTTCAATTCCATCTAGCAACTTTAATGGCACCAAGGAAGGAAATAGTCTGTGCAATTGCGGCAACCGGGGTGAACCCACAATTCAGACAACAACAGCCACAACAAGCAGCCACAACTCAATTCCAACGCCCATTACCGGAACCAGGACAGTCCTCAGGAGGCAGTGATGTCGAAGAGATAACAAGAGCCGAGTTCAGACGCTCTCAAGGCTACCACTTGATACGCATCGAGGAACCTGAAGAAGTCATCGACCCAATGTTCCGGAACGTTATCAGATCCTTGAATGGTTGGAACTCAGCTCCAGTGAGACGCCCACACCAAGCACATGGACACTCCTCACGAGCCAAGGGTTCTCGTCAATAATATTTCTATAAATCATTGCTTCTGTCTGTGTTTTATTGGCTTATGGATTGTACTGAATCTAAATTGTTTCTTTTCCCATGTTTGTTAATTTTTTATTTTAATAAAAATCTTCAATTTTTTCTTTTTAAATTTACAATTTATGCTATTCAATATTCCAAAAAAACAATTAATTATATCTTGAAAATTAAAAATAGCAATCAAAATTAATTTTCAAATGTATCATTTTACGAAATTTTTGTCATTTCAAATTAGCTAGGGAAATTAAAATCCTAGCACAAAAAACACCTATTTTTCATTATGACGTAACGTATAAACAAAGCTATTATAGGTCCAAGACTCGAAAATCGCAAATGTTGCAAGAATATATTCCATGACAAAAGGAAAATGTCATCATAAAATATGTTACGACAAAAATAAAACGCCATATTAAAATATGAAACAGCACGAAAATTTCGCTATAAAACACATTTATTTTAGCAACAACAAAACGCTATAATATAGAAACTTTCAATAGCACACGAAATACGCTACAATAGGTGGGGGTCTACCATAGCTGCGACTGTCATAGCGTAAGTGTTTACGCTACTAAAACGATACAATAGCGTTTCCACAGCGCTGGTAATGTTGATATTTCTTGTAGTGCATGCTCTAAGGACATGATTCATTAGGCGCATGAATGTGCTAGGAGAATTAATGAGACCAAACTGCATTACAAGCCACTCATAAAGACCATGCTTAGTTTTAAATGCAGTTTTCCACTCATCGCCCTCTTTCAATCTAATTTGATGATAGCCATACTTCAGATCAAACTTAGAAAATATGCTAGACCCATGCAACTTATCTAACATGTCATCTAATCTATGAATAGGGTGGCGATGCTTCACTGTAATGTTGTTTATTGCACGACAATCAACACACATTCTCCAGCTTCCATCTTTCTTTGGAACTAGAAGAACTGGCACAGCATAAGGACTCATGCTCTCACGGATGTGCCCCTTTGCCATAAGTTCCTCAATCTGCCTTTGCAACTCTTTTGTTTCAACTGGATTAATGCGGTAAACAGATCGGTTTGGAAGTGAAGCTCCAGAAATGAAGTCTATCTGATGTTCTATGCCACGGACCAGAGGTAGACCATCTAGTGTTTCTTCTGGAAAGACATCTTTGTAATCCTGAATAAGTGCTTTAAGTTCACTCGGATAGACCGGTGGCTGATTAGCTTCACACATTAGTGATTCTTTAAACACAAACAAAAGAATAGGTTGTTTAAGATGAAGGGATTTCTTTACCTCACCAGCCTTAGCAAAGAAATTCGGATGTTTAGTTGGTTTCTTACTCTTTTTCTGATCATTGTAGATCTCTTGTGGAGTCATAGGCACCAACACATTCTTTTTGCCTTTGAACATGAAGGAATGACGATTAGTGTAACCGTCGTGCACAACCTTCCTATCTGATTGCCATGGTCTTCCTAGAAGGATGTGGCTAGCTTCCATAGGTAACACATCACATAACACTTCATCTTTGTACTCGCCAATCTCCAAAGGAACCTTAATCTGCTCAGACACTTTAGTCTCTCATCATTCAGCCAATTAAGCGAATAAGGTACCGAATGAGGCTGAGCTTTGAGTTGAGCTTCTTGACCATTGTCTCACTAGTTACGTTGGTGCAGCTTCCTCCATAAATAATGAGACTACCCACTTTGACTTGTACAAGACATCAGGTATGAAACAGCTTTTCTCTTTGCGCTTCTTCTTCGGTTTTACTTTGCATACGCAATGTTCTTCTTGCAACAAGAAGCTCTCCCCTAACCGGTAGTAATTCTGTTTCTTCAGGTGATTCTTCCTTTGTCTCATCCTTAGAAGTTACATCGCCATTATCCAAGAGTATCATTGCACGTTTGTTGATGCACTCGTAGGCATAGTGCCCAAGCCCTTGACACTTAAAACATTTGACATCTCTGCTTCTTGTACTTGCATCTTTAGGCTTAGCTTTAGTATCCTGAGTAGACGTAGACTCGGTCTTGGTCGTTGGAGTTGTCTTATTATCTTTAGTGAATGTTGGGGTCAAAATCCCCTCCTCGGAGATTGATAAGGCAAAAAGCCGAATTAACGGTCAAACATTTCATATTCTGGCAGCAAGCCCACGAAATGAGACCAAAAGCCTGCCCGGGTCGAGCTCTTGACTTCCGGTCGCAGATGAACTAAACGGGTTGTGACCGTTTGTACTCTTTCCTTATCCTTGGTTTTGTCCCAAAGGGTTTTCCGGGAAAGGTTTTAACGAGGCAAACCGGTTCACTTATCTTAAAAAACCCGTTCAGGAGCTAATCAAGTCGCTCCGACCAAAAAAACCGTCGGATCAAGCTCTTGGCATCCGACGTGATGGATGAACTAAACTCTCTAACGACCTCTCAAGATATCTTCCCAGACCAGAACATTCACCAAGCCGAGACGTGGGCTACGGCCGGACCTCACCCTTTCAGACCGGTCCTAGAAGCTATTTCCCGACTACTGGGCCTCGGCCCAATAATTACCGAAGAGACGTCATGCCATTTGAAGACGGACTTCACGCTGTTCAGCACATGGAAAAACATCAAGGAGTTCATTTAAAATAAACCGGAGGCAAGGCTTTACCCAGAAAATCGGACCAGAGGATTAAAAAGACAAGCTGGGCCAAAACGAGACAAATGGGCCGTAATGGAAGAAACAGGGCGGCGGCCTATTAGGGTTATTGGCGGCTGGGAAGGGATTTTTACAACGTCCCACATTGCTTAGATCAGTCTTTGAGACCCCAGACTCTTTCATATAAATAGACCCCCTTGTATTCACTTTCAAGGCATCCCAACTCAAGTGCAAGAGCTTTCGAGATATAAGACAATAAGCTTTCTCGAATATTTTTGTACTTAATGAAATTATTAATAAAAGTCTATTTCTCATCTTTTTACTTTTTTGCCCCTTGGTTCTTGTTTAATAGAATTTTCGGAGTCCCGCAAAATATAAATTTCGACAGTGTGAGTTTCGGCTCTCACAGTGAACTTGGACTTATCATCTCGTGAGTAACTTGCTTGGTACTGGCTAAAAGAGCCAAGAGATGATTTGTAAGATCCTCTCCTCTTTACTTGTTGCTCGTACATCACTGCCTTGTGAAGCATCTCTTCCAATTCCTCATAGTGTTGAGTCTCAAGACGATCCTGAATTTCGCGATTAAGACCTCCTAAGAATCGAGCCATAGTAGCTTCTTTGTGCTCCACGATGTCAGCTCTGAGCATTAGCTTCTCCATTTCTTGAAAATATTCCTCGACAGTACGTGATCCTTGAGTCAACCCACTGAGTCTTTGGTGTAGGTCACGTTTGTAGTGACTAGGAACAAACCTCTTTCTCATTAGATTCTTCATCTCGTTCCAAGAAGAAACTTCAAACTCTCCATTCCTTCTCCTTGTCATGACTAATTGATCCCACCAATTCAAAGCATAATCATAGAATTCAGTTGCCGCCACTTTGATCTTGTTTTCTTCAGTGTAGTGCTTGGCAATAAAAATGAGTTCTATCTTCTTTTCCCATTCGAGATAGGCATCCGGATCACACTTGCCGTAGAAGGGAGGTATCTTCAGTTTGATGCCAGCAAAGTTGTCTTTGGTGCGGTCTCTAGACTGCCTAGATCCTCTTCGGCTGCTTCTTGATGAATCACTACTATCATAGTACTTGTCAGCTCCTGATCCATCTTCAACGTTGATATGCTCGTCAGACTTCTCTTTGGAATTTCCATCAGTGTGCTCTTTGCCAGACCTCCTATGTCTGTTCTTCCGGCACTCTTCTCGTTCATGTCATCTATAAACCATTTCAGCCTGAAACATCTTTCTAAATTTGGCAGACAAGGCTTCCATTAGTAACTTGTTTGGTTGTGCCGAACTTGTTTCTTCACCATCATCATACGCCATGGTACCTGAGAGTTCAAAACAACTACTCGCAGTAAATAGCTCTTAAGATAATTCAAACAACACGACAAACAAGTATAGAATTGATCTTAACAAAATCAAACTCACAAAACACGATTAGATCGAAAACGTAGATCGCAAGGATGTGAAAAGTCACTTGGTTTTGAATCGCAAAAGACTTTAACAAAAATCTAGATCGAGATTAAACAAAAGGAAAGCAATAGATCGGAGTCACAAACACAACTAACAACTCTGAAACAATAGATTTAACATCAATCGAACAGATCAAGTCGTGAATATCAAGGAACTGAAAAGTCACTTTTTGAAAAAATTTGTTCAAATGAGTTGAAACCGAATCAATTGATAATACTTAGCTTGTTGAAGCGGGCTCTGATACCAGATAATATGATTTCCCCTATGATCCTCACTTCAAAGGCTAAGTAAACTCATGAGAACCGTGAAAAGTAAAGATCAACGGATGATTTCGGTTTTAGGATGAGAACGAGTGATGAAATGAAGTGTATGGAGTGATGGATTGTGATTTATCAAAGGAATAAACTCAGATGGGATAGAATGGGATAAGAAGGGTCGAAGATAGATGATGGAACTTATACAAGTGATGGAAGACTTGCACAACAACTTGTAAGACTCGTTGATACAACACACAACGATTCGAACAAGGTTTTCACTCAGATACAACACACCGAGAGATATTGATCTAAACTTAAGAGAGAGTTTGGTTTTCAAAGATTAGATGATTTCGGCACAAAGGCCATAAGAGAGTATAAATAGGTTCAGGGAACAGGCTCCACGAAACCTAACTTAAAACGCAAAGCTTAAAGAAAACATAGTCTAGAGTTTTTGACTAAGGACTGAAACAAGTCAGTCCATAAGACTAGACACATGAGAAATTACGAGGTGCTACCTATGCTTCATTAAAAACCATGAAAGCCAAAACCCAATGGGACAAAAGACTTAACAAGGAAAAGAGCACCTAGAATAACACCAACTCATGTACTAGTCAGCTCGGATACAAACCATAGTGGTAAGTAGAGCTTGGTCTTGGATCTTGATTTGGTTAAGTAAAGTCTCCACGACATTGTGTAAGGCTTTGGTCTTTGTTCTTGTCATTGGTCCTCTTGAAATCTCCATTCCATGATCAGCTACAAGCAATCCGTCCTCTTGTTCTTCTTGCTCAGATGCACGCATTCCTTCCTTAGGCTCCTCTTACTCAGGTTCATCTTCAAGCTGGTCCATGATCATATCAGAAATGCTTTAGCCTTGGAAGAAGAAGTTATCTTTCTTTGACACTTCGCCCACTTCCTGCTCGCTTGATTGTTTCTTGTGCTGTAAGTCTCTTATCATGTGTCCATTTGGTTTTTACAGCACATACTCTTAATCAATTCAACAATATGTGCTGATACAAAATTTAAGTGAATGCTTGATTTCATTGCACACAAGATTTATTTGTCTTATTGTGTCCAATGTACTTCTAGCTTTCAATACTCAAAAAGTAATTACTGAAATGATATTAGATGTAAACCAATTTGCTATTTTGACCCCTCGAGCCAATTCAACATTCGCAAGAATGGCTTTTGTTTGTGATTCTACTATATGGTAGACTTACTAAGAATTTAGATGATTGTTTGATTTTGTTGCAGACAACGAGATTCATTTATCCATTTTGATTGTTGTTAATCAGGCAAAGCCTGAGACAGTGGACAAGGTATGTGAAGTTGTCAAAAAGCAGCTCTTACTTAAAAAGGGCGATGTTAGGGTCAAAATCCCCTCCTCGGAGATTGATGAGGCAAAAAGACGAAGTAACTGTTAAACATTTCATATTCTGGCAACAAGCCCACGAAATGAGACAAAATGCCTGCCCGGGTCAAGCTCTTGGCTTGACCGGTCGCAGATGAACTAAATGGGTTGTGACCATTTGTACTCTTTCCTTATTCTTGGTTTTGTCCCAAAGGGTTTTCCGGGAAAGGTTTTAACGAGGCAAATTGGTTCACTTATCTTAAACCCGTTCAGGAGCTAATCAAATCGCTCCGACCAAATGACCGTCGGACCAAGCTCTTGGCATTCGGTCTAACGGATGAACCGAACTCTCTAAAGGCCTCTCAAGATGAATCTCTGCATATCTTCTCAGCCCGGAGCATTCACCGAGCCAAGACATGGGTTACGGCCGAACCTCACCCTCTCGGACCGGCCCCAGAAGCTCTTTCCCAACTGTTGGGCCGAGTTCCCGAGGAAACATCACGCCATTTGAAGACGGACTTCACGATGTTCAAAACGTGGAATAACATCAACGAGTTCACTTAAAATAAACCGGAGTCAAGCCCTTAACAAGAGAAAATCGAACCAGGAGACTAAAAAGACAAGCTGGGCCTATTCAAGACGAACGGGCCATATTAGAAGGAAGAAGAGTGGACGGGCCGCATGGAATTAGGTCTGGCCGCCGGCTGGAAATGGATTTTTACAACGTCCCACATTGCTTAGATCAGTCTTTGAGACCCCAGGTTCTCTCATATAGACACCCTTGTATTCACTTTCAAGGCATCAAAACTCAAGTGCAAGAGCCTTCGAGATATAAGACAATAAGCCTTCTCGAATAATTTTTTTGTACTTTGAGAATTATTAATAAAATCATCTTTCTCATCTTTTTACTTTTTTGCCCTTTGGTTCTTGTTTAATAGAATTTTCGAAGCCCCGCAAAATATAAATTTCGATAGTGTGAGTTGCGGCTCTAACAGTTTGGCACCGTCTGTGGGGAACGAGAAATGTTCTTTATTCAAGAACAACAGGATACGGAGCAGAGGACCATGGCAGCCGTAGGAAGAACCGACGGTACTGGCAATCAGCCGACCGGAGGAAGAACCGACGGTACCGGCAATCAACCGACCGGAGGAGCAGCTAGAGCCGGAGCAACCGCGGCCGGAGCATCCGCAGCAGGAGCAATCATCACGGGAGTAACCGGAACTGGAACGGCTGCAGCCGGGAATTCCACCATCGCACAGCCTCGGTCCGAAATGTCGATCGAAAATTCCGTAATAACGGGAGCGATCAACACCGGCCCGACCGGTCCAGCCGAAGATATCACGGCAATTGGCAACCTAAGGAACAAAAAAGCAGGACTCGTGGAGCAACAAGTCAGACAAGAAAGAGCAACGACGCAGGAGATGACGGCCATCCGAGAGCTAACGCAAGGCTCCCAGCCACTCGGAAGAAGATGCCCCCGTTTCTCACCGCTGACGAGCACTCCTGGAGGGCAGAACCTCGGTGAGCGAACCCTCGTCGGAACAAGGACGGAACTTTCGGAACCGCCGCCGTTACACCGAAAAAGCACAACGAGACGTAAAGCCAAGCAGCCGGTCTCAACGGTAACCGACGGAGAAGTCACGGTAGAAGCGGACGGCTGCGATGAAGACAAGACAGATGAAGAAGAAAAAGATTTTACTGAAGAAGAAGAAAACATACTCCTGGAGAACCAGCGAATAAGAGCCGAAGAGCGAGAGAGAACAGGCCAGACAGATCGAATGACCCGCTCCGCGAGCCGAAGAAGCGAAATTGACGAGCAAAACGCCCAATGGGAGCTAACGGCGAGCCAGATGAGAGAAGCGAGATCTCAAGTCCACAAGGCGACAAGTGCAGCTCCCGAGATCGACCGAGTCTTGGAGGAAACTCAAAAAACCCCCTTTACTGCGAGGATCATGAGTGTGAGAATCCCCGACCTCGGAGCAAACATAACAGGAGCATCCAATGCCGAAGTGACGATCGTGGGAATTAACCACTCCAACAACGAGCCGCTCGTCAACGGACTTTCAATCGAAGACCGCGGGATCCACAAAGTTCTAATCAACACAAGAAGTTCGGTCAACGTCGAATTCCATGAAACCCTTCGGAGGATGAACACTGGGACCCGGCATCTCACAACCCGTCCAAAACCGTCGACTGGTTTCACCGGAAATACGACAACGACAGTCGGAGCAATCCAACTCCCTGTGATAACAGCGGAAACAAAGAAGGACATGGAGCTCTCGGTGGATGACCGCCCAGGAATTTACGACCCGACAAATGACGAAAACACCTACCTGGTAAGCCCGATTGTCGCCAGAACGACGATCGCTGGAACGACCTGAGAAAAAGACACGGAAGAAGACGTGACGACGACGGCCGAGCTGAAGATCATGATGGCCGCAGCCCCAGAACGACAAGACCAATGAGATAAAATGATGGCTCGACAGCCACAAACAGTCCGAGACGAAAGCCGAGCTAGGAACGTCTCACCGGAGGGAAGCCTAAGGCAAGGATGACAGAGTATCTATGCAAGACGTCTTGAATTTTCACCTCAGGCGGCAACAGAGGGAAGGCAAGACACGAGGGAACAAACCCCAGCCGGGACAAGAACGGCTCATTCCGGGATGCCGCCGAAAAAGCCGCAGAACTCCTCAAGGCAAATAATCGAGCAGCCAGATTTGACGGTGACTGGCGAAGAAGACGGAGAAACCACCGCATACAGAGCTAGTCAAGACATAAGCAAGACAGACGATGAAGCAGAAGACACGACATCAATTCCCAAGTCAAAGACGATAATGGATGCGGACCTATGACGGAAAACCAGACAAGCAAAGCCAAACGGATTGGTAGCCGAAGAATTGACGTGGATCCAAGACGAAAACAGAACAAGGAACACCCCTTCAAGAGAAGACTTGAGACAAAACTACGGGATCATCGAAGCAAAACCGCTCCGATTCATACTGCCAATCATAACGCCCGAAGAACGTAACTCGATCAAGCGAAGCTCGATCAGGACAAGGACTGAACCACCCAAATCTCCACTGCTGCAACGGAAGAGTACCCTGGGGCGAGCAGCTGGGTGGCCAACATGGACGATAATCAACGAAGAAAACGGAGGTAGAACCAGAACAACCGAAAACGGAACCGAACGAGATACAATTGAAACCCGCAAAAAGGGGAGGGATCCCACTAGAGACAATGGAAATCCAATACGGGTCGAGCATCGAAGGCCAATTGGCGAGCAAGGAAAAACAGACCGAAGGAGAACGCTCCATGCAAACCGAGAAACTCCCGATGAAGATATTTGGACTCTATCCCAAGGCCCGAGCGAAAGTTTACGAAATTTCGTAACACGTTTCAAATCGGTTGCGTCAAAGATCAGCGGGCTCAGCAATCAAGCCGCACTCGCCGTTTTAAGAAGAGCACTACGGTACGAGTCGAGCTTCCGAGAAGAAATTACCCTGAACCCTCCTGCGACGATCCAAGAAGCATTGCACCGTTCCTCAAGTTTCAAGATCCTCGAAGAAGAGATCAAGGCCTTTCCAAAGAAGCACTAGCCATCAAAGACGTTGAAAAAAGGCACGATACGACCTTCGAATATTCCAAGCAAGAAAAGGTGCCGACGAAACAACATGAACGAAGGGACGAATACACGCGGAATGCACAACTATCAAATAAACACGAAAGCCAGACACGGAAATGGATCATGGAGTACCTGGGCTCGCAGCGTGGGCTACGGTAAAAAGGTTTACTGCACCTTCCACAAAGTCAACGACCATTTAACCGCAAATTGCAAGGCGACTGCAAGAATGCTTGCAACAAGGTTCCTAACTGGAGACCTTGGAAGCGCAACAAAGCGGATACAAGCGTCGAGCCACGATATAAGGCGAGCAGGACCGACCAGTTCGAGAGAACGAAGATTTTACTAGCAGAAAGAGGAAACAGCTGCTGCTGAAAAGAAGACGTCCGAGAGCGCATAACCCAATGCGGAGAATCCCGCAGTCAAAGCCTAAGCATCTAAAAAAAAAAAAAAAAAGAGAACAGAAATACGGGTGACTTGATCCCTTCTCACGAAGGGTACGTAGGCAGCTCACCTTAAAAGCGAGTTCAGTTACCCCTCCCCATATCAACCGTTCGTTGCTGATCACAATAAGATGACTTTAACCATGGTTCTTTCAGCATCCCGCGAGGATAAACTTAGCGCACTATACAAATTTCCGGATGACATCCGAAGGGCGTGACCTGCCAATCCGCGATCCTGACAGGAAACGTCCAGATGGTGTTCTTTTAGGCTTATCTTCAGGAGCATCTCGCATAGGCAAATAGTGCGAGGTGTAAACCGCAAAATAAGCTCGTAAACCCAGTAAAACGCCTGACATGGAACACTGGTCTTGAACATCTCCGAACGCAGTATCAAACCAGCCATGATACGAGATTCTAAATGCGTTCAGTCGAGAGAGGAAGTTAAACGTGCTTAGTAAACTCCTCGACACCAAAACATAAATTAAACCCAGGAGACCCTGGTCAACAGTTCAAGTGTCCGGAAAAACACTCCAGCTCTACACAAACGCCTCTCGGCAAGCGTCCAACTCAACTCAAACGCCTCTTGTCAAGCAACAAACAACATAAACATCGCCTCTCGGGAAACATCGCCTCTCGGCAAACATCGCCTCTCGGCAAACAGCACCTCTCGGCAAACAGCGCCTCTAGGAAAGCAGAACGAACCATCTCTTCGGAGATGGGCCAACCGCCCTAAACACAACAAGGTCCGAGACCCCGGGAACGGCCTCGTCGGATCCAGCCAAATCAACGAATCCGATCAACGAAGCCTTTTCCCCAATCAAGCCGGAACTACGGGTGACTTGATCCCTTCTCATAAAGGGTACGTAGGCAGTTCGCCTAAAAAACGAGTTCAGTTCCCAAGGAAAAAAGGAAAAATGACCTTTTCCAATTTCTAATCCCAAAGGAAGAAGAAGCTTTATCTTTCCTAACGCAACGAGGAAAAGGAAATCTTTCTTATCCTAAAACTTGAACAGGAAAAGGAAAATTTTCAGTTTCTTCACTTGTAAAGGAAAAGGAAACTCTTCGCAAAACAAGCGGCCGCCAGCAGCCCAAGGAGGAAAAATTCATTTCAACCAAATTCGGCCACTCATTATCAATCTACACGCTAAATAAAGCCTTTAGCCTATAAGTCCCGATAAACACTTCATTAACGCTCATCGCACATGCATACAAGGCCCACGAGCTGGGGGGCCAACTGTTGCGGTCAAAATCCTCTCCTCGGAGATTGATGAGGCAAAAAGACGAAGTAACGGTTAAACATTTCATATTCTCGCAGCAAGCCCACGAAATGAGACCAAACGCCTACCCGGGTTAAGCTCTTGGCTTGACCGGTCGCAGATGAACTAAATGGGTTGTGACCATTTGTACTCTTTCCTTATCCTTGGTTTTGTCCCAAAGGGTTTTCTGGGAAAGGTTTTAACGAGGCAAATTGGTTCACTTATCTTAAACCCGTTCAGTAGCTAATCAAATCGCTCCGACCAAATGACCGTCGGACCAAGCTCTTGGCATTCGGTCTGACGGATGAACTGAACTCTCTAAAGGCCTCTCAAGACGAATCTCTGCATATCTTCTCAGCCCGGAGCATTCACCGAGCCAAGACATGGGTTACGGTCGGACCTCACCCTCTCGTACCGGCCCCAGAAGCTCTTTCCCGACTATTGAGCCTCGACACAATAGTTCCCGAAGAAACATCACGCCATTTGAAGACGGACTTCACGCTGCTCAAAACGTGGAAAAACATCAAGGAGTTCACTTAAAATAAACTAGAGTCAAGCCCTTAACCAGAGAAAATCGGACCAGGAGACTAAAAAGACAAGTTGGGCCTATTCAAGACGAACGGGCCAGATTAGAAGGAAGAAGAGTGGACGGGCCGCAGGGAACTAGGTCTGGCCGCCGGCTGGAAAGGGATTTTTACAACGTCCCACATTGCTTAGATCAGTCTTTGAGACCCCAGACTCTCTCATATAAATAGACACCCTTGTATTCACTTTCAAGGCATCAAAACTCAAGTGCAAGAGCCTTCGAGATATAAGACAATAAGCCTTCTCGAATATTTTTTTGTACTTAGAGAATTATTAATAAAATCATCTTTCTCATCTTTTTACTTTTTTCCCTTTAGTTCTTGTTTAATAGAATTTTCGGAGCCCCGCAAAATATAAATTTCGACAGTGTGAGTTTCGGTTCTCACAGGCGATAAAGTTTCGGCTGCGACCAAATACGTTGATCTTGGTGCTGATTCTCTTGACACGGTAACTTACTATTCATCCACTTTTAGATCTGTTTGCTCCAGTTAATTCAACTCTTGTAAATGTAATGTATTGTTCTATGGACTTGATAATGTATATATGATCTGTGTCTTTGTTTTCAAGTTCATATAGTCTCTCACCATTATGTGTATGTTTAAACTACAAGTCTCTTATATGTTTATAGTATGTTATTGGTTTGTGCATAGTCATGACTCATGCGGCTTCGTTTCAGGTGGAGATTGTGATGGGTCTAGAGGAAGAGTTTGGGATTGAAATGGTGGAGGAGAAAGCACAAGCGATCACCACAGTTGAGCAAGCAGCTAAGCTGATTGAGGAGCTGTTAATGGAGAAGGCTTGAAAGTAAAAATCATTATTACATAATTAAAAAAAGGAGAATCAAAAGAGGACCCAACCTGGTATCTTGTTATTGTTTGGTTAGCTAGAGACCCAATTGTGTTTGTTGAGATCTTTTATGCTATTTTGGTTAAAATGACGTAACGCTTTGTATTTGACTTCTCTTTCTTCTTGAACTTTTTTAGTTACATCCTCCAGATTCAAGAACTCACCTTGAGAAAGTTATCTAGTTCATTTTTCCTAAGAAAAATCATTGTTTATTTATGGATAGAAAAATTACCGTTTATTTTTAGTTAGTATACAAATATACCTTTTAAATTAAGAAAGATTCACCCTCGTAGTCATAGACACTTTGTAGGATTCATGTTGTATTGTACCAAACATTCTCTGCAGGTAATGCTAGGCATTAGTGAAGTGAGTATGGATGACCCGGATAGGCCACCAATTGGGGTAGGAGTAAAACTTAGTGATTTAGACGATCAAAAGGAGAATGGATACCATTTCCATACACCAAATGACCTCAACAATCGTTTTGGTCGAGACAGGATGCACTTCGGATGTAAGTAGTGTGAAGATGATCGAGATGGCACCCTTCCCGACTAAGGCGACCAAACAAGCGACCCGGATACGACCAAATTGAGACCAAGGTTGGAACATGACCACAACAACCCCAAATCGTGCAACTAAGGTGACTATAGTCACTACGTGACCATGACAAACATTATGTCGAGCGCATTCAGGAGTTGGTTGAAAGACCCCAATTCTCGGTCGTAGCAGTCAAAGACTTGAAGGGCCTTTCAATTTTCTGTTGGGCCAATGACAATATCACAAGTCAACAAATTTGAGGTTTCAAGTCTTCTTTGTTATCAATTTCATTATCAATCTGACCATGGATCATTTCCAATGGGCCATGGAGATGAAGAACATAAGACCACTTTGGTCTTATTGATGGCTTCGGACAATCCGATCCAAGTCACTTAGGCCTTTCCCATTTCACCTGGAAGAAGCAAAAATGCCTCAGTCAAAGGAGAAACTGTGTTAAACATAAGTTAAAAGGACATTTTTCCTTAGTATTTATATCTGTTTTGTTTTTGGGACCAAGTCAACATTGTTTTCACCATTTTCGACTCCAAGTCTTTATAAACCATTTGCAAGGTCATTTTTTTTTAACAAGTATGTTTTCTTCTTATTTTGAGGGTAATATATTTTGTTCCTTGTGAACTTCGATCATTTGGTGTGTAGTATCCAAAGGGTCTAAAATCGGTTTATCAAAATTTCATCATCACACTTGCGTGGCCATTCGCTACCTAAGATTCATCCAAATGGTGTAAGACAGCTCAGACTCCTATACCTATTGTTGGTGCTGCATGCTTGCTTGATTAGACGTTCCACCACCTTATTTGATATGGATCGTTCTAAGATATCCTGAGGTTAAAAGTTTCACAGACCTTTGGTTGGGTCTACACGAACCAGTTAAGTCAAGGGTTATCTTTCTACCACCTTGGTTTGTGGATCTTTTTGGGAATCTTTTGGGAATCTTGCTTCAAGTGGTATCAGAGCAGCAATCCATGATCAATACATGAATCCAAGGTTCGAGATTGCGCTAGGCGTAACGCGTGCGGATCACCCGGGCCTAGCGCTTAATCAATAAATCGAGGACTACTCGAGGATTAATCGGGGACTGATTTTAGGGCTTTTATTATTTTATCCAGTTATATACTAATAAAGTTACATAAGAAAAATATATATAAGATGAGCGGGTGGTTTAATAAGATTTTTATATCTCATTGGACGCGAGTTCGACACCAGATACGACAATAATTTTGGGTTTCATTTTATTTCCACTTAAATGAGGGCTAAAAGAGTAATTTACCATCCATCTTCTTGCTATAAACAATTCTGTAACCCTATTATCACGATAGCCGCCTCTTCTTCTTCATTTTACACTTCAATTTTTTTAAAAACCGAGTTTTAGTCCGAATAAGTCCAAATCATCACGGTTGTTAGCCGCCGAGCGAATATCAGGCGTATAATCGTTCAACGCGGCCGCGTTTTTGAACAGAGCATGAATCTAATCAATTTTTCATCTGACATTTTTCTTCCTTTCTAAGCACCCTCTTACCTACCTCCGTTTTGTAAGGAGATCGAACCAGTTTTGGTTGATATATTACATAAAAAAAGAAGAGCAAAAGTACAAAGAACTGATAAAACCCCAGGAAAAAATCACTTAATCCTAAGTGAACAAACAAATAGAGAGAGTTATGATGGTGACAAAGAGTATAAAGACTCACTTGGCCATTCGATAATGAATATATTTCTTTGAGAGATGTCTTCATTTGCCAGATTTTGTGATCTGGAGACTTTTAGACAGGCAAGATATTCTTTCTCCTGAAGAAAATGGTCCCAGCCAAAAGTGCTAAGCGAGTAACTGATAATCCAACTGTAACGACTCACACACCCATCACCACCATCATTCTCCTTCCTTTTCCATCATCACAAAAACCCCACCTCCCACTTCTTCTTCTTAATATATTGAATCTCCTCCATCATCAATCTCACCAATTCCACCGAGAAGCTGGAAAGAAAAGAAGAGAGAGAGAGAGAGAGAGAGAGAGAGAGAGAGAGAGAGGTAGAAGGAGAGAAGCTGCTCTCATCCGCGCCACCGTCAATCAGCGACGCAGGTACACCGGAAAACCGTTTCCGATCTGATTTCTTATTGGTTGATCTTCAATCGATCGTAACTCTCTAACCGTGGCGTTTCTTGAAACTCCAAGGCCACCACCGGATTCATAACGACGAGACGAAGCCACGCCGAGAAGCCCAGCCTCCAGGTCCGCCGCACGCGCCCGCACACGCCACCAGAAGTCCGGCGCGTCGTGCCCACGCGCTTCACGCGCTGCCGCAGAACCAGCGCGTGACTCTCACGCGTCGTCGCCTCCGCCGCCGCCGTCGCCGCCGGTGACTTTTCCGGTAAGCACCGCCCGCCGCTCTTCACCGCCGGTCGCCGTCGCCAGTCACCACCGCTCACCGCCGGTGCCGTCGCCGTCACCGGAAGCCGCCGTGTCTCGCCGTCGCCGGTCGCCGGAGACTCGCCGGCGATCTGGTCATCGGTTTGAGACCGGTTTGGTTTAAATCGATCGGTTTGATTTCGGTTCGGTTTGGTTTGGCCGGTTTAATTCAATTCGATTTCGGTTTGGTTCAATTTCTGGTTTAAATCAATTGAGTCCGGTTTAGTCTGGTACGATCCGGTTTAATCCGATTTAGTTGCGGTTTGATTTTGACCTGGTCAGACCGTTGACTTTGACTTTTTGACCGTTGCCGTTGACTTTCTGACCGTTGACCGTTGACTTTGACCGATTTGACCCGTTAACCGTTTTTCGCCGTTCGAAAGCCGTTCTCACTCGAAATTTCGTCCTGATTTCAGATTCAGCGTCCGTTTAAGCATCTGGAGTGCAGAGGAAGCAGATATATCCATTTTTGCTAAGGTGAGGGTTTTCTGCAGAATATCGTATTTTCCATCGAAAAGCGCCGTAGATAGGATTTAGTATTAAATGTGTTCTGTTTCTATGCTAGAGTCTTTTTAGGATTGTTTGTAAATCAGACTTAGGAATAATAGATGATTCAACCCATTGATTGTGCATTAAATTGTTAATTGATTATTTTATTCATGCTAGAGCTAGGATTAGTTGACCATGTGGGTCGTTAGGGATTGCGGGGGTACAGAGACGTTATCTCTGTACTTGCGTCGTGTGTTGTTTGAGGCGGGGTATGACAGCTTAGTCGACCGGTTGTTCGGTACCCCGGTCAGATAGATAAATCGTCTACGGGCGGTGTAGTTGGGCACTATCCCATAAGACTGGCCACGAGCTCTGGCCGTAGGACACCGTTGATTGTTCCTTGGGTACTTTAGGTACCGTGATTGTGCATGTTTAGTCTATTTCCTTTGTATGGCGTGCTATGGTCAGATTACGTTTTCTGTGATTAGCATCCCATACCTCACTGAGTGACTCCCCTGTTACTTACCCCTCTTCTTTCCCTTTCAGGTGAGAATGAGGAGTAGTAGACGTTTTATCGGACCGGGTGCTATTTTTGGGCTTTATGTTATTTTGTATTTTCGGATTGTATTTCAGACTTGGTATTTTCAATTTATTTACGGTATTGCGATTGTGAAACGACAGACGTATTTTATGGATTTCCGGAAATCTAGACGTGATTTATTTATGAGATTTGGATATATATTATTTTATTATAGTTAGTGGCACGCCGTTCTCGAGTGAAGATGAGACGGGTGTTACACAAACATCTGTGACCTTGAGAAAACAGTTGTCGGAAGTATACTGTGTCACATTCATGCAATGCAAGTGATCCAATGGTATAATGCCCTTCTTTGGTGGTATTGGTCTCAACACGCCGTTTCCTCCAAATAGCCAAATCAAATTGAGCTTTAGAAAGTAACATTGGTAGTTGATATTGATCGTTAAAACCTGTTTCTCTTATATAAAAAAATCATAAGGTCTACAACTTGATTTTCATTTTATGCTAACTTGTTTCTTAAAAAATTTCATTTTAAATGTCTGTATGGGTTAAATAGTGAATTAAGTCCTGACTGATTAAATCCAAAAAAATTAATGTATAACAGTTTAGTAGATTTCAGAATTTCAATGGTACACAGCTCAAATTAAAGGAAGAAAAAACTGATAAACTTAAAACACTAAAATGGACACACCTCATCAACGTAAAGTCGTGTTGGGTCTTTAGCCAAATCAAGAACACCATTTATCAACGATGTCAACCCTTTCTCTAGAGATATAACATAAGGTTGATAACCATCTGCCTCTTATACAATCTGAAACGGTTACAAAATCAATATGTCAAACTCCCATCTAATTTTTTACTTGTTAATAAAATCTGAAGCAAAAAACTAAATTTTTACTTGTTAATAAAGTCTAAAGAAAAAAAAAATGTAGAAACCCACCCTTTTAACATTCTTCAAATCAAAATTTCACTATAAGAAAACACGCCTGTAGCGAGAAAAATTAATGAGGAAAGCATTTCCTCGTAAAGTTACGTGCGCTTAACGAGGTAATAACGTGTACAAAGGCTTTCCACGTAATTTCGTCGTAAAGTAACGTAGAAACCGTTTCCTCGTAAAACGTACGTCACTTGTCGTGACTTTTACGAGGAAAATTAGTTTCGTCGTAAATTTGCTTCGAATTTACGTGGAAACGTCTTTCCACGTAACTTCCACGTAAATATTTCTTCGAATTCACGAGGAAATTATTTACCGAGTTATTTACGAGAACCTTGAATTATGTTGGGGAAAACGTGTGTTTGGTAGTTACAACTAATTGTATTTCGTCGTAAAATCGTAGCAAAATTTTTCTATATATATGGCCCTTGTCTTTCAAACATAACACACCAAAAAAAAAACAAACCTTAAAAAAACAAATTGCAAGTGGTATTTACGAGTTACAGAGATGGATGTATAACCACATAGATGCTGCTACGGGGAGAGTGACGAAAGATTTTCTGGACGGGGTAGAGACGTTTATCCGTCAAGCAGATTCCACACCGCTCACGCAAGAAAGCGGTAAGTTGTTCTGTCCTTGCCGGAAATGCAATAATACAAAATTAGGCAGTCGGAAAAATGTATGGAAGCATTTACTAAATAGAGGTTTCACGCCAAATTACTATATATGGTTTCAACACGGAGAAGTTTATGAGAATATTGAAGCTCAACTTGTAATAGCAATTTTCAGAATGAACCGGTACATCATTTGCATAATGAAAATAGTTACCATCAGGAAGAGCCAATGGTGGATCATGATAGAGTTCATGATATGGTAACTGATGCATTAGTAGCTGCTGAAGCAGAAGAACCTAACGTAGATGCAAAGAAGTTTTATGAAATGCTAGATGCTGCCAATGAACTATTATACAATGGTTGTAGAGAAGGTCTCTCTAAATTGTCATTAGCAGCTAGGATGGTGAATATTAAAACTGATTTCAATCTAGCTGAAAATTGCATGGATGCATGGGAAGAGTTGATTAAAGAGATTTTTCCAGAAGACAATGTGGCAGCTAAATCTTATTATGAGATTCAGAAATTGGTTTATAGTCTTGGGCTTCCTTCAGAGATGATAGATGTTTACATTGACAATTGCATGATCTACTGGGGAGATGATGAGAAGTTAGAAGAATGTAGATTCTGTAAGAAGCCACGATTCAAACCGCAAGGACGGGGCCGTAAGAGGGTACCGTACCAAAGGATGTGGTACCTACCAATTACAGACAGATTGAAAAGATTATACCAATCTGAGAGGACTACTGGAGCGATGAGATGGCATGCCGAACATACGCCTGCAGATGGGGAGATCAAACATCCATCATATGCAAAAGCTGGGAGACATTTTAATTCGGTACATCCTGAATTCGCCAGAAGTAGTCGGAATGTGTATCTTGGGTTATGCGCAGATGGATTTAGTCCATTTGGAATGTATGGGAGACAATATTCATTATCGCCAGTCATTGTTATGCCATACAACCTGCCACCAGATTTGTGCATGCAACGGGAGTTTCTATTCTTGACCATATTAATCCCGGTCCAAAGCATCCGAAAAGGTCTCTAGATGTGTTTCTACAACCGCTGATAAAAGAGTTGAAAGATTTGTGGTCAACAGGGGTGATGACTTATGATTGTTCAACAAAAACGAATTTCAAGCTGCGAGCAATGCTTTTGTGGACCATAAGCGACTTTCCTGCTTATGGGATGTTGTCTGGATGGACTACACATGGGAGATTATCTTGTCCATATTGTAATGGAGGCACAGATGCGTTTCAATTGAAGAATGGGAGGAAGACATGTTGGTTTGATTGTCACGTCGATTTCTTTCCATTAGCCATCCGTACCGACGGAACAAGACATTGTTTAGGTACAAAAGAGTTGTGAGAGACACTTCTCCTCCGTATTTAAGTGGAGCAGAAATTGAACAACAAATCGATTACAACGGAGCTCAAGACACAGTTCATCGAGGGGGTAACTGGCATGTTCCCAGAAATTTTCCTGATTATTATGGGGTTCAGCATAATTGGCACAAGATTAGTATATTTTGGGAGTTGCCGTATTGGAAGAATCTTCTGTTGCGCCACAACCTTGATGTGATGCATATCGAGAAGAATTTTTTTGAGAATATCATGAATACCATATTGAATGTCCAAGGGAAGACAAAATACAGCAGGAAATCAAGGTCGGACTTATCTGATATTTTCTCAAGAAGTGAGTTACATATACAAAGCAATGGAAGTGTGCCAGTTCCGATATTCAGATTGTCCTCACAACAAAAGTCAGTATTGTTCAATTGGGTGGAATCAGAAGTGAAGTTTCCCGATGGGTATGTTTCAAATCTGTCTCGGTGTGTTGAACAAGGTCAGAAGTTCTCCGGCATGAAGAGTCATGATTGTCACGTCTTTATGCAACGACTACTTCCATTTGCATTTGCCGAACTACTTCCAATGCAAGTACATGAAGCACTTGCAGGTAAGCTACCATTTCTCTCATGTATTTATTGCACAACTAAACTATATATGCATGATGAAGTCTACAATTAATTGTTTTGAGAATATACCAGGCATTGGAGCATTTTTCAGGAATCTAAGCACACGCACTTTAAACGAGGAAGTTCTTCAACAACTACACGAGAACGTTCCCATCTTACTGTGCAACTTGGAAAAGATATTTCCACCAGCCTTCTTTGATGTGATGGAGCATCTGGTTGTCCACCTCCCGTATCAGGCAATGCTTCGTGGACCTGTTCATTATGGATGGATGTACCCGTATGAGAGGTTCATGAAACATTTAAAAGGAAAAGCCAAAAACCTAGCGAAGGTAGAAGGTTCTATAGTTGCCGGAAGTCTGACCCAAGAAACATCGCACTTCACATCGTACTACTTTGCACCTAAAGTACGTACACGGAAAAGGGCTCCAAGAAGATATGATGATGGTGGTGTCGCGCCAACATATGCGGTCGAAGTTCCAGACATCTTTTGTCAGATTGGAAGACCGGGTGGGAAATCAAAACATGTTTGGTGGTTTAGCGAAGAAGACACCCATAGTGCACACACTTATATTCTACTCAATTGTGAGGATCCATTAATTCGAGATTACGAAAGGTAATTAATATCTATATAATTTTAAACTATATAAAATTTTAAAATTATATACTATATATTTTTATACTATATATTGATTAACAAATATAATTTTGCAGCCTATTTGTTACTCAAGTCGAAGAAACATTACCAGAAATATCCGCAGTTGAGGTCGACAAAAGGAAAGATCAACACTTTATTAAGTGGTTGAGGAGTCAGGTAACACAAATAGGCTTATTTTATTTGTAGGTAACACTTTATTAAATTTTGACATTGCATTACTTTTATTTGTAGGTTGATTATGATGATCCATCCTTTCCCCTATGGTTTCATGAACTCCTGCAAGGTCCAACTGCGAAGGTCACCACATCACCAATCTATTTTACCCGAGGCTATACATTTCATACGTATGAGTATGGGACGAAGCGAGCGACAAGGAATTACCGAGTTTGTGTGAAAGGAGAAACAGATTTTTATGGGATCTTGCGGGACATTATTGAAGTGGAATTTCCAGGGTTATTGAACCTAAAATGCGTCCTCTTCAAATGCAAATGGTTCGACCCCGTTGTCAACCGAGGTGTTCGGTTTAACAAATTTGGTGTTGTTGCTGTTAATGCTGGACGTATGTACAACAAGTTCGAGCCTTTCATATTAGCTTCACAAGCATACCAAGTTAGCTTCATTCCATATCCTCGGGTGAGAGAGTCAGGAATAAATTGTTTAGCTGTTATCAAAGTTACACCTCGTGGACGTATAATAGGTGAAGAAGCCCCACCTTTGCAGGAAGAACACATCAACGAGGTCGATCAACCCGACCAACAAACGGATGATATCCTTCTCATTGATCCGAATAATAGAGAATATGAAGATCTACCCGAAGATTCAACAGACGAAGCTGAAGAGGACGAGTTTCATGAATTAAGCGATGATGATTATAGTGATGATTCAAATAATGATGTATCTGAATGATGATGTTTTCAACATAAAAATATGAAAAGAAACTTTTTAATTTCACAAGTTTTATTAGCTCTATGGGTTAAAGATGGAGTTTAGGGGTTAGAAGATTGGGTGTATGGTTTGGGGATTATGAAGTTGGGAGTTTAGAAGCATGGACTTACGACTTGGGGATTTGGGGTTTAGGGATTCAAAACAGTTCCACGTCAATTCCTCGTAAAATCGTCGTAAAAAGAAACGCAGGACTGGTTTAATCATCGTAGAATGTTTCCTCGTAAAGTAGTCGTAAAACGAAAACACGGGACTGGGTAAGTCCTCATCAAATTTTACGAGGAACTTGCGAGGACAGCTTCACGAGGAATTAACGAGGATGCGTTCGCCTATATAGTGCACTCAGCTCTCAGATGTAACTCACAAAAAAATAGTGTGAGTATTATGATGGTTAGTAAAAAAATAGTGTGAGTAATAAGATTGCAAGTGATATTATATTAAGTCCAAATGGTGGATTTAGCCCTATAATCTGTTTATTTTTTATATCATTATGAACATATTCTGGGGTTAATTTCCCATTTGGACAAAAAAATTTCACAAAAAAATTTCACTTCTATTTTTTTAAAAAAAAGTCAGAATGTTCCTCGTAAAGTCCTCGTAAAACCAAAACACGGGACTGGTTATTTCCTCGTAATAGTTTTCCTCGTAAATTACTCGAGAAATTGGGCCTCGTTAACAGGCCGCTATTTTACGTCTTCTTTACGAGGAAAGAGGACGCGAATGGCAACTTCATCGTAAACTAACGTGTACTTTACGAGGAGAAAAAAGACGGGACTGGCAATTTCCTCGTAACTTTACGAGTACTTTACGACGAAACTTGATTCTCTACATAAACCGAGCACCGGACTCCCCCTCATTTCTTCTCAACTTCCTCTCCTCACTCCCTCTGCATTACGAGGTAAACTCCTTTTCCTCTTCTTTTTTTTGTGTAGTCTAGGGTTTAGGGTTTTAAAGATTAGGTGGTTAGTTTAAATAGTTAGGGTTAATTTAGGTGGTTAGTTTAGAGAATTGTAGATAGATTATGGAATTTATATTAATCATGAATATAATACAATTTGTGTTTTCTAGATGGTTAGGAAAAGCAAGCTTACACCCCATTACAGAGCACTATTCGGTGAACCGGGTAGTAATCTAGCGTCGACTTCATAAGCTCCCGGTTCGAGTTCGGATGCCACCACAGTCCCCGACTCTCAGGGTTCTCAGAGGGCACCATCAGTCCCTCACGTTGGTGTTCCCCCAGTCGCGCCAGCTCACGTACATGCTCAGGATGTTCCTGGTGACCAGGAGGCACCTGCATTTGAGGGCGGGGTTCATCCTGATCTACAGGTCCCGCCTACTACTCCTTACGCTCAGTACACCGTCATCGACCTCCTCACTGGATCTGGAAGAGGAGGTTTGCCTGTCTTAGACCCAGAAAAAACCTATGATTCTCCACCAAATATTTTCTGGTAAGTTTTAAATTCTATTTTTTTAAAAAAATTTAATTTCTTTAAATTCTAATTTTTTTTATAAATTCTTATTTGTTAACATTCTATTTTTTTTTTCAGGTTTAATATTGATGGTTGTGTCGCTCGGAGCGTCACCGACACAATGAAAGGCTACTTCCCCGGTCCATATCCGAACTGGAAAAGGACCCCAGAACAAGTCAGAAAGACGTGGTTCAAATGTTTTGCTGTAAGTTACTTTTACTTTTATAATCTTATTTTTTTTGCAATACTATTATAATTTATTACTTAATTAATAATTGTCTATTTAATATTTATTAACTGTGTAATTAATTTTTTGAACAGCAAAAATGGATTGGTCCACAGCGGTCACCGAGAGGGTCAATGCAGAGTTCGTGGCGAAGGCGAATGATCGATTGCTTGATACGGTCTCCAACTGGAAAGAAGTCTGGATCGTTGAGGGATATCAGCACGGGAAGCCGAATGAGCTCACCGGGTAGATTTGGGATGGCTTCATCGAGTTTTGGAGAGATCCGGAGACCATAAGAAAGTCTTACTTGTGCTCCACTTCCCGTATGACCAGAGATGAGCATGGCAACTTGCCCATGCTACATACAACTGGTCAAAAAGGTCATGCTGGAATCCGACTTGATACGGTAAATATTTAATTTTAGTTTTCAATGTTTAAAAATTTTTAGTTACAAACTTGATATATCTTTGTATATAATTAGAGAATAACTTTCCTCAGACTACACAACCTACTGCCACGTGTCTTTTTTGTTTGGTTTACGGAAAGAAACCTTCCTTTTGGGCCTTCCAAATACTTTATCGGCCTGGTCCAAAAAACCCACTTGCAATGGTCATCTCTTTCGTTTAGTTATGTTGAAACAAACAGTGGGTAACAATCGCGACTCTTTGCTTCAGCTCCCTATAACACGAGATTCAAGTGCGAGTACGAGCTCATCATGGAGAGATTGCTCGCCATGAAGAAGATCCGCGAGGAAGAAGCCAAGGCTAAACAGAATAAACTACAAGAGAGCGGTGTTACTCTAATCCCTAACACCGCTAACGCTTAGCCTTCGAATCGATCTCCAATTGGACGATTTCAGCTTTCCGGTTAGTATTATACCTTTCGTTTTATTTGATTTAGGGTTTCGGTTTACCGGAAAGTGGCTGGGTGATTTGATTGAATTAGCTTTTCCCTCTGCAATAAAATTGGATCTTCGTGGTTCGATTTCTTTCAATTTTGGTTTCGTTGCGAATGAATGAGATTGTTTGGTGTTTGATATCTGAGCATTTCTCTTGGTTTTGATATGTGAATTTTTTTTTCCATCTTCCTTACTGTGTATTACTAATTTGTCAAATAGCTGACAATATTGAATTCAATTTTTTGAAGAATCTTCGTTTAAACCACTATCACAATCGTTTTGTATCAATCCTGCTAGAGAAATATCTGGAATTTGTAGTTCGTTTCATTTTATTTTGTTGTAAACTATCTCAATTGATATCTGAAGTTTGGGTAAGGTGTTTCATTTTACCGTAGATTAACTTACTTATGGTATTGTTCTAACAATGTGTGTGTGCTTATTGCAGTTCGACAAAAGGGTTTATGTGGATTTCCATGTTCGTGAAACTTAAACCACCGCTTTAGGTTTATGCGTCTTTGATTCAGTTCTGAAACTTAAACTTGCGTTTATACTTCAGTGAAACGTCTTCAAGCCTCCGCTGCTCACAAAAAAAACTTAAGGCGTGGTTTATTCTCCGAGTTTTCTTGTCCTTGCAACCAAAAAACCTCCGCTGCTCACTCTCTCCTTAAGTAATATCTGACCTTAATTCATATTTTGTAAGTCTGTACATTTCAGTTACTGCCCTGATTTTCTAATACTGAATTAATCTATTACCAATATTCAGCTGAATTGACTTCTTTAGTGTGGACTTATGCAGGTTCACGAAGAGAGGAAACATGAAGTCAGAGAATTAGTGAAAAAATGCTGGGCTTGAGGTTAAATTTCGTTTCACTCGATTATTACTTTTCAACATACGTTTCACCTGTTTCCAAATGTATACTAAATTGTTTTCTCTATTTCTTTTGTCTTTGCTTGGTCCAAGATCACTCATTAAAGCGTCTCCGTATAGGTGGATTCAAGCTTCCGTCAGATCTTGGGTAATGTTTTCTTTTTTAGCTTCGCATCCATTTGTTGGTTGTTTGAGTGAAAGTTGTTAAAGTATTTGACAATAATGGATTAGATATAGATTCTCTAATGTCCCAGCCTAGATATATACAATTATCCATTGTATGATATGTGATCATATCATTATATGTTAATTATTGCGACAGGCTAGGGAAGCATGTGGAGTTGAAGCAGAGCTAAAAGCAATGGGTTGTAAGTGTTGAAGATGTACATTTTTGCATGCCTTGGAACTTTCTCTTCGATTTTGTGTTTTCTCAATTAGATATTTAGTTGAAGGGAACTTCCTTCTTTGTTATCTCATGTGATTTTGGAGATTATTACGGCTCATGGTTTGGTGTATTGGATTAAATTGTTAGTTTGGAAATTGAGCAAGAAATTAGAGATTGAATATTTTGTGGGTTGCATATATGTTTAGGAGAAGTATATCGTTCAAGATGAATCACATATCAAAATCTTTTTTTTTTGGGCAAACAAAAAAATGTATGTTTCTTTGTTCTAAAGTATTAAAAAATAGCCTATTATATAATAATAGCAGAGAAACTATCCCCCAAAAAATGTATGTTTTTGTGTTCTAAAGTATTAAACAATAGCCTACTATATAATAAAAGCAGAGAAACTATCTTTTTTTTTTTTTGGTCTAAAGCAGAGAAACTATCTAAATATTTGTACTTTGTAGCTACTGAAACCAAACCGTTTGGAAAAATGACGGAGAAGAAACTATCGAAACTATGCCATTTGGTAAATGACAGACAAATTATCCATGTATTTTGTAAAGTTTATGGTTCTTCGGAAAAGGAGGACTTTGTTCACGGTCTTGAAAACAAACAACTATATGAAGACAGATACAACTAACACATTTAATTTACATTTAGGGGAATAAAGATATAGATTATTAAGATGAACATATGCTAGAAGATGAAGATAATTCAAAGCTAACAAGTTACACTAATGACAGTTACACCATATATTACACAATTGACATAGGAAGAGCGTTTTAACAAAAAAAACAAACGTTGACAGAAGAACAAAAAACAAATCAGACGTTTGCAATGCCTTCTTTTCTTAAAACCGAAAATGGATTGTGCAACTTATTATCTTTAGTATTTCGCTACAAATTTCACACATATTATGTTCAATTGGAGATTGGCGTAAAATAGTTTTCTTCAACCACTCAATTACCTTCTCACAAATATTTAACGGGTTTTGAGAAAAAGAATATAAAATAAATCATAACGGACAGACAACTATTACTATATTTTGCATAAATTTTATAGTTAAAATAAATATAGAACACAAAAAAATAACATATACCAAACATAACACACCCCGCGCATGCGCGGGGTTAGCAGCGTTTCTAGTTTATATATAATTACTTACATATTCTTAAAATATTTGTAGGCCAAAAAAAATGGCGGGGTCCTCCCATCTCTTCAGGAGCTCTACAAGGAAACTCACAAGAACAAGGCTAGAGTTTTTGTAGATCCTCGGTCAGAGCAAATCTACAACGATGTGGTTGCTCGGACGGAGGAACGCCAGACACAGCTGACTCAGGAGTCTCCGGACGGAGTCCCCGTCATATTATCTACGCTTGAAAAGGATCGGATTTACGAGGAGGTATTAATTTTTTTTCTTTTCTATAATCTTGCAAATATTTATAATATTACATTACTAACATATATATTAATTTTTTCATTTCAAGGTGGTTCCAAGGAAAAAGGGACGGCTTTTGGAAATCGGATCCGTTAACATTATCCCTCAGGCAACGTCGGCTTACGCTCAGCAACGGATCAATGAGACGACTCAGCTGTGAAACGAAGTGCAATCCCAAAGGGTTCAATTGAGTTCACTCGAGGGGATTCTCGACATGTTTGCGGCTGGAAACCCCCGTATGGAGCGTATGTTGGAGGCGAGACGGCAAGAGCTTGGGATTTCGCCACCACCGAGACCCACTGCAGAAGAAGAGGCGGAAGCGGAAAGAAGGAGTCAAGATTTCTTCGAGGACCTCAACCGAGCTACTTTTTTTTATTTACTTTTAGAACTAGTAAATTTGTATAAATTTCTGAATTTATAAAATATTTTCGGATATATAAATTTTTCATATTTGTTTTAATATTTTTCGGAATTATCATTTTCATTATTAAATAATATTATGTAAAATATATTTAAAATATTTTGGAAATACAATACTTTCCACGTAAAGTCGTCGCAAAATATTTACGACCTTCGTACGAGGAAAACTATCTGTCAAGTTAATTCCTCGTAAATTTTCCTTGGAGTTTACGAGGAAAGATTTGCGTGTTATTTACGACGAAAAAGGCGCGTGGAACTTACGACATCAATTTACGTGTATTTAACGAGGAAAATAGAGCGTGTCTTTTTCGACGAAAACATTTCCGTGGTTTTTGCGAGGAAAATCTGACGTGGAATTTACGACAAACATGTCTCGTCCTTTTAGCGAGAAACATGTTTCCTCACCAGTTTACGACGATTTTGCGAGGAAATATATTTAACGACAAACGAATTACGACTTTTCACATTTTCTCGTAATTTCCACGTAAGTGTCCTATTACGTGGAATTAGCGATGAATTGTGTTCTTGTTAAATATATGTTTTCTTGTAGTGTTTCTGTCCAATGGAAGTTGCTTGATACGGTTGGGGAAATTGTCTTCAAAACTTGCAACAACTTTCCAGCCATTTCCCTAAACCAGAATTTTGCCAGAAAAATAATTTACTCGGGTAAAGACAACCACAAGACAAGCAATTCAAAAACTTCTCAAGTGAGACATATCGCGTACACATCCAATATTAGTTTCCTTATATTCCAGATGACATAAGACAATCTTCATGGAACTTTTTATATCCTCTACATTAAAACAGGCACCACACTTTTTCTGTTACAAGTAGACCAATAAAAAAGCTGATCAATGCTATTTAACTTGGCAATGATGGTGGTTAGCTCTTATTCAAAATTCCAGAGTAAAAATATTGTTCAGATTTGTCCCAGAAAAAAAAGAAGGTATTGTTCAGATTATGTTGGAAAATACTCACTTCACCACCAGCCAAGTGGAGAAGAAATTTGTCTTCAAACTCACGACAAAGCTCCAAGTGTATAAACGTACGACATTTGTTTTGTATGCTTTACAAATCCCTACCAACGACAGAGTCTTGTATCATCATGCAACTCCTGGTTGAAACCTGATTAGAGACAAGGCAAAATGATAAGAGAACTGAAGAAACATGAAAATTGAGATACAAAGCTAATGCAAAGTAACCGACCTCATGGTTTCTGAAGAGACACAACAGGTGGAAGCTAGAGACACAAACATCAGAACTCCCCAGAAAAAAGAAGCCAGGCGATGCAGTGACACTTGTAACAATGGTTCCACTTAAGTGAGTTCGAACATCTAAGTGGATCAAATGAGCAAGCGGCAAGACTGAAGCTGATTTGTAGGCTGAAGTATTTGAGAGCTTAAGGACGTAGACAACACCAAACGGCGTGATATCGTAAAAAAAAGAAGGGGAGACAACCACTCATTACCTTGTAATTCAATTTCGTAGTTTCAGATTCGAGAAAAATTTATAAAACAAAAAAAAAAAAACAAAGTGAAGAGGACAGTCGTTCAATCTCCCTCGTTGGCGAATATAAAATGAAAGAATGTGAGAGGAAAGATGACACCAACACCAGTTATTTGGAACCACGCTTTTGGCAGAGAGCAGAAGAAGGCCGAGAATGTTTGATCTGGTTTTGTTGATTATCCAAACGAATGAGATTGGGAATAGGTACGACATCGACTTCGACCATTGAATGCAAGAGAGATGAAACCGGAAATTTTAAAAGGAAAATGATGAACTGGAAATGAGGTATTTTTAGATGGATGTTTGGAAACGGTTTGGGGAAGCCGGGGGGGGGGGGGGTGGTTGATGGGATTTGAAGAGCATAATCTTTGATTGGAGCTGAGTTATTGACAATCATGTTGGCGGTTACAAAGGTGGACAGACAACCCATTCTTCCGGAGGATAGAGGAGGCAGGTAGGTTAAGCGACTAGGGGGCATGAAGAAGAGAGAATGACAGTGGCAGAGAAGAAGTCGTTCAGAGACCTGACGTAATGTAGAAATTGAGTTGTTTATTAATCTGGGCCTGATGGGTTTTCAGATTATTGGGCCAAATTAAGACGAACTTCAAAATTGGCCATAAAAATTATGTAGAGACACGAGTCAATAGTAAAAAATGACGTGGCGCTTTGTGGGGAAAGAGAAGTGGGCTATTATAATATAGATATTCATTTTCTTTGTCCGCTTATTGCTACATTCAAACTTCTCCATCACACAAAGATTCACAATCATGTTAGCGGTTACAAAGGTGAAAGGACAACCCATTCTTCCGGAGGATAGAGGAGGCGGGTAGGTTAAGCGACCACGGGGCATGAAGAAGAGAGAATGGCAGTGGCAGAGGAGAAGTCGTTCAGACACTTGACGTAATGTAGAAATTGAGCTGTTTACTAATCTGGGCCTGATGGGTTTTCAAATTATTGGGCCAAATTAAGACGAACTTCAAAGTTCGCCATAAAAATTATGTAGAGACACGTGTCAATAGTAAAAAAGTGATGTGGCGCTTTGTGAGGAAAGAGAAGTGGGCTATTATAATATAGACAAGGGGTTGACCAGCGCTTCGCGCGGGGTTTGCTGGATTTTTTTTTTTTTTTTTGTATTATACTTTTATTGCTATTTTTATTCTGGCAGGGATGTGTGATATTATTATTTTTTTTTTTGTTTGTGTCATTGTTCTCTTATTTTTTGTATTTTATGTTTGATCTTACTCGGTCGTCCGTTTTATATTTTCAGTTAGTTGATCTAAATATGTGGTTTTCTAATTTTCTGAATTGGGTTTACATTTATGTATTGTTATTAAGTTAATGTGCTAGTTTGTTTTCGTATACATTATGCTTATTTTTTGGTATAATAGTTATGGAGTGTTTTTCTTGCTGAGTGTAAGTTTCTTATCGGAAGCTCTCATCTCTTTTATACTTCCAATGAAGGGCTAATAAGTAGAAAAATATCATTATAAATGTAAAGCTATATGTTAAGTTTCTGTATTTATTTGTTTTACACAACACTAATTTCAAGTGTAAGTAATGTTATTTAATATTATACGATTTACTCATTATTTTAAAATACCCCAAACACATAATTTTTATATATTGTTTTATTATCTTACTTATCATAATTGTATTGACGATTATAGTAAAACCTTTAGAAATCCGAATAACTGATATTAAATATATGTAATTTGAACATTCTGGGTCTGGCCCTATGTTTTTTTAATTTGAAATCCATTTGTAGACTTTTTTTTAATAAAAACCATATTTATTCAATATTTTGTAACTATTAAATTAATTTATGTTTTTTTGTAATTTACTATCTACGTCTAAGTTACAGGGTCGAAGTTTAAGTAAAGATAAATATAGGGTCTCAATTTTCAATACTCAGATTTAAATTTCCACGTCTTCGCTCTTTTTCTCCTTAGCCTCTTCAAAAAATTGTACTGTAAAATGCCACTCGTCTCTACTTTGGTCGTTTTCTGAACTCATAAAAAGCGTTTATCCACAGTTTATTACTTTATTTGACTCCCCAGTTTTCATAGTTTATGTGAAAATCAACTCTTCTCACCACTAATTTCTCTCTCTCGAACATTCTCTCTTCCCTAATTTTTTATTCCTTGGCTTCAAGTGTGGTTTCTCAATTGCGTGTTCTTGCCTCACGCCTTCCAGGTACTCTTTCTCATGCCTTGGAAAATGTTCTCAAATTGGTAGAATTAGTTCGTGTCTGTCGAGAAAACGAAGGAAAGTATTGTCCTTTATGATAATAAGTTTCTGTGTAATATTAATTTAGTTGGGTATTCTTTTCTTTCCTGGGGAAGTTCTGTTTTATCTTTTGACTTCTGCTTGAAGGGGAAAAAGGTTTTTTTTTTTCAATTTCCATGATCTTCCTTCTAACTAAACTGGGTTTACGAAAAGTTAAGAATTTGTGTGTTTGTATTAAGCTAAAATCGTTCTGTAACTATGCAGTTACTTTGATTCAGTGAGAAAAATGGCGAATATGCTAAAATATGCCATTACCATATATTAATTTATCTTTTTTTGTTAAATTAACTTTCCCTTTCATCTCTCACGGAGAGAGTTGTCGAGCAATGTCCAACAAATTATTTTCTAGATCGCCGATGAAATCGGACACCAAACTCTTCAATAAATTATGTATCTCATTTAGAAAAACAATATCAACCAGAGAGATAATCTCGTTTGTAGCTGGTGATTGAAGGAATTTATGGTTTGGTTCCTCTCGTCTATATCTTCAAATTTTATTTCTTCGTCTCTGTTTTTTCTGTTTTTCCAAACTTGTGAACAGTCTTGAGTTTTGCAGATATTTTCAAGTTTTGGAAGCATGCAACGAAGATCTGGCCTGATCTAAATATGAAAGGCAACGGCGATTCAGCTATTATCCGACGCTTCCATTGTGATTCACGGAATCATCAAGTAATTTTCTTGATTCAATCTCTCTTTGATTCTTCTTCCGTTTCTGTTTCACATTGTGAACCTTTTGTTTGTTGTTTCATTAAACCGAAATTTGTTTATTTTGTTTGTTTGTGTTGAAATTTTCTTTCCATATCGAAACCAAGTATATGAAAGTCTGGTTTCAGAAGAGAAGGTAGGAAAGAATAACAAACACAATTTTTTTTTGTAAATTTGTTTATATTTCGAATGTAAATGAGTTTGTACCGTTGTCTCCAAAGTTAGGATGTTTTGATGATCCTGTTGCGTTATTACTTCTGTTGATATCAGATTATGGAAACTTATTTATTGGTGGGTGTGGTTTCGATTCTTCCTTAAAGGGTCTTTAGATTTTGATTTCTAGGATTCTCTTCATTAGTTACTTGTAACGTCTCTAGTGTCTTTAGTGGGGTATATGATATGTTGTGTAGTGATTGGTTTTTAACATCAGGTGTCTAGATAAACACAGGAAAGACACTTCAAGGCTGCAAAAGCGTAAACCGAAAGCTTTCAGCTATGAATAAGCTGTTAATGGCGGAGAATGGTAGGCTTGAGAAACAGGTTTCTCATCTTCTCAGTGAAATCGGATATATGAAGCAGCAGCTCACCACAGTGGTATGTACCAAAGAGAAAGAACAAATCTTTGACCCGTTTGGTCTTTCTAAAGTTCTGATGTTATTTGCTGTTTGTGAATTCTCAGGGGACTAATGGTGGTTGCGAGTCGGTGAATCCAATCCTCAGCATTATCTTGGAGATGCAAATAGTCCTGCAGGCTAAAGCAAAGATGAGGCGATACTAACTTTCAGGTGATCTTTCTTGTGTGTGTATATAACTAACTTTTGTTATTTTTTTGACAGATTGCTTGCGATTACAGAGGAGACCTTAACAGAATTCCTTTGTAAGGCTACAGGAACTGAGATGCCTGGGATGAAGGTAAAAATATGTGTATTAGGAAAAATTATCTACAAGTGTCAACCAAAATGATTTGAATGTTGTATTTTTTGCCTTAAATTGACAGTATCGGATCTTCAGTAATGTGAAATCGAAAAGATAGGCAAACCTTCCAACGGTGAAACAACTCATGCGAATTTATGAGGTTAGTCTTTCATTATTGGCTATATTAGTTGCTTAAGAATGGAACCGATAGTTTGGAAAAAGTTTATCCGAATCCCATTATACTTTATTTGTTACTTGCTAACTAATCTAAAGCTTCAAATACAGTTAATATACAGTCTATCTTAAAATGGAAAGAAGAGAAAACAAACAACATGAAGCAAAACAGCGTGTTCGCAGGATATCGCATTTAAAACAGCGTGGAAGCGGTGAGGAGTGATGAGAATTGAAAAATAAAGCAAAAAGCTATTATGAAATGCTAAGCAAGGCAGGACAGAGGAGTTGAAACCCGGAATGCCTGGAAGAGGTCACTTTTGGCAAATTTCATGCTATCAACAGCACTTTGTCTACCTTGCTTAACCGCATGAGCAGGAGCCTGTATGCCCACCTGAAATTTGATACGAAAAATCAGTAGACTGCCAGTTGCAGATATGATCCATATCGTCATTTACAGGATGACACCGAGAAGCTAACTGCGACGTCACGTCATCAAACGGTGGAGATTCGCAGATACTTTCCAGAGGAGTGGCAGGTGCCTCACGTTCCTCGAGGAGCAACCTATGAGTGAGGTTCGAAACTGCGGAGGAAATCCCTTGGTGAAAGCAAAATCCTTTGTGTATGCTGGTTACAGATAGAGATATCAGAGCGTGTGAAGAAGAAGAGAAGGGATAAATTAGGCGAAAGCAAAATCCTTTGTGTAACCCGAAAATCAATTTGCAGATGTATTTGAATTTCAAGGAAAAAAAATTATCGGGCGAAGCCAGGAATCTAATTTTGATGATAAAGTGTTGGCGACGGATAATCAGACATGTGGATCACGAAACTATAATGTCTGAGAGGAGGGCAGAACGATAATGTACCTCAGGCAGTGAGCCTCATCATCAATCACAAAAACTTCCAGCAAGCCCTGTTGTTAATAACGGAGATGTTTAATATTTGTCTTAGAAAGTTTTTGATATCACGTATGCAACAACAATACGAAAAAAAAAAATCAATAAGCTACCTTGCGGTCTAAGCATCATAGTATCTCCAAAAAAGATGAGCTTCCAACGATTTTCTCAGGTGTCACATATAAGAGTTTACATGACGGTTTATCTTATTTCCTGCAAACAAAATGGCAATGCACATATAAGCTTGTTAAAACCATTTAGATTATTTGATCTCCATTAGAGAATATACATTAATAGATGATGCCTGCCTTACTTGGATATTTTGGAAATGAAAGAAATGGAGAGAGGATCTTCACCTGAGCTCTTGTAATACAACTACTGTTTGGGAAGACGTTTGCTGAGAGATCAGAAATGTCGCTGGTACAGCGCAACTATCTGATCCTGGATGAGGGACAACAGCGGAGATATAACTATGGTAACTCCATTTTTTAGTGCTGCAGGAAGCTGTACAACAAACAAACAAACAAAAACACTAAATTTACTATGCAGCCTGTGGCGCCACGAGCATACGAAATCTAATTTGTTGGCTGATGATGTCAAAGAGATAATATTACCTAGGAGATCCACTTGTCCATGATGATTCTAGTAGCTTTGAATCCCCACCAATGAATCGTTACTACAATGGAAAGACTCCTACTGTTTCCTGCTTTGCAATTTCCTTCTTCTCCATCAATCTCTCTGCGTAGGAAACATCGTTTTGTGCTATCGTACCGATTTGAAGAACGCTTCCTATGCGGCAACAGCAGTTACAGAAGATGAACGTCTTGTCGAGTGACTTTGGAAATTTCCTCTCTCCTCATGTGTTTTTGGTCATCCATATCGAAAGCACAGTAGTCGGTCTCGGTCAACTCACTGGGAATTGAAGCTTCGAAAGCCATGATTTTCTTTCGCAAGCTCTGGAGGATGAAGATCATGTGGTGGTGGAGATAAAAAAAATTAAAGAAATTGAAGAGGATGGTTACGTTGGTGGAAGATAGAGAGAATTGAATCGAAAGAGAAGTGGAGGTGACGGCAAAAAGATTAGCGGCTGCGGCGAACGGAGAGGTGGAAGATGAAAAGAAGTCGAAGAGATGGCGAATCATAATTAAGTTTTGAGTTTAGTGGATATATTTTTTTTGTTTGGGCTACTGATATATGCAAAGCCCAACTCCCTGAACCTGAACCCAGAAAATCGAGATTATCCCCATTAGAAAGGACATTACACAGGCCCAAAAGAAAAAAAATCGGATTCATTTATTAAGAGGAGACATGTGTCTTTATTTTCCAAGAGGAGAGACGAAACGAAAGCCCACCATCGCGAAATAAACCACACCCAATATAATTAAATCCTCCCCAAATGAACCACGGCCCAATAGAAGTAAACCCGGCAGTGTGTTTAGTAAATATGCCACGTGGCGTTTTTTCCCCCCGAAAAAAAAACAACTCTACTTTATTTTATAAGATATCCATTTTCTTAGTCCGCTTATTGCTACATTCAAACTTCTCCATTACACAAAGATTCACAACTTGAACAATAATATCTTCAGGTCAGACTAAATAATTTTTTTAGATTTGTTTCTAATAATTCTAAGTTTGAGTGCAGTCAAAAAGATAATATATGGCCAACTCATTCTTCGTAAAAAATAAATTCACAAAAAATTACTGCGTAACATGATGCTTTGGTTCTAAGTACCATTGTGAATGTTTACAAACCTAGATGGTGCCAAAAACAGAATACCATTCACGATATCAGATAGATTAACATAAATTTCCTTAATGAATGAAATCTTGTAATCATCTATGGTAGGTCGATATTGGGGAAAATGCTCATTTTATTCCTCAACTATTCGCAATCCACACTTTTATTTCCAAATTATCACTCACTCACTTTAATTCCTCAAGTATGAATTGACTGCCAAAAAATGATATGTAAAAGTCAATCATTTAATAATAAACATACAACGTTATATAAAATAGTATATGCATCACAATTTTCAACGTTATACAAAAAAAATTAAAAAAAATTAGTGGCACTTTCTGATTTTTTTTTTCTAATGGTATTCAAATTCAAATATGCACTACAAGAAAACCTGTAAATAGCCACGGTTTAGCTACGAAATTTTTTGTGGCTGAATTATATAGCCACAATTATCCAAAACCCAGCCACGCTTTTAAAATCACCAAAATTTATAGTTATGACGTGGTTTTTCGTGGCTATATAGCATTGAAATATAATTTGTGGCTATTAGTAGAAATCTAATAACGGATAGCCACAAAATGGGTCGTAGAAATACTAAACCACGACTAGCCACAATAAAAGTTGTGGACATATATCGCCACAGCAAAAGTTGAAGCTATTTGTAACAATATAGCCACAATTGGCCACAAAACAAGCTGTGGATATGTTATCCACTAGTAGCCACAAAAAAAAGTCATAGAAGGCCAAAACCACAACAACAACTATGACTATTTGAAGAAAAAAGAAGCCACAGTTGACCACGAATAAATTTTTTCGATGTAGTTACGAATAAGATCGTAGCTATTCGTGGCAACAAAAGATTTCTCAATGCAGCAACGAAGGTAAGTGTGGCTCTTCGTGGCAAATGAAGATATTTTCCACAGTTAGCCAAAAATTTATCCGTGGCTAACCGAAACCCTAAACCTTAAACATAAATTCTTAAACCCTAAACTATATTAATAAAAACTAATTACTATAATATATTCAACAGCTAAAATCCAACACTTATAAAAATAATTCTAATTGTTCAAATATAATTTTTTCAAACCTTTCTCAAATTCCAAACCTTATATCACAAACCCCAAACCTTATACCCCAAACTTCAAACCTTATATCCCAAACTCCAGTACCTATAAAATGAATTCTAATTGTCCAAAAAAATATTTTTTTCAAAAAACCTTAATTTTACTCTTATATACAAACAAAAAATCATAAACCTTAAACTGAAATTTAATCATTTATATATATACCCAATAAAATCAAACACTTATAACAACTTTTATATATAAGCATAAGAGATAATATAAAATTTAAACATCTAAATGAAAATATGCACATTCCTAGTTTTTTAGATATGTAATTATGATATAACTAGTATTAATCACAACTTATCTTGAAGTTATGCTAAAATCTGAAAATTTGACCCCCATATAATAAATCCCGCGTAAATTTTGGCTGAAAGTTTTTGATCCCAAATTAATTATAACAGGCGGCAACGTTGAGAATCTATGCGAATTAAAATATTAAATCACAAAACCCTATTTACTTTTAGTCTCTCTGCCTCTTACTCCGCCTCCATTCATTCTTCTCTTTCCTTTACTTTCTTCTTAGTTTTCATTTGAGACTGATTATCGTCTGGAAATAAATTGATTTTCCTGTTGTATTATACTCTCGTCTTCACCTTCTTCTTCCTCATCCAATTGCTGAATTCTCAAGCTTTTTTATTTACGATATTGACTTATTTTGGGTCTTGTTCAGACTTTAAATTCTGAGATGAATCGTTTAAATCTGCTTCCCCGGGTACCTTTCCTTTCTATCAAGCTAATTCTTTGTATAAGATCTGGTATCTCGGATCCGGTGAAGAAGAAGCTCCCTGCCGATAGGACCTTGCAGCTCGGACTTTGCTCAAAAGAGAATTTTCAGTTTTTTTTCTTCGTTGTTTGATCCGTCGATTTCATCGAGGTTGGTTTTTCTTTGCATTTCTCATTTTCGTTTCACATTTCTCTTCTTGTCCTTTCTCTTTTCCCGATTGAGGCTTTCAGGGTTTAGTTAAGACTTTGCCGGTGACTCTCTTCTCTTATATACGAGAGCTACTGCACGATTTGAGGACTAAAAAGGAAGCTCTTTCGACCTAAGCCAGGGCTTAACCGCAGGACAGAATGATTTCTAGTGTAGGTGACCTTAATGAGACATACTTTGTTGGAAATGTTTACGAAGCATCACGTCAACTAGTTAAGTGCAGATACGAGTGCTTGGAAAAAGCCATAGCAATTGGTATGTCCTAAGGTTTCACCTGTTCTTAGCTTTTACGAACTGTTATTTATATCATATACTGAGAAGAGATGTTGAGAGTTTCTATGGTTTTCTTCTGTTGTTTCTTTCAGTTAAGCCTGGAGTTAGATTTCATTGGATCTCTTCCATTGCGCCCCAAACATTCCACACTATGCAAGTATCCTTTGCGTCTTGGTTCAAGATCCACAGAACATTAGGTTAAGAACATTAGAAGTCCTTAACCACAAAATCAGGAAACAGAGCAGTTGGAGTGTTGAAAGCAGGTCAGACTTTCACGATCGAGCCAATGATCAACGCATGTGGGTTTTTTTTTCTTTCTTTCATTCGCTCAATGTTTAAAAGTTTTGCTTATTCCCTAGTGAGTTCTCGAGTTAAAACCGTAAGGATATTGTCATGATAGGGTCGTGGGGGATCAAACATGGCCTGATGGATGGACCACAATTACTGCAGATAGGAAACGCAGTGCTCAGTTTGAACATCCTCTTGGTAAATCTTTTGAACCCTTTAAAGCCATTGAAAAAGGGACCAGTTTGGTATTAATCAAAGGTTAGACATATGCATTTTTTTTCAGGTAACGGAGACAGGTGTTGTGGTTTTAACGGCGAGGCTTCCTTCATCGCCTGATGTATACCGCAGAGCCCGTGGGTTTCTTTGCTGTCTGAGTTGCTGCATGACATAATCGGGAGGGTTGAAGAGAGTGAGACCGCTTGGCTACTCGAGCAGCCGTCATCTCTTGCGCTTCTGTTTGTAAATCCCTGAGCAGTGTGGGAAAACTCACTTTTCCAATCTCATTGAAACAGGTAAAAGAAGGTTTACTCTTTTGAAACTTTGTTGTTAGTCGATTATTATGTTCAAAGCTCTCAGTCCTTTGTTTGATTTGTGAGCAGTCGGGAACTCGAGACCTTCTTATTCAAAGCTTCACTAAGAGGACCAGAGCAACAGCTACATATATTCTCTATTATGGGCCTTATGGCTTGATGCCTTGTGAGTGATCTCTATTTCTTTACAAAAGTTGTCCTTAACAATGGTTGAATCGTTGTCCTGACCATAATCCTTATTTGAGTTTCAGCTGAGACTGAGAACGACAAACTGTTGTTAGTAGCAAGAAGGATTAGAAGAAAGGATTTTCGTCAAGTATAGGCATGAAGACAAGGCAGCCAATAAGGAGCGTCTTCTCATGAAGACTCAGTTTGAGACTGATGGAAAACTCTCTATGTTGCTCACGCTTGCTTGGTGGATTTTGGACTGCAATCTGAGATTCATCTGGAGTGCTCCTAACGGAGGCATAGAGGTGTATTATCTGTCTAATTTGTAATTAGAAACTCAGATTTACATTTAATTAGTTTTGTATATTATTAATTTAATCTAATTGTATAATTCCTATTTTGTATATATTTTTTTTAATTAAAATCTATAAGATAGCCACAATTGTATATGTGGTTATCTGTTTCTAAAATAACTATAAAAAGCCACAAATTTCAAATAGCAACAAAGCTATGGTTTACAAAAAGCCACAATTGTATATGTGGTTATCTGTTTCAACTAGCTACAAAATTGTTTGTGGTTATTTGTTTAAAAGCTATGGTTTGATTTGTGGTTTGTTGTGGCTAAGATAGCCACAAATACGATCTCCTGCTATTCGTGAATATAGCCACAAATATCATTTGTGGTCTGTCGTGGAAAAAATAGTCACAAATATCCACAAATAGCTACGATTGGACAATATCCACAAGCTCATAGCTACAAAAAAATTTTGTGGCTATTGGTCAAATAGCCACGAAAATTTGGCCATAGCTACAACTAAATCCGTAGCTATGAACGATTTTTCTTGTAGTGATGATAGATTTCAGTGGTTCGATTCGAAAAAGCTCTCAGAACTAGGACCGGATTCAATCGTCGCAATCCACCAAATTCGAGCTTGCTATCATGAAAATTTGCCAAAAATCAGCTTAGATTACTTACTTATAACTGTTTTTGGTATAACGGTAAAAGAATATGATGCATATACTATTTTCTTTAATGTTATTTAACGTTTTATGATTATTGTTGAAAGTTTGACTTTTTCTAATCCCAATTTTACGCAATCAACTTATACAAATTAAAGTGAGCCACTGATAATTTGGGAATAAAAATACAGATTGCAAATAGTTGAGGAATAAAATGAGCTTTTTTCCGTCGATATTGACCATAGCCATTACTAGGCTTGGTGTTATAAATGAACTTCCATTGACCGATTTTAAGACGTCTCTAGCTCATAACGCTACACTTGAACCTTTCATGAAGCAATGAACCCTCCTAAAATAAAGTACATAGATGAAATCTTTTATAAAAACACTCATACGAAATTTAAAATATGTATTATCTAATCTTTCTTTCAGAGAAATCATACTAACCTCTTAGTCAGCAAGAACAACCTCATGACTCTTATGTCTGCACGGTGTGTTGCTTTCACAGGTGGATCACTATCACATGGATTTTGCATGCTGTTTTGTAAGACTGAGAGAGAAAAATTTTCTTGACGCAAGTTTGAGAGAGAAGTTTTTAGCATGATCATTTGTAACTGCTTAAGTCTTTATTTATAAGGGTCATAGAGTTTTAGTATCTTTTGTTTTTTTAGGTTAATTTTAATAGCCACATGTAATTTTTTCTTCTGAATATTATGAAATATGAACATCTAAGTCAAAAACCAAATGATGTAAATAGATTGTGATATCTGATCAACAAGTTATAATTTTGCAATATCTTAATTGTGAAATCAATTAAATCTCGTTATATTCCTAATATGAATGCATATTCTTAAGTTGTTATTATTATTATTGATTCAATCTCGGATCAAAGTGATTTAAATAATTGCTTGTTGGTTAATGTTGGGTTGTTTTAAGTTGCAAACCGGTTTGCTCGGATTTAAAAAAAAATAGTGAGTTAACTCAGTTGGCTCAGTCAGATATATTCCAATATAAACCTGTTTCCAAACAGATTGTGTTCATTAATCTAGTGGCCATTTTTGTAAATAAAAGGCATTTTTCAAGTGTATTCAAAACGTACTTGGGAAATAATATATAGAGATTTTATTATAAATATATTCTCTCTCTTTCGAAAGAGCTGATCAAACCTAGTTTGTTTCTTAATACAATAGCATGATCTTATAAAGTGAGGAAAATTTGTTGATCATAAGATATTTTTCTTAGCTTGCTCTGAAAGTTGGGAATTAAGTTGAAAATCTTTCAGCGGGTGATGATAAATTAGCAAAAATAAATTCTCCTTATCTTTAATGTATAAAAATGTATTAAAGATATTTGTTATTTTTTGTTAATAAATTTCTGTAAATTTAAAGGTTATCTATAAAAATAAATGTAAAATACTTAGTTCAGATATACCATTTATTTTGAAAGCATATAGTTCATTGCTTTTATCTAAATTTACAAGATGTTACAGTTACGTTATTTGTTAGGATTTTTCTGATTTTCGTAAAAGTAAATTACTTTGTGATTTTTTCTACTGATTCAACTCAGTAATCTTGTACGTTTATATCTCTTATTAAACTTGTTGCCAAACAAATTTTGTACAATAATACAATTGCACAACTTATAAATAAATATTTTTTTAGTATCTATATAAATGTCCTTCTCAAATAATATCAAAGATTTTTTTGGTAATTTAATTAGCCACGGTTTAGTCATCTTATTTTAATGTGACTAATAAGCCACAAATTTATTGTGACAAAACGTGACAATTTTATTCACGTTATATTTTGTGGTTATATCGTGGCTAATTTAGTCACAAACTGTCACAAATTTGCCACGTTTTTTTTATTTTTGTCACGATTGGCTTTCTGTGACTATTTCGTGGCTATTTTGATAAAAAAGCCACGAATTGATTGTGACTAATTCTTGGCTATGTCAGAAAATTCTACTAGTGATGATCTATCCGACAACCTCAGTTTTTGAGACTGTTTCATTTTCTCTGGTAACCAATGATCTCAATCCATTAAACTCCCTCTTCATATTGCTTGCTCCATCATAACCTTGTCCTCTCATTCTTTTCATGCTTAAACCATTCTTCAAAACAAATCATAGATAGAAAATTTCAGGGATAGGGAAGATGTTTCCTTTAGATGAGTAAGTCCCCAAAACCTTTCTTTAACTGATCTACTTCTATCAACAAATAAAAAAAATGACCTTTTGTTCTTTGTTCTTTATTAGAAAAATCAGCAGACTCATCAACCAATAAACCAAACACCCCATGATCAGTTTCTTCTATGATAGAATTCAGAACTTCTTCTGCAAAAGAATGTACAATATCTTTTTGGATCACTCAAGAAACCATCCAATTGTTTTTTTGGAGCATTATTCCAAATGACAATTTCACAACATCATCTTGTTCTCCGTTGTATTTCACGATCTCTAAGAAATTTCATTTATTAACAGAATCTTCTTTTTCTCATCATGACCATGCAAATGTAATCCTTGTCGTAACAAGTATCTAGCAGCATAATTTGAAGCATTTAATCGGATTCCTTACTCATTGTTCACCCCATCATCCTGCTTATACAAAGCATGCACAGTGGACTAACATATGTTCATCAAATCATCACACCTCTTGACAGCAATATTATATATGATAGCTATTGATTCCATCCACATGTTCTAAAAAAGCCTCAGGTTTATCCAACATGAAAAACGTTCTGTCAAAAACGCATAACTTCCACCTTGTTTAGGTATGTCATCTTTAAATACATGTAAAAGCACAGAAAAAATGCTTTAATTTTGACACACTATACTCTAGCCAACTACCATATTTGTCAAACCAAGCCGGATTGAATCGTCTCATTGCTTTCCAATTTTTTTTTTCAAATGTATGACCATAGGGTTGACATGGACCTCTAATTAAAAACTTCATTCTTATCTCATCTCTTTGATTTGGATGATAATCAAATTTCTTTTTCTTACAGCAGTAGCCCACAGCAGGTCATCCAAATTACTTTAAGAATATAGTTGATTTTCTTTTATAATATCTCTCTATTGATTTGTCTGCGAAACATTGCAATAACATTAATATATTATACGCTGTTACAAAAAAAAAATACATTAATATATTATAAAATCAAAATGATCACGATGAAGCATTCCAAATTTCCAACAAACTAAACAATTTCAACAAAACAAATTGAAAAGAAAATTACATGAGTTAGAGAATTTGCTTGTTTAATAAGATCTGTCAGAATCAAAGTTGAGATTGTTTGAAACAAGGAACCATAGTGAAATTGGGTAGCTGAGAAGAAGATGCTACTGAACCAGAATTTGCTAAATCATGAAACATAGAAAATTCATAATTTTTTATTAAGAAAAATAATTAAGCAAACTTCAAAATGATTCGAATGATTTAATTACTCCAATAAATTCAAACGCAACTTATCAAAATAATTAGGGAGATTTATCTAAATATGCTAGATTGAAAACCAAATTGTCCCATTAAGTTTATGTTTAGTTTATATGATTTTTTAAACTAAAGTTTTCATTTATTAATTTTAATTAGTTTATTTAATAAAGTAAACATATAATAAGCATAATGATAATTTTGTTTTTAAAATCAATTATTATTTATTAAATTAGGGGCAAAATCGGAATTAAATATTTTAAAAGCATAATTGGACAATTTGAGATGGAGAAAACATAATGAGACAAATTGATTTTCAATCTAGCATTTTTAGCCAAATTTCCCAAATAATTAGGCTTAATTCACCAAAAAAATAATAATTAGGCTTAACATGAAATTCAAGTTGGGCTTCGTTTTATATAAACTTTTGGTTTTCTTTTTCCTTAACGTGTTCAAATAAAGAGATGATGGGGGCATTACAAAATATCACAACAAGGGCATTTCATAAAACCATTATAAAATTAAACTAATTTTCAAAATTTTGGTACTAGGCAGCTGCCCATCCCAAAAGCAAAGTACGTCTGCCTCTGCATGCCAGTATCCTCCATTGTCGCCAGATTTTTGTTCTTTCCCATCTTTCTTCATATTGGTCCTCTACGATATATAGAACCATTACTATATATTATCCTTCTTTTATGTGGAATAGCTTCTAAATATATGAAACCACGTAAACCCACTAACATATCTGAAAACAAGACTATCTATACTATTAAAACAGAAACACGCAATTAGAACTAACCTTAAGATTTGTAAGTTTTTACATAGATGCCATCGACAATAAAAGTAGAGTGATATTTCATTGAGGGTATTTCTGGCAATTACATTTTATGATTTTAATTGCTTTAATTTAGTAATTAACTATGCTTGATGAAATATATTTCCACAAAGAAACTATATTTCCGAGACTTAATTATACTTAATTAATAATATATTCCTACGAATAACCTACTCCATATAAGGATATATTCCATTTATATCTTAAATCGTAACCTTATTTATTAACAGAATATCCTCTAATAAATTATTCTCAATATATCCTCTTACATATTGTGCTCAAACAAAACGAAAACAAGGAATAAAAAACTAGGATTTTACTCGTGTTATGTGAGGGGCAAAAGTTTTTTAATTGATTAGTTGTTATAAAACCTATTCGGGATATAGTTGATTTTTTCTAGCTAATATATTTTATTAGCGTAGTTGTTTGTTGTATGAATTTTTTTTCTTTTTGAAGTTTATATATTGTGTTGATTGATATTTGAAAAATTGTATTATGTATGAATTATATTTTATGTTGGTTTAGTAGATTAAAAGTTATAAATATTTTTCTATTTGTTGATTATATGTTTTCTCTGTTTAATATTTTTTGAAATATAATAAAAGAAAATCTGTATAGTTGAATAACTATTTTAAAATATCAAAAAGTTAGAGTTATAATTTTGTTTTTTGAAAATAAATTCATATATGTTTCATTTTTATCAAAAAATAAACCCAAAAAGAATTAGACCCATTCAAATTTTGAATGTATAGTTGAAGATTCAGACAATTATAGTTGAAGATTCAGAAAATTTTTAATGTATAGTTGAAGATTCAGAAAATTAATGTAGAGTATTTAGTGTTCGGGTTTGGGTATAAATTGACAGATGTTTAATTTTTATAAAAAATAAACCCAAAACGAGTTATAGTTTTTTTGAAATAAATTGACATATGTTTAATTTTTATCAAAAAAGTAAACCCAAAATGAATTAAACCCACTCAAAATTTTAATGTATGGTTGAAGATTCAGAAAATTAATGTAGAGTATTTAGATTTCGGGTTCTGTTTATTCGGGTTTTGTTTTTTTGGATTTAGACAAATAGAAACCGTTTGGGTTTTTAAGTTTATTTACCGGTTCGGGTCGGGTTCGGTTCGGTTTATTCGGGTTTCTGGTTTTCAGGTTTGGCCAAACTAAAACCGGGGTTTTTAATATATTTTTTCGGTTTCGAGTTCGGGTTTTTTAGGTCGGGTTCGGGTTCGAGTTTCGGTTTCGGATAAAAAGTTAATTTAATGAATTATATTTTTAGTATTCATGCCATGTCATCATTTTCTAAATTCTTTGGGCTATTAAGTTATCTATTGGGTTATTAAGTTATCTACTGGGTTCTTCGATATCTAAATATAAAAGAAAACAAAATCATTTGGGTTGTTAAGTTAATTTAGGCTTGATAAGATTCATAATACTATGTTCGGTTTGATAAAAGGCCCAACTAACATATCAACACACTAACAGAAACGAAGAGTCAAAAATCGATTTCTCTCGAAGTCTCCGTCGAGTTCTCTCGAGGTCTCAGTCCAGTTCTCTCGAGCTCTCCGCTCAGTCATCTTCAAGATTGGTAATATTTCCTTTGTATGTTCTGTTTTGATTTCTGCTCATGTATTTAATAGCGTCTTTAATCTTTCCGATTCTATTATAACAATCTCTCATACACGTTTTGTTGTTTTTTCTTAATTTGAAGGAGAAAATTTGAATCATTCGATTATTGCATGGATAATCGGAAGCTCGAGCTTCGCAGACTGCGGATTTGAGAATTTGTAAGGTCGATCTTCTTTTTCTAAGAGATTGATATTGTTTTCGAGTTTGATTTAGTTTGTTACATATGAGTATTGTAATTTGAACTGTTCATAGATTTTGTATTTAACTTCCATAGGTATGTTAAACGATCTTCTGATAATTACAATTCTATGTACATATCTTTGTAGTGTTGATCCATATATGAATCATAGATGATCAAGATGTTAAGCTTTTTGCCTTTTGCATGTGATCTCTTTAGCGATTGCTAGATTCATAATCTTCCATAATTAAATTTGACTCTTTGACTTGTTTACACTATTTATTTGATCTTCGTTCCACAATTCTTTGTATCAATATCACAGGTATTAACTTCTTTTTGTGTTTTTATTATTTTTCAGATATCGCTTATAGGGTTCACATTTTCCCTCCTATGATACATGAGTGATGTGATTCATTTCCGAGAAGTCTTTGAATTTTTTTTCTTGTTAACAATTTTTCTTCAATCTTATGAATGATGATCTTTCAGGTCAATGCATTGGAGTTCAATCTGCTGGTTTCGATCGTTTGCTACGTGTATGGGACTGCAGATGTCATAGTGTTGAGCCGGTTCAGGTTTTTCTGCTTTCTTTCTACGATGTTCCAAATCTCGGATTACTTATCAACTAAATCTTAACCAGCTTTTGTTTTATTCATAACTGTATATCATTATCAAAGGATGGAAACTGCGTTTTAACTTGTTTCACTCTCATATGCAGATTGCTCAAGCCTCTTCAGTAGCATTACCCCTCGACTTCATTAATTAGGTACTGACCCTAGATCCTCTAAATTCGTAATCGATTAGATTTTTTTAGCATTTGTTATGATATTTGACGGAGATTGCTTGTGACTTAGCGTATTCGAAGTAAATTAAGTTCGTAGAGTAATAGTAGAAAAAATATATAGATGATATATTGCTAAAACATGAAAACAATCAATTGACGAAGTTAATTAGAATATCACGAAACTGAATCCAAAATAAAACCATCATAAAACCAAAATGAAATCAGAAAGCATAGAAAATCCTAGAATAAAACCAAAAACATACGAAGTTCCAAATAAAACCTGAATTCATTCATTCATCCTTCTTGCATGAGATCTCATCGTTCATATCATTCTCCAACTTGACAATTGTAGACCTTGCTTTCTTAGTAACAGAAGATTGATCGGAAATCATTCTTGTTGCAACTTCATCTTTTCTTTTCGAAGAGGGAGTAACCATGTGCCTAGTATTAGATTCCTCTGTGTCTTGGCTGCTTTTGAACATCAATGGCTACAAAATTAAAATATAACCGGGTTTTATATGTTTTTTTTGACATAAAATCTTCAATAAAAAATATACACATATAAGACAGAAAATACAAATAACATGGTCATAAGATATCAATCGAAGTGTTCATATGAATATCGGATTCTTGCTTAGATTCAAATTCGATAATTCCATGTGTTGTCATAATTTTAACAACCTTGAAAGTATCATGTCCTCCATTCACATTTTCTTTATGCAAGAGTACACCAAATTCAAAAGTTTTCCCAACTAAGGCCTGAATAGCAGGAGGCAAATCTTCTGGATCTTCAATCTAAGTAAAAGAAGCATGAGATACTCTTAGGAAAAAAAAAATATGTTTTCTAATTAAATATCATATATATTGTAAATTATAAGGTAAGATAAAGTATATCTAATTCGGAAATGGTTTCACTTATTTTTGGTATAAAAATAATAGCAAGATATTATTCAGTGCCCAATATTTAGGTTAAAAATGTATAAGTTTTGAAACCTTTAGGAACTTTATATTTCCGATTTGAAATTATATTAAGATGTGAAAATTACCACATCAATGTCTCATTCAAGAAGATTAGAAGCTTTTTCTTTGACAATTTCAATTGCTAATATATCAAATAACATCAACTTTGTCTCTCCTGATTCATCCTTGACTTTGAGATGAAGCTTGTACCTTGCATGACACCAAACAGACACATTAATTTCATCTAGATATAGAAAATACTAAAACTCTAAATGAAACAATTAAATCTCTAGAAAACCTTTTTGACTTTGCGACAGTGAAAAGAGAGAAAAAGGCGATCGATTGGCGATTTTTCTCGACGACTTTTTGCTCTGTGATCAATGGATCCTGGTGGCTCCGCCGCCGGAACCACGATTTCGATGCAAACAACACCGATCGATGAGGCCCATCAAGAGATCCTAGATCCTCAAGAGCAGAAGCATACCCAGGATCTGAAGAAAACATCATGGGCGAACGCTGTCAAAAACAAGAAAACACTTTCTAGATACGATCTAACCGAAGCGGAAGAGGATGGTATTGCGGTGGTACCAGAAGATGTTATCAACGATGTCCCCTTGTGGGAAGACTTTCTACTTGGACGGTTCTTATCTATGGCACCTCACGTGGCTAAGATCCATATGATTGTCAACAAGATATGGCCTCTTGGAGACAAATCAATTCGTATAGATGTGTTTGTGGTAGACGAAAAGTCGGTGCAATTTCGGATCAACGATCCGGCAACGAGAGCTAGAGTTTTTTTTGAGGCGGGGGATGTGGAACATCGCAGATGTTCCTATGATGATATATAAATGGTCTCCTATACTCGAGGAAACTCAACCGGAGCTGAAGTCTATGCCCATGTGGGTGAGCATGAAGAAGGTTCCACACAACATGTACTCTTGGAAAGGCTTAAGTTTCATTGCAAGCAAGGTAGGATGTCCAAAACGGTTACACCCCGATACAGAATTCTGCAAAGATTTAGAGCTGGCTAAAGTTTTTGTAGAGGTTGATTTAACTAAGGAATTGCCAAGAAGTCACAACTTTAAACTCAGGGGAAAGGATACGGAAGTGGAATTTTCTTACCCATGGTTGCCACTTAGATGCACTTCATGTCGGATATGGGGTCATAGTGCGGATAAGTGTAGTGGGAACACAAAACAAACCACTCTATTAACGCACCCAGCGCAAGAGGAAGGCAAACAAACTGTTGAGGGAAAGGAGAAAGGAACACATGAGTTGGCCAAGCCCGAGCCAGTTAAACAACATGCTCAACAAGAGATAGAAGTGCATGAGCAATCTGATGCTTCCACCGAGAGTCCTCTGGAGAATGAACAAACATCGAAGGAAATTGAAAAAGGGTGGAGCACTGTTTCTCTGACTAAGGGAGGCAGACCAGTGGACACTTGTGGAAAGGGAAACAATGTAGAGATATCCCCATCACGTTTTTCTATCCTCGCTGCAGAAGATGAGCAGGAGCAATCAGAAAATAAAGACTCTGCAGAAGTAGATGGAATTCCAGAGGACGGAGAGATCGTGACAGAGGCAGCATCAACACAGAGTTCGGGGCAAGAGGAGAGTGTCCGACCTTCACTGCCACGCACATCGAAAACAATAAAAAAGATCTACCCTGAGACTCACTCTAAACCAAGACATCTTGGAGGAGGGGGTAAAAAAGCCACCAAAAGAAATTAATTATGGCTAGTTTCTTTTGGAATGTTCGCGGGTTCAACCAAAATTCAAAACATTCCATCATTCGAAACTGGATTAGAGAGGGAAATTTTGATTTCGGGTGTCTCTTGGAGACTCGTGTAAAAGAACGTAAATCGGAGAAGATCATCTCGGAGGTTTTTCAAGGCTGGTCGGTTATCTCAAACTATGAACATAACGGCCGTGGCCGTATTTGGGTGCTTTGGAGGGATTCTGCTCGCCTTACCCCAGTTTTCAAAAGTAGTCAAATGGTGACTTGTTCAGTGCGTTTGGAAGGTTGCAAAAAGGAATTTTTTTGCAGTTTTATTTATGCTCTCAATGAAGCTGACAACCGGAAGGAGCTTTGGGAAGATATTAAATGTCATCATAACTCTCCTCTGTTTGGTGGAAAACCATGGATCCTCTGTGGTGATTTTAACGAAGTGCTAGATTGTGAAGAGCACTCAGGATATACTCATACTCAGGCTTCACTTGCAGGAATGAGAGACTTTCAGGCAACTACTCAGTACTGCTCCTTGCTAGACCTTGGTTATCAAGGTCCCACTTACACTTGGACAAACAAGAGAACAGAGGGACTCATCTGCAAGAAGCTTGATCGTGCTTTGGTTAATGCGTATTGGTCTGATAGTTTTCCCAACTCATACACCATCTTTGAAGCCGGAGGCTGCTCTGATCATCTCCGTGGGAGGATCCGTTTGGATACAGAGCAGAGGCGAGGTAAGCAACCTTTCAAATTTGTGAATGTTCTCACGAGTTTGCCGCAGTTTATTCCGGCTGTTACAGAGTACTGGGAGTCTACCCAGCCTATCTTCCCCTCGACTTCAGCTTTACATCGGTTCTCAAAAAAGCTGAAGAACTTAAAACCCACAATGAGAGCTTTACACAAGCATAAACTCGGTGACCTGTCACAGGGCACCCGTGAAGCTTATAAGGTTTTATGCTCGAAACAAATACAAACCCTGGAGAGCAATACAGCTCTTGCTATGGAGGAGGAAAGAACTGCATATAACACTTGGAATCGTCTTGCGGGCTTAGAAGAAGGATTTCTAAAACAGAGAGCTAAAGTTCATTGGTTGGGAGTTGGAGACAGGAACAACAAATTTTCCACCATTCGATTCAAGCTCGAAAGCAAGGAATTTAATTCGAGAAATCAAAAATCAGAATGGGAACATTGTTACAAGTACAGAGGCAATAAAGGAAGAGGCCGAACGCTTTTTCAAGGTATTTCTCACAACAATCCCAGCAGATTTTAAAGGTATGGAGATTGAGGAGCTACAAAGACTTCTGGATTTTCGATGCTCCGATGAAGACTGTGCTAATCTTTCTTGAGAAATCACTGACGAGGAAATACAGAAAACATTGTTTGCAATGCCAAAAGACAAGTCTCCGGGACCCGACAGATACACAAGTGAGTTTTTTATTTCGTCTTGGTCCATCATAAAGAACGATTTTATAGCGGCAGTCAAGTCTTTCTTCACTAAAGGTTTCCTTCCAAAGGGTCTCAACACAACCATTCTAGCCCTAATACCGAAAAAAGAAGCATCGCTGGAGATGAAAGACTATCGCCCAATCTCACTTTGTAATGTTCTTTACAAAGTAATCTCCAAAGTCCTTGCAAACCGCCTGAAAACGGTGTTGCCAGCAATGATTTCTCAGAATCAATCGGCATTTGTTAAGGAAAGGCTGCTCATGGAGAACGTTTTACTTGCTTCTGAGTTGGTAAAGGACTACCACAAAGAGAATCTCTCCTCTAGATGTACTCTGAAAATCGATATCTCTAAAGCTTTTGATTCTGTTCAGTGGAGCTTCTTACTGAACACGCTTGCTGCTCAGGGTTTCCCAGACAAGTTTATTCACTGGATCAGACTGTGCATCACTACAACTTCCTTCTCAGTTCAGGTTAATGGAGAATTGGCTGGGTTTTTTAGAAGCGAAAGAGGTTTAAGGCAGGGTTGTGCACTTTCACCCTACTTGTTTGTGATCTGTATGAATGTCCTATCCAACTTGATAGATAAAGCGGCTAGAGACAGAAGCATTGGATACCATCCGAAATGTAAGCAGTTACAGTTGACACACCTATGCTTCGCAGACGACCTCATGGTCTTTATTGATGGAAATCGCTCCTCTATTGATGGAATCTTGAGTATCTTTAATGATTTTGCAGGAAAGTCAGGCCTTAAGATTAGTATCGAAAAGTCAACAGTTTACCTCGCCGGCCTAAATGAGCGTGAGAAGGCGGCCATTACATCAACTTTCCCCTTCGCCACTGGAGAGTTCCCTGTGCGATATTTAGGCCTCCCGTTGATGACCAAAAGAATGACGACCACTGATTTCACGGTACTGCTTGAAAAGCTGAGAAACAAGATGAGCTCTTGGACAACACGGTTTCTTTCGTATGCCGGACGCCTCCAGCTACTTCAGTCGGTGATTGCAAGTGTTATAAACTTCTGGCTAGCGGCATTTAGACTTCCCCAAGGTTGTATCCGGAAAATAGAAATGCTCTGCGCCTCCTTCCTATGGTCAGGACCAGATTTGAATCCAAAAAAAGCAAAAATTGCTTGGTCGGAAGTCTGTAAAACAAAGAGGGAAGGAGGACTTGGGTTCAAATCTATCAAAGAGGCAAATAACACTTGTTGTCTGAAACTTGTATGGAGAATTCTCGCTGGTAAATCTCTGTGGGCGACTTGGATTCATCACTCCTACCTAAAGAAAGACTCGTTTTGGTCTGTGAAAGATAACGCTAATATGGGATCTTGGATGTGGAGAAAACTCCTGAAATACAGAAACGTGGCAAAAGACTTTCATCGTATTCAAGTAAGAAATGGGGAATCAACCTCTTTTTGGTTTGATCATTGGTCTGTCCTGGGACGTCTACGGGATCGCACTGGAACTCGAGGACAAATTGACATGGGCATCCCTTCAAACGCCACACTTGCATCTGTAACGCGCATGCGTCGTCCTCGCCACCAAAGAGTGGACCTTCTCAACGAGATTGAGGCAGAGCTGAGGGCTTTCCAAAACATGAATAGAATGGAGGAGGATGTTCATCTTTGGAAAAGCTCAGAAAATTGTTTCAACAAAAGCTTCAGTTCAAAAAACACCTGGAAACTCCTGCGAGACTCAACTACGGAAGTTGAATGGCATAAGGGGGTCTGGTTTAAGCACGCCACACCCAAATATCAATTTCAAACCTGGCTTGCAATGCATAATCGATTGACTACTGGTGACAGAATGCAAAACTGGGGAGACGCACAGCCAATTCACTGTTCTTTTTGTGACATGAAGGTGGAAACAAGAAACCATCTCTTCTTCAATAGCTCCTACTCATCTCAAGTGTGGAACAAGGTAGCGGCAAGGATCATGGGACAGGATTACTCTTCTGATTGGAACAGGTTGATTGTTCTTCTCCAATATGCACGGTTCGACAAAATCACCAGGTTCCTCTTCCGCTATGATTCCAATCGACATTATACCACATCTGGCAAGAGCGTAACAACCGGAGACATGGCAAACAACCAAACTCCATTTCAATCCTAGCTCGAGCAATAGACAAAAACGTTCGTCATCGTCTTACTTCAATCAGAAAACTGGGAGACATGGCTTATGAGGAAGCAATGCAACGATGGTTCTCGTAATGTACCGTCTTTTTCCTTTCATATAAACATAGAAACAAATTTCTCGCAGTTAGCATTGTCTCTAAAAATGTAAGAAACAGAAGGTTGTTTTGAGTTGAATAAATTTTACATTCTTTCAAAAAAAAAAAAACAATTAAATCTTACTTTGCAACAACATCAGTAATGTTGATGACAGATTTCACACCACCACTTAGGCTTTGATTGAATTTCCAAAACTTCAGTACCTCCACCTATAGACTTAAACACTTTTTGTGTCCCTTTTTAGGTGCAACTGATGTAATACCAGCCCCATTCAGTGTCAATTTCAGTAATTATGCACTTAATCTTAGCTCCTCCAACTCAAGAGAGACAACAATAGAAATTTCATTAACAAAATAATAGGGTATATGAATGTAAGGTTAACTCTCCGCAAAAAATCTTTACCTCTGTTTGGGAGATCATCTAAAAAATTGGAGTGATCTCACATGCATTTCAATGGTCATTCTTTATGGACATAGATGACACTGGTTTGTTATCCAAAAGAGCTAAACAAAGTCCATCACTTGGTAACCTACATGAGTACAATTTACAGTTTAAACTCATATATTAGTTTCAAGTTAGACATATGTTACAAAATCTAATCAAGTATGTTATATAATTAGACATGTTTTTATTAAAGCAACTTTAGATAATAAAGTAAATAAGGATATTAAAGCGTAATCAATTATATGAAGTCTAATTTAATTGTTTTTAAAAAAACAAATCGAAGTTGTAAATTAAAAAACATATAACAAATTGTAATTTATGATAAAGTTCTACTATACATTTTAAAGAGGATGTAAGCGACTTATATATATGCTAATCATAAAAATAAAATAAGCGGGTTATATAAAGTCAGATAACACACCGGCCAATGAAGTTTTCAACTTCATGATACTTTAGATTTATATCCAAAGTAGTTGCATTGAAGGCACGGGAAACACTTTTCACACCTATTCAGATTGAAATATAAATATGTTAGTTTATTCAGATAATAACATATGCGGGTTTTCGGAGTTTATGTTGATGTTGAACATCTTTTTCACACCTATTCAGATTGAAATATAAATATGTTAGTTTATTCAGATAATAACATATGCGGGTTTTCGGAGTTTATGTTGATGTTGAACATCTTTTCAATCCTTTCAACTTCATCGATGTCAATGTTCATCGTGTCATCGGGAGTTTGCAAATCTTGGAAATATTCCGGTGGACACGGCGGCGGTGACGGAGGTGATTGTTCTTTCTCTTCTTTTCGCTTTTTGAAGTGTCTTTTACAGCTGTCTTTGGCAGGATGGATGCGGGTGTGCTCTGGTGTTTTTCCATGAAAAACTGTAGATCTTCATCAAGGCTCATATGATAATCAATCGAGTAGTACGACCAATTTGGGGTAAAAGGTATGGCGAATGCTTGTCTGGCGTTGTTGAGACGAAAAGCATGAGTTTGGAAATCTTCATATGGCTTGTTGTCATGAACATTGAAGTCTGGTCGAACTCCTCTGTAGAAGTCATTGTGATGAATGAGAGTTGGTAAGGAATGAAGTTTGCCGGATTTCTTGTTGACTTGGACGGGACGCTGGAAGAAGTAGATGGTGTGAGGATTAAAGAACGGGTTGAGGGCTCCTCCTTTTTTGAGTTTTTTGAAAGGCATGCCCCTTGCTTTTGCAGATCTTCTAAGTTTTCCATTCCATATGGTGAGGGATGAAAACCATGTTAGAAAGGTAGAGAGGCACTCCATTTCACCATATTGAGCATTGACGTATTGATAGAGCCACTGGATATCGAAAGTGATGCCAATTGTATGTACTGAACAGAGATACCAGAGGAAACATAGGACTTCTTTAGGCATGTAAGTGCTTTCTATTCTGTAGAGGTAAGCGTATGGATGATCAGGGTGAATGCCCATAGGTGCAATGTAATGACTGTTGATTCCATATCTCGATAAGATTATCGATTGGTATCTGAAGACTCTGTGGTTGAGATGCTTGTGGAGGACACCTCTTTTGATTAGATCATGAGCGTCTCCTGGCATGTTTGCTTCGAAGTCATAAAAGCTTTTTTCTGCAGATGATGAACTTGCCATCATATGAATTTCTTTTTGAGTTTCTTTATGTGGGCTTCTGCTGAGCATGTCTGCGAGAGTGTTCTTCATCCCTTTAAATAGAAGGATTCGAAATCATACTTTGAGAACCATTCACTCCGTCTCAATAACTGTTGATGTGGGACCATCTTCTGCTTGAATTGTAGCATCTTTGGAAAACAAGACATGTCCATTTCGATGCGAAATTTATGTCCTATCAGATGGAACTCGAACTTCTCAATTGTTTTCTTGACTGCAAGGATTTCTTTGAACGTGGAGTGATAATGCATTTCCGAATCTTTAAAGCATCCGCTTTTATATCCACAGATTTGACGTTTGCCTTCAATTTCTTCGAATAATATTGCGCCCCAGTATTTGTCACTTGCGTCTGTCTGCAGAATGCGCGTTCCTGTTGAAGGAATCTTTAAAGGTGGCAGACTCTGTATTTCTTTCTTCAGCCTTTTGATTGCCTCAGTCTGTCGTGTTCCCCACAACGTAGGATTCTTTGTCAGCATCTTCTGCAGAGGTCTCGTCAATTGCGATAATTGCGGAATAAAGTCGTTGACATAATTGATTATGCCAAGGAATTGTTGCACTTGTCTTTTTGCGAGATTTTCATCCGGAAAATCTAGTAGTGCTGTAGCTAGATGGGCTTGAGGTGTAAACTGTACTTCTTTAATCTCCATTCCAAGAAAGTTGACGTTGGGCCGAGTTATGATCATTTTTTGGGCCGAGAGCATAATTCCATATTGTTTAATTATGTCTTGGAACTGTTTAAGGACTTGTAGATGCTCCTTTTTGTTTGCAGAGAATAGCAGAATGTCATCAATGTATATCAAGGCCGTATGTAGAAGCGGCTTGAATATACGTAGCATCGCCTGTTGGAATAGTGATGGCGCCGTCTTCAGACCGAAAGGTAAAACGTTCCACTGAAGATGGCGGTTTGGTAGACAAAATGCGGTTTTGTACCTTTCTTCAGGCTCGACTCCAAGTTGCCAGAATCCCGATTTCAGATCAAACTTAGAAAATATCTTTGTTCCTTGAAGATGTTGTAGGAGAGCCTTTTTATTCGGTAGTGGAAATTTGATATCTTGTAGGTATTGATTAAGTGGCTTGTAATCAATAACCAGCCTGAGCTTTCCTCTTGCTTGTTCAGCACGATTGTTGACGTAGAAGGCTTTGCATGCCCATGGTGAGTTCGTTGATGTTACGATCCCTTGAGAGACAAGTTGATCACATTCTTTATTTGCTTGCTGCAACAATACAGGTGGCATTCCTGCATGACTCGCCTTTGTAGGAGTTGTAAGAACTTCATCTTTAAACGGTAGTGAGACGAAGAACTCTATGTTTAACCACAATGGGTTGTTGCACTTTTGGATAAAGTCCGTGTACGAATCTGTGCAAGAGACTAGTGTGATTTCTTCTTTAATTTTGTCGAAATCAGTAGTCTCATTGAGGTTAGATGTTTCTTCGACTTCAGCAGGTTCTTCAATTGCAAACAATCGAGGAATAGTAGTGAAAGCTTTGTAGTATGCTTTCCACTTCATGCCTCGTGATTCGAGTGATATGTCAAACTTCTTTTTTAGTACTTGATAAGTATCCCATCCCAATATGAGATCTTTTCCTGGTGCAGATGATCCAAGGACTTCAGTTGTGATCTGACAACCCGGAAAGAGTTCTATGGTTATGGGTTTTGACTTGAGTTTGACGGACAATGACCCGGCATTCGCAACTCTGAACTGTTGATGGTATGGTAACCACATTGATGAGGGAAGAATCTTTGGATTCATGATGGTTGCATGAGTGCCAGTGTCGATGAATGCAATTGCATGAATTGGTTTCACCTTTTCTTTTGGATCGAAGATTGTGACTGGTAGGAGAGGAGTTTGAATCCTTTCTCTTCGTGGTATTTCATCAATCTTGTAACAACAGTCTTCTTCATCTTCTTCGACTGATGAAACAGAAGAATCATCATAATCTGAATAGCCACAGATAGCATCTTGATCGTCACTATCATAAGATAGAATTGATTCCAGATCATGATTCTCTAAATCGATGTCTGGGATTACTCTTGATACCGAGTTTATGAGATACTGCTTCTTCTTCTTCGATTTGTTTGGACAATTCTTCCCGAAATGTCCTTCCTTGCGACACAAGAAACACTTTGTAGTTTTCTTAAAGGTTTTCTTTTTTCGGAAGAAACTCCTGCGTCTAAACTTGTTAAAACGCTTGTGGATTTTTGAACTTCCTTGAATTGTGTCGTTTGTCGCATGAACAGGCCTTCTTGGACTTAGAACACTTGATATTCAGATCTGGCCTTGCAGAAATTTTGGATAATTGTTTGGACTTGTCCATGAATTCCATCCAGAATTCCTTTTGCTTGCAAAGCTTATCGAGTGTCCTGAAGACGTGTTGTTGGATTTGGCCAATAGAAATTTCTTCTATTGTTTGTCCTTGGTCTCTGATATACAGCTTGGTTTGTTGACTAAGATAGTCGTCGATCGAGGAGAGATATACTTGCTTTAGGCTTGGATTGTTGAGACCATCAAGGGCGTAGCATCTCTTTGTTTGTCTTTCGAAGTGCTTGGCCAAATCTCTTTTCTTCAATGAACAACATTTTGCAGTGAAGTACTCTTCTTGCAGTTGTTCCTTTAGGTGGGTAGGTGTGCCGATGAATTCTCTATGAATTTCTCCCAACAGTAGTGGGATTGTCGTTTTATAGACTTGTTGCTGTCGATATTCTCCGAGAGAATTCCACCATTCTTTAAGTGCGCCAGAGAGTCTTGCTGTAAATTGCTGAATAACGAGCTCTGTTGGCGACGTAATTGCTTCTGAATTCATCCACGCATGGAATTCGTCAAGACGGTCGTTCCATTTTTCGAATGGAACGTCATCAAATGTGAACACCATGATTTTTGAAGCAAATGGTCTTGATGATGTTTTTTATATCTGGGTTGAGTATAGTCCATCTCTTCATCACTTGAATCCACCTCATAGACATCAGGCTCCTCTTTGGGAATAGTAGATCCTCCGCTTATTGCAAATTGGTTTGGAAGTGATTCTTCTTCCGAAACTTCGGTATAGCTATTTGAGTTTGTATCCGAGTAATGATTAATCATGGCAATAGGCTGAGTAGTGGCATTTGGCAATGTTGCTGCTGTTGTATCGCCAATCGGACTAGTAGTCGTATTTCCAATAGCATTGATTAGATTTGCCATTGAAAATTCAATTATTCCGATATCTTTTCCCTTTTGTTCTTCAACGGATTTGTGACTTGAAGAAGAGGTAAGAGTTGGTTTCTTCGTTGGATTGACCACGAACTCGGATTCCTTATGCTTTCTGGGCCTCGAACGTGACGTACTTGCCTTGTAGTCGATGTTGGAGTTTGTGCCATATCGAGATGTGAAAGCTTCATCGGAGGATAAGAATCCAGGAGGCGTGGTTTCGATCGTTGCTCTTGATATCCAGTTAAGAATCTTGGGGAGTAAGATCCTTGATATGCTGGGAATCTTGGGAAAGTGCTTCCAAAAGGACTCAAGTATGTATCGGCTCGTGATTGGTTGTGAACCATACTTTCCAAGCTTTTCTTCAAGTCTTTTAGCTGATTCTTGAGACTGGCTGTTTCTGCTTCTTTGCTTTTGGAATCTGCTAGCATTATCTTAAGCGATGGATAGACTAAGATGGAAGTCGTGTTGACAGAGTCGTATTGACAGACGAGTGGCGATTCTGTTTCATCTACTTAAGCTTAAGCTCTGGTTCGTCAATACGACTCTGTCAACATGACATTCGTGGGAGATGAAATTCCTAACAGTGGTTGAGCACGAAGAGTGGCTTAAGAGTAGATGCCCTAATAGCTCCCAATACTTGGAATTTCGTCAACTCGTCTGTCAATACGACTCTGTCAACACGACTTCCATCTTAGTCTATCCATCGCTTAAGATAATGGTATTTCCAAGATTTGCAAACTCCCGATGACGCAATGAACATTGACATCAGAATTTCCATAAAAACCTCTCTCTAGTTTTCTCTCTCTAAAATGAGTTTCTAAACTCCCTTAGTTTTCCAGACTTCTCTAACATCTTCATAAGTCTTGATTTCTTTCGGTTATTCTGCAAGTGGCGATTCTGTTTCATCTTCTTAAGCTTACCAAAAGCTAAGTTTTACATTATTATATCATGATTATTAAATTAGATGCTCGTAAACCACGATATTAAGACAACTTGTTATACAATTATGTTAAATAGCTATCTTCACGACGTAAGATCAGATCGTTTGCATGGTACCCATGACGAACACAATTTCAGGGATTCATAGCGTTGTTTCCACACGCCGACGTGGCAAAGACAATAAGGTCTGTGTCGGTCACGTCGTCTCCACCAAAAATTGAGCACGGCGATGCAGTCACCGAGAAGAACGACAAGTCCAAAAACCATGTTTTTGACTCGAAGAAGAAAACGGACGAGACGACGAGCTCTCAACGAGACGTGCTCACGACGAGACGAGCTCACGAGAAGACGCTCTCGACAAGACGTGCTCACGACGAGACGAGTTCACGAAGAGAGGACGAGCACCCAACGAGACGAGCTCTCACCGAGACGAGGTCTCAACCTCCGCCGCGGTATTTAAAAAAAAGAGGAGAGCTTACTCCACAAGCTCCCGACCTCCTCTCACCTTCAGCTCGTTACGACAACGGCGCCGCTCTCCCTCGACCTTGACCTCGACCTCGTCGCCACAATCATCTTCTCCAAAGTGCAGCAGCCAAATCAGAAATTCAGATTTGCCGAGCTCCGACGATGCTGCAATCTCTAATTCGAAAAAGAAGCGTGCCTTACATGGGCCAAAGCAAGCCCACTTATTTCTTTTTAAAACAACAAAAAGATCAAGCCCAAGGTCACACGTACAAAACAACAAGACGAAGAGAAGAAGTCAATAAGAAACGTAAGAAGAAAGCCAAAACAAAACAAAAAGGAGGAGAAAGAATGGATCATGTGCTCAAAATGCAACGTAAGAAGTAGAGGAGAAGAATTGGGCTCTATTACCAAATAAACCTGAAGCCCAAAGAGGCCCAACTACCATGCCAAATCCATGGTCATCATCTAACGAGTCCCCGGTTCGTCACCTGATTCATCATCAACCTCTTCGACCTGCAAAAGAAGCCAAGACACGAAATCTAAACCAGAAGACTACGAGCAAAGCTACAAGACGAGCTCAAGCTTGGCCGAGCTCATGACCTTCTCCAAGGACAATCTCATCAGCATCGTCAATGATCCACTCTTCACAACGTAAGGTGGAGGATTCATCATCAATTCTCATCGAGCTCATGGCTCTTTAGAGACAAGCTCGTCGCAAGAGCAAGTTCACGCTTCGTCTCGTTGCACAAGTCTCAAGTCGGCACGGACCTTAGAAGCTTGGACCTTAGAAAACGATATCGCGGTTCGTGGGATCAACGTCTTTAAACTCACGCTTAGTCGGACCACCGGGATCAACGTTCAATTCGACGAGCTCGTAAGGTTCAGTCGCCACGACTAACTTCGTAAAGAAGCTATGGCAAAAAAAAAAAAAAAAAAGAAGGACGTGCTCACCATGCAAGCTCTAGCTCATCGACGAGCTCCGCCATGGAAGATCTCACGTTCAAAACTCTCCTCCAATGGAAGCTACTTCGCAAAGAAGCTCGATGCTCTGTTTCAGCTCGTCTAGACCGAGTTCATCGCTTTGCCTAGACCGAGTTCGTCGCTTCGCCTAGACCGAGTTTGTCGCCTCGCCTAGACAGAGTTCGTCGCTTCTTCTAGACCGAGTTCGTCAGCTCGTCTAGCTCGAGCACGTCGCCTCGTCTAGACCGAGCTCGTCAGCTCGTCTAGTTCGAGCACATCGCCTCATCTAGACCGAGCTCGTTACCTCGTCTAGCTCGAACGCGTCACCTCGTCTAGTTCAAGAGCGTCATCTCGTCTAGGTCAAGAGCGTTACCTCGTCTAGCTTGAGTTTGTCAGCTAGCCCGAATTCGTCGCCTCGTCAACCCGAGTTCCTCGGCTCGTAAAAACAAGTTTTATTCAAGCTCGAAAACAGAATACGTACGCTCGGATTTATCTCAAGAACGAGTTTAAAGGATACACTTCATCCCATTAGCCATAGCTTCTATGAGTTCACCACTTTGCTGACGTTGCTCACGTCGTCACCTCGAAGTCGCAAACATCACATGTTCTCATCGCACGTCACTCCACCGGATCTTGGATCGCGCTTAGTCTCATCAAGCTTGTACGCTGATGCTGCGTATTTTCGGGTGTGAAAACAACAACCAAATGTTATTTTATCGATCCACAGGGAAAGCAAGAATAGGCACACCAAGAGTACAGGATTCTAATCGAGCTAAACGATTCAAAGATTGTTTTTGTTTTGGTTTCAAAGTTTAAAAACATGAAAGATAAACAGAACAAAGTAATAATTCAGTAAATGCCACAAAGCAGAATTCTAATGAAATTTAGAACAGTAAATAAACAAGATTCAGCTACAAAATAAGACAATAATAAAGATTGAAAGAAAGAGCAATAAACAGATAAGACTTTTTATGACAAAGATGGATCCTTAGTGAGGCAATTTGACAAGGGTGAATTTCAGATTGATAAGCGATGGTTTAATAAGAAATCTATGTTTTATCTTATGACATGGACTACTTAATTTAGATTAGTTCACTTTTGATGATACTAACCCTTTTACTTTTGAGTTTTGGCTAGCTATAGATTTCTCAAATGCAACCAAACCTTAAGTAAACAATGAACACAAACCCATAAATATCATCATCCTTATTTTAGACTCAAGTTTCCAATGGTTAAGATAAGGAGCATGTAATAAATAGTCAGGTTGAAACAGAATACCTTTTGAGTGCTTGAACAACCTAAGATCTTAGGATTCTCTCTTTTGAAGTTCAATCCAAGCATTAAGAATAATACATACAGGAACATAAGCATAGATTATCTATCAAAACTTACTTAATCAATCTTCCAAACACCATTGTCTGCCAAACCAAGAATCCAAAATAAAACTACTAAATCATATTGAAAGAAACAAGAAGAGAAGTTATAGAAATCATCATAAAAACTTGAATATATAACAAAATCTTAAAAGAAACTAATATAAGAACTTGATCAAAGCTTAAGCATAAATGTTTAAAGCTTAAAAGAGAAGAGAAACAATGTTTAGAAGCAAGAGAAGACTGAGATAAGAAGATGGTGTGTTTGAAGCTTCAAGTGTGAGTCCAATATATAGGCCAAGGTGTAGGGGAGTAGGTGAGATGGGGAACGACCGTTCTGTAGGAGAACGTTCGTTCTGAGTGGTCGATCGCGAAGTAGGTGGGTGTAGGTGAGTCGGGGAACGGCCGTTCTTTGGAGAGAACGGTCGTTCCTTTGCTCTTTTGTCGGTAGAGTAGGTGGGTGTAGGTGAGACGGGGAACGACCGTTCTTGGAGAGAACGGTCGTTCTTCACTCTTGTCGGCAGGGTAGGTGGAAGCAAGAATGGTCGTTCTACTCCAGAACGGTCGTTCTCTTCAGTTGGTCCTTTTTCTCGTGTTTTTCCACTTTAACTCGACTCGAACATGTCCGTAAGCGCCAAACTCCATCGGAACTCCATAAAATCTATAAAAAGACTCGAAACAATAGAAAAGACTCGAAAAACTAATGAAAGATGCAAATAAAAACTCAAACCAAATACTAAAAACAAATCAAAATATGTTAAAAATACATAATATCATACGCGCCAAGCTCGTCGTTGTTTAACCTCGTCGCTTTTAGCTTTTGCTATCAGCTCGCCTCGTCGCTTTTAGCTCGTTGCTATAGGCTTCCTTGATCGCTTTTAGCTCCTTGCTATAAGTTCGCCTCGTCGCTTTTAGCTCCTTGCTTTAAGCTCGCCTCGTCGCTTTTAGCTTTTGCTATCAGCTCGCCTCGTCGCTTTTAGCTCGTTGCTATATGCTCGCCCTGTCGCTTTTAGCTCGTTGCTATAAGCTCGCCTCGTCGCTTTTAGCTTGTTGCTATAACTCGCCTCGTCGCTTTTAGCTTGTTGTTATAAGCTCGCCTCGTCGCTTTTAGCTCCTTGCTTTAAGTTAGCCTCTTCACTTCTAGTTCCTTGCTTTAAGCTCGCCTCGTCGCTTCTAGCTCCTTGCTTTAAGCTGCCCTCGTCGCTTATTGCTCTGCTATCAGCTCGCGTCGTCGCTTTTAGCTCTGCTATAAACTCGCCTCGTCGCTTCTACCTCCCTTGCTTTGATCATCTCGGCTCGTCGCTTCCAGCTGCCGCTATAAGCTTGCCTCGTCGCTTTTAGCTCTGCTATAAGCTCGGCTCGTCGCTTCTAGCTCCATTTCTATAAGCTCGCCTCGTCGCTTTTATCTCCTTGCTATCGGCTCTGAAGGGAATGTCCTGAAATCAGACTTGTATTTACTCTAGTAGAGTCGTGATGTCGAGATAAGACAATCATATGATATTGGACGGTTATAATGTTTTGCTAGAAGCCGCTTATAACTTATGAGTTATGAACTCATTACCATTATCACATGATCCTATAGGGTCACACACCTAAGCAAACTGGATAATATAAATTGGGTTTTGATCATTAGAGTAATGATTATGATCAACGTATATAAGATATACGTCGATATCGATTTTCTGTGAGGGTGTCGATCGACACCAATAGTGGGTGTCGATCGACACCACTCGGGATCGTCTTCTTGATCCATGACTTTCTGTGAGGGTGTCGATCGACACCAATGGTGGGTGTCGATCGACACCACTCGGGATCAGAAACCGGTTTTTGATTTAATTGAAATCAACTCGGTTTGGTCTCTGTGGTTAACTAGGTATCTTCTCTCCAGCCTATGTATATGATATAGAGCTCGACCATGAGGAAATAAGAAGCTCCTAGCTGCCACAGAAAACAGAAAAAATCAGAGAAAACCCGAAGGCGAATCGTTCGCGAAGGTACTAGCATCCCGTCGTCCAGTTTGTGTGCGTGTGGACTTCTGTAGAGGCGCAGCACTTGAGGCGCTTCCTGATCTCGATTACCTGATTTTCTTCCGCTGCTAATCTCCAGGTATGTTCAAGATCTGACATAGATTCAATTAACACAGATCCGTGGCTTAGGATTGTTGTTAGGGCTGTTTTAATATGATTAAAACCTGAACAAAATCCTTCAGTGGTATCAGAGCGGTGTGTTTCTATTGAATCTGTTGAATTTTGTTAGATCCACCTGTTCAAAAATCGTTTTTGAAGAAGAACGCCGTTCTGGGTTCTTCGGTGTCGACCGACATCAATCCGGTGTCGATCGACACCACTAAAGTTTTCTGAGAAAGTGTGTCGATCGACACCATGTGTGTGTCGATCGACATCACTTTGGTGACGACCGACACTATGGTAGTGTCGATCGACACCACCTCTTTGGTGACGACCGACACTAAGGTAGTGTCGATCGACACCACCTCTTTGGTGACGACCGACACTAAGGTAGTGTCGATCGACACCACTCTGGTGACGACCGACACTAAGGTAGTGTCGATCGACACCAGTTCTGAATTCGCGTTCCTAGCTTGTTTAACTTAAGAAAATTTATAAGTATAAAACAAGTTGAATTATCTAGGATATATAAGTGATATAAACTAGATTAAGGTTTCGTTCCTCAAACCTAATATTAAGCTTTTAATATCTTTCCAATCTTGTCAACTGTCAAGGCTCGTTTCATTGTGTGATGGGTCTGCCAAAGCAGGGTGTCCGCAATTACATGAGTGAGGCAGGTTGTAATCGTTACTACGGACTTAAAAGATTGGTTTGCTTAACTGTGCTATCAAAATAGTTTTGGGCTCAGAGATATAGGATCGGATTTGATATAAGATATCAATCCGAGACAAGAATTATATATGATATAATTAGCAAAGTGTTGCTTACCTAAATAGCTAAAGTTTGGGCGATGGGCCAAAGCTCACTCAAATTTTTGTGAAATATGGATCTTGGATCATTATATTCAACTTGAGGAAAATTGTTTTGAATATAATGTGAGTTTCTTAATTGTTAAGATTTCTCATTTCTTGAACATCGAAACTAAACTCTCTTTTGTGTCTTTTTCAGCTATGACTAATTCCCCTCACAGAAACACATTCTCGCTTCGATCCGTCCTTGAGAAGGACAAGCTTAATGGATCGAACTTCCTTGAATGGTATCGGAACTTGAGAATTGTTCTCAAGCAGGAGAAAAAGGAATATGTCCTTGAGAAGGTTCTCCCTGAGAAACCAAAAACCAGTGCCGGACACGCTGAAAGGAATGCTTGGGAGAAGCATTCCAATGATGAGGTCGATGTGAGTTGTCTCATGCTGGCTACCATGAACTCGGACTTGCAGAAGCAATACGAGAACGTGGCGTCACCTGTTGAGATGATCACTAGCCTGAAAGGGATGTTTCAGGAGCAAGCACGAACTGAGAGATACCAGACGGTTAAATCTCTCATTGAGTGCAAGCTACCAAAGGATGGTCCATTTAGCCCACATGTCATTAAGATGATGGGTTATATTGATAACTTGGCAAAACTGGATTGTCCCCTTAGCCAAGAGTTGGCTACGGACATCATTCTGCAGTCGTTGCCGTCAAGCTTTGATCAGTTTATCATGAACTATAACATGAACAACATGACAAAGACTTTGACGGAACTGCATGGCATGCTCAAGACAGCTGAGCCAAACATCAAGAAGGGCACCCCTAATGTACTTTTGGTGCAAGGGGGTAAAAAGTTTAAGAAACATGCTAAGGGTAAAGGAAAAGCTAAGGCATTCCAGATTGAGAATCAGGATAAGCCTGAGGCTTCTTCCAAACCCAAACGCGGCCCTACTGATGCTGATAAATGCCATTACTGCAATAAGTCTGGGCATTGGAAGAGAAATTGCAAAGAGTATCTGGGAGATCTAAAGAACTCAAAGAAGACGTTTGAGACGACTTCTTCAGGTATCTATGTTATAGAAGTAAATATTACTACTTCAGGTTATAAGTCTTGGGTATTAGATACCGGCTGTGGCGCTCATATTTGTACGAATATGCAGGGTCTAAGCAACAGTAGAACGTTGGAGAAGGGACAAGTCGACCTGCGCGTTGGGAATGGAGCAAGAGTTGCTGCATTAGCCGTAGGAACTTATCATTTGTCTTTGCCGTCAGGCTTGGTTTTAGAATTGAAAAATTGCTACTATGTACCTGCTATAAGCAGAAACATCATTTCTATTTCTGTTTTGGATTTAGAAGATTTTCATTTTTCGATTAAAAACAAGTGTTGTTCTTTTAATCGTAATGAAATGTTTTATGGTAGCGCTCCATTAGAGAATGGACTTTATATTCTTAACCAATCTTTGCCTGTCTATAACATAAGTACCAAACGGTTAAGAACCAATGACTCGAACCCTACGTTTCTCTGGCATTGTCGTTTGGGCCACATCAATGAGAAAAGGATTCAGAAGCTTCATAATGATGGGCTTTTAAACTCATTTGATTTTGAATCATTTGAGAAGTGTGAATCCTGCTTATTGGGCAAAATGACAAAGGCTCCTTTCAACAAATTTAATGAAAGGGCCGGTGACCTATTGGGCCTTATACATACCAATGTATGTGGTCCAATGAGTATTAGTGCTAGAGTAGATTTTCATTACTTCATCACGTTTACTGATGACTTCAGTAGATTTGGTTATGTCTATTTAATGAGACATAAATCGGAATCCTTTGAAAAGTTCAAGGAATTCAAGAATGAAGTACAGAACCAACTTGGCAAAAGTATCAAAGCTCTTCGATCAGATCGTGGAGGTGAATACTTAAGCCAAGAGTTCAGTGATCATCTGAGTGATTGTGGAATTGTTTCACAACTCACTCCTCCTGGAACACCTCAGTGGAACGGTGTGTCAGAAAGGAGGAATCGGACTTTATTAGATATGGTTCGATCGATGATGAGTCAAGTAGATCTTCCATTATCCTTTTGGGGATACGCTCTAGAAACGTCTGCGTTTACGCTAAACAGAGTTCCATCAAAATCAGTTGAGAAGACGCCATATGAGATGTGGACTGGAAAAGTTCCAAGTTTGTCTTTTCTTAAAATTTGGGGTTGTGAAGCTTATGTCAAGCGGTTGATATCTGATAAGCTTGCACCCAAATCTGATAAATGCTACTTCGTTGGTTATCCTAAGGAAACCAAGGCTTACTACTTTTACAACCGTTCTGAGAACAAAGTGTTTATTGCTAAGAACTGTGTTTTTCTTGAGAGAGAAATTCTTTCCAAGAAGAACAGTGGGAGTAAAGTACAACTCGAAGAAGTTCGAGAATCACAGGAGCCTGCTCAACCTGTTGAGGAAGAGCAGCGGCTGGATCTACAAAGAGTTGTAGAGTCCGAACCTGTGATGCCAGAAGTTCGCAGATCCGAAAGGATTCGTCACGAGCCCGAGAGATATGGATTTCTTGTGACTAATTGTCATGATCTCTTGATTATTGACAGTGACGAACCTGCGACTTTCGAAGAAGCAATGATGGGCCCTGACTCCGAAAAGTGGTTTAAGGCTGCTGAATCCGAAATCGGTTCCATGTCACAAAACCAAGTATGGACTTTGGGTGATTTACCTGATGGTGTAAAAGCCATTGAGTGTAAATGGGTCTTCAAGAAGAAGATCGATGTGGATGGAAACGTTCAGATTTACAAAGCTAGGTTGGTGGCAAAAGGTTTCAAACAAGTTCAAGGTGTTGACTATGATGAAACCTATTCCCCAGTCGCTATGCTTAAATCTATTCGGATTCTCCTAGCAACAGCCGCTCATTATGATTATGAGATTTGGAAAATGGATGTGAAAACAGCTTTCCTTAACGGGATTCTGGAGGAGGATGTGTACATGACACAACCTCCGGGTTTCATTGATCCTAATGCTGCTGGGAAAGTATGCAAGCTTCATAAATCCATTTATGGATTGAAGCAAGCATCTCGGAGTTGGAACCTATGTTTTGATGAAGCAGTTAAAAAGTTTAACTTCATCAGAAACGAAGAGGAACCTTGCGTTTACAAGAAGACTAGTGGGAGCGCAGTTGCATTTCTCGTGCTGTATGTAGACGACATACTTCTCATAGGAGATGATATTCCGTTACTTCAGTCAGTAAAGGACTGGCTCGGAAGTTGTTTCTCGATGAAAGACATGGGTGAAGCCGCCTATATTCTTGGAATAAGGATCTATAGAGATAAATCAAAGAGGCTGATTGGACTGTGCCAGGACACTTATATCGATAAGGTTCTACACAGGTTCAACATGCATGATTCCCAGAAGGGCTTGCTTCCGATGTCTCATGGCATTACTCTCAGCAAGAAGCAGTGTCCTTCGACACCTGCTGAGCGAGAGCGCATGAGTAGAATTCCTTTTGCTTATGCAGTAGGATCTATTATGTATGCCATGCTTTGTACTCGTCCAGATGTTGCTTGTGCTTTAAGCATGACGAGTCGATACCAATCAGATCCCGGTGAGAGTCACTGGACTGCCGTCAAGACAATCCTGAAGTATTTGAGAAATACCAAGGGTAAGTTCTTAGTGTACGGAGGAAGTGATGAGCTTGTAGTGAGTGGTTATATGGACGCCAGCTTTCAGACAGATAGAGACGATTTCCGATCTCAGTCTGGTTACGTCTTCTGTCTGAATGGAGGTGCAGTTAGTTGGAAGAGTTCCAAGCAGAGCACCGTGGCGGACTCAACGACCGAGGCTGAATACATCGCTGCTTCTGAAGCGGCGAAGGAGGCTGTTTGGATTAGGAAGTTCATTACTGAGCTTGGTGTGATTCCTAGCATTTCTGAGCCTGTGGCATTGTTTTGTGACAACAATGGAGCCATAGCTCAGGCTAAGGAGCCCAGATCACACCAGAAATCCAAACACATTGAGAGGAGATATCATCTAATTCGTGATATCATTGAGAGAGGTGACGTCAAGATCAACAGAGTTCCGACAGACGAGAACGTCGCTGATCCGTTGACCAAGCCACTCCCACGACCGAAGCATGAGAGTCATGCAGCTGTTGTAGGCATTAGATTCCTTAAGCAGTAATCTTGTTTTTAGTGGGAGTTATCATATTTATGTTTTGATGTTCATGTAAACATACATTTGGTTATGTTTTATTCAATGAAATTGTTTCAGTATTATTTAATGGTGTTATTAAATAATTGTCCAAAAGTAATTTATGGCATTCTTATAGATCATCAAATACGTGATTTGATCATGAAACTCTATAAGTGATAGATTACATAAATTATTTTTTGTCCATAGTCGAGGTTATTAAAGTTGGACATTAATAACCGCGTGAGACTATTATGTGAGGTGACTGATGACTAAGTTTCATGGAGTCATTAATAGGAGTATTAAAGTCAATCACATAGATATGTGTTAGAGAACACATGATCGGACATGACCCGCTAATGAGAACTCTACAAGATTGTTATATGAGTGTCATAAGAGTTTCTCATTACGACTATAGAGTATAGTCCTTAGACCTGAGTTCATCATGATTTCTTACATATGAATTGGTATGCTTTGACTCTGTCAAACGTCAGCCGTAACTGGTGGCTATAAAGGCATTGATTGGGCATATCATGAAGTGTGTAGGGAACAGGGATGGAACAAGATGGAATTTGTCCCTCCCATATAACGGGAGATAAATATCTCTGGGCCTATCGAAGATTTGATACTGGAAATGCGTGGCCGCGCTCAAATGGATTGAATGTCAATTGTTTGTCTTTTATCAGTATAAATCGGAGTTCGATAAACATGGTTTGGTTGATTAAGGATGACATGAGTTCTTGCCTTATGCCAGATCGAGATATAGAGACAAAGGGATTATGGGAATAGTTGATTCCAGTACAAGTGGGAGATTGAAGGGAATGTCCTGAAATCAGACTTGTATTTACTCTAGTAGAGTCGTGATGTCGAGATAAGACAATCATATGATATTGGACGGTTATAATGTTTTGCTAGAAGCCGCTTATAACTTATGAGTTATGAACTCATTACCATTATCACATGATCCTATAGGGTCACACACCTAAGCAAACTGGATAATATAAATTGGGTTTTGATCATTAGAGTAATGATTATGATCAACGTATATAAGATATACGTCGATATCGATTTTCTGTGAGGGTGTCGATCGACACCAATAGTGGGTGTCGATCGACACCACTCGGGATCGTCTTCTTGATCCATGACTTTCTGTGAGGGTGTCGATCGACACCAATGGTGGGTGTCGATCGACACCAATGGTGGGTGTCGATCGACACCACTCGGGATCAGAAACCGGTTTTTGATTAAATTGAAATCAACTCGGTTTGGTCTCTGTGGTTAACTAGGTATCTTCTCTCCAGCCTATATATATGATATAGAGCTCGACCATGAGGAAATAAAGCTCCTAGCTGCCACAGAAAAAAGAAAAAATCAGAGAAAACCCGAAGGCGAATCGTTCGCGAAGGTACTAGCATCCCGTCGTCCAGTTTGTGTGCGTGTGGACTTCTGTAGAGGCGCAGCACTTGAGGCGCTTCCTGATCTCGATTACCTGATCTTCTTCCGCTGCTAATCTCCAGGTATGTTCGAGATCTGACATAGATTCAATTAACACAGATCCGTGGCTTAGGATTGTTGTTAGGGCTGTTTTAATATGATTAAAACCTGAACAAAATCCTTCAGGCTCGTCTCGTCGCTTCTAGCTGATCAGCTCGGCTCGTCGCTTTTAGCTGATCAGCTCGGCTCGTCACTTCTAGCTGATCAGCACGGCTCGTCACTTCTAGCTGACCAGTTTGTCGCTTTTAGCTCTTCGCTATCAGCTCAACGTTTCTAGCACCTTGCTATTTTCAAGATCGAACTACGAATGTCTTGATCCCCTTTCAGGGTACGTAGGCAGCCTGTAAAAGGGTTCAGCTATACATCAATAAAAATATCTTTCTTCGAGAAAGAAACGTCTCGTTATAAATCGTCTGCACCATTAACGGTCGCTTTTACTTCAGTTTCTCAGTTGAACTGTCAAAACTGCGCCGAGCTACGCTCAAACGTAGGCGCTTCGCCTTAGCTCTAAGCTAGACCAATACATCTTCACCCTGATCAAGTGAATGATGGGTCAAATAAATCCGGGTTCGTTGCCCGCACCTCTCGAACTTATGACTGACCCACGAAACCACGCAGGAGTTCAGTCTCGGGAGCGTATTTATGCTTGATTGAGACGCTCTGTCCGAAACAGACTTACCTTTCAAGTTGTAAGCCGAGCCGACGTAAGCCCCCGTCGATGCGAGCAGATGTTAGCCTCGCACCTCGGATGTCGAGTTTACCTTGACAGTCTCAAGGACTCAAGTCTATTCCGAATTGAACTGACTTTGAATAAGTTTTCGACTATACTACTCAGCTCAGTCATTCCACTAGCACGGTATCTAAATCATTCGGACTATTACTCGTGAATCGTCTAAGTTACTTGGAAATGTCGTACTTTCATTGACTTAGAGAACGCTTATCGGCATTACAAGAATACGATGCCGAAGTCCACGAACCGGACTCCAACTCTACAGAAGCAACTCGAAACTCCCAACGGGACTATAAAGCCAATTCGGCTCACGACAATTCGGGTCGAATAAATGTAATGATGGATACGTCAAATCATGTCTCTTTGGCATCGAAAAGGGGATCTCTAAACGATTCACGTCGTCTTCGATTCCCTGTCTATCTTCGTTTAGACACGCCAAGCTGAATTCATGCCGAACCAACTCTCTTCAAATTCGCTGAGCTCAAGCGACATCGCTCAACGAACTGAGGGGGGCCTTATTGTTGGGGACAGGTTTAGCACCCTTCCTCAAGGCCCACCATGAATTCACCTCGACTCATTAATAATAATTGTCATGCAATTATTATTCGACATCAATTAAATATTACCATTTATTCGCTTCGGTTAAATGTTAAGTTTAATAGATAATTCCTTTTTCGTCTAAAGAGGAATTATCTTTTTATCAGAGATTATCCTTTTATTTTTATGGAAGATAATCACGCCAACGCGAAGAATAAGGAAAGAAAATCTAGACGAATCTGGACTTTTTCTTAATCCTCAAGGGATTAGGTCGGTAAGGACTTCCTATATAAAGGAGAGGGTTTTCACCCAGAAGACGAGGGAAAAACACATTCGAAAACACAGAGAGAGAAACCGACTTCTATAAACCCTAGTTTCCTTGTAATCGAACTACGATCGGCTTGATCCCCTTTCGGGGTACCTAGGCAGCCTTTTTCAAGGTTCAGCTATAATCAATAAAAATCGTTATTCGGTTTTATCTCTTTGATATTCTTTTAAACCCACAAACTAGATCTGTGCGAGGTCATGGTTCAACAATCTCCCTGGTTGATATTTTTTTCTATATGAGATACAGAATTTATTGAAGAGTTTGGTGTCCGATTTCATCGGCGATCTATAAAATATTTTTTCAGACATTATTCGACAACTCTGTCGGTGAGAGAGATGAAAGGGAAAGTTAATTTAACAAAAAGAAGAAAAATTAATCTATTCTATAATGAGCCAATGATCTTTCCCTCTAATGCTTTACCGTCATGCCACGTGTCAATAAATTTGCGTCGCAACTAAATTTTCTAACAAACGTCGTCGTTAACTATTTTGCATCGTTGGGCTTTCAGTGTACAAGTAACAAATGCATTCTGGGCCTATCTACAAAAGCCCATAAAATATACTCACCTTCCTCTCTAGCCTCAAAACCTAACAATCGTACGGTCATTCTCTGCATCTTCCGCCTCCGTAGAGACCACTAACCGCCGGCTGCTCATATTCTTCCAAATCTATAACCATTGGTAAACCATTAACATCTTCTCCTTCAATTCCATTATGTGTCTTCACTTTTCATTATGTCCCTTCGATTAATCTTTTTCCTAACGTTTTATATTCCTCACAAATTTCCCATATATATAGATTATCCAACACCAGTTTCTCTTACGATTCCCCATATTTGTTGGGGACGGGTTTAGCACCTTCTCCAAGGCCCAACAATATTTCACCTCGGTCCGTCAAGTATTGACCAACCGACTGTTTAATATCTGTATCTAATAAATAATAATATTTATTATTTGATTTGGTAAATATTATTATTTAGAAAGAATCTCATCCGTGTTCGAAAAAGGAAGATTTCCTTATTCAGGAAAAGGAAGTTCGCCGCGCCGACCCGATATTCGCGGAAGATGACGTTATCTATTCGACAAGATAAGGAAAGAGAGCGACGATTATGGAAGTTTTCCTTATCTTAGAAGGGTTAGGTCGGTTCAGCTTTCTTATATAAATGATGGTCCTTTATTCGAGAAGGACACACGCTTTCAGATTACAACTTAGAACTCTCTTCTCTTAATCTAGTTTCATCTCGGCTAGGTTAAAGGCATTGATTATTTGTTTGTAATTCGCTCATCATTAATGAAAAGTCACTTCGACAAATTCTCTTTTAATTCTCAAAGTTTTTCCCACAAACATGACCTAGGCAAGGTCATAGTTCAACAATTGGCGCCGTCTGTGGGGAAATTCTTTTGAAAAAATTCCGATCAAATCGCGATGGCCAACGATCCAAACAACGCCGCTATCAACATCAATGACCCTCAAAACGGAGCCGACGCCGCGGTAAACACCGGCGATATGCAAGGAAATCAGGGGATTCCGCAAGACGTCGGCCCACAAGACAACATCTCTCAAGATCATGCCGATCCCAACGGCAACGGTCCCCAAGATCAACAACTTCCGCCGCCACCTCCTCTTGGCGGCGCGGCACATGAAGTCGATCCCTTAATTGCAATCCACGCTATGCTCGCTTCCCTCACCGATAAGGTAACTAACATCGAAGCCAGACAAGCCGCTTCTGAAGCCGGTGGAAACGTCAACGGCACCCTGGAGCAAAATCCAGCCAGAACCCCTGGAAGAACGAATCCCATCATCCGGAATCTATTCTGCTCGGCACCGACAGGAGAACTTCACGGCTCTAACAGGAGAACGGAAATTCCTGCACCGACAGCAGGGACACAAGAGTCATCCGACAAGAATCCCGAGCTCGAGAGTGTTATGAAACACCGCTAGGAGATGAACTCACAAATTCATCGGGCAACAAGCTCGGCGCCAGAGCTCGACGGGGTACTCAGGCAAACAAGTGAAACCCCGTTCACCGAGGCGATAACAAGTGTCCGACAACGGTACTACGGCAAGATTAGAGAAGTACTTACCTTCAAAGGGGATGACGACCCCCAGCGACATCTCGTAGCGTTCACTATAGCGATGGGCCGCGCCGACCTCTCACCCGGCACTCGAGATGCCATCTTCTGCCAACGTTTTGTCGAAACACTCGGGGGCACAGCTTACAACTGGTTCACTCGGCTCACCCCAAACTCGATCGGAAGTTTCGAGTACCTATCGTCTGCTTTCCTTAAACACTACTCAATGTTCATTGACAAGCAGACGAATCTAGCCGAGTTCTGGAACTGCGTTCAAAGCGAGGCCGAGAGCCTTCACACATACGTAGAACGCTTCCGCAAAATCATCGCCAAGGTTGAATGTCCCGACGCCATCACGCTCATCGCCTTACGACAAGGAATGCGAGAGGACGAACCGCTCTGGGAAGACCTCAAGAAAAAAGAGCCGACTAGTCTCGAGGACGCCTTCCCCCGAGCCACCACGTTCATCGAGCTCTAAGAAGAACGGGCTGCGAGAGCTAAAAAGTTGGACCGAACGAAAACCGTTGCCACCCCAAAGAAAAGCCAGGATACAGCTTACCAAAAGAACCTCGTCAGCATTACGACGAGAAGAAGTCTTCCAGCTACCACGTCTCAGACAAACCGCCAGGTTGGAACAAGTACATTCGCAAGGATGATGAGTCAGCAACTAAGGGCGATAAGCCCTTCGACGGTTCCATGTTTTGCCCGTATCATAGGAGAACAGGACACGAGTTAAAAGATTGCGACCATTTTCGCGATCATGCCGTCGAAGACTATCTGTCCGGGAAGCTCAAGCTCGACGCCCGCAATCGCACCGGAAACATCTCACGAGAACGTCGAGCCGCTTCCGGCAACGGCAGAGACCCGCGACCAAATAACAAACACCGACGAACCGACAAAGGGAACAAACAGAACCGCGACGATAAGGATAGAAGTCCCCCGCCTGCAGCCCAAATCCAAAGGATCAACATGATCATGGGAGGTTTGCGGGACTGCGTTGATTCTGTTCGTTCTGTCCAGAAGCACGAGCGACGAGCTATCACCGCATTAAAATGGAAGCAACCAGTGGCGGATGAAGTCCCAATCACTTTCACCGCGGCGGACACGACAGGGGTCGATATGCCGCACAACGACCCGTTAGTCGTCGAGCTCAAAATCCATAACCTCGACGTTACGCGTATCCTCGTCGACACCAGAAGTTCGACGGATCTGATCTACAAAGAAACCCTCCATCGAATGGGGATACGCAATGATCAAATCAATCCAAAGACTAAGATACTCACCGGATTCACGAGTGAATCATCTTGGACCATTGGAACCAGCAAGCTTCCCGTCGAGGTAGGGGGCATCACCAGATGGGTCAAGTTAGACGTTGTAGATCAGCCCGCAATCTACAACACGATAGTCGGGACACCCTGGCTACATTCCTTAAAGGCGGTGACGTCGATGTATCACCAATGCCTCAAATTTCCAAACAAGGACGGCATCTTCACCCTACGAGGCAGCCAGCGTATCACTCTCATGTTTCATCACCGAGCAGAAACTGCGCAAACCGCACCCACCATCTGCGCAGTCCTGCATGATCAACATGCCTGAACTGGTCGAGGCCTAAGAAAGACAAAAACCCAACCTCGTCATTCAGGTGAACATCGACTCAGCGCACCCAGAACGTTGCGTCGGCATCGGCTCCGACCTCCCCGATTCCTTCCGGACCGAACTCGTCAAATTTCTCTCAGACAACAGAGCAACTTTCACATGGTCCGCAAGCGATATGCCCGGCATCGACCCTCGGATCATCAGCCATGAGCTCAACATTGATCTCGTTTACAAGCCGATCAAGCAAAAGAGGCGCAAGCTCGGCCCTGAACGCGCTCAGGCCGTCAACGACGAAGTCGACAAATTGCTCAAAGCCGGATCTATCACCGAAGTCAAATATCCAGATTGGCTCGCCAACCTAGTAGTGGTCAAGAAAAAGAACGGTAAATGGCACATCTGCGTCGATTTCACCGACCTGAACAAGGCATGTCCGAAATACAGCTATCCGCTGCCGCATATCGATCGCCTCGTCGAAGCCACAGCCGGAAACCAACTCCTATCGTTCATGGACGCGTTTTCCGGGTACAATCAGATTTTCATGCATCCCGACGATCGTGAAAAGACGACCTTCATCACCGACCGCGGCACGTATTGCTACAAGGCGATGCCTTTCGGGCTAAAAAATGCCAGCACGACATATCAACGCTTGATGAACCGAATGTTCGAACACCAGCTCGGTATAACCATGGAGGTATACATTGACGATATGCTCGAACACTAGTGTGATTTCTTCTTTAATTTTGTCGAAATCAGTAGTCTCATTGAGGTTATATGTTTCTTCGACTTCAGCAGGTTCTTCAATTGCAAACAATCGAGGAATAGTAGTGAAAGCTTTGTAGTATGCTTTCCACTTCATGCCTCGTGATTCGAGTGATATGTCAAACTTCTTTTTTAGTACTTGATAAGTATCCCATCCCAATATGAGATCTTTTCCTGGTGCAGATGATCCAAGGACTTCAGTTGTGATCTGACAACCCGGAAAGAGTTCTATGGTTATGGGTTTTGACTTGAGTTTGACGGACAATGACCCGGCATTCGCAACTCTGAACTGTTGATGGTATGGTAACCACATTGATGAGGGAAGAATCTTTGGATTCATGATGGTTGCATGAGTGCCAGTGTCAATGAATGCAATTGCATGAATTGGTTTCACCTTTTCTTTTGGATCGAAGATTGTGACTGGTAGGAGAGGAGTTTGAATCCTTTCTCTTCGTGGTATTTCATCAATCTTGTAACAACAGTCTTCTTCATCTTCTTCGACTGATGAAACAGAAGAATCATCATAATCTGAATAGCCACAGATAGCATCTTGATCGTCACTATCATAAGATAGAATTGATTCCAGATCATGATTCTCTAAATCGATGTCTGGGATTACTCTTGATACCGAGTTTATGAGATACTGCTTCTTCTTCTTCGATTTGTTTGGACAATTCTTCCCGAAATGTCCTTCCTTGCGACACAAGAAACACTTTGTAGTTTTCTTAAAGGTTTTCTTTTTTCGGAAGAAACTCCTGCGTCTAAACTTGTTAAAACGCTTGTGGATTTTTGAACTTCCTTGAATTGTGTCGTTTGTCGCATGAACAGGCCTTCTTGGACTTAGAACACTTGATATTCAGATCTGGCCTTGCAGAAATTTTGGATAATTGTTTGGACTTGTCCATGAATTCCATCCAGAATTCCTTTTGCTTGCAAAGCTTATCGAGTGTCCTGAAGACGTGTTGTTGGATTTGGCCAATAGAAATTTTTTCTATTGTTTGTCCTTGGTCTCTGATATACAGCTTGGTTTGTTGACTAAGATAGTCGTCGATCGAGGAGAGATATACTTGCTTTAGGCTTGGATTGTTGAGACCATCAAGGGCGTAGCATCTCTTTGTTTGTCTTTCGAAGTGCTGTGCCAAATCTCTTTTCTTCAATGAACAACATTTTGCAGTGAAGTACTCTTCTTGCAGTTGTTCATTTAGGTGGGTAGGTGTGCCGATGAATTCTCTATGAATTTCTCCCAACAGTAGTGGGATTGTCGTTTGATAGACTTGTTGCTGTCGATATTCTCCGAGAGAATTCCACCATTCTTTAAGTGCGCCAGAGAGTCTTGCTGTAAATTGCTGAATAACGAGCTCTGTTGGCGACGTAATTGCTTCTGAATTCATCCACGCATGGAATTCGGCAAGACGGTCGTTCCATTTTTCGAATGGAACGTCATCAAATGTGAACACCATGATTTTTGAAGCAAATGGTCTTGATGATGTTTTTTATATCTGGGTTGAGTATAGTCCATCTCTTCATCACTTGAATCCACCTCATAGACATCAGGCTCCTCTTTGGGAATAGTAGATCCTCCGCTTATTGCAAATTGGTTTGGAAGTGATTCTTCTTCCGAAACTTCGGTATAGCTATTTGAGTTTGTATCCGAGTAATGATTAATCATGGCGATAGGCTGAGTAGTGGCATTTGGCAATGTTGCTGCTGTTGTATCGCCAATCGGACTAGTAGTCGGATTTCCAATAGCATTGATTAGATTTGCCATTGAAAATTCAATTATTCCGATATCTTTTCCCTTTTGTTCTTCAACGGATTTGTGACTTGAAGAAGAGGTAAGAGTTGGTTTCTTCGTTGGATTGACCACGAACTCGGATTCCTTATGCTTTCTGGGCCTCGAACGTGACGTACTTGCCTTGTAGTCGATGTTGGAGGTTGTGCCATATCGAGATGTGAAAGCTTCATCGGAGGATAAGAATCCAGGAGGCGGTGGTTTCGATCCTTGCTCTTGATATCCAGTTAAGAATCCTGGGGAGTAAGATCCTTGATATGCTGGGAATCCTGGGAAAGTGCTTCCAAAAGGACTCAAGTATGTATCGGCTCGTGATTGGTTGTGAACCATACTTTCCAAGCTTTTCTTCAAGTCTTTTAGCTGATTCTTGAGACTGGCTGTTTCTGCTTCTTTGCTTTTGAAGGAAGATGTATTTACCATCATGTGTTGAGCCATGGTCATCATTTATTGGTGAAGGTTGTTGAGTTGTCCATGGATCTCCATTATTGAACTCTGAAGGCTGCTTAATCTTTTATTATTGCTGTTGGCAAATTGATCAAATTTGTGGTTGATCGTTGTTAGCAGCTGATTCTGAGCCAGAGCGTTTTCCCTTTGCCAGTTGAGTACTTTTTCTCCTTGGCTTAGCCGGTCAGGACTGGAAGAGTTGATGGCTTTTGAAAGGAGTTTTGGAGTATGAGCGATATTGTCTTTGATAAAATCTTCAGGAGGGGGAAAATCACTTTCTTGTATCATCATGAGTCTGGGCTCATCTCTTTTTTCTGAGTATTGGACAGTAAACTCGTATTTTCCTCCTTCGCCTAGTGGTCCGACTGTGGGGTCACCTTCGAGATACCTCTTGTATAGTGGATCTTTCTTTTTTCTCCTTCTTCTCCGTATATCTTCGTCAGATTCATATAAGTCTTCTGTACATGCTGTGCAGGAGCAAACATCAAAGTATTGATATCCATTTTCGTCCATGAATGGATATACGACTGATCCATCTTGTTTGAACGAGATTGGTTTTGGAATCTGCTAGCATTATCTTAAACGATGGATAGACTAAGATGGAAGTCGTGTTGACAGAGTCGTATTGACAGACGAGTGGCGATTCTGTTTCATCTTCTTAAGCTTAAGCTCTGGTTCGTCAATACGACTCTGTCAACATGACATTCGTGGGAGATGAAATTCCTAACAGTGGTTGAGCACGAAGAGTGGCTTAAGAGTAGATGCCCTAATAGCTCCCAATACTTGGAATTTCGTCAACTCGTCTGTCAATACGACTCTGTCAACACGACTTCCATCTTAGTCTATCCATCGCTTAAGATAATGGTATTTCCAAGATTTGCAAACTCCCGATGACGCAATGAACATTGACATCAAAATTTCCATAAAAACCTCTCTCTAGTTTTCTCTCTCTAAAATGAGTTTCTAAACTCCCTTAGTTTTCCAGACTTCTCTAACATCTTCATAAGTCTTGATTTCTTTCGGTTATTCTGCAAGTGGCGATTCTGTTTCATCTTCTTAAGCTTACCAAAAGCTAAGTTTTACATTATTATATCATGATTATTAAATTAGATGCTCGTAAACCACGATATTAAGACAACTTGTTATACAATTATGTTAAATAGCTATCTTCACGACGTAAGATCAGATCGTTTGCATGGTACCCATGACGAACACAATTTCAGGGATTCATAGCGTTGTTTCCACACGCCGACGTGGCAAAGACAATAAGGTCTGTGTCGGTCACGTCGTCTCCACCAAAAATTGAGCACGGCGATGCAGTCACCGAGAAGAACGACAAGTCCAAAAACCATGTTTTTGACTCGAAGAAGAAAACGGACGAGACTACGAGCTCTCAACGAGACGTGCTCACGACGAGACGAGCTCACGAGAAGACGCTCTCGACAAGACGTGCTCACGACGAGACGAGTTCACGAAGAGAGGACGAGCACCCAACGAGACGAGCTCTCACCGAGACGAGGTCTCAACCTCCGCCGTGGTATTTAAAAAAAAAAGAGGAGAGCTTACTCCACAAGCTCCCGACCTCCTCTCACCTTCAGCTCGTTACGACAACGGCGCCGCTCTCCCTCGACCTTGACCTCGACCTCGTCGCCACAATCATCTTCTCCAAAGTGCAGCAGCCAAATCAGAAATTCAGATTTGCCGAGCTCCGACGATGCTGCAATCTCTGATTCGAAAAAGAAGCGTGCCTTACATGGGCCAAAGCAAGCCCACTTATTTCTTTTTAAAACAACAAAAAGATCAAGCCCAAGGTCACACGTACAAAACAACAAGACGAAGAGAAGAAGTCAATAAGAAACGTAAGAAGAAAGCCAAAACAAAACAAAAAGGAGGAGAAAGAATGGATCACGTGCTCAAAATGCAACGTAAGAAGTAGAGGAGAAGAATTGGGCTCTATTACCAAATAAACCTGAAGCACAAAGAGGCCCAACTACCATGCCAAATCCATGGTCATCATCTAACGAGTCCCCGGTCAAGGACGGACCTATTATAGTTAATATGGGTTCAATTGACCCCACATAAAATTAAAATTTACTAAAAATAATTTTAGATTTTATTATAATGAACCCAGTCCAAATAATTTACTTAACCTACAAATAAGATTTATGGTCCTTTTAAAAAAAAATTTGTGGAACAAATTATCCAACCCATATTTAGTTAAAGCCTACTTTTTTTTTTGTATCACACATTAACAAAAACTCAATTCAATTTAATTTAATTTTTTAAACAATTCAGTTCGAGAAAAATGTATTCGAGACAATTACAAATGAATTTGTGATAAAAAAATTTCAGGATATGAAAGATCATAGAGTGTTTTTTAGTATGCTTAATATTTATACTAAAAACGATTTTTGTTTTTGAAGATTTTTTTAATAATATGTTTTGACCCCAATAAAATAGAATTCTGGATCCGCCCCTGTCCCCGGTTCGTCACCTGATTCATCATCAACCTCTTCGACCTGCAAAAGAAGCCAAGACACGAAATCTAAACCAGAAGACTACGAGCAAAGCTACAAGACGAGCTCAAGCTTGGCCGAGCTCATGACCTTCTCCAAGGACAATCTCATCAGCATCGTCAATGATCCACTCTTCACAACGTAAGGTGGAGGATTCATCATCAATTCTCATCGAGCTCATGGCTCTTTAGAGACAAGCTCGTCGCAAGAGAAAGTTCACGCTTCGTCTCGTTGCACAAGTCTCAAGTCGGCACGGACCTTAGAAGCTTGGACCTTAGAAAACGATATCGCGGTTCGTGGGATCAACGTCTTTAAACTCACGCTCAGTCGGACCACCGGGATCAACGTTCAATTCGACGAGCTCGTAAGGTTCAGTCGCCACGACTAACTTCGTAAAGAAGCTATGGCAAAACAAAAAAAAAAAAAAAGAAGGACGTGCTCACCATGCAAGCTCTAGCTCATCGACGAGCTCCGCCATGGAAGATCTCACGTTCAAAACTCTCCTCCAATGGAAGCTACTTCGCAAAGAAGCTCGATGTTCTGTTTCAGCTCGTCTAGACCGAGTTCGTCGCTTTGCCTAGACCGAGTTCGTCGCTTCGCCTAGACCGAGTTCGTCGCCTCGCCTAGACAGAGTTCGTCGCTTCTTCTAGACCGAGTTCGTCAGCTCGTCTAGCTCGAGCACGTCGCCTCGTCTAGACCGAGCTCGTCAGCTCGTCTAGTTCGAGCACATCGCCTCATCTAGACCGAGCTCGTTACCTCGTCTAGCTCGAATGCGTCACCTCGTCTAGTTCAAGAGCGTCATCTCGTCTAGGTCAAGAGCGTTACCTCGTCTAGCTTGAGTTTGTCAGCTAGCCCGAATTCGTCGCCTCGTCAACCCGAGTTCCTCGGCTCGTAAAAACAAGTTTTATTCAAGCTCGAAAACAGAATACGTACGCTCGGCTTTATCTCAAGAACGAGTTTAAAGGATACACTTCATCCCATTAGCCATAGCTTCTATGAGTTCACCACTTTACTGACGTTGCTCACGTCGTCACCTCGAAGTCGCAAACATCACATGTTCTCATCGCACGTCACTCCACCGGATCTTGGATCGCGCTTAGTCTCATCAAGCTTGTACGCTGATGCTGCGTATTTTCGGGTGTGAAAACAACAACCAAATGTTATTTTATCGATCCACAGGGAAAGCAAGAATAGGCACACCAAGAGTACAGGATTCTAATCGAGCTAAACGATTCAAAGATTGTTTTTGTTTTGGTTTCAAAGTTTAAAAACATGAAAGATAAACAGAACAAAGTAATAATTCAGTAAATGCCACAAAGCAGAATTCTAATGAAATTTAGAACAGTAAATAAACAAGATTCAGCTACAAAATAAGACAATAATAAAGATTGAAAGAAAGAGCAATAAACAGATAAGACTTTTTATGACAAAGATGGATCCTTAGTGAGGCAATTTGACAAGGGTGAATTTCAGATTGATAAGCGATGGTTTAATAAGAAATCTATGTTTTATCTTATGACATGGACTACTTAATTTAGATTAGTTCACTTTTGATGATACTAACCCTTTTACTTTTGAGTTTTGGCTAGCTATAGATTTCTCAAATGCAACCAAACCTTAAGTAAACAATGAACACAAACCATAAATATCATCATCCTTATTTTAGACTCAAGTTTCCAATGGTTAAGATAAGGAGCATGTAATAAATAGTCAGGTTGAAACAGAATACCTTTTGAGTGCTTGAACAACCTAAGATCTTAGGATTCTCTCTTTTGAAGTTCAATCCAAGCATTAAGAATAATACATACAGGAACATAAGCATAGATTATCTATCAAAACTTACTTAATCAATCTTCCAAACACCATTGTCTGCCAAACCAAGAATCCAAAATAAAACTACTCAATCATATTGAAAGAAACAAGAAGAGAAGTTATAGAAATCATCATAAAAACTTGAATATATAACAAAATCTTAAAAGAAACTAATATAAGAACTTGATCAAAGCTTAAGCATAAATGTTTAAAGCTTAAAAGAGAAGAGAAACAATGTTTAGAAGCAAGAGAAGACTGAGATAAGAAGATGGTGTGTTTGAAGCTTCAAGTGTGAGTCCAATATATAGGCCAAGGTGTAGGGGAGTAGGTGAGATGGGGAACGACCGTTCTGTAGGAGAACGTTCGTTCTGAGTGGTCGATCGCGAAGTAGGTGGGTGTAGGTGAGTCGAGGAACGGCCGTTCTTTGGAGAGAACGGTCGTTCCTTTGCTCTTTTGTCGGTAGAGTAGGTGGGTGTAGGTGAGACGGGGAACGACCGTTCTTGGAGAGAACGGTCGTTCTTCACTCTTGTCGGCAGGGTAGGTGGAAGCAAGAACGGTCGTTCTACTCCAGAACGGTCGTTCTACTCCAGAACGGTCGTTCTCTTCAGTTGGTCCTTTTTCTCGTGTTTTTCCACTTTAACTCGACTCGAACATGTCCGTAAGCGCCAAACTCCATCGGAACTCCATAAAATCTATAAAAAGACTCGAAACAATAGAAAAGACTCGAAAAACTAATGAAAGATGCAAATAAAAACTCAAACCAAATACTAAAAACAAATCAAAATATGTTAAAAATACATAATATCATACGCGCCAAGCTCGTCGTTGTTTAACCTTGTCGCTTTTAGCTTTTGCTATCAGCTCGCCTCGTCGCTTTTAGCTCGTTGCTATAGGCTCCCTTCGTCGCTTTTAGCTCCTTGCTATAAGTTCGCCTCGTCGCTTTTAGCTCCTTGCTTTAAGCTCGCCTCGTCGCTTTTAGCTTTTGCTATCAGCTCGCCTCGTCGCTTTTAGCTCGTTGCTATATGCTCGCCCTGTCGCTTTTAGCTCGTTGCTATAAGCTTGCCTTGTCGCTTTTAGCTTGTTGCTATAACTCGCCTCGTCGCTTTTAGCTTGTTGTTATAAGCTCGCCTCGTCGCTTTTAGCTCCTTGCTTTAAGTTCGCCTCGTCGCTTCTAGTTCCTTGCTTTAAGCTCGCCTCGTCGCTTCTAGCTCCTTGCTTTAAGCTGCCCTCGTCGCTTATTGCTCGGCTATCAGCTCGCGTCGTCGCTTTTAGCTCTGCTATAAACTCGCCTCGTCGCTTCTACCTCCCTTGCTTTGATCATCTCGGCTCGTCGCTTCCAGCTGCCGCTATAAGCTTGCCTCGTCGCTTTTAGCTCCGCTATAAGCTCGGCTCGTCGCTTCTAGCTCCATTTCTATAAGCTCGCCTCGTCGCTTTTATCTCCTTGCTATCGGCTCGCCTCGTCGCTTCTAGCTGATCAGCTCGGCTCGTCGCTTTTAGCTGATCAGCTCGGCTCGTCACTTCTAGCTGATCAGCACGGCTCGTCGCTTCTAGCTGACCAGTTTGTCGCTTTTAGCTCTTCGCTATCAGCTCAACGTTTCTAGCACCTTGCTATTTTCAAGATCGAACTACGAATGTCTTGATCCCCTTTCGGGGTACGTAGGCAGCCTGTAAAAGGGTTCCGCTATACATCAATAAAAATATCTTTCTTCGAGAAAGAAACGTCTCGTTATAAATCGTCTGCACCATTAACGGTCGCTTTTACTTCAGTTTCTCAGTTAAACTGTCAAAACTGCACCGAGCTACGCTCAAACGTAGGCGCTTCGCCTTAGCTCTAAGCTAGACCAATACATCTTCACCCTGATCAAGTGAATGATAGGTCAAATAAAGCCGGGTTCGTTGCCCGCACCTCTCGAACTTATGACTGACCCAAGAAATCACGCCGGAGTTCAGTCTCGGGAGCGTATTTATGCTTGATTGAGACGCTCTGTCCGAAACAGACTTACCTTTCAAGTTGTAAGCCGAGCCGACGTAAGCCTCCGTCGATGCGAGCAGATGTTAGCCTCGCACCTCGGATGTCGAGTTTACCTTGACAGTCTCAAGGACTCAAGTCTATTCCGAATTGAACTAACTTTGAATAAGTTTTCGAGTATACTACTCAGCTCAGTCATTCCACTAGCACGGTAATCTAAATCATTCAGACTATTACTCGTGAATCGTCTAAGTTACTTGGAAATGTCGTACTTTCATTGACTTAGAGAACGCTTATCAGCATTACAAGAATACGATGCCGAAGTCCACGAACCGGACTCCAACTCTACAGAAGCAACTCGAAACTCCCAACGGGACTATAAAGCCAATTCGGCTCACGACAATTCGGGTCGAATAAATGTAATGATGGATACGTCAAATCATGTCTCTTTGGCATCGAAAAGGGGATTTCTAAACGATTCACGTCGTCTTCGATTCCCTGTCTATCTTCGTTTCGACACGCCAAGCTGAATTCATGCCGAACCAACTCTCTTCAAATTCGCTGAGCTCAAGCGACATCGCTCAACGAACTGAGGGGGGCCTTATTGTTGGGGACGGGTTTAGCACCCTTCCTCAAGGCCCAACATGAATTCACCTCAACTCATTAATAATAATTGTCATGCAATTATTATTCGACATCAATTAAATATTACCATTTATTCGCTTCGGTTAAATGTTAAGTTTAATAGATAATTCCTTTTTCGTCTAAAGAGGAATTATCTTTTTTATCAGAGATTATCCTTTTATTTTTATGGAAGATAATCACGCCAACGCGAAGAATAAGGAAAGAAAATCTAGACGAATCTGGACTTTTTCTTAATCCTCAAGGGATTAGGTCGGTAAGGACTTCCTATATAAAGGAGAGGGTTTTCACCCAGAAGACGAGGGAAAAACACATTCGAAAACACAGAGAGAGAAACCGACTTCTCTAAACCCTAGTTTCCTTGTAATCGAACTACGATCGGCTTGATCCCCTTTCGGGGTACCTAGGCAGCCTTTTTCAAGGTTCAGCTATAATCAATAAAAATCGTTATTCGGTTTTATCTCTTTGATATTCTTTTAAACCCACAAACTAGATCTGTGCGAGGTCATGGTTCAACAATCACCCTGGTTGATATTTTTTTCTATATGAGATACAGAATTTATTGAAGAGTTTGGTGTCCGATTTCATCGGCGATCTATAAAATATTTTTCAGACATTATTCGACAACTCTGTCGGTGAGAGAGATGAAAGGGAAAATTAATTTAACAAAAAGAAGAAAAATTAATCTATTCTATAATGAGCCAATGATCTTTCCCTCTAATGCTTTACCGTCATGCCACGTGTCAATAAATTTGCGTCGCAACTAAATTTTCTAACAAACGTCGTCGTTAACTATTTTGCATCTTTGGGCTTTCAGTGTACAAGTAACAAATGCATTCTGGGCCTATCTACAAAAGCCCATAAAATATACTCACCTTCCTCTCTAGCCTCAAAACCTAACAATCGTACGGTCATTCTCTGCATCTTCCGCCGCCGTAGAGACCACTAACCGCCGGCTGCTCATATTCTTCCAAATCTATAACCATTGGTAAACCATTAACATCTTCTCCTTCAATTCCATTATGTGTCTTCACTTTTCATTATGTCCCTTCGATTAATCTTTTTCCTAACGTTTTATATTCCTCACAAATTTCCCATATATATAGATTATCCAACACCAGTTTCTCTTACGATTCCCCATATTTGTTGGGGACGGGTTTAACACCTTCTCCAAGGCCCAACAATATTTCACCTCGGTCCGTCAAGTATTGACCAACCGACTGGTTAATATCTGTATCTAATAAATAATAATATTTATTATTTGATTTGGTAAATATTATTATTTAGAAAGAATCTCATCCGTGTTCGAAAAAGGAAGATTTCCTTATTCAGGAAAAGGAAGTTCGCCGCGCCGACCCGATATTCGCGGAAGATGACGTTATCTATTCGACAAGATAAGGAAAGAGAGCGACAATTACGGAAGTTTTCCTTATCTTAGAAGGGTTAGGTCGGTTCAGCTTTCTTATATAAACGATGGTCCTTTATTCGAGAAGGACACACGCTTTCAGATTACAACTTAGAACTCTCTTCTCTTAATCTAGTTTCATCTCGGCTAGGTTAAAGGCATTGATTATTTGTTTGTAATTCGCTCATCATTAATAAAAAGTCACTTCGACAAATTCTCTTTTAATTCTCAAAGTTTTTCCCACAAACTTGACCTAGGCAAGGTCATAGTTCAACAATTGGCGCCGTCTGTGGGGAAATTCTTTTGAAAAAATTCCGATCAAATCGCGATGGCCAACGATCCAAACAACGCCGCTATCAACATCAATGACCCTCAAAACGGAGCCGACGCCGCGGTAAACGCCGGCGATTTGCAAGGAAATCAGGGGATTCCGCAAGATGTCGGCCCACAAGACAACATCTCTCAAGATCATGCCGATCCCAACGGCAACGGTCCCCAGGATCAACAACTTCCGCCGCCACCTCCTCTTGGCGGCGCGGCACATGAAGTCGATCCCTTAACTGCAATCCACGCTATGCTCGCTTCCCTCACCGATAAGGTAACTAACATCGAAGCCAGACAAGCCGCTTCTGAAGCCGGTGGAAACGTCAACGGCACCCTGGAGCAAAATCCAGCCAGAACCCCTGGAAGAACGAATCCCATCATCCGGAATCTATTCTGCTCGGCACCGACAGGAGAACTTCACGGCTCTAACAGGAGAACGGAAATTCCTGCGCCGACAGCAGGGACACAAGAGTCATCCGACAAGAATCCCGAGCTCGAGAGTGTTATGAAACGCCTCTAAGAGATGAACTCACAAATTCATCGGGCAACAAGCTCGGCGCCAGAGCTCGATGGGGTACTCAGGCAAACAAGTGAAACCCCGTTCACCGAGGCGATAACAAGTGTCCGACAACGGTACTACGGCAAGATCAGAGAAGTACTTACCTTCAAAGGGGATGACGACCCCCAGCGACATCTCGTAGCATTCACTATAGCGATGGGCCGCGCCGACCTATCACCCGGCACTCGAGATGCCATCTACTGCCAACGTTTTATCGAAACACTCGGGGGCACAGCTTACAACTGGTTCACTCGGCTCACCCCGAACTCGATCGAAAGTTTCGAGGACCTATCGTCTGCTTTCCTTAAACACTACTCAATGTTCATTGACAAGCAGACGAATCTAGCCGAGTTCTGGAACTGAGTTCAGAGCGAGGCCGAGAGCCTTCGCACATACGTAGAACGCTTCCGCAAAATCATCGCCAAGGTTGAATGTCCCGACGCCATCGCGCTCATCGCCTTACGACAAGGAATGGGAGAGGACGAACCGCTCTGGGAAGACCTCAAGAAAAAAGAGCCGACTAGTCTTGAGGACGCCTTCCCCCGAGCCACCACGTTCATCGAGCTCTACGAAGAACGGGCTGCGAGAGCTAAAAAGTTGGACCGAACGAAAACCGTTGCCGCCCCAAAGAAAAGCCAGGAAACAGCTTACCAAAAGAACCTCGTCAGCATTACGACGAGAAGAAGTCTTCCAGCTACCACGTCTCAGACAAACCGCCGGGTTGGAACAAGTACATTCGCAAGGATGATGAGTCAGCAACTAAGGGCGATAAGCCCTTCGACGGTTCCATGTTTTGCCCGTATCATAGGAGAACAGGACACGAGTTAAAAGATTGCGACCATTTTCGCGATCATGCCGTCGAAGACTATCTGTCCGGGAAGCTCAAGCTCGACGCCCGCAATCGCACCGGAAACACCTCACGAGAACGCCGAGCCGCTTCCGGCAACGGCAGAGACCCGCGACCAAATAACAAAGACCGACGAACCGACAAAGGGAACAAACAGAACCGCGACGATAAGGATAGAAGTCCTCCGCCTGCAGCCCAAATCCAAAATATCAAACTGCGTTGATTCTGTTCGTTCTGTCCAGAAGCACGAGCGACGAGCTATCACCGCATCAAAATGGAAGCAACCAGTGGCGGATGAAGTCCCAATCACTTTCACCGCGGCGGACACGACAGGGGTCGATATGCCGCACAACGACCCGTTAGTCGTCGAGCTCAAAATCCATAACCTCGACGTTATGCGTATCCTCGTCGACACCGGAAGTTCGACTGATCTGATCTACAAAGAAACCCTCCATCGAATGGGGATACGCAATGATCAAATCAATCCAAAGACCAAGATACTCACCGGATTCACGAGTGAATCATCTTGGACCATTGGAACCAGCAAGCTTCCCGTCGAGGTAAGGGGCATCACCAGATGGGTCAAGTTAGACGTTGTAGATCAGCCCGCGATCTACAACGCGATAGTCGGGACACCCTGGCTACATTCCTTAAAGGCGGTGACGTCGACGTATCACCAATGCCTCAAATTTCCAAACAAGGACGGCATCTTCACCCTACGAGGCAGCCAGCGTATTGCACTCTCATGTTTCATCACCGAGCAGAAACTGCGCAAACCGCACCCACCATCTACGCAGTCCTGCATGATCAACATGCCTGAACTGGTCGAGGCCTACGAAAGACAAAAACCCAACCTCGTCATTCAGGTGAACATCGACTCAGCGCACCCATAACGTTGCGTCGGCATCGGCTCCGACCTCCCCGATTCCTTCCGGACCGAACTCGTCAAATTTCTCTCAGACAACAGAGCAACTTTCACATGGTCCGCAAGCGATATGCCCGGCATCGACCCTCGGATCATCAGCCATGAGCTCAACATTGATCTCGTTTACAAGCCGATCAAGTAAAAGAGGCGCAAGCTCGGCCCTGAACGCGCTCAGGCCGTCAACGACGAAGTCGACAAATTGCTCAAAGCCGGATCTATCACCGAAGTCAAATATCCAGATTGGCTCGCCAACCTAGTAGTGGTCAAGAAAAAGAACGGTAAATGGCGCATCTGTGTCGATTTCACCGACCTGAACAAGGCATGTCCGAAATACAGCTATCCGCTGCCGCATATCGATCGCCTCGTCGAAGCCACAGCCGGAAACCAACTCCTATCGTTCATGGACGCGTTTTCCGGGTACAATCAGATTTTCATGCATCCCGACGATCGTGAAAAGATGACCTTCATCACCGACCGCGGCACGTATTGCTACAAGGCGATGCCTTTCGGGCTAAAAAATGCCAGCACGACATATCAACGCTTGATGAACCGAATGTTCGAACACCAGCTCGGTAAAACCATGGAGGTATACATTGACGATATGCTCGTCAAATCAGCAGTTGCCGAGGATCACCTCAAAGATTTGGGTCAGTGCTTCCGCATCCTCAACTCCTACTCCATGAAGCTCAACCCAACCAAGTGCACCTTCGCGGTCACCTCAAGCGAGTCCTTAGGATACCTCGTTACCCAGCGCGGAATCGAGGCCAACCCGAAGCAAATCAGCGCGATCCTTGAACTACCCTCGCCAAAGACCACACGCGAGGTCCAACGTCTCACCGGGCGGATCGCCGCGCTCAACCGCTTTATCTTGCGGTCAACGGACAAATGCCTACCGTTCTACCAACTTCTCCGCAGCAACAAACGTTTTCAATGGGACGAGAAGTGCGAGGATGCGTTTCAACAGCTCAAAACATACCTATCAACTCCACCGATCCTCGCTAAGCCAGAAGAAGGAGAAACGCTCTATCTGTACATTACCATCTCCGCCTCGGCAGTCAGCAGCGTCCTCGTGCGAGAAGACCGCAGAGATCAACGCCCAATCTTTTACGTCAGCAAAACACTTGACGGCGCGGAAACTCGCTACCCCACATTGGAGAAGTTGGCCCTCGCTGTCGTCGTCTCGGCCCGGAAGTTATGACCTTACTTCCAATCCCACACCATCCACGTTCTAAACAACCAACCACTTTGCACCATCCTCCATAGCCCAAGCCAGTCGGGGCGACTCGCGAGATGGGCAGTGGAACTGTCTGAGTACGACATCGAGTACAAAGGCAGGGTCAGCGCCAAGGCCCAGGTTTTGGCCGATTTCCTCATCGAATTACCCGCCGAACTCGTTGATGACACGACCAAGCCCAAACCTAAGTGGATTCTCCATGACGAATCACCGACGGGGGAAATTCTCGAACAATCCTTCCGCCTCGAGTTCGCAGCTTCCAACAACGAGGCCGAGTACGAAGCACTCATTGCCGGACTACGTCTCGCCAAAGGGATCGGCGCAACCAACATTCATGCCTATTGCGACTCTCAGCTCGTCGCTAATCAATATAACGACGAGTACGAGGCACGTAACGACCGCATGGACGCATACCTCAGGCTCGTCAAAGACCTCGCCGCGGAGTTCGAGTCCTTCGAACTCACCAAAATCCCTCGTGCTGAAAACACCTCCGCCGACGCGCTCGCAACAATCGGCTCAAACAAAGACGACGAATACCAGTAGCAAGCATCCCGACGCCTAGCATCGAATTACATAAGGGACTTTGCGCATCGATCCGCGAAGACCACAACGACGCCGACGAAACTGATGACGACGAGGTTGGGACGCACTCCATCGACATCACTAAGGAAACTGGCGCGAAGCCCGATTGGAGAACCGAAATAATCCAGCATATCACAAACGGCGACGCACCAACCGAAAGATCGGCGTCCCGGCGCCTCAAGGCCTGCGCCGCACATTACACGGTCCTTAAAGGCGAACTCTACCGTTGGAGTGCAGCCGGCGCACTTCTCACCTGCATCAAGATTTGTCATGGAAGAAACTCACGAAGGGGCAGGCGGCAATCACTCAGGCGGACGCGCTCTCGCACTCAAGGTTAAAAAGCACGGCTTTTTCTGGCCTACTATCGTCGCAGACTGTGAACAATTCGCACTCAAGTGCGAGAAGTGCCAACGACACGGACCCGTTATCCATACTCCGTCCGAACTCCTCACCACGTCTTGCCCTCCGTACCCTTTCATGAGATGGGCCATGGACATTGTCGGTCCTTTACCAAACTCTCGGCAAAGCCAGTTCGTGCTCATCATGACGGATTACTTCACAAAGTTGATGGAGGCTAAGGCATACGCCTCGATAAAGGACCACGACGTCCAAATGTTTGTCTGGAAGCACATCATCTGCCGCCACGGTCTGCCTTACAAAATTGTCACGGACAACGGCTCGCAATTCATCTCCAGCGTTTTCGAAGCCTTCTGCGCTAAGTGGCGGATTCGCCTCAGAAAATCAACGCCGCGTTACACTCAAGGCAACGGTCAAGCCAAAGCAACAAACAAAACAATCATCGATGGACTCAAAAAACGTCTCGAATCAAAGAAGGGATTATGGGCCGACGAACTCAACGGTGTCCTCTGGTCGCATAGAACAACTCCACGTCGAGCTACAGGAAAATCCCCATTTTCTTTGGTGTACGGTTGCGAAGCATTATCCCCAGCTGAAGCCGCGGTGCCAACACTTCGGCGACAACTGGCACTGCTTCACCCAGCAGTCAATAGCGCAATGCTAATTGACAACTTGGATACTCTGGAGGAAACCAGCGGACAAGCTCTTCTCAGAATGCCAAACTACCAACATCAGGAGGCCCGCTACTATAATATGAAAGTACGGCCTCAGCACTTCGAAGAAGGCGACCTTGTCCTATGAAAGGTCTACGAAAATACGAAGGAGTACCGCGCCGGCAAACTCGGAGTAAAATGGGAAGGCCCATACATCGTCGGAAAAATCATCAAACCGGGTGTCTGCGAACTCGTGACCATGTCAGGTGACGCCGTGCCACGCTCATGGAACGTCAACAATCTCAAGTGTTTCTACTACTAAGTCCATCTCCACGATGTGACTAACGTAAAAAAAAAAAAGAACGAGCTACGCTCTCTTGTAATCGAACTACGAATGGCTTTATCCCCTTTCGGGGTACGTAGGCAGCCTGTAAAAGGGTTCAGCTATACATCAATAAAAAATCTTCCTTTGAAGAATCGTCTCGTTACAAATCGTTTGCACAATTAACGGTCGCCTTTACTTCAGTTTCTTAGTTAAACTGTCAAAACTGTGCCGAGCTACGCTCAAACGTAGGCGCCTCACCTTAGCTCTAAGCTAGACCAATACATCTTCACCCTGATCAAGTGAATAATGGGTCAAATAAAGCCGGGCTCATCGTCGCCCGCACCTCCCGAACTTATAACTGACCCACGAAACCACGCCGGTTTTCAGTCTCGGGAGCGTATCTATACTTGACTGAAACGCTCTGTCCGATACAGAATTCTTTCAAGGTGTAAGCCGAGCTGACGTAAGCCTCCGTCGTATGCGAGCAGATGTTAGCCTCGCACCCCGGATGTCGACTTTACATTGACAGTCTCAAAGACTTAAGTCTATTCCGAATCGAACTGACTTCGAATAAGTTTTCGAGTACACTACTCAGCTCAATCATTCCACTAGCATGGTAATCTAAATCATTGGGACTATTACTCATGAAACGTCTAAGTTACTTGAAAATGCCGTACTTTCATTAACTTAGAAAATTTGCCTATCGGCTTACAAGCACCACGATGCCAAGGTCCACAAGTCGGACCTCGGCTCTACAAAAAACGATTACAAATAACATACAAAATCACTGGGCCGTCTCGGTCCTTTCTTCGCTCTGCCCTTGATCCCCAGCAGGATCATCGGCTGTCTCCTCCGCGTCGCCATCAGCCTTCTCGCTAGGAAGGCTCGATTCGTTCGTCTTCCTGGATTTCGGACGGGACGAAGGAGCCGCCTCGGCGATAATCGCAGCTGGACCATCCAGTTACCCTTCCCCGAAAGTGATTTCTTCAATCGCCTCGGCTGCTTCATCCCACGTTTTCTTCGAAGCCTCTAACGCAGAGAGCATCTCGTCCGGGATCGGCACCCCTCTTGCCTTGAGGGTTTGAACAAAGGTTAGAGTGCCTTCGGCCTGCGTGGACTTCGCCACGATTTCTTCGACCTCAGCTCTTTGAGCGACAAAGAGCTTCATTTTCTTGATGAGCTCCGCATACTCACCAACGACCTTGGCACGTTCCGCGCTGACACGTTTGTCCCTCGATTTTGAAAGCCTCACGCGTTCCTTTGAAAGTTTCAGCCGAGTCTTCTTCTTGGCCTCCACCGCGGCTGTTTTGGCCACCTCGGCCTCCTGCAATCTGGCTATCAAAGATGAAGCCTCTTCCGCCGCAACCGCCAGCTCAGCTTTCTCATTCGTGAGACTGGCAATTTCTAGAGACAGCTTCTCGTTCGCCTCGGCAAGACGGGTCTTTTCAGCACGGACCTCCACCAATTCGTCTCCAAGGTCCTTCGCTTCTTTTCGAGATGCCTTAAGGTCTCGATTGGACTGACCGACCATGAAAGTGGCTGCGTTCAATGATCTTACCGCGTCACCCGCAAACATTTCAAATAGGTACTATCGGATGAGTTCTCTAGGATCTCCGGGGCGCGCCAACGGAATTGTCCTGGTGCGCCAAACCAGCTCGGCGCAATGATCATTATCCAGCGCGATCGGTTTTCGACCGTCATATTGAAAGGACCATCCGTAAGAGCGGTTGTCCTCGGCCTCGCCAGCCTCATCAGGATTTCTATCTTCGTCCGCCTGCCGATCTGACACCACAGCAGCGTTATTATCAGGAATTCCGTCATTCCCGGTACCGACATCAACTTCTTCCTGAACGATGGGTTTGTCCGGAATCACCTCCGCGTTCTGTTCCGCAGGCAAAATGTGACTGACTTTGTCTTCTGCGGCATCGGCCGCCTCGGTCCCAACGGGAGCCCCCTCTTCATGGATCACCTTAGCAGTTCTTGGAGGCTCTATCTCTCGTCTCTTAGGAGACGACGTCGCGGCACGTGGTCCGCCCGAGGACTCGCCAACGAGGTTCACCAGGTCCTGCCCCAGACTGCTAAACTTCCGCTTGCAAAGCCCCATACTCGATCGGTCAAGAGCAGCAAAACTTCGTAGTCATCTTTTAAGCGCTCGTTCCACTCTTTCCGCGGAAACGTCATGCCAAGTCAGGTGACTAAGTCTGGAGAACGCGTCCTTGACGGCCTCGAAAACTTCCGGCGTTGGGTCGAGAAAGCACGTTCTATCTGCAAAACGAAAATCAAGTCAACCACCGCGGCGCAATAAAGAATTCAGTCGTAAAATGAAGTACTAATCAATTCTCTCAACCGCATTCGAATCTCGATCCTCGGGTCGGCCACCGCGAATTCATTCTTCTTTACGAAGAAATAGTGGTCCCTCCATGCGTGGATCTTGCTTTTGGTGGGCAGACCGGTGATGATGTTGAACTTCGGTCTAGCCTGGATGTAAAAACATCCCAATGACGACTCTGTCGATGAGACCTTGAGCGACGTCATCTCTTCGAAGTAACGACACGTCAATGGAAGATCGTTCTCCGAGGCCAACATCATCATCGCGACCATATGGCGCATCGCGACCATATGGCGCATCGCGACCATATGGCGCATCGCGCCATGCGTCAGCTGCGTCGGCGCCATTCCCCGCCTGTCACAATACTCCAGCGGGAGGCTTGGGATAGAAAATCTCAGATGGCAGTCTAGGAAGAACGATTCGTAGACACAAAAGAACTCAGGCGGAGCATCCCAAGGTCTCTTATCTGGCCCCGGCACCACAAACGTGACCTTCGAGCTGATCTCGCACGAATACTTCAAACTAACGAGACGCTCTTTGGTGGTTTTCGTGGGAAAGACTTTCCATTTATTCTCGGCAACTCTGTCAACAACAATCCCAGCTTTCTTCGCGTCCTTCGCGGCATTTTCTCGAGCGATTCTCTCGGCTCGGTGCGGCTCAAAGATAAGATCCTCCATCTCCACGTTGGAGTCCTCGGTATGAAAGATGGCCTCGTCGTTCGCGTCGGCACGAGAGGTTATATCCGCAATATTGGCCTTGTCGTTATCTGGATTCCTATCCACGGGCTCGGCACTAGAGTCTCCCAAACGACTTGAGTCTTCATCAATAAGTCGAGGAATCTCAACACGATTACTCGGCGCGGCACGATCATCAGCGTTCAGCGCGTCACAATCGGGCGACAGATTCCTTGTCGTGGCATCAGGATCTCCTTGACGATTTGGGCTCGTGTCGACCGATTGTGTCTCTGAATGGCCACTCGGTTCAGTAACCCCTGCTGGGAATCGATCAGCCCGGCAGAACCCAAAACCCAGATCTCTATCTTCAAGATCATCCGCGTCGGGACGAAGTCCTCTCCATGAAGGAACAGAATCAAACGAGGAATAGCTTAAAGACATTTCCCAGATTCGATGAATTCACGGTGGCGTGATGAAGAACACGGTGGAGGTAGGAAGAACACGGCAGAGCTATAAAGAACACGGCGGAGCTATGAAGAACACGACGGAAAAGTAAACGAAAAAGAAGAGAGAGATGAGAGCTCTACCTTTTCACGAAAATGAAGAAGTAGAAAAATGACGACGAACTCGTAAGAGCTCGGATTTATAAAGGAAGAGTGGCGACGGTTTCGAAATCAATCATTTCGTTTTGACTCTTTGATTTCCGCCGCCCTCCTTTTATCATCATTAGGGTTGAGAATTGTGCTCCACGACAACTCGCGTCTTGTCACCGCGAAACCCACGCGATCTTCTGCATGATCGACACGTTTCGTCATCACCCCGAACAAGGGAAGCACGACAAAGAAGCCGTGTAATTCACGTGCCTGTCAAGAAGTCCCACGCGCTTCGAGTGGGATAAACATCTTCACTTCAGATTCGTGCCACGATGGCATCGAATCTTTTTCGATTAGAATATTCCTTTTCTAGAAAAGAATATTCTTCATTCACGATATCTTCGTAAAATCAACGAACTTCTTAGAACGTGACGAGGTGAAATCTTGACGTGCCATTCTTCTTCAAATTCGCCGAGCTCAACCGCGTCGCTCAACGAACTGAGAGGGGCTTATTGTTGGGGACGGAATTAGCACCCTCTCCAAGGCCCAACAATATTTCACCTCGGTCCGTCAAGTATTGACCAACCGACTGGTTAATATCTGTATCTAATAAATAATAATATTTATTATTTGATTTGGTAAATATTATTATTTAGAAAGAATCTCATCCGTGTTCGAAAAAGGAAGATTTCCTTATTCAGGAAAAGGAAGTTCGCCGCGCCGACCCGATATTCGCGGAAGATGACGTTATCTATTCGACAAGATAATGAAAGAGAGCGACGATTACGGAAGTTTTACTTATCTTAGAAGGGTTAGATCGGTTTAGTTTTCTTATATAAACGATGGTTCTTCATTCGAGAAGGACACACGCTTTCAGATTACAACTTAGAACTTTCTGCTCTTAATCTAGTTTCATCTCGGCTAGTTAAAGGCATTGATTATTTGTTTGTAATTCACTCATCATTAATAAAAAGTCACTTCGTGCAACAAAAAAAAAAAAAAAAAACTTGACCTAGGCAAGGTCATAGTTCAACAATATTCATCTTCTTCGCAAATCCTACCAAGCCACATGTGTCAATCATGATGCAGAGGTTGGGATTGGCTTTCAACATCAGCTTCTACGACAACTCCGAAGCTCTGGCTGCAGTTTACGGAGATGTTGAGAAGATGTGATGATTCCCACATCAGTTGTTTTTTATTTGTACCATTATTTTTGTTCCGTGGGTTTCGCAACCAAAATCCCAAATGGGCCATCGCAGTTATTTTTATATTGATTTTGCGTTTTTTGATGTTTTAAGTAAAGATTCGATGATTCTTTTTCTCTGTTGGGTTGAATCAGGAGTTGGAGAAAAGCTATCGAACCCAAATGAGGGATATTCAAGTGTAGAATTTGGTGCTTAACATCTCTCTCGGTGTCGGTGAGAGTGGAGATCGTCTCAACCTAGCCTCCAAGGTTTCTTTTGTAATTCATTTCTCTTTGTAATCAAATCAAATTTTTATTCCTACGTGTTCGAACAAAGTAGTGGCCAGGCTCCTCTTTTCTCTAAGGGTGATTATAATTTCTAATTTGAAAACCCCTCTATCCATTCTCAAATTACCAATCAAAAGATTTTTTTTATTCAGCGCGGATATAAGGAAAAAAAAAATCCAAACTAAGGCTTACATATATCTCCATGTAAATCGACATCCCTGCAGTATGAAGCTAAGTTATTACAAACACCAAACACATTACTAACATGCAAAACAAACTATTAACAAGTATATGAACCATGTATACAAATGCATAGATAACACAAACATATGTTACCTGCAACTGCAAGCATGATCAATGTCCACGAGCAACCCACGGGAGATAGTTTGAGAAGAGAGACCGTGAAATATTGTTCGTCGTAAGACATAATTTCAAGGGAGTATAGACAACATTTCTTAATTATTACCAAGAGAAAGGAATTTATGGAATCATATAACAACAATTTTTCCTTACAGTTCAGAGAATATTAAACTAATTAATTAAGTACTCATAGTATAGTTACCATAGTAAATGATCTTCAAAAATCTAGAGGGATCAGAAGATTGAAAATCCAAAAGAAAAAACGGGGGAAAACAGAATAGAAATATACCGTGACATAAATAGGAAGGACTATTGGTGGAGAGAAGGTATTAGGGATAAGTTTCTAAAAAAAAAAAATTCATGAAGAAAAACTAAGAAATTACAGGTCGATGAGGAAGAAAAAAACAGAGGAAGTTAAGTTTACATAGGGAAACGGGGAAAAAACAACAAAACCAAACGAACAAACAATAATTTCATACGATAACGCAGATACGAATAGATTTATTGGGCTTAAATCAACAACAAAATTATAATAGGGAGAATTGGTGAAATAACCAAAAGAAAAACCAAAAAACAACAAAATTATAATAGGGAGAATTGCTGAAATAACCAAAAGAAAAACCAAAAATAAAAAGAAAGAGGGTAGAGAGAGATAGGAAGAGAAAAGAAGAGAGAGAGGGAGGGTTTGGTTAGTTTTTAAATTTAGTTTTATTTTGTGGTTATTCCACCCATTTTTCCATTATAATAAAGGTCCAAACATATAACTTAACCGGAAAAACATATCAAATAGTTGTGTATGTAATTAGGTAAGCCAGTGAAGTACATAAAAATCTCATTTTTTAAAAGCTGGAGAGTGGAGAGTATCATTGTATAACCAAAACATCAAACATAAAATTCCACCACAAATCATATTGTGAGTATTCTAAATGAACAACTTTAAAAACACATTTCTATTTCAAAAAAAAAGAAAGGGAAATATGGTTTTTTAGTTTAAGGCTTAAATTTGATATACTTTTATTGAAACTAAATATAATACGGAAAAAATAAACATATAACCAATAAAACACCACCCGCACACCACCCCGCGCATGCGCGGGGTTAGCAGCACTACTAGTATATGGTAATGGCATACTTTAGATTAAAACGATTCACCTGAAAATTTATGTATAAATGTTACCTAAATTATTGGGCCTCAGAAAATTTCAAGCCCAACATATATGCAATACGTTGTAATTATACCCAAAATATGTCAATTTGTTGTGAATTGTTATATCTTATTAATGAGACCAAAAGGTCTTTATATATAGATTTACACAAGGATCAATATAGTAATATTCCATAAACCTATTCCTTGTCTATAAAGGAAAACATCTAATTATACTAAGGACCGGTTATGCTAATAACCTCTATATGGATCGGTCTATATTGAGTCCATTAAACCAAACGGTTCATAACGCTCCCCCTTGGACGAAATGACCAGACCCGATGCTATCAAGGATCTTTGTAATACGCTTGGGGATGCTGCCTCATTAAAACCTTTCTAAGAAAAACCTAGTGGGACAAAACCTTAGCGAGGAAAAAGAGTACAACACGTATTACTCCCCCTGCTTTAGACATCACTAAAGTCCCTTAGTCGGCGCATGCCGATCTGATACACCAGCTTCTTGAGCGAGGAGGTTGGGAGCGACTTCGTGAACAAGTCAGCTGAGTTGTCGCTTGAACGGACTTGAAGAACTTGTATTTCTACAGCCTTCTGGAGATCGTGAGTGAAAAAGAATTTCGGCAGGATGTGCTTCGTCTGATCTCTCTTGATGTATATCCATCCTTCAGTTAAGCTATGCACGCAGCATTGTCCTCATACAGTACGGTCGGTTCGTCCTTTCCATCTGTCATCCCACAAGCTCGCCTTATGTGCTGAGTCATTGATCTCAACCAAACACATTCACGGTTGGCTTCATGAATTGCCAAAATCTCTGCGTGATTTGATGACGTGGCCATGAGTGTCTGCTTCATGGATCGCCATGAAATTGCGGTTCCTCCGTGAGTGAACACATATCCTGTCTGAGATCGTCCATTGTGTGGATCCGATAGATAACCTGCATCAGCAAAACTAATTAAACCTTTGTCGTTATGGTTAATGCAAAATAGACCTATGTCCTTCGTTCCTTGTAGGTAATGAAGTATATGTTTAATCCCTTTCCAGTGCCTCTGGGTCGGACAAGAACTAAATCTTGATAGGAGGTTCACGGCGAAACAAATATCTGGTCTAGTATGACTAGCCAAGTATAATAACGCTTATATGGCACTGAGATATGGCACTTCAGGACCAAGGACTTCTTCATCCTTTCTCTTTGGACCGAATGGATCACTGTCCAATCCAAGGCTTCTCACCACAATTGAGCTGCTCAATGGGTGGGCCTGGTCCATATTAAATCTCTTGAGTACTTTTTCTGTATATGCCATTTGATGCACAAGGATTCCATCTTTGACATACTCAAGCTGTATTCCCAAACAGAACTTAGTCTTTCCTAAGTCTTTCATTTCAAATTCGGCCTTTAAATATTCAACTGTTTGGGCGATTTCTCCAGAGGTTCCGAGGATGTTCAAATCATCCACGTATACTGCTATAATTACAAATCCTTTGTTTGCAAACTTTCTTTATAAAGATACACGGACTGATGGGATCATTTCTATAGCCTTCTTTGACTAGGTACTCACTTAATCTATTGTACCACATGCACCACTTTGTTTCAGTCCGTATAAGGATTTTTTCAGCCTAATCCAGTGGACCATATAAATAGGCGGTTACTACATCCATTAACCATAAATCCAATTTTTCTTTTATGGCCAGACATATCAGGAATCGGAATGTCGTTGCATCCACCACAGGGGAGTATGTCTCCTCATAATCGATTCCTGGTCTCTGTGAGAATCCTTGTGCCACAAGCCGTGCTTTGTGTCGAACAATCTCTCCTTGTTTGTTTCTCTTCCTCACAACGACCCATTTATGTCCAACTGGGATTATATCTCGAGGTGTCCGAATTATGGGACCAAAAACCTCTTTCTTCTTTAAAGAGTTTGACTCCACGTTTATGGCTTCTTTCCATTTAGCCCAATCAGATCGTTGAGTGCACTCATTTATTGAGGTGGGTTCTAGATCCTCATTCATAATCTCAAGTGCTACATTGCATGCAAATATATCATCGACGTCGACGTCGTTTCTGTTTCATTGGACTCCGGACATAACAAAATTTATTGAGATCTCATTGTTATCGGGAACTTCAGTACCATGAGGCTCGGCGTCCCGAGCTTCATTTTGCGGCTCCTTAGGTTCATTTGTGTCCGGACCATCCACTATCTCCTCGGTCTGAATTTCAACACCTTTCTTTAATTTCCGAGGAGCCTTATCTTTGGAACCAATAGGTCTACCACGTTTTGCCCGTGGCTTAGACTCTGTAGCAACTTGCGGTCCATCATGGATATCAATTTGTATTGGTGCATTCACAGCTGGTATATACGATTTAGTCACTCTCTGCGGGTCAGCAAAGGAATCTGGCAATTGTATAGCTAGCTTTTGCATATGAATAATCTTTTGGACTTCCAAGTCACTTTCTTGGGTCCGAGGATCTTGCCAATTTAAGGATGTATGATTCCATGCAATTTCTTTATCCAACCGGTTCTCACTACCTACTGTTGGAAAAACGGATTCATCGAAATGACAATCCGCGTACCTGGCTTTAAACAAATCACCGGTAGTTGGCTCTAGGTACTTTATGACCATGGGTGAATCATATCCAACATATATTCCCATCCTCCTCTGAGGTCCCATCTTAGTCCTCTGTGGTGGAGCAATCGGTACATAAACTGAACAACCGAATATTTTAAGATGGGATATGTCTGGCTCTTGACCCGTAATTAATTGGGAGGGGGAATATTCATGGTCACTTGATGGTCTGATACGGATTAATTCTGCGGCATGTAAGACTGTGTGTCCCCAGGCTGATACTAGAAGTTTTGACCTCATGAGTAATGGTCTAGCGATCAGCTGTATGCGTTTGATAAGAGATTCGGCCAAGCCGTTCTGTTTATGTACATGTGCCATGGAGTGTTCCACACTTACCCCCATGGACATACAGTAATCATCAAAGGCTCTGGAGGTAAACTCACCCGCATTATCAATACGGATGGTTTTTAAAGGAAAGTCTGGAAAGTGTGCCCGTAGGCGAATTATCTGCGCAAGGAGTCTTGCAAATGCCAAGTTCCGTGTTGACAATAAGCATACATGTGACCATCGTGTAGATGTGTCAATGAGGACCATGAAATATCGGAACGTCCCACAAGGTGGGTGTATTGGTCCGCATATGTCTCATTGAATTCTTTCCAGGATATTTATGGTTTCCTTAGTCACTTTTACTGGTGACGGCCTTACAATCAATTTACCTTGTGAACATGAGGCACAAGTTTGAATTTTCGGGATCACTCTCCTTTCTTTCAAGGCGTGTCCTCTCGTTTTTAATATCAATTTCCGCATCATTCCTGACCCGGGGTGTCCCAGCCAGTCATGCCATAAAGTGAACATATCCGTAAAAGCTTTGTTTACAGTGTCATTGGCTTCTATCATACTGATCTTCATACAGTATATGCCAGTAGCTATAGCAGGTATAGTCTCAAAGACTTTCTTTTGGCCTTGGGCGGTTTTAACTATGTGGAGAAATTCTCTGTTTCCTCCGCCCATTGTTTCCACATGAAAACCATTCAGACGAATGTCTTTAAAACTCAATAAGTTTCGATTTGAGCGTGGTGAAAACAATGCATCAGGGATTTCTAGATGCGTGCCTTTAGGCTTTAAAATGTTGGTCTGGCCGTGGCCTTCTATAAGGTCGGCCGGTCCTGCTATAGTGCTTACGTCTGCCTTTTTGAGTGTAAGATTTATGAAGTATCTTTTATCTTTTAAAATCATGTGGCTTGACCCACTATCCACCACGAACTCGTCCATACTTCATAAAACAAGAATTTATGTCTTAAAAGCCTTAATAATATTATTCATTAAACACCAAAAAAATAAAAGCCAAAGACATAAAATCCAAACACAAATAAAAGCAACATGAAATGGAAAAACTTAAAATCTCGGATTCACTTCAAACAGTCGGAAGTCTCATAAGCTATGTTATCGTTCCGATCTGTGTCCATAAGGTCATCATTTTCATGATCGAAATCATCCTCATTGTCATGTTCATGCTGGATCATGTGGGCTTCAGGATTCTTCCCTTTAAGACGCTCTTGATAGCATTCTACAAGATGTCTGGGAGTCCTGCAAGTCTTGGCCCAATGGTTACCCATCCCACAACGATGGCAAACGGATTTGGTCGGGTCGGACTGATGTCCAGATTGATATCCGCGGCCATTTCCACGGCCACGACCATGGCCGCGGTTAGAGTCCTCTTAGAATCCGCGGTCGTTACGGCCTTTGCCTCGACCATAGGGGTGGTAATTATTGCGACCACACCCTTTTCCTTTTCCACCACGTCCTTGGCCGTAATGCCTTTGATCTCTATGGACGTAGTTTGCCTCTTTTTCTTTCTTTTTCTCAGCGGCCAAGTTGGCTTCAGAGAGTGGGGCTGTTCCAGCTGGTCTCATTTCGCTGTTGGCCAGAACAAGCTTGTTGTTCTGTTCCACAAGCAGCAAACAAGCAATCAAATCTGAGTACCTTGTGAAGCCTCTTTCGCGGTATTGTTCTTGTAACACTATGTTACCCGAATGGAAGGTGAAGAATGTATTTTCCAACATATCATTCTTCGATACGGTCTCGCCACATAGTTTCAGTTTTGAAACTATCTTGAACAAGGCTGAATTGTACTCATCCACAGACTTAAAGTCCATGAATCGCAAGTTCAGCCAGTCGAACTTGGCCATAGGTAGAATGACCGTTCTTTGATGGTCATACCTCTTTTTCAATTCCTTCCATAGATCCAAAGGATCTTCAATTGTCAGGTACTGATCCTTGAGACTTTCATTGAGGTGATGGCGTATGATTAAGATCGCCTTGTATCAATTTCGCTCATGCTCATTGTTTCCTTCAGTGATGCATTCTCCGCGCCCTTTTGACTTTAGTAAGATCCTTGCATCTAGTGCCCATTGCAAGTAATTGTCTCCTGAGAGATTGAGGGATGCGAAGTCTAAGTTGTTGACTTTTGTCATCTGAAAATATCCAACAATTTTCAGTTAGGACCTTTTTAAAATATGATCCGGACCTTAGGAATATGGCCGGTCATGCATCAAATTTTCACTTAGGACTTTCTAATAAAACTCGGACCTTAGGAATATGGGCGGTAATATTTATCCGAGTTTAAGCTTTACAATCAATCAAGCAATTTATGCAATCAAAACAATATGGGCTGATTTTATTGATGGTTTATACACTTGGTATTTTTTAATTTAAACCTTAATTAAAAGTTAATCTTTAACATTTAAGGAAAGAAAAAAAACAATTAAAAGGATAATACCTTGAAGGGAAAAGGATATTTCTAAAACTTTCCTTTTTCCTAAAAGGAAGGGATTAGAGATTTCCTATTAGGATTAGGATTAGGGTTTTAGACATAAACTATTTTTTTTCTTAGGTTTTTTTTTTTCAAAACAATCAAGGATTAAACAAGATGATCTAACAACTTAACTCATGAAAGCATACAACCGATTTCAAGAACATGATGAGACTATGCAACCGATTAATGAATGAACCAAATTCGATTTCAAGCATGAACATACCATGGCCGATTTTAAAGGTTGATGAAACAAGCTATATGGTTTGGTTTTATCATGCAAACAAGTTCATCAAAACAATCTCAAACAAGTTTTTATCAAACAACCGATTTTAGGGTTTCATATAGCTTAGGTCAAATTCGATTCTTAGGGTTTATGAGATCAAGCAAGTTTAAACACATAGCCGATTTTAATGGTCTTGATATTAGCTTAGATCCAAGTTCAGATGATGGTTTAAACATGAACAAACAAGTTCTTATGAGAGATCGATTTTTAGGGTTTAGTTTCTTCTTAGTGCAATTCAATTTTTCTTTGTTTTTAGATTAGGGATTACCTTAACACCTTTGAATGTTGAATGGACAGGAACCGGAAGCTAAAGACCTCGGTAAACACAAGCAGAAGTCGGATCTCCCTTGAAGAACAAAACGGTGGCCGGCGGCAGCAAGAGGCGGCGGACGGTGGCTGCTAGATCAGCTCGGACAGTCGGCGGCTGCTTTAGGGTTTAGGAGCTCTCGTGCTGATAACGTGTTGTGAATTGTTATATCTTATTAATGAGACCAAAGGGTCTTTATATATAGGTTTACACAAGGATCAATATAGCAATATTCCATAAACATATTCCTTATCTATAAAGGAAAACATCTAATTATACTTAAGACCGGTTATGCTAATAACCTCTATGTGGGTCGGTCTATATTGAGTCCATTAAACCAAATAGTTCATAACATAATTGGAATTTTCTTATCAAAATCCATTCTCACTGCCCATTTTAAAAGGCCAAGGTGCTTGGTCCAAACAACCAACATAGATTAATTTTACAGAAATGGTTTTTATATCGAAAATTCAGTCTTTTACTAAAATTCCAATTAACATAGTTTAATTTATATACAACCTAATCCCCCTAACATTGGCTGATGAATTTAACAAAAACAATGAATAAAACTAAACCTAAGATAGGCTAATTTATTTTTAAAACAATGTTTTTGGTCGGAATAAATAAAAAAAATATTCAAAATAAACCCACAAAACAAATTAATTTAAATTATCAAACATAAAAAAACTTATATTTAACAAAAAAAAATATACCGGCGCTTCGGATTCTAGTTTGGCTTTAAAGAAGAAAATTGGGCAATAAGTATGTAATTAAAATAAGACTATACGCAATGGAGGTGTTGAATCAATTATTCAATAATTGATACCATACAATATGGTGTTGAAAAATGAACAAAAAATGATGTGATTAAACTGTGTTGGCCGTGGTGGTCCGCGCTGGCTTGGTTTCACTTTGGCTTCTGAAGCCCTCTAGGGTTGAGATCCCTTTGCGTTCCGATGGATATGGTTTCTGCTGCCTTTCTTGCCGTGCTCTGGTGATTTCTATCTCCCTATGGTACCTTCTGGTATTGTGTGCTTGTTGGTTGTTTTGTCTTTCAGTTTAGACTTCTTTCGTTGTTTGATTTTTAAACACTAGATATCTCTCTGTTATACATTTCAGTTTATTTGAACCAATCAGTGTTAAAGAAAAAACTGTGTTGAATTCTTTCAACATTGAAAGTGGAAAAGTGGAGTCCAACAACGTTTGGTATATTATTTTTATTGGCTATCGAGATTTTTGACACTTTTTTCTTAAATCCCAGTTAGTTTAGATCAATTATTTTATTGTAAAATTTTATCATTATAATTTTTATTCCAAAATTCATCATTTGTATACTCCATAAATAGAGACTTGCTTTATATGATTTCAATATTAATAAAAATCATAATTTAAAAATGTTGAATTTTACCAAAAAGACCATTACAGAAGACAAAAATTGAATGTGTGTTGAATCTACTATATATTAAAAGAGAAGCATTTTAGGTAATTTTTGCTGATGTGGCAGCACCAATTTTTTTCTCATTTTTCTCATTTTTTATATATATTTTATTCTTAAATCTGTTGTCAAACACCTAGAAGTCAGTTATGAAGATTTAAATTCAATATATTAAATCTATATTATTCCTATTAATTTGGTTTAAAATCAAATATTTATCTTTAATTTAATCATAAAATCAATTACAAAACTGAGAAAAAATAAAACAATCATTTTGTTAACCATATGTTATATTATAAGAGTTGGTGGAGATTCATAAACCTAAAATTTAATATAAAATTTATAAATAATTATTAATCCTGCGCAATATCGCAGGTACCATCCTAGTTATTAGGTGAAAGAAAGAAAAGATGATTTAAAAGTTAAAAAGGAAAAAACAAGGGTGTTGAATGTTTAGCATTGTTGATAGCCTAATATGTAATCTCTGCTTTTTCTAAGATTTACGGTGACTTATGACAAATTTAAAAATAATAATATTTTATATAAATTTTTTAAGTGAATATAATATAATTTTGAATGGTCTAAAATATTTAAAATAAAATGGTAACTTATATTCTGTCGAATAGTAATATAAAATTAAAACACCATATTTCTCCAGTATGTTTTTATAAATTCTCTTTTTAAATTATCATAATTACAGTTTCTAGCATTTTCATAAACTTAAAATAATTTTTACTAGTTTTAAGTAATATGTGGATAACATATTGTTGTGATTATATTAATTAAATATACAAATTTATTTTTAGAAAAAGAGGAAAAGGAAAATTGACGATTAATTAAAAATCTATATTTATTTTTCTTCAAAAAGTTCAACTTGATTTCATTTTATTGGATTTTTTATTTTTAAAAATCATCGATTTTCTTTTCTGAATAGCCAAAGTAAAAAAAGAAATACGTGTTTAAAGGAATAAATTTAACTAGATTTGCAAATTATCAGAACTCAAAATCTGAACATGGAAAATTTGCTTGTTCAAAAGGATACATTTAACTAGATTTGCAAATTCTGGGGGCCTGTAACAAATATTTTGTTTGTGAACACATAAGGCAAAACCATGTATATATCTCTCCTTCAAGCCAATGGTGGATCTAGGAATTACTTTCATTAGGGACAGAAATAAAAAAAACTTATCCATCAAAATTATTAATTAATACCTAAAAAGAATATCACCGTAAAAACCACAGAAATAGCTACAAATTTACCTAACGCGCTCTCATAGACTGAAATCTTTTCACTAATATTTCTTTTGTAACCAACTCAAATAACTATTTTCAATATAACATACTAAACAATCACTCAGAATTTCTTCTCCAATTCGATTGCGTGTGGTGGTCTTCACTAGCTCCACTGCAGAAAAACACATTTCAAGACTTGTAGTAGCAACCGACAAAATTAAATCTAACTTTAAAAGCCTATGTACTAAAGGATGTGCAAAATGCTTTCACGTTTCGACCATCACCCAAAAATAATGTCCAATATTTTTTAAAATTTTAAATCGTTCATCATTTTACATTATCAAAGTAGATTCCAAGCTGATGCATAAGCACTCCCAAAATTAAAGTCATTTAGATAGAAGTTAAGTAATCTCAAGAGCTTTGACTTATCAAACTCGCGGAAGGAATTAACATGACTTAGAGAAGCCATACAAATAAGCATATTAGTGTTTACTTTAGTAAATGGATCATTAAACTCTTGAAGCAGCAATCCAAAAACAGTATAGAAACAAGTGACCTAATAATTATGCAGATTGGTTATACATGTTCTTCTTTTTTTTTTGGCTTCCTTGAATCCACAAAGTCTTCAACCATTATGAGCATATTAGCATTATGCTTTTCACAAAAAGAAGAAACTTTACCCATAAACAAATTAAATCCATCTGTTTTCTAAAATCTTTTGCAACTTTTTCTTAGTTGAATCTACAAGTGACATGGCATTTGAAATGTCCTGGTTCTTTTTCTGCAAAGCCATTAACAAGTTTTCGATTAATCCCAAAATAAGCAATATTACCTGCATATAGAACATACAATCAAATGTGTGAAAGTACTTGAGAAGACTATATGCTTGACATCTTTTTGAGTCATCAACGCCTTCATCCTGAACATACTCAAGAATTTCAATGACATAATGAAACAACTCAACCAAACGCAACAATGTTTTAGAATGAGAACCCCAACGAGTATTTCTAGGTCTTGGAAGAGACTTCTCTTGATTTTTACCTAATCCGTGTTGATGTCACCACTACTAATTCCTTCCTCCACTTTCTCTCAAAGAATATCTAGAAGATTATCTTTCTGCTTGCACGAAGCTACAACCACATTCAACAACAAAGAAACCATATTAAAAAAGTTATCAATATCAAATTTTTTTTTTTTTGTTGCAATTGCTAACATTACCAACAGAAGTTGATGAGCAAAACAATGGACATAATAGGTTGAACTATTTTCTTTAGTAACCAGTGACCTCAATCTATTAAACTCACCCTTTATATTGCTTGCTCCATCATAACCTTGTCCTCTCATTCTTTTCATGCTTAAACCATACTTTGCAAACAAATGCTTAGAGAGAGGGAAGACGTTTCCTTTACATGAGTAAATCGCAAAAACCTTTCTTAAACTGATACAGTTTTATCAACAAACCGAAAAACAACGGCCATTTGCTATTTATCAGAAAATCAGCAGACTCATTAACTAATAAACCAAACACCCCATGATCAATTTCTTATATAATAGATTTCAGTATTTATTCTACAAAAGAATGTACAATATCTTTTTGGATAATAAAAGAAACCATCCGATTATTTTTTGTAACATTCTCCAAAATAACCTTATTTACAACATCATTATGTTCTCCATTTTATTTCATGAGTTCTAAGAATTTTCCTTTATTCACAGAATCATTTTTCTCATCATGACCACAGAAAGGTAATTTTCTCTGGGTTCAAGCTCTCATGACGCAGGAAACCCTGGTCCACCTAAGAAAATGTCTTATGTGGTCCAGAGCTCTTCTTTATTGGAGGAATTGGGGTCTCCTTCTCAACATGTCTCTGGTGCACCTTTTGTTATGATCCCGAACAAAAATCTGGAGTCTGCCAAGGAGGAGTTTAAGGATTTTCTGTTTGCTAGGTTCCATGGTGATGCTCCTGAAATGGGTAGGATCATTGGGGTCATCAACGCAATCTGGGCTAGAACAGGTCCTCGCATTTTCGTGCACAAGATTGGGGACAAATCTTTCCTCTTGAAAGTGACTAATGCGCACGTACGGGATATCCTCCTCAGCTGCAGTGTCTGGATGATTGCAGACTGTCCTATGTTCGTTGCGTCATGGTCCCCTGAATTCTCACCGGACCAGCCTCAACTCACTTGTGCTGTTGTTCATGTTGAGATGCGTGGAGTTTCTTATTTGCTTTTTAATAAGCAGAGTCTCAGTCGCCTTGCCACAGCTGTTGGCAAACCGACATCTCTTGCCCTAGAGACGGAAAGGAAATAAAATTTTGAAATTGCCAAAAACTGGGTAAAGGTAAATCTCATATCTGATCTTCCAAAGCTTATCATCATGGGGTTATCTAGTGGTCGCAAAGTGGACATTCGAGTCTCTTATCCTTGGCTTTCGTCAAAGTCAGAGAAATGTGGAAAGTATGGGCACTCTCAGATGGCTTGTAACCTCACTGCGTTTATAGATATCGGATTTCATAAAACTCAGGTGGGGGATAGACGGTCCAAGCCAAATCGATCTAAAAGTCGTGAGCCGGTTGACCATACACCTACACGCTCTTCCCGACCTGGGAGGACATGGCAGAAACGAAGGTAAGTGGGGGATACTACGGAGGCAAGTGTTCAGAATCAACTGGTTATAACTCATGATCAGGCACAAAAGGATTGTGCCCCTCTTCTGCCTGCTAATTCTCAGGAAGTGCAGCATCGTTCCTCCAGCTCATCTGTTGGGTTAGAGTCTGTATTAGTTCATGTTGATGCTGCAGCTACTGAGACACCTGCAAAGTTTCCGGTCCCCAGATAACACCCCATCGTCGAAGCAGGTCTTCTCGCTGAATCGGGATGCTTCAGTGATAATCTTCCATAATGATGTGAAATCTCTCACAAAAAATGGAGGAGGGGATTCTTCTAAAGCCCCGATTCTTCTGTGTTAAACTGGAAGAGCAGCCGCAAGGCTGCAACTCACTAATCAATAAATCATCATGTTTTTTGCATGGAATGTAAGAGGACTCAACAGCACTAGACGCCACATCATGGTCCGGGAATGGATAAATACCCACAGACCTCTTTTTAGAGCGTGTATAGAAACGCATATACAACCTGTTAACTCATCTCAGATAACATCGGCTCTTCCAGTTGGTTGGAAGTTTTTTTGCTAACACAGACCACCACCACTCGCCCACTCGGCCAGGATTGTCGTGGTCTGACACCCAAGTGTATATGTTACAGTCTACAAAGCTACGGCTCAAGCAGTTACATGTGGTATTTTTATCTTAGCAGAGAATCTTATCTTACATTTACTTTTGTATATGGATTCAACGAAGTTGAGGAGAGACAACCTCTTTGGGATGATCTTGCACAGCTGAATGCTACAACACCAGTTCAGTCTCACTCGTGGGTAGTTATTGGCGACTTTACCCAAATATTGTGAGCCATCCACCACTCGCAACACCTCTCGCAGGATATTGATGTCGTGGGTATGGAAGATTTTAACATTGCATTGCAGGAGGCAGAGTTATTTGAAGCTCAATCTAAAGGCCTACCGTTTTCTTGGTGGAATCACCAGTGTTTGAACCCTACCCGAAGAAGATCGACCACGATCTCATTAATCAACCTTGGGCTTTGAAACTCTCAGAGGGCTTTTCCAGCTTCTTGGATCCTCTCCAATCGGATCACACTCCCTGCTTTTATCTCTTGCGGGGAATTCAGCAAAGGGTACCTAAACCTTTCAAATTCTTCCATCATCTCATCGATCATCCCCAGTTCCTGGACACAGTGAGGGACGCTTGAAATAACTCTTTAATTCAAGGCCCTGATCAGTTTAAGGTGGTAAGGTCTTTTAGGTTGATGAAGCCAGTTCTCAGGAGGCTTAACAGAGACAACTTTAGCGGTATTACTAAAAGAGTCAAGGAACAAGAGGAGAAGCTTACCGCATTGCAGAGGCAATTACTTTCCTCACCGGATCCAGAAACAGTGGCTATTGAGCATGCAGAGAGGGTTAAATGGCAGGAGGGTTAAATGGCAGATGCTGGCCAAAGCAGAGGAGAAATTTTATCGGCAAAAGTTTAGAGTGCAATGGCATCATCTAGGAGACAGAGATACATCTTTCTACCATAAGTCGGTAGTACAGCGAGCAACTCATAATCATATCCATTTCTTGAGGGATGAAAATGGCAGCTTAATTAGTTCAACGGAGGGAATTAAATCTCATTTGGCCGAGTTTTTCAGAGGTATCTTGGGTTCAACTGAGTTATCCCAGTCTCCTTGTTCTTTTGACCGGCTCAGGGATCTCTTACCTTTTCGAAGTTCTGAGACTCAGTGCCAGAACCACCAGGCTTCAGTGACAGAGGAAGAAATTACGAGAACGGTCTTTGCCATGCTTCTAAATAAGAGTCCGTGACCGAATGGTTTTTCGGTTGAATTCCTAAGATCATCATGGAGCATTGTTGCCCCGATATACTAGCTGCTGTTAAAGAGTTCATTCGTAATGGGAAACTATTAAAGGATTTAAACACAACAGCAATCACCTTGATCCCTAAGCATTCAGAAGCGTTCAAGCTTGGGGACTATAGGCCGATTAGCTGTTGTAACATTGTCTACAAGGTCATCTCCAAGATCATTGCCAATCGCCTGAAGCTCATTTTGCTAGATTGTATAAGTTCAAACCAAGCAGCTTTCCTTAAAGGGAGATCTCTAGGGGAAAATATTCTTCTCTCTTCTGAGTTAATTTGAGACTACTGGAAATCCTCGTGTGCCAAAAGTTGTCTGATAAAAATTGATATAAGGAAGGCACTCGATGCTGTATCCTGGGATTTTGTGCTCAAGATTCTTGGAGCACAGGGCTTCCCTCTTGCTTTCAGAGTTTGGATTAATGAGTGCATTACCTCTCCTCGCTTCTCTGTTGCTGTGAATGGTGTTCTTGCCGATTTCTTTCCCGGTAAGAAAGGTCTCCGACAAGGAGACTCAATCTCTCCATACTTTTTCATTATGGTTATGGAGCCTCTCTCTAGACTCCTAGAATTGGCTGCTGATGAGAATAGGATTCTGCTCCATCCTAGGTGCTCAAACCATAAGATTACGCATCTCTTATTTGTCGATGATCTCATGGTTTTTTCTGATGGCTCACCTCTCTCGCTCACTGGTGTAAAGGCTGTCATGCAAGAGTTCAAGCAGATGATTGGTCTTGAGATGAATGAGAATAAGCCAGAGCTCTTTTTCGGTGGTTACAATGACGCTGAAACATGCTTGCTGAGTTAGTTAGTCGGTATCAACACAGGCTGCTTTCCGACAAGATATCTTGGCCTGCCTCTGAACCCTACACGTCTCTATCTTGCCACTTTGCAGCCTTTTCTGGAAAAAATAACAAGTAAATTGCATTCTTTGGACTGTGAAAACCCTCTCCTTTGCTGGATAAATTCGTCTAGTGGCCCCTGTGATCTATGGGATGGTTAATTTTTGGAGTGCAGTCTTTGTATTGCCAAAATGTTTCTACGCGAAAGTGGATGCCCTCTGTGCAGCTTTCTTATAGAGGAACAAATTATGCTCCACAGCTGGCGCAAGAGTTGCTTGAAAAGATTTTTGCAAGTCCATGTGTGAGGGTGGGCTGGGTATCCGTCTCTTGGAGAAATTTCAATTGGTTTTTCGCTTGAAGCATTTGTTGACTTTCTTATCAGCATCAGGTTCCATTTGGGTGGCCTGGTTAAAGAGAAATGTCTTCCATAGGAAAAGTTACTGGCTAACTCAGGACTCAGCTCATTTCTCTGGGACAGTACAGAGTATGCTGCAACCGAAACATCTCCTTAAGGACTTTCTCAAATGTGAGGTTGGTAACTGTGCTCTTGCTTCCTTCTGGCATGATAATTGGACAGACTTAGGTCCCCTTCTCTTATTTGCTGGTGATACGGGGCCTAGGAATTTTAGAGTTAGACTTAATGCAAGGGTGATTAAGGCAACACAGAATGGTTCTTGGCACCTTCCTGCTGCTCGTTCTCAAAGGGCGGTGGAGTTGCAAACCCTATTGACTGGGATCTCCCCACCCACCTCCTCCATGGAAGCTGACCGTTTTCTAGGAAATCAAATGGCACTTTCTCTACCTATTTATCTTCTTGGGCTACTTGGAACAAAATCAGGGATCATTCCCCTATCGTACCTTGGTTTAAGGTGATATGGTTTAAGGAACATATTCTGAGGAACTCTTTTGTGTGCTGGCTGGCGCTTTTGCGCAGACTACCAACAAGAGATTGCTTGCGTCGTTGGGGTATGTCGGTTCTGGCAACGTGTGTTCTCTGCTCTACGGGTATAGAAACGCATCACCATCTCTTCTTTGAATGTGAGTTCTCATCTAGCATCTGGATGTTTTTTGCCTCCTCGGTCTAGCCTAACCCTCCTAGCGACGTTCATTCGATGGCTGCCTGGATCTCGACCGCTCATCGTTGCTATCAAGCCTCTGCGAAGGTGATCATCAGGCTCTTGTTCCAAGCCATTGTTTATCTACTATGGCGTGAAAGAAATGCCAGAATTTTCACGGTCTGTGCCTCCTTTACGGCTGTCCTCCGCAACGCAGTGGACTGTCTCATCTGCAACCGCCTCCTCTCCTTCCCTGCTCAATCGTCTCTCTCTCCATCCTTGCTTGAATTTATTTCTCTTGTAATACGCCGCCTTAATTAACCTTTCTTTTGCTGTCATTTCGTTTTGATTCGGGTTGTTTTAGTTTCTTCTTCGCGCTAACAAATTGCTTGTAATAATTTACTTGTGACATTTGTATTACTTAGAAAATGGTATAAAGTTTGAGGAAGGGAGGAGATCGTGGGACATCCAAAAAGTACAAATTTGTCCAGAGAAGGCAGAACAGATCTTGCAGTTACAACCGAGTATTAAAGGAGCCACAGACAGAATTCTCTGGCTAGCGACAAAGACGGGTGAATATACAAACCGCTCTGGGTACCACGCTGCAATTGATGCGGATGAGGGCAGAAACAAGGTGACCATTAACCCATCTATGGTCGACTGGAACACTTGTGTGTGGAAAAGAGATTGGCCAATGAAAATACAACTATTTATCTGGAAGCTGTTGCACAAGTCCCTTCCCGTTTCTTACAACCTGAAAAGGCGACAGGTCTCTTAAGAGGATATGTGCATCAGATGTGGAGGGAGTGAAACAGAGTACCATGTCCTATTCTCTTGCGAGTTTGCCAAGGAAGTGTGGGGATCATCTCCTTTCGCAGAGACACTACTGATCCCGGAGAATGGAGATAGTGCAGAGATGGTTGCTGCAGCAAGTAGACAAAAGACGCTTCCACCGGTGGGGCTAGATGGGAGCTTACTCTTTGCCTAGACGTGCTGGGAACTGTGGGTGGCACACAATAAGAGAATCTTTGAAAATAGAAGACTTTCGGCATCACAAGTTCAACAGCAGCAAGCATTAACGCTCGGGAAAGGTCTCAAGCGCAGAAACCAAAAGGCAAAGAACCCAGAAGAGCACCACAGCCGATAGCGAGGATCAGAAACGACATTGCATACGTCTGTAAATCAGACGCAGCTTGGAGTACAGGAACGAAGGAGGCCGGACTCGGATGGCTAATCCAAAATAGAGCAACAGGAGAAGAAAAGAGGGGAGCAGTCAAGTGGAAGAATTTGGGATCTCCACTGATCGCCGAGGCGTTAGCTTTGCGAGAAACGATTGTTCAAACATTGCAAGAAGGAATCAGAAAGAGCCGCTTCCAATCAGATTCACAGGATTTGATCATGGCTTAAACAAAGAAGAATTTCAGAAGGAACTTCACGGGCTCCTAAATGACATCAAAGAGTTATCAAAAGACTTTGAGCTTGTTATTTTTGAGTACATCAATCGTGAAACAAATCACATTGCAGACTTACTTGCAAAAACTGTTTTTCAGTCCATTTAGTAATGGAAATTTTCACAGTTAAAAAAATGGTATAAAGTTTAACATTTTACCAAAAAAAACTAATATATATATATATATATCTATAATATTATTTGAGAAGTCAGTTTCCTATGTATCGCAACTCACATTAATTTTCACGAGGTCGATTACAGAGATACCCTTAATGAATTACAATAATTATAATAGTTGCCATTACTGAAACCTTTTAATATATATATGTATATTTAATGACTTTTTTTGTAAAATCAATTAATAAAAGGAAATAGTTTTAAAACATAAAATAATTTTTGTATAGATATAAAAACGAAAATTACAGAAATTAAAAGTTTTTTACAAAAATCATATTAAAAAGGAAATAACTTTGAAATACATAAATATTTTTATTACATATGAAAACGCTAATTCCACAAAGCAAATTATTTTTTTAATCATATTAAATAGGAAATAACTTTAAAACAATTGTCATTACTAAAACTTTTTAATTTTTTTTTGTTTAATGATTTTTTTAAAAAAATCACACTAATAAGGGGAAATAATTTTAAAACTTAAAATAATTTTTGCATATACATAAGAAACGAAAATTACAAAAAGGAAAGTCTTTTTAAAATCATATTAAAATGAATTAAGTTTGAAATATAAAAAATTTATTAGATATAAAGATGTTAATTCCCAAAAAAGAAAGTCTTTTTGAATCATATTAAAAAAAACTTTAAAATATATTTTGAATATTATGATTCCAAATAAAAACTTGAAAAAGATAAATATTTTTTGGGATGATGACGAATAAACCGGAGGTATTTGGGAACATTAAAAACATTTTAAATATCTAAAAACATTAAAATGTTACATAAAAAATTAAGAAACATTAAATTTATTCCAAATAACTTTTATATATAAAAACATTAATTCTAAATAACTAACTTTTATATATAAAAACATTAATTCAAAGATTAATTTTCAGCAAACTATCAGTTTGGTTCATTTATGCAAAGAACCAATCAACATTTAAATATTTGTTTTTTATTTATTTTTTCCAAAAACATATATATTATTATACAGAATTTTACAAAAAATTGTTTATAAATCTAAATAAATAACTAAAAAAAGAACCGGACTGACCAAATTTTTATACATGAAATCTCATGTTTATTAAGATAACAACATAAATTTAAAATAATATTTCATTTCATTTTCAGACATATAAATTACATAAAAATTGAAAATATAAACAAATAAAAGTGAATATTAACCAATTATTATGATATCTTTATTTTTGTAAATATCCACATACATGCATGAGCTTTCAAAATAACATATATCAATAGACATATTTTACAAAAATAGCTTTACAAAAATAGCTTTACAAATCTAAGATGAAAAACCGACCCATTTTTAGCCTAAATAGAAAAAAAATTAATTGTATTTCAATTCAAAGGAATATATGCCACACAATAAATATAAAAATGAATAAAAGTACCTATCTAAATTTTTATACCAAAACAAGTTTAATAAGTTATATAACATCTTAAAATTATTTAAAACAATCTCTATTTACATGAATACATATAGTTGACAAAACAAATAAAAACTTATAAATAAATAAAAGATAATATTAACCAATAATTTTAATTGAGTTACTTGGTAAATATTCATACCCGTGCATGGGCACGGGAGAATCATCTAGTATATATATATTTTCCATGTTGAGTGTAAACTACAATATGTTTGACAATTCTTTTTTTTTTTGTGCACCATGTTAAATGACAATTCTATCCACCATCTCTTTTGTTTATTTATTATTAATGTTTATTATCTGGGTTTGGTTGACCCTTGAAGAGATCTGCGTCCTTTCTCTTGGTCTCATTTTCATTTACAAGGGAAAAACAAAAAAGTTTAAAGAAATTAAAATTCAGAGTTGTTTCAACCAAAAAAAAAACGCTCGCCTACTTCCCCCTTCTCGCTCTCACCAGCTACCTCGTCCTCTCTCCATCAGTCTCTCTCAATCACAGTTCCGAGCTCCCAAAGATTCGATCTTTCCACTCCAAAACCCTCCTTCAGATTCTGCAACTTGGGTTTTCTTCTACCTACTTTTTTACTCTCAGCGTAAGTTCAAGCTTCAATGGAGTTAACAATCATTTGATTTAGGGTTAGGGGTTTTCCTCGATTTGACCCAGCTAAATCTTAGATCTTAAAGCTTCTGCTTTTATAGGTTTCCGAGCTGAATATGGTGAGAGATGAATCATAGTTTGATAAAATGGGTTGTGTGTTTGGTCGGGAGGCTTCGGCTTCGACATCTGAACCTAAACTAACAAAGAGCGGAACAGGAGAAACTAGGCAAGTGAGTAAGAAGACAAACGGTGCTGTTGTGGAAGTAGAGAAGAAGCATGAAGAGGGTCCAAAGGAAGAGACTACTGAGAAAGATAGGAAGTCGAAAGGAGAACGAAGAAGGTCAAAGCCTAACCCTCGGCTGAGTAATCCGTCTAAGCATTGGCGTGGTGAACAGGTCGCTGCTGGTTGGCCTTCTTGGCTTTCAGATGCTTGTGGTGAAGCTCTTAATGGTTGGATTCCAAGAAAGGCTGATACTTTCGAGAAAATCGATAAGGTAAAGCTGACACTTTCGAGAAAATGGACTCTAAAGTGTGTGTTCTGTTGTTTGGTTGCTACAAAAGTTTTGTTTTTTTTACTGTTTTTTCCTTTGGTAGATTTGGACAAGGAACGTATAGTAATGTCTACATATCGGTAAGCTGTAGATCAAATTGTGTGTTCTGTTATTTGGTTGCTACAACAGTTTTGTTTTTTTACGTTTGTTCCTTTGGTAGATTTAGACTAGGAATGTACAGTAATGTCCATATATTGATAAGGTGTAGATTCAGATTGTTGGTTCTGTTGTTTGGTTGCTACAAAAGTTTCGTTTTTTCACTTTTTTCCTTTGGTAGCTTTGGACAAGGAACGTAAGTAATGTCTATAAATCGATAAGCTGTAGATTCAAATTGTGTGTTCTGTTGTTTGGTTGCTACAAAAGTTTGAACTTTCTACTTTTTTTCCTTTGGTAGATTTGGACAAGGAACGTATAGTAATGTCTATATATCGATAAGGTGTAGATTAAAGTGTATATTATGTTGTTTGGTTGCGACAAAAGTTTTGAAATTTCTACCTTTTTTCTGTTTGGTAGATTGGACAAGGAACGTATAGTAATGTCTACAAAGCAAAAGATATGTTGACTGGTAAAATCGTAGCACTTAAGAAGGTTCGGTTTGACAACTTGGAGCCCGAAAGCGTCAAGTTTATGGCAAGAGAGATTCTCGTATTGCGGAGACTTGATCACCCAAATGTCGTGAAGTTGGAAGGTTTGGTTACCTCGAGGATGTCTTGTAGCTTATACCTTGTGTTTCAATACATGGATCATGATTTGGCTGGTCTTGCTTCGAGCCCTGTTGTTAAGTTCTCAGAACCAGAGGTTAGCCTTGGCAGAACTATCGCACTTATAGTCCAAATCTCTTGCTAAGATCAGTTTATTCTTACACATCGCAGGTTAAATGTTTGATGCGTCAATTGTTATCTGGTATGGAGCATTGTCATAGTCGTGGTGTGCTTCATCGGGACATCAAAGGATCAAATCTTCTTATTGATGATGGTGGGGTCCTCAAAATTGCTGACTTTGGACTTGCAACAATCTTTGATCCTAATCACAAGCGGCCGATGACAAGTCGAGTGGTTACTCTGTGGTATCGAGCTCCAGAGCTTCTTCTTGGAGCTACTGATTATGGTGTAGGCATTGATCTTTGGAGTGCCGGTTGTATTTTGGCTGAGCTATTAGCGGGAAGACCTATTATGCCTGGACGGACAGAGGTAGATATCTGGTCGAATCATCGTCCTGTTTCATTGTTCGATGTTTGTGTATTCATCGCCCTTCTTGGTTTAGGTGGAGCAACTCCATAAGATTTACAAGCTATGTGGTTCACCATCAGAGGACTACTGGAGAAAAGGAAAATTCACACATGGAGCGATATACAAGCCTCGTGAACCATACAAAAGATGTATAACAGAGACATTTAAAGACTTTCCACCATCATCTCTTCCTCTCATTGACTCCCTTCTTTCTATTGAACCAGAAGACCGCCAAACTGCAACTGCTGCTTTGAAAAGTGAAGTAAGTTATGAGGGTTTGGTTTCTGCTTGCTGCTTTACCTGAACTAGTCTGATGATGCTGAGCAGGTTTTAATCACCTTGTTCTGATGATGATACAGTTCTTTACAAGCGAACCATATGCATGTGAACCTGCTGATCTCCCAAAGTATCCTCCAAGCAAAGAAATGGATGCAAAGCGACGAGATGAAGAAACAAGGAGGTTAGTAGCATTTGTAGTGTTTTCCGGTTTCTCATGACACGAGTCTTGAATAGCTGAGAATGCAGATTGTTGAAATGGTTTGTGCACTTCAGTCATAGCAGATACGATTGTTACGTCCACCATTACTTGTAACTATACTATACTTGTATCTGTTAGCCTGCATAGACAAGCACTTTTCTCCTGTGCAGACAAAGAGCTGCTAGTAAAGCTCAAGGAGATGGTGCAAGGAAGAATCGGCACAGAGATCGTTCAAATAGAGCACTTCCAGCTCCGGAGGCTAATGCAGAACTTCAGTCAAATGTCGATGTATGTACCTCTTTAACTGTTTTCTTTTCTGTAACTTCTCTTTTTGTTCTACATTTATTTATGTGACTTGAGTTATAGGTGTGTATTAAATATAGTATTTGAGAGAATTTAAGATGATTTGGTTTCTAATGAATTTTTAGATTATTTTAGGTGGAAGCTGTTGTGATTTTTAATTAAAACACTCTAAAATTTTTATTTAAAACCATGAGATTTGGATTTTTATACATTGGCATCTTTTAAAAATTTATGTTTGAATAACAATAAATTTGTCACATGACCGAGTCATTCACATGTGGGTTAACATTATCTATCGTTGGCACTAAAAAGCAGAGAAGAAGATTAATCACACACGCAAACGCAAAGAGCAAGAGCGAGAAGTTTCCGCCACCACACCAGGATGGTGGAGCAATGGGACTACCATTAGGAGCCTCGCAGCACATAGACCCAACATTCGTCCCACCAGACATGGCCTCATCCTTCACTTCCACTTCCTTCAATTTTTCCAAAGACGAACCGCCGACACAAGTCCAGACATGGTCAGGTCCTTTGGGTCATCCCATCACAGGCATTTCCAGAAGGAAGAAAGATAGTACCAAAAGCAGCAAAGGAAAGAGAGCAGTGATGGCTTGAGAAGGGAAAGTATTATTGCAAAAATGCTCTTTTCTTCAATGTATAACAATGTAAGTGTTTTAACTTGATTATTATTCTTTGTGGTTTCATGAAGAGAGTGTTTTTAGTCTTTTCAAATTTGCGTAGACTTTCATGTGTTTATAATTATTATCACTTTTATATATATAATATGTACACTACCTTTTTGTTAAAAATTTATCTGTTCGACGTACCACTTGATAATTTATTTAGATTTGAGATTTTAGCAATAAGTTTGTGAACGCATTTTCAAAAAAAAAGAACTATAAGATCAAGTACCACGAAAGACGTTTACTACAAAACCGTAAAACAGCAAAATACTACACAAGCGAGTTTTTGGGAAACACTGATGCAGCTGATCTTCCCCGACTGTGTCTGTGCAAGTTTTGTCGTGATCTATTAGAGTATTGATCTTGTATGTTGGTTTAGTCTGGTTTATTCAATGTAAATCGGGTTTGTATTTCCGGTTTAAGTATCCTATATAACGGATAGATTCATTGTAATTCGAGGATAAGAAATAACAGAATTCATTTGGAATCTCTTTCGTCTCTCTCATTCGATCTCCTAATATGATCGCATCTATCACTTCTTTTTGGGCTTTTACGTGTTCTCGTTTTGTGTTAAAGTGTGCCGTACGGTTTGTTTTTGGGTTCAAAAATCTTTGGGTTTTTAGGTTGCTAATGAATATCATCAGGTGAACAGATTTTGATACGTATAAAAAATTTAAAAACATATGTTTTCAACTTTTTTTTTTTTGTTTTTCTTCATCTAAATGATGACATTTCAAGATTAAACGATTCGGCCGAAGACTTAGAGCTTGATTGGTTTTGCCGTTTTGAGCCGCAAACGCAGCGTTTGCGGTTAGTAGCGGTTCATAGCGGTTGATACCAATCATACAAGACGCTTTAAACCATTTTCTACCACTTTTTAACGCTAAAAATCAGAAGCTCTGAAAAGCTCCTTCCAGCCAGCGTTTGCGGTTGCGGGCGTTTGCGGCTGGAAAAAAATGAAAATTTTTTTGTCAAAAAAAAATTTAACATTAAACTGTAAATTAATAAAAAAATCAAAACTAATATATCCATATATATATATTTATCAGATATATCACGTTAATATATATATATATATATAATATATCATAAATTTATTTGTTTTTAATTATCATTTATTGTCTTATTATTTGTTTTGATTGAGTTATTTTTACATTTTTATTATAATCATATAATTTTTTTATGTTTCTAATAATTTTAATTTTTTTTTATTTTAATAATATTTTGTTAATTTGCTTTTTCACCTAATAAACCAATTAAAAATTATCCGCAAACACAACAAAAAGCTCTAAATTAATATTTAAAAACTCTTAACTAATATATTCATATATATATTAACCAGCTATATCACATTAGTATATATATATCTATTAATATATAATAAATTTAGTTATTTTAATTATAATTTGTTGTTTTATTATTTATGTTGATTGAGTTATTTTTATATTTTTATTATAATAAATATTTTTTATATTTTTAATAAATATAAAATTTTCTTATTTTAATAATTTCAATTTTATGATAGTAATAATGATAAAATTACTTATTTCAATATTTTTTTTAGTTAATTTGCTTTTGCATCCGCTGGTAAACCAGTCAAAAATGATCCGCAAACGCAAAATTTTTTAACCGCTATACCAGTCGTATAAATCGCTAAAAAACGTTATTAACCGCAACAACCCGCATCAGCAAACTCCCGCAGCCGCAACCGCAACCACCGCATTTAAACCAGTCAAGCCCTTACTGATTACACTTACAGATAATAAAAACATGACGAGTAACACATTTCCGAAGTCAAAAGCCAACATTTCCGGAGTCAAAAGCCAACGGAAAAAAGATTATTACCTAGAAAATTAAACCGACAGAAACGCACATGTTTCTTTATAACCTAACCGAGAACATGGCTAATAAATCAAACAGTAGAACATAAACTGTTATAACTAGACACCTTAGCAAGAAAATTCACCAAGGAAGGAGAGTGAGGAAGAGAGAAGCATCAGATGTCGAGATTATTGGAGATGAGCCAAAACCGCAACTCAATATATTGCTCTGAGCCACGAGTTCAATGGCAACACGCCATCAAAGAGGAATGTTGAGTCACAGTTTTTAACAAATCGCTCACCCACGACGAGATGCCAGAAGGAGCCAAAACTCCCTTTTCCTTAAAACTGAACCGGAGGTTCCTTGCCCGAAAGCAGAACAAGAGCAAATACCACATAACATGTACCATTGCAAGCAAGAACAAGGAAAAGCACACTTTCCAGACTAGGAAAAATCACCACTAGAAGCAGAAAAATACCATACCTACAAATCACAGAGAATTGGATATGTGCCAAGAGTGACAACCAAGACCTAAGAAAGCTGATACACAAACAGAGGACATAACTGCAACATGCAGACAGATCCCAAACTGCTGAAATGTTTCAACCATCTCTAGATCTGAGAAACCAAATCTACTATTTGCTGTTAAGAGCCAAAACAACTAGAAAACCAAATAAAACACAAAGATGAAAGTGATAAACATACATTCATTAAAGAGAAAAAAATGCTATTATACTCTTACTTTCAATTAATCTAAACCCTCATTTCTCATTAACCATAAACTTTTTTTCTTTTCAATACTGTAACCAAAATTACAAAATCTTAAAACCCAAAATCTAAATCCTCAAGGAAAAGAAGGAACCGATAAGAAAGTATCAACAACAACTAGTTTAATTAATGATTTATGAACTCAAACTGATTAGTGTCATATATATTTTAAATGATTATTCTAATTGAAAATTGTTTTGATTTAAGGTCTTTAAACCTTTTAATGAATGCTATTTTTTTCAATTTCATCATTGTGTGCAATTTTTTAGATAAAAACCAAATGTGCTATTTGAGTTTTTTTTCTTCTCAAAACTAAAAGTATCTAAATATTTAAAAGTTAGCCTAATTTATATGATTTGAAAAGTATATAATTAAAAATATATATTTCAAATTAGCTAGAAAGGGAAAACTTATTAAAAATAAGAATTTTATTATATCAAAGTTTAGTTTTTCAAAATTAGTAATTAATATGAATGCTTTATCATCAAGTTTAACAGATTTTAACATGTCTAAAAAGAATTCTTCCATTAAATTTTGACATAACTTATTATAAAAAATAAAAATTATCTCATTTCTCATTAACCCTAAACTCTCTTATCATATACAATTTGGTTTTCCAAAGTTAAATATTAATATGATCGTGAATCTATTAATATATAAAAGTTGAAGCTATAGTGCTCTAATAGTGTTCACATAGGATTTTAATTTTAAAACAACCAATAGCATCATTCCACATCAACATTTAAATTGAAGAAATTTTCTAATTGTATTGTTAATAGAAAAATCCATAATATAATGAAATTATCTATAAATTTATATTAAACACAAAATTAACTTAATATTAGATTAAGAAATTTTCTAATTTAAAATATAAGATGGGGAAATTATCTATGAGTTTCTATTGAATAAAAAATCAACTTAATATTAGATTAGGAAACTTTGAATTTAAAATTATTATCTCATCTTATATATAATTAGCCAACCTTCTTTCCCCTGGTGACACCTGTCACCAAATAATTGTGACACCGAAAACATAATTAGAAAGATGTCCTTTATTTGAGAGAAAGAATCTCTCACCTACGAGACATTAGAGAAGAGTTCTAACCACTGCACTAAAAGACTTAATTGAAATTATTATCCCTATAATAGTTATTATATTTGGCGCATAAAGCTTTGCTTTATGGGTTTTAGCCCAGAGCCAGAACTGATTTTTTGTTATAATGATCTTTATATCTCAAATAAATACTTTACGAATTCTATTTCACAATTTTCTTTTTCATTTGTTTTCCTTCTCTTGGTATTACAATGAAATGTATACTAGGTTTGGACCGCGCGGGTTGGTTTATTTTTGTAATTTTTTTGTTATTTGTAAGTAATAGTATAAATTAAGAAAATTTTCAATTTCAAGTTTATAATGCATGCAATCTTTGGTGGAGGATTTTGATTTTGAATTGTAGGGTTCTGCCAATATTGAACCTATTATTGCTCTCGGTCTATGATTTAGTATGAGTCTCTAACGTTTTGGATTCACAATGTTATTGTTGTTATTTAAAAGTAGAAGTTTGGTTTGATTTGATAATGTGATACTTGATTTGATTTGTTAATACTTTTCAAATGTGTCTATGGAGAACACACAACTTTGAATGAAAAGCTATGAATATTTAGATTGCTACTCGAATCAATATTGGAGAAAATAAAGGGATTGAATCGAAGTTATTTGAGCCAATGATTAGATGATGGCCAATGATTGGATAACTTTTTTGGATTGTTTTCATATTCTGCTTAAATATGTGGTCTCATCAATGTTTATTTAGACATAATGAACTATGGAAAATCAAATATGAGAATGAATGTGTTATTGAATAAATTTTTTTGTTCCTACAGCTCATCATCTTCCATTCGAGCACCTGAAATTTCAAATAAAGAAATTAGTCGAAGTTAGAAAGAATGAATGAAAATAAAATAAACTGAATATGGAGAAGCAAAAAAAAAAAAAACAAACCATTAATGGAATTTTGGACTTTATGGAATATCTCTTTGAAAACAACATTCTTCGTTTTATGCTGCGGCTTTCCGTCTTTGTCAAGTATAAGAACTTTCAAAGCGGCTTTACATGTCACTCTCGAAAGGGCAACATAAAGCTGCCCGTGCGAAAACACAGGGCGAGGAAGAAACAACCCAACATTAGATAGCGTCTGACCTTGGCTTCTTATTTATAGTCATAGCGAATGAGACCGTCAACGGAAATTGTCTTCTACGCATCTTGAAGGGAAGCTTGGGGTCCGAAGGTGTTATGGTCAGCCGAGGAATGTGAACTTTATCTCCCACTCTTGTTCCTATAATAACCAAAGCTTCCACTGTCCTTTCATATAATGTTGTGATTTGAAGCCTTGTCCCATTACATAACCCTTCTTTAGGACATATGTTTCTGAGCAGCATAACCGGACAACCAACCTTCAACCGCAACGAATGTATAGGTAATCCTGATAACTTAATGCCATTGAGAAAATCGGTAGAGTAAATGGGATTATCAAGTGAACTGGTTTCAGATGGGTCTATAGAATCGGCACTGAGATACGTCCTCTCATCTCCTGAAAATATTATTAGAATATATTTGATTATCTAAATTTTAAAAAGTAAAAGTATTATACTACCGAATACTAACCTCGCAATTCTGATAACAAATAATCATTAATCTGATTGAAATCATCGTTTGTAAGACATAGTAGGACTCGCTTCTGGAAAAAATATGGGTTCTTCGGCTTGTCTAACTCCTCTCCGTATATAGCTGCAACTATAGCTTGAATGGGTTCAGTTGCTTCTGTGATCAGAAACTCGTCAGGTATATCGATGTCTACCTCTCCATCATTGTCAGTTATTTTTCCATCACCGACATCTAAAAACCATTGAGAGAACTCTTGAATATTTTGCGCTTCATCTGGACTCAAATTTGCTAAAAGGCACATATTTTTCGTAAGAGTCAGAACTTTGCATTTCTTCCAGAGATAAGAGGAACAAAGCGAAGCGCGGACAATGTCTTGACGACTACCACCTATAGTAACTGGAATTATCTGTCTGAAATCACCTCCAAAAATTACAACCTTTCCCCCAAACGTTTTGTCAATTGCGTCTACAACAACATCTCTCATACTTCTATCCAAAGACTTGAAACAGTACTTGCTCATCATCGGTGCTTCATCCGAAATGATCATAGATGCTTCATTTACTAACTCTGCAAGTTCTGTTCCACGCTTCATATTGCACATACTGCTCTCATTAATATTGATAGGAATTCCAAACCTCGAATGAACTGTCCTACCACCAATCAAAAGCAAGGAAGCTATACCGCTAGATGCTACATTAAGAGCAATAAGGCATCTTGATCTAACCGCTGCAGATAGTATTTCCCATAATTTTGTTTTCCCCGCTTCTCCAAATCCATACACAAAATAAACTCATCCGGTATTATTCAAAACAGCCCCAACAATCTCATCATAGATTTTCCTATGCTCATCTGTCACTCTAACTACCCATTCATCAAGAAATGCATTCAACTCATCGGGTTTGTAATTTTTTTCTTCCCGTACTAAACAGTTATATCTTTCCATACCTTCCAAATCTGGTTGGGGCATAGACTGAAAATTTGCGAGGGAACTTCTATTGTAGAATAGCTGGTTCTCTATCTCGATAAGACAAAGATTCTTTTTTCTCTTCATCACTCAAATGAAGGTATGCATAATAAATACAACGGTTCTATTAATTAATATACATCCATTAATACAAACAAAACATCCTTATTTATAAATAAGTTCAGTTACTTGGTTGGTTCCTTAAACCTCTTTGTAATCGGTCGATGTCATCGCATAGATATCTCCATGTAGCTTCCTAAACGGCCGCAGGTGAAGTTAGAGAATCAGAAAGAAGCATGATGACAAAAAATTTCCTCGTGAAGTGGCCATGTGCCGAGAAAGCTGTTTCTACAATACTTTCAATATACTCTCTGTCATCTTCTAATAAACCTTTAGCCCAGCACGCTTCCTTAAACATTGGATAAACAACGTCATCAACTCTTTTCATGTCGTTAAACTCTTAACTCCTTTAGCCAAATTCAACAACATACGCATATAATACTGTTCTTCTAATTTCCGAGGAATGTAACTAATCCTTCCAAAAGAAAATCCTTTCTTCCTTTCTCTGAAAATCATATTCTTCTTGTTCCGCGTAAACTTATTGGGGATCTGTTCATATGTGCAATCTTCAGCAAGCTTTTGTATTCTGAGTGTATTCATCATTATTGACTTCAAACCAAGAAAGAAGTTGGCTCCTTTTTGCAGAAATACACTCTAAGAGATGCAGTACTTCAAAACTAGGATTTTACCCACACTATATGCGGGGCAAATTTTTGTTTGAATACTCGATACTAACAAAAATTGATAAATATGATATAATTGATTATGTTATATACTTTTATCACGGTATCACAGTAGTCAAGTTTTATGTAGGATAATGTATTATAAGTATTTGCTTATTGTATGAATTATAAGTATTGTATGTTGGTGTTGAAGAAATGTATTATATGTGATTATATATAATTTTGAATGTTGGAAAAAAATTGTAGAATTGTATTATGTGAGTAAATAAAATCGTTATATATCATATTATCATAGTGTAAATGACATTTTATGTTGGTTTACATCAAAATGTAAGCCCCTTAACCATTTGGATTTAAATTTACATTAGGTTTTCTGCATGATATTTCTCTCTAATTTGTATTCAATTTTTCATCAAACAATAAACACAAATAATGAAGTTGTCTAAGCTTACATTTAACTTTTAAATATTGTTTTGAGCAAATGAAGTTGTCAAATAATCCTAGGATTTTACCCACTTTATGCGCGGGGTAAAGTCTTTTTTTCTTCAATATTCGATAATCACAATAAATAAGAATTATTTGTTGTATAGATGATTTTTATGTAGTATCATAGTTGTCTAGTTTTTTTTTGCTAATATATTATCTGTAGTTATTTGTTGTATGAATTATTTTTATGTTGGTGTTAAAGTAATTGTATTATGTGAGATTATATATTGTGTTAATTTCTGTTTGGAGAATTGTATTATGTGTGAAATATATTTTGTGTTGGTTTAATAGATTAAAAGTTATAAATATTTTTCTGTTTGTTGATTATATGTTTGTTCAGTTTAATAGTTTTGGAAATATATTTTTTTTTATAAAATAATATAATAAAGTAAAATATGTATAGTTGAATAAATATTTTAAAATATCAAAAAGTTAAAATCATATTTTTCCCTATTAAATTGACATATTTTTAATTTTCACCAAAAATAAACCCAAAACGAATTAATGCCTATTAAAATCAGCCCAAAACTAACTAGGAAACAAATATTTGGTTTATAACTTCATTTTCATTTGGACTATCAAAATTTTGTTATATATTAAATTGGGGTTTGTGAATAGAAGCTCATTATAATATGGCGGGCTTTACAGATTTACGGTCAAAACCCAACTAACGATCCTTCTCGATCTCGTTAGAGTCTCTTGTTTTCTCCGATTGAAGTCGTCTCTTCTTCTTCTTCTCATTCTTTCTCTGATCAATTCACAATCATCTTCTCTTTGTTTCTATAAATCTCAACCTCCCTTCAAACTATCTTAATAACGAAGTGACAATTCGACCATCGATTCTTTTTCTCGTCAAAGTTTGATATTTGCTTATGCTTTCCTTCTGTTTCTACCGAATCCGAAACTGTGTTTAATCGTCTCGGCTTTGTCTCGATCTTTGCTTTGAGATTTTATGTATTAGGGTTATACAAATTTCTCAAGATTTGAGTGTTAGGGTATTATGTGTTTACCGGTGAATATTTTGTGTTTTACCAATGTTTAATCGATTTTTCTTTTGGTTATACATTATCAAGATCTCAACTTTTTGCTTTTTCTTGCTCTCTGTTTGATAATTCTGATACTGATTTTACAAATTTGTTGTTTTAGTTTCTATAGTTGTTGGCTTCTTTGGTGCTTGGGTTTATGTTTGAACATCATATCCGTTTGAACAATGCTTCACTCGTGGGTTATTAAACATACTTACTGCTGAACTTCTCATGTAAGTACTTCTCAAAAATTCCAACCCCTTGTTACATGTTTGGATAATGAACTCTAACATAAAAATTTTTTTTGTAACAATCCTTCTCCATGTGTGCTTAAACTTGTAATTCGTACTATTGAGAATATAGCTAGTGGAAATATTCAGCAGACACAGGTATGTCACTCATATACTGTTTATGGGATCTTCCTGAATATTTTGTTGTCTGCTTTGTTATATATACAGGAAACTCCCTTTGCTTTACTTCTTTACGTAGGCTCTGAATAAATCTCTTTGAACTTATTCTTTAGTGTTTGATCAAATATGGTGCTTTACCTATTCTTGCCAACCTTCTTACTCATAACTGTAAGAGAAGCCTTTTGAGGGCAGCTTGCTGGACGGTTGCAAACCTCACTGCAAGCAGTCAAGCACTGGAGAGAAAATTCAGGTAATGTTGGTGCTTCATGATGTGCATATTTGTTGATTGATTAACAGTTTTACATGTTGCTATTCACTAATGGGTTATTATGTGTATAGATCCCACGATTATAGCATCGGAGTATTTCCTAAAAGGAATGTTATTCTCTGTGACCAGGTACACTCTTGGTTCCTTATCTCTTTTATTCAAATTCTTTGAATTAGCAGTTTAGCTCTTATTCTTTCCTTTGAAGTGTGAGAAAGAGTACCATGTTGGTTGCCTTACCGAGAATGAGCTCTGTGATTTAAAAGCAAGTTGTGTGAGGTGTCCTTCTGAGTTATTGTCAGAAAGTTGCAAGTAAAAGCACACAAAATGCTCATTTAGAATTAGAATTAAAAAATGAAAGATGGAAATAGAACACTGAGATTACTTTGTGGATGATTGGTTGGACTGTAGCTGTATATTATTTGCCGTAGAGTTTGATCTGTAGATATATTTGCTGTAGCTGTATATACTGTAGCTGTAGATAATAAATGATAAAAATAATAAAAAAGAAAAGATATTCCTACAGCCATATATTTTTCTCTACAGCATTTAAAATATGGCTTTAGTAAATAAAGTTTCTACAGCCATTTTTTTGCTGTAGGGGCTGTAGCTTTAAAAAAAGATATAAAACACGATTGGTAATTTGTTGGGCTGTAGCTAGAAATTAAAGCTAAAGATGGTTCCTACAGCCCAACCAATCATCCCCTTTATTTAATGAGTTTGGCTTTTGCTTTCTTCTTTGGCTATTTTGAAAACTTAAAAACGAATTCAGCAAAAAATATTCTTCGCAAAATGTCTTCTTTGGCTTTGACTTTTGCTTTCTTCTTCTTCTTCTTCTTCTTCTTCTTCTTCTACTTTTGTAGTTGTCTCTTTCTATCTGTTTAAGGCTAAAAAACACAAATAATTAAGTTTATTAAACACAAATAACGAAAAACGTAGTAATATTTGAAAACTTACTTTGACAGAGTTGTAATATGTCTTTTTGAATTTGCATGAAAACATACACTACAAAATAAAAGAGTCTAGTGTTGCCATTTTGTTTGTCACAATATCTCCATATTTCGTCACAATACAACTATTGTGACCAAACTGTTACGAATTATAGAATGTTGATATGTATAGATTTTAGTGATTTTAATCTTCATTTGTAGATGCTTTTTATAGTTTTTGCTTTCATTTAGGCATTATTAGGTTGTACATTCTTGCATATGTCTCTATTAGTTCATGGAGTGGCTATCTAGTGGATTTGGAGGAGATAGAGTGGAGATAAGCCAAGAAAGATGAAGTTTTCAGCACATTGTTCCCACAGCGGGGTGATACACCGCGAGGAAATAGGTCGCTGTCACACACCGACGTGATACACCGAGAGAATCAAGTCGCTGCGTGTTTCGAAGGCTACAAGGTTCCGTCGGCATACACCGATGTGATGCACCGAGAGGAAATAGGTCGCTGTCACACACCGACATGATACACCGGGAGGAAATAGGTCGCTGTGTTGATACACCAACCAAATTTAGGGTTTTTCTTATGTTCAACTATAAATAGACTTCTTAAGGGGAGAAAAAACGTGAAGCTACCTAAGCTTAGTTTTCTTGATATTTCTCTTTGTTCTTTGTCTAAACTCTTTGCAATCTTGATTTTATATAAGTATTGTTTATATTTCTTCTTGTCTTCTCTTCTTCTAACCTGAATGTCCTTGGATTAGAGATAATCACTTGGGTTTTCATGGCTATTAGTGAGTAAACCTTTTTGAGTTCATGGATTGGGTAGATTAAAGGTGATTAGGAGGTGATTAGAGTTTGTTGGTGCTTATTTATTTGTTTCTTTCTCTTTAGGTTGATCTTAATGCTAGATTAGAGGCAAAATCTCTTTTCTAGAACTTAGGTTTTCTCTTGCACTAAAGATGTTTGATGAAATGTCTGAACCAAATCTTTAGAGAGCTTTGCATGCTTAGCCAATGAGAGTTGATGCTAGGCTGCTTAGTATGTTATTAGGACTGGATTTAATGCATGCTAGACTTGTGGTTTCCAATGAGAATTGATGTCATTACTTGTCTTGCATAGAGTCATTGCCATGAGAGTGGATTGATTTGCATAAGTGTTCTTAGGCTTAGGAAGGTTCTTCATTTTAGTATTTAGCATTCTCTAATCACCAATTGATCACCTAAATATCATTGACCTTGATCCATGAGCTTATTACTTCTTTATCATGTTCATTTGTTTCTTTTTCTTTTGTTTCACTTAGGTTGTTAGTATATATTCACATCCTTATCATTGAGCTTAGATTAGATAGCTTCATATAATCTTGGTGTTGTTAATCTCTACCCCTTTGGATTGAATCTCAAATACTACAATGACATGAGTAGGTTTGAGTAATTGAAAGTGATTGCAAAATCCTACTATCAATTTGGCGCCGTTGCCATTGGGGTTTAGCATTAGCCATTAGGATTTTGAATCTATTTGAGACTAAGTTTTCTTTTATTGTATTTTGTTACTAACTTTCTTTCAAGTGTTTGTTCTTCTTGCTAGGCACAATCGCAAGGGAGAAAGCATGGCTTCAGATATGACTTCCATGTTGAAGGCTGTATTAGAAGCTCAAGAGAGAGAGATGGCTTGGAATCCCACTAGTCATCATGATTTTGAAAGCTCATCCACTTACCAAGGAGAACTCCTCAATGAGAACTTTTCTCAGGTGAACCAATATGGATATGGTGAGAGATGCCAATCTTGGAACATGGATAGGATCACCATGTAGCAACATATCCTTCCCCAATCACTATAGAAGAAGAGAATCACAACTTGTTGAAGTTGATTTTGGAAGGACAAGAGGAGTTGACCAAGAGTATGAGACACCAATCTTGGGACATGGAAGATGCCCATGGAGAAGCTTATTCTTCCCCAATCTCAATAGAAGAAGAGAATCTCAACGTGCTGAAGTTGGTTTTGGAAGAGCAAGAACAGTTTAACAAGAGCTTGAGTATGTTTTCTGCTGATGTGAGGGATTGGAATCAAGGCTCAAATGTTGCTTCACCAACACATGAAGAAGATGCAAAAATCAAGGATGAATTCCTACAAGAAGCTGAGAAGACTGTGGAAGAATTTGAATTGCTTCTTGGTTGCAAGGTTGATGAAAATCTTGTGATAAGGTATGAAGATCCTTGTGAAGATGGTTTGGTGGCTGAATGCATGAACAATGCAAGGATGCACATGCAACTCATATTCCAGCAGGAAACAAAGGGTGCAACACCTAAGGAGAAAGAAGAGATTCACATTGAGGAAGCCACTAAAGAAGGTGAAACAGAAGCATCTCCAATGGCACAACCCTTTGACAAGCATCTTGGTATACTCTCCACCTATGAAGTGAGCTTTGATGATCTATGGAAGGTACCATTTGAGGAGGTTAGGATGAAAGAGTTTAGGGGATGGTTCTATGATGAATATGATCCTGGTGATCCAAGGCCATGCCACACTTCTCCCTCAAAAAAGTGCAAGGAGAGTCAAGCTAGTGACTTTAAACAAGCTCACTTGGGAGGAAGTCCCATGAATATCCTTTTGTAAATAGTTTTCAATCATTTTTATCTTCTTTTAAGTGTTGTCTTATCACTTCAGACAAGTGGAGTTGGTTAATGCTGTAAACACCAGGTTTGGGGGAGCTTCCAAGTTCCACTCAACTCTCACTTGCCCTCTCCAGCTCAGTCCACTTCAGGTAACACTCCATGCCCTGCTTTTCATTTTGTTTACTTTTGTGTTTAGGCCTTCTCTCTCAAGTCTACTCTCACACAAGGGACTGTGTGAAGTAAGTTTGGGGGAGAGGCCTAGTATCTGACCATGTGTTTTCTTTTGGTTTCTTCATTGAGTCTCATTTGCATTGGTAATAGCTATGATTTCTATAAAAAAAACCAAAAAAAATTGAAAAATTTCAAAAATATATACAAAAAATGCATTTAGATCATCATCTTTCTTTTTATTTTAGGATTGAGTCTAGCTTCATTCTAGGTTGCATTTGCATATGCATAGTGGATAATGATGAGTTTGCCTTGTAGGAGTTCACATTAGAGATTGAGAATAATGCCCTTCTTAGTAGTTATAAGTTGCTTGGACTTCCTCTAAGAAAAAGGTTCCTTGAAAACTCATATCATTGTGAACCTTGCATGATCTCCAAAGCATCCTTATGAACTAATTGACATTAAATTGAATCTAATTCTCTTGCTAAGGGGCTTGAAATGCATTTTCTTGGATAAGACTTGGGTTTTCTTTTCCATTTGCCACTCTTATGCTAACCCAAGCATTGCTCCTCTCCCTTGAACCCTGAATCTCCTTTCTAGACCAACATTAATTTGTTTGAGTGAGGCCTTTTCCTTGATAGCATTTACATGTGCAAAAACTTGAGAGTATTGGGGATGACAAAGGTTGTTCTTCATTTTGGCTAGCTATAGAACCTCATTAAGCTAGCAATTAGGTGGGAAGTGAGATGAGAAGGTGTTTAAGGATGTGTTATGTTGAGATTTGGGGAGTGAAATGAAGGGAAATGAATAAGTCTATGAAATAAAAGAGAGTCTCTAGGGAATCATTCAAGAAAAGTGAGAAGAGTAAGCTCTAAATAAATTAAAACAAAAAGAGAAAGAGATAGCCCCCCTAATTATTAAGAGATATCAAAGGAAGAAAGAAGAATAGAGGGGAATACAAAAAAAAAGAGTTAAATGAAGAAAGAGCTGAGTGAAAGCATGATCAAAGTATTCCCTAGATGGCTAGCAAAGGAAATGGGACTTCATTGGGTGAGAGATGTTCTTTTTGGGAAGTTTGGATTTGATTAGTGAAAGAGCTATGTGCTTCAAAAGAGTAGGTGATTTAGATCATTTCTAGGAATGGGTAGAGCAATGAGGATCAACCTTTGTATGCATAAGTTGTTCCCTTTCTTAGATAGATTTTGTGCAATGTCAAATGCTCCTTGTTTTGAGAGTTAGCCACCCAAAAGAGAAATTCTCAAGCCACCACAAAAAGCCTTAACCCAAACCAAAGGAGAATGATTGACACTTCCTTAGCAAGACTGCACTTAAACACTTTAATGAATGTAAGAGGTTGCTTTGGCTTGATTGCATGAGTTCCATTTGATATGTCTAGTTCATGCAATTTATAACTACTTGGAAGGACCTTAGGCTGAATCTCTTGTGTGAATTTTGTGGTTCTGAATCCACACCTTCAAATCTCTCTCTCATTCTTTTCTTTAGCTTTGCTTGAGGGCAAGCAAAGGATAAGTTTGCGGGAGTTGATATGTATAGATTTTAGTGATTTTAATCTTCATTTGTAGATGCTTTTTATAGTTTTTGCTTGCATTTAGGCATTATTAGGTTGTACATTCTTGCATATGTCTCTATTAGTTCATGGAGTGGCTATCTAGTGGATTTGGAGGAGATAGAGTGGAGATAAGCCAAGAAAGATGAAGTTTTCAGCACATTGTTCCCACAGCGGGGTGATACACCGGGAGGAAATAGGTCGCTGTCACACACCGACGTGATACACTGAGAGAATCAAGTCGCTGCGTGTTTCGAAGGCTACAGGTTCCGTCGGCATACACCGATGTGATGCACCGAGAGGAAATAGGTCGTTGTCACACACCGACGTGATACATCGGGAGGAAATAGGTCGCTGTGTTGATACACCAACCAAATTTAGGGTTTTTCTTATGTTCAACTATAAATAGACTTCTTAAGGGGAGAAAAAACGTGAAGCTACCTAAGCTTAGTTTTCTTGATATTTCTCTTTGTTCTTTGTCTAAACTCTTTGCAATCTTGATTTTATATAAGTACTGTTTATATTTCTTCTTGTCTTCTCTTCTTCTAACCTGAATCTCCTTGGATTAGAGATAATCTCTTGGGTTTTCATGGCTATTAGTGAGTAAACCTTTTTGAGTTCATGGATTGGGTAGATTAAAGGTGATTAGGATGTGATTAGAGTTTGTTGGTGCTTATTTATTTGTTTCTTTCTCTTTAGGTTGATCTTAATGCTAGATGAGAGGCAAAATCTCTTTTCTAGAACTTAGGTTTTCTCTTGCACTAAAGATGTTTGATGAAATGTCTGAACCAAATCTTTAGAGAGCTTTGCATGCTTAGCCAATGAGAGTTGATGCTAGGCTGCTTAGTATGTTATTAGGACTGGATTTAATGCATGCTAGACTTGTGGTTTCCAATGAGAATTGATGTCATTACTTGTCTTGCATAGAGTCATTGCCATGAGAGTGGATTGATTTGCATAAGTGTTCTTAGGCTTAGGAAGGTTCTTCATTTTAGTATTTAGCATTCTCTAATCACCAATTGATCACCTAAATATCATTGACCTTGATCCATGAGCTTATTACTTCTTTATCATGTTCATTTGTTTCTTTTTCTTTTGTTTCACTTAGGTTGTTAGTATATATTCACATCTTTATCATTGAGCTTAGATTAGATAGCTTCATATAATCTTGGTGTTGTTAATCTCTACCCCTTTGGATTGAATCTCAAATACTACAATGACATGAGTAGGTTTGAGTAATTGAAAGTGATTGCAAAATCCTACTATCAAATGTCACAGTAGAATGGTCACAAATCTATTTTAGTCTCAAAAACGTCACAAAATTTTGTGACCATTAATTATGGTAAGAACTTGTCACAATTTGTGACACAATTTAACGTCACAGAAATTACACAATTCATGACGAATAATAATTACAAATAAGTAACAGATTGTAACAAAAAAAAATGTGACATATTAGTCACATATTATTACCATATTTTAGTCATTAATAAGTAACAAAATTGCGACAAAAAAATGACACAAATATGTCACAATTAGTGATTCAATTAGAATCATACAATGGTCACTATATGATTTTAGTTGTGGCACTTTTCTCTTACTAAATCCCTAAAAATCTTTTACAAAAGTTTTCTTAAAAGTCTTTTACAAAAGTTTTCTTAAAAATCTTAAAAATTTAGTAACAAATCATCACCGAATTATTTTAATTAACTGTAATCCTCATATAATAAAAAAAAGTTTTCAAAATTCAATATCAAAAGGCAAATGATAAATCTATATTATTTACTTGAATCTTAAAAATAAACATCCGAAACAAAGGAAATTTACAAACACGATTTAAAAGAAAGAGTGTTAACAAATTCAAATTTGAACAATATTGAAGATAAATGGATGCTGAAGATTCCATGGCAGGTTTTCCTGATTGGAGAGGCTGATCAACCTTCATGTTACCTGAGACTGCACATAGATCATGCACCATGCTCACAAACTCGAGCACCTTGTGCAACCTATTACTCTGTCCAAACAGAAAGCAGTTTAATTTAGTTCCGGTTTGAAAACAAACATAAAAGCAACAAACGACCATATCTATCCCAACTGATATTTACCTTCTCTTTCTAGAGCTCTTAAATTTTGGTCTCGTAGTCATTTAATCTCTTCTGGGACAAGACTTTCGACAACATGAATCCCATTGTTCAACCTTCCTTCGGGTGATCTCGTCTCTTCTGAATCAGCTAATGCTATTTTGTGAAATCAACAAATTTCCTGCATATAGAGAAACCTAGAACATTTTTAGTGAGAAAGTGAACTAAAATTACAGTAAAAAAAGACCAGAGTGACAATGTCAGAAACTAAACACCCAATCCATCAAAGCTACATAACACGTGTTAGACTGAAATTCATGAAAGGTTTTTACTTTCTCTACTTGCAAGCATTTCTGTCAACAACAAAACCAGAAAACATAAGACAACTAAACTAAAAAAAAGAAGTCAAATTGGTATCACAAATAAACCACAAACTTTGGATTACAAACCCTACCCATGCTGTCTTAAGGGTTTCTTATCTACCGCCGTGTGATTGAAGAGATCATCGAAAATGCTAATTTGCACAGGATATAGTGCGAAATATGACTCAATGTCGACTCGATCGAATATTTTTCATTCGGGCTGTTTCCGAATCAATGTCTTTCACAAGGTATCAAACTCTATTCAAGGCCAAATTTTGTATTGCTGCGGAATTGGACGGAGGCGGCGGCGTGGAAGACATCCAGAAATATTTCAGGAAACAAATAATTGATTACCTCATTACCCAGATGAAACAATGTGCTTCTTTTAATAGCAACTCCATCTGCAATCTCATAAAGGGGAAGAAAACATTGACTAACCTTGAATAGAGTTTGAGATGGAGATACAGATGATGTGGCTTAGAGACACAGATCCGCTAGAGAGCAAGAGAGGGTGTGTCCTTTCAACTTGATTAAATGTTTTAATCTTAGATTTTTGCTGGTCAAGTCCTTTTAGTTTTAGAATTAATACAAAATTATCGTTGATTAATTTTGAGACCAAAAGGGCTTACTCAACAAAAGATCAAGTTTTTTTATCATCCGAAAATATTAACTTTTTTTCTTAGAAAATGTTTCTTAAATAAATAAATTTTAATTATTTTGAATGATTTTAATTATTTTATTTAATTATTTTATTAACATTAATATAAATGAAAAAACTACGTATTTTTTTTCTTTAATAAATAAGGTGGATAAATAATTAGTTATTTAGAATAATTTAAAACTTTATTTTCTTAAAACATTTAAATTTATAAATATTTTGAATTCATAAAATTATATACAATAATAAGTTTTGGCTAGTTAGTCAATTTTATGGCTTAATTATTGGGTTAATAAATTTTCATATTAGATAAAAAAAAATATGATTAGAAATCTCTTCGAATAAATGAGATATCTTTTTTCAAGAGAAATGCTTGTTCCTAAAATCTGTAATCACAATTTTGAGTGCATTGTTAGGTTATGAGCAATAAACTTTTATTGAGAAATAAAAAGATAGTTATCAAATCCTAAATGTAAACCTCGGTAGTTTCATAAAGTTCAAAATATAACTCTTTGGAAATTATCTCCAATAATCTTTCACTTTTAGACGATTGACTAATGTTAATCGTGTATGTCCTGTATAAGTGCTTTGTTGGACCTGTATATGTTGATATGATTAACTATAAAGAGCATAAAAAACCGTCTACCATATAAACATAAAATTTGAAAGCAATCTAACCATGTTTCGCTTTCCTTGGTTCTTTGGAGGTGATTTTTCTGAAGTGAAGTACCCGGTTAGTGGAAATCAATTTCAGCATGTTTGAAAGAAGAGGTAATTTGCTTTGGTCCTTGCATGATGCTTGAGAATGAATTCATGTCTTTTTAGAATTGTGGAAGCTATGAATGCTGGGAAATCTTGCTAAGGTATTTATATAGCTACGAATGTTGAGAAATATTGCCAGGGTATGTGTTGAATATTTTTGGTGAGAGATTTTAGGAAATATAGATATTTTGGTTTTAATTAAAGATTTCTTGTGTACGATATACTCTATTGATTTACAAAGGACTAAGTTCATTATGAGGCTAAATTCATCAATTTTTTGGTTATTCGGAAATTTGGTTAGGCTTTTAAGGAAGTTAATATTTTCAGAATATATTTATTATTACTTATCGTTTCTAATTTGATGAAAGAAGTTAGATATGTATTAATTGTTAGGTTGTTTAGAGAATTTTCGAGAGATTTTAGGAAACTACTGTATATCAATTGGTATTAATTAATATTTTCTGAGATTTGTGATGTTGATAATGCTATTTTTCATATTGCATTTACTGATTTTTGTCAGAAATCTCCGGAAATTAATTACTTATTTCTAGTTTTAAAATAGGTGAAGAATAGAAGATGATAAACGATGAAATAACGGAAATCTATAAAATTCCGCATTGATTTCAAAACCATGTGCGAGATTTGCGAGGATCTTCTTTGAGGGAGAAATGAATAGGTAAGCATAAATCCTGAATTGGATTTATAGTTTATTTGACAATTAACCAACAATGATGCTGATATGGTAGGAATGTAATACTATGGTATTAATTTTTTTTATGGAAAAAGGATAGTTATTATTTTGGTATCCCCTTAAATATATTCGATTTTATTGTTTCTATTATTGTTTCAGGAAATTTCCTATAGTATTTTTTTTTTTTTTTGAACAAACCATACTTTTATAAATTAGCTTAGTCTCCATGAATGGAGTAGATGTTCCCAATACATGATAAAGAGGCTACCATAGCCAAAGCATTAGCTAAAACGACAGCTGAATTAAGAAAAGATAATGGATAGATGGAGGCCTCCCAATCACTTAAGCAGCTGAAGATGTGGAGAAGTCCTCTGAACTCAACATCAAAAACGCTAGAAGCTATTAAGGAGCCTTGGAATTTAGAGAGCACTTTAAGTGATCTAAATTCCGCGAATGAGACAGCAACAAGTGCACAATTAACAATCGCTAGATCGACTGCAGAAGTAGAGGCGACAAAACACTTATTTACTGAGTCTTTGAAGAGCGAAGGAACCGAAGATTCGGTAGTCATCAACGCAATACTCCCTACATCAAGACCACACGAAACAGGTGGTAAGGGGAGACAAACATTCTCCATAAAGGAGAGAAGTGAGCAACGAATGTCCAGCAAGTGAACAACGAACACGGGAGAGGTAGAGATATCCTTCCATTCCGAGGCAAATATGAAACTGCAAGCTGCAGTAAGTAAATCCTCATACTGAGGTAAAGGGGTTTCACACAAAGGTACACAAAGGCTAAACAATAACCAAACAGTCTCATCAAGAGGTAAATGAAGGATAAGCTCCATAAAGGAGTAAACGAGGCTACCAAAGCCTAAAGGAAACCGAGTCTCTGAACGGAAGCAACAAGCATAATCTTCTTTTCCAAACATCCCGAAGTGAGAAGAAATAAACTTCAGTGCAAGTCCTATCAGATCACACATAGATCTACTGCAAACAACAGCAAGTAAAACCTCATACTGAGGTAAAGAGGCCTCATAACGAGGTAAAGGGACCTCATACTGAGGTAGAGAGGGGCAACACAAAAGCCTTTCAGCCTCATGCCAAGGTAATGGAAGTGAGTGAACCATAGACATAGCGCAATAACTCCTAATCCAGGATAAAATCCAGTCAAATATGAGTTATTCCAGAGGGTCATAGGTACCAAACCTGTCCATAGCGAGGTTATGCGCAAAAAGAGAGGCCTAGGCTTCAATCGGAGTACAGTGGAGACACTTTCAAGACTGAACGGCTGACAGAGGAAGAAGAACAGATCTGGGGCGTCGGGAGGGTCAGGAGGATCTGGAGGGTCGGGAGGAGAGGACGTATCCGGTAGATCTAGAGAAACGGTGAGCGGCGGCGATCTTGGAGGGAGAAGGAGCAGCACCACAGAGTTCGAAATTTCCTATAGTATATTCTCCGAACTTTATGAGGATTAATAGTATGAATTAATCTGATTTGAAAAGGGATTGTTAAGATACTTTGCAATCTTGGCTCTAATAAATTAAATAGTGGTTGGCTCTAATAACTGACAGATCCGGGTACACGCAATTGATTTCTTTTTGTCATGGTTTGAAAACGGTTTGATTTAAGTGAAGTTAGGGGGGTTTATTGGATTTAGGAATTGAGAGAATTTGAAAATATATTAATCCATGGAGAATTTATGAAATGTGGGATTTGATTTGGGATTTGAATTAATAATCCAAGAGAATTTTAAGGAATCTGAGATTTCATTTTAAAAATATAAAATAATTTCTGGGATTTCATTTTTTTTAAAAAAATAATTTAATAATAATAAAATAAAGAGATTAAAAATATGAAAATTATTTGGTTTATATTTTTTATTCAAATAAAATGTAAAAAAAAATTAAAATTTGGGTATATTTGGAACAAATAGGACTTTCAACTTTTAAAATTATTTAAAATGATATATAATATTTTTTCCAAGTTTTGAATTCTATAAATGAAAAAATGATATTTGAAAGTTTCAATTTTAAAATTTCAGCTAAGTTTTTTCTTTTTCGCATTTCAAAAATTATTACTTTTTTGAAATTAAAACTAAATTTTCTTTAAAAAAAAACTTCAAATACCACCCTAAGAGGTGGTATTTGTATTCATTCATTTTTAACTATAAATTGTCTTTCAAATTCCTTTAAATTCTATCAGATGAAATTTCTTGATGAAATCCCAAACTTCCAATAAGGTGAAATAAAATAATCCAAGAGTATTTCATGAGTTTATGATATTTATTAAGAGATTTGATGGATTTTTCATAAAATAAAATAATAATAGTTCCTTTAGAGCTTCAATTTAAAAAAAAGTATGATGTGATAGCATTTAGTTTAATCGTTATATGATGTACAAATAATTATAATTAACTTCTCAAATTTAAAATTTGTCACATTGATTGAATTTATTCCGGAAATTGAAAATTTTCTTTCAAGTTAACATTCCACAGTAAAATTTAAATATCACTCTTTTAAACATAATAAATTGTAAAAAAAAACTAAAATATTAAACTTCATTATTATATTTAAAATTATCTTGTTTTTGTAAAAATATTTTAGTTTCTTATCAAAAAATTTTGAGCCTACAAAATTAGTTAAATATTGAGAGTTATATAGATTTTGATGTGAGTATAAAACTATATTTATTTTGGTAGTTTTTTTACAAAATATATAATTAAAAAAGCTTCAAATAATAAAAATAAAATAACTTATAGATAGAAGATAATGAGTTTTTCACAAAAATATTAACGTTATAGGAAAATGTCAGAATTATTTTTTTAAACCATAAGAAAAAAGAATGGTTTCTATGATGTAAAATATATACTTAATAAATATAAACTAGGATATTGTCAGATATTCGAAAAACAATTATTAGTTGGCTATTAAAAGTATTTCAAGTGACAAATATGTTAAATAAAAAATTATGTAAATAGCTGAATCATTGATAATATATAAATTTAGTGATTAAATATATTATATTATAGTCTTATGAATAAAAAATAATATTTCAACAAATATTATTGATTTTATATTTTTGTAAAAAGTCAATTAAAAATCCCCATGCGTAGCGTGGACGAAAAACCTAGTCTTAAAAAGTAATAGTTAACACGATTGTAACATGTTTTGTTTAATTGAGCATATTTTAAATTTTGTAAAAACTTCTCCGAATTAGATTTTGACATATGTTTACATAAAAAGGATAATTTACAAATCTTTAGTATACAAATATATATTGATCAAAATTTAATTAAAACAGAAATAGGAAAAAAATAAATATAATATATTAATATAAGTAATAATTAAAGCTAAACATAATTTTAATAAGAATATGTAAAATAAATATTTTATGAGTATGTACATAATAAAAGTTAAATATGATTAAAAAGTAAATATTAAAAAAATATTTCAATTACAAAAAGGAAAATGTTTCTAGAAAACTAGTAACTAACATAGTCACCAGATATATCAGTCAATAAATCATATTTCAACGCACATAAATTTTTTTCTCTCTAATTAAATTAAGTAATAAAAAGTGAAGAAAAAAATTATATTTCTTGAAATTGATTGAGCAAAGAAAAAGTAAACTAAGATATGATTAAAAAGGACAAATCTGATTCTAATAGATTTATGAATTGTCAAATTTAAAAGAAAAACAGATATATAGCTAAATAACAAAAATTAACCTAATTTGAAACTAATTTAAATATAAGTAAAAGAACAATAAAATTTACTTTTCACTTTTTTTAAAAAAAATTTAAACATATTGTAAATCATTACAATTAAAAAGTAAGTCATTGTATATGATGGGAAAATATCTATAAACATTGATCCCTCAAAGTTAATAACTAACATGACTGCAACACTGCAACACTGCAACACTGCAACATATAGCAGTAAAAGAAATAATTATTTTGACGTGTGTGCATGTATTAAAGATTCAGGTAAAAAATTCTTCGCCGTTATAAACACTTCTACGAATCCGATGAACTACTTGATTTTATAAGGTGTGATGAGGAGGTACTTTATTATATATACTTTAATGTTTTCTTTATATGGGTTTGCTGTTTATAACTAACAATTTTGTGCTTTACATAGGTTTATGTTGGGTAGTTTCGTGTTATGTTGGTTTAAAACATCAATGTTTAGGTATTACATTGCTTATAGGGTAATAGAAGCGAGGAGCAGAGGCGTATCTATGCTGAGATTCTTAGTAAAGAGAATTGAACCTCTCTTCTGTGCGGAATATTAGTTTGTTCTTGAGCAATAAAGTAAAGACACAAAAATTTAACGAGTTCAGATCACGATGTGTGATCCTACGTCTCGGTCTGGAGTTTTTCCAGTAATCCACTATATCACAGATTACAAGCTTTTAGGTTTCTCTCCGCCTCCTTCTAAAACCCTAAAGGAGATCAGAAATTTTGTGTTAACCCTAATTCCCCACATGCTTAGCTTTATATACTAAGTCAATTACAAAGATAAGACGGTTTAAGCCTAACCGAAGCCCAAAGAAAACAAACTTGTTTCTTAATGACTACCCTGTCGCGGGCCAAGTTATAACTCAATGATTTTCATCACCAAAGCCCAACAAATCTCCACCTTGATGACAATCATTCCCGAGTATAACATCTTCATCTTTGCATTCATGTGAAAATCCAGGCAAACCAGCACCTTAGTGCTCTTCAAAACCGAGAAAACTCAAGGCTTTCTCAAACTTATCCACTGGAAGAACCTTTGTCAACATATCAGCCGGATTCCTCTCAGTAGGGATCTTGGACAGCTTCACGTCACCTGAAGCAACTATATCCCTGATGAAATGCATCATTCTTTTAATATGCTTCGTTCTCTCATGATGAACGTTGTTCTTGGCTAAACTCAAAGCACTCTGAGAATCACACCAGATCTCCACCGAGTCTTGTTTGAAACCGAACTCCTCAGCCAAACCCATTAGCCAGATAGCTTCTTTCGTAGCTTCCCCCAACGCCATGTACTCTGCCTCTGTTGTAGACAGTGCAACGACCTGTTGAAGACTCAACTTCCAACTAATTACACTTCCACCAGCGGTGAAAACATATGCTGAAATCGATCTACCTCTGTCCAGATCCGACGAAAAATCAGAATCACAGAAACCTTCAACCTTAAACTCCTTGTTCTTCCTGAATACAATCTTTAGATCCAGAGTACCCTTCAAATATCTTCGTACCCACTTCACTGCCGACCAGTGAAGCATACTCGGCTTGCTCATAAACCTACTCACTAGGCCAACAGCATATGCTAGATCACACCTAGTTCCCAACATCGCATACATGATACTTCCGATAGCATTAGCATATGGAATATCATCCATAATTGTCTCAGCTTCATTATCTTTGACAGCAGACAACTTAAAATGCGAACCTATAGGTGTTGAAACAGATCTAGAATCCATATTGAATACCTGAAGAATCTTCTTGATATACCCGGATTGAGACAAAGTAAGAACTCCACCTTCACGATCCCTCTCAATATCCATACCAAGAATTCTTCTTGCAGCTCCTAGGTTTTTCATCTCAAACCTACTGCTCAACAGATCTTTCACAGTCTGTATCTCTTTCATGTCCTTTGAAGCAATTAACATGTCATCAACATACAAGAGTAGGTAGATAAAACACTTATGTTTACTCTCCTTTATGTAGACACAGTGATCAACATCGCTCCTTTTGAACCCATGACTAACCACAAATTGATCAAAACACTTGTTCCACAGCCTTGGAGCTTGCTTTAGTCCGTACAGTGCTCTTTCCAACAAGCAAACATAGTCCTCTTTACCTTTAACCACAAAACCTTCTGGTTGTTCCATATAGATCTCCTCTTCAAGAAAACCATGAAGAAACGCAGTCTTAACATCAAGCTGCTCCAGTTCCAGATCTAAATTTGCAACAATAGATAGAAGAAACCTGATAGAAACATGTTTCACTACTGGTGAAAACACATCCTGATAATCAATACCCTCTCTCTGAGAATATCCTTTGGCTACCAACCTGGCCTTATATCTCGGTTCTTCTACTCCTGGTATACCCGGCTTTAACTTGAATACCCACTTGCAGCCAATAACTTTTCTTCCTTTGGGTCTCTTAACCAACCTCCAGGTTTTGTTCTTTTCTAGAGAAACCATCTCTTCATTCATACCTCCATTCCAAAATGTTTTATCCCTACTTTTAACAGCTTCCTGATAGTCCCTTGGTTCTTCAGAACTCATATCAACAGCAGCTATTAAGGCAAAACTTGCCAAATCATAATCATTGAAACGTTCAGGCAGCTTTGTTACTCTTCTAGTCCGATCTCGAACCAACTGATAATCATTATGAGGTATATCATCTGATTCTGAATCTCCAACAACTCCACCTGAAGATGAACCTTCACCTTGATCTTCAGAAGCCGGAACTGTCAATTCAGATGGAAGGTGTCGATCACCACCAGTAGGTGTGTCGATCGACACCTTCTCTGCGACCCTGTGTCGACTGACACCAATAGGTGTGTCGATCGACACAGTCTCTGGACTCGGGTTCTCCAGCGCTGTTTCTGACGCAGAAACTCCTTCTTTTAAGTCTTTGAACACTTTATCTTCAACAAATACTACATTCCTGCTTATCGTACATCTTTCTTCATCCAGGAGCCACTCCTTGTACCCTTTGAGTCCTTCTGGATAGCTTATGAAAATTCCCTTCATAGCTCTTGGTTTTAACTTCCCATGATCCACATGCACATAGACCAATGACCCAAATCTTCTAAGAAGCTTATAACCAGACTTTCTTCCCAGCCATAGTTCTTCAGGAATATTGCCATCTAAGGCCGATGAGGGACTTCTATTTATTTGGTACACAGCTGTGCTAACCGCCTCAGCCCAGAATTCTTCTCCTAAGCCACTCTCATCATGAATACAACGCACTTTCTCCATTATTGTTCGATTCATGCGTTCAGCTACTCCATTCTGCTGTGGAGTATATGCACATTTCCTGTGCCTCTCAATCCCATGCTGCTTGCAAAACTCATTGAAATCCTTGTTCACAAATTCCAACCCGTTGTCTGTTCTCAGACACTTCACCTTCTTGCTGACTTGATTCTCAACCAGCTTCCTCCATTCACAAAACTTTGTGAAGGCTTCACTCTTAGTAGACAAGAAGAATACCCACACTTTTCTAGTGTAATCATCAATGATAAACAGAAAATACTGTTTACCAGACAAACTTTGAGTAACCGATGGAGATCCCCAAAGATCTGAATGAACATACTTCAGTGCTTCCCCAGAATTGTGCTTCCCAACGTTGAAGCTCAGCTTCTTATGCTTTCCCATTACACAACTCTCACAGAAATCCATCTCTCCAATTCTCCTCTTGTCAATGATGCCCCTTTTTGCGAGGATCATCAGATTCTTCATGCTCATGTGTCCCAACCTTCTATGCCACAATATTGTTTCATCGCAGGCAGGTTTCCTGGAAACACTAATGTTTGACTGTCCTGTCACAGTCTCTCCATCAAGCAAATAGAACGAACCACACAGTGAACCTTGAAGACCCATCTTCCCGTTCTTATAGAACCTTGTCTTTCCTTTGCCTCCAACATGATCAAACCCAAGCTTATCTAATGTACTTGTAGATATTAAATTTCTCTTCAGCTTAGGAATATACCTGACATTTGTCAATGTCTTCACCGTGCTGCCATATGACTTGATATTGATAGTTACTATTCCTTTAACCTCAACGGAATAGTCGTCTCCCAGTAGCACTTGTCCAGAGTTGAGCTCCTCGAACTTATCAAACCAGTCTCTCCTTGAGGTCATGTGATATGAACAACCCGAATCAGTCACTCACCTCTCATGATGCCAGCTTTCTGAGACTGTTAATGCATCAACTCCTGCTGATTGATCAATGACCATTGCTGCCTCGCCATCATCATCATTTCCCATGCTCTTTTTCCTAGCAAAACAATCAACCTTCTTATGTCCTTCCTTCTTGCAGTACCAGCAGGTGATTCTTGATCCCGATTTCGACCTGCTTCTGCTTCTATCACCGGAGTTCTTCTGACTCGTATCGGACTGTCTCCCATGAGCCACATATGCTTCACCAGCTTTATGAGAAGTTGATATTCCTTGTGCCTTGAGCTCAGTCTCCTTAGATCTCGCTGCATTTATCATATCATCAATAGAGATAGATTCTCTACCATACTTCAGTGTCTCCTTCATGGAGTCATACTGTGATGGCAAGGAACTGAGCAATAGAATTGCCTGCACCTCATCCGAAACTGTAACCTTCACACTAGCCAACTCTGAAATAGTCTTCAAGAAGTCATCGACATTCTGATCGATTGACTTTGATCCATCCATCTTAAATGTATAAAACTGATACAAAAGATGAATTCTACTAGGTAGAGTTTTGGTATTATATAACCTTTCTAGTGCAGCCCAAAGATCACGTGCTGTTGTGCACTCCTCTGTTTTCCTGAGGACATGATCTCCTAGATGGAGAGTCAACATGTTCATAGCATTCTCAGCTCGTTCCTCTGTCTTAACTTCTTCTTCTTGAAGTCTTTCTGCGAAATCCTCTTCAGACTCGTCCTTTTTCTTCACCAAACTTTTAGGCTCTTTTGCAGGTATTGATAGTTCATCCTTCAAACCTGCAAGTGAAATTTGAGCCATCATCCTTCTTTTCCACAAGGAGAAATCTCCTTGACCATCGAAAACAGCCATCTTCATCTTCGAAGTCTTCTTAGAATCCATCACGCCTTAATTCTTCTCTGTTCAGAGACGGTGTCGGTCGACACTAAACTGGTGTCGGTCGACACTAAAACCTGACGCTTGATTCTGAGCTCGCCGCCGATGCCTCTAACCTAGCAACCGACCACACAATCAAGAAACCCTGGAAACCACCGCCGATCTTCTCTGCCCTTGCTCCCGAAACCAGTAAATCTGGCTCTGATACTAATTAAAGAGAATTGAACCTCTCTTCTGTGCAGAATATTAGTTTGTTCTTGAGCAATAAAGTAAAGACACAGAGATTTAACGAGTTCAGATCATGATGTGTGATCCTAGGTCTCGGCCTGGAGTTTTTCCAGTAATCCACTATATCACAGATTACAAGCTTTTAGGTTTCTCTCTGCCTCCTTCTAAAACCCTAGAGGAGATCAGAAATTTTGTGTTAACCCTAATTCCCCACATGCTTAGCTTTATATACTAAGTCAATTACAAAGATAAGAAGGTTTAAACCTAACCGAAGCCCAAAGAAAACAAACCCGTTTCCTAATGACTACCCTGTCGCGGGCCAAGTTATAACTCAATGATTTTCATCACCAAAGCCCAACACTTAGAGCTGTGGATACGGGTGCCAAAGATATGTTTTTGTTTAAGGTTTCGGTGATATTGGGAAAACGTATTTATGGAATTTGTTAGGAGTCGCATTGGGATCAAATTATGACATCTCGATTTCTGGTATATAGTGGTGTATGGAGAGAAGCTTAAGTGAATTTATTTGGCTGCCTATGTCACCAATGTGCATTTACTTTTCCGGTTACACATCCAGAGAGTACTCCAGAGTTAAGTGTGCTTAAGCTGGAGTAGTAAATGATGGGTGACCTACTTAGAAGTGATTCATGATACCATGAGAGAGGAATAAACACTGAGAACAGTCATATGGTGATGCATAATCAGTAAAATTTCCTGTTGTTCCTAATGCGAGTAAAGTGGAGATTGTTTTGGCTACTTTAATTTCATCGTTTCTTTGGTTCGGTTGCAAAATGTTGGAGCTTACACGACAATTATGTCTTAACTCTAGAGATAATAGATGTGATATGCTTAAGCTCACTGCTTTCTCTAAATGATATGTTGATCATAGATTGTGAAGATCGTGTCAAAATGATCGTATTTGAAGTTTATGAACAGTCATTTGCCATGAACAATGATCCTATATATAATTTTCAATAGATGATACTTACGCTACGAAATTGTGATATAGACATAATAAACGACTTTATGCTCTTGAAATTACCATGTAGATATTATTTTATTTTGGTAATAGCTGTGATCTCTAGAATTTTTTTTATTTATTTATTTACCAGGTAAAAAGAAATTTATCCAAGTTGTGATAGTATTGATGCAACAGATTGAGAGCATATGTAATGAGGCATCCAAAATGCCATCAGAGAGTGTTGAATCATCCGACCAAAATGATCTAGTAATATGATCTATATATATGAGTGTTAGAATAGTGTCAAGGTTTCTGGATTACCAAATCAAGAGCTGGGTTCGAAAGTTGATACACATATCATGATGCTAAGAAACATTGATCTTTCTGGAGACTTATGTAACGGTACGAAGTTGGCTAATTATGTCATTAGGGTTGGGGTGATAACTGGTGATAAAGTTGGAAAAAAGATCCTTATGCCTAGGATATTTCTATCACCAATTTGTAGGAAATTTTTTTAAAGGATGGGACGCAAACAATTTCTAATCACTGTAGCTTTTACCATGACTATAAACAGATCTTGTTGACAATGATGCCAAAGATAGACGCTGGTGAAAGTGTATCTACCAAAATCTGTGTTTACTGACAGTCAATTGTATGTGGCAGCTTCGAGGGTGACAAGCAAGTTTGAAGATCCTGATCACTGATAAAGATGGTAGGCTACAACGTCAAACACTCAATATTGTCTATAACGAAGTGTTCCAAAATCTTTAAGTTTCAGATAGTGATTATGGTGATTTTGTTTATTTTTTTCAAATTTTTTTTTGGGTATATTTGAATTGTGTGCTCGAATAAATTGTCTTTGAGATTCTTTATTGTGGAGTTTTTTTTTTGGTTTTCTTGTCAGCAAGGACAACCGCAGTGTTTAACCATGGTCCATATAACTCAAGACCCGAGTTAAGCTGCTTTACTGGGAGCACTCTGTGCAACAGCTCTACAAAACTAACGACGAAGAGGAGCCAGCGCCAGCGCCATACTATATTAATTGTATATAAGATAAATTGATTGGAAAAAACGAGATCAATGTGTCAAATTGTATGGGATTAATTTCAGAAATTTCAGAGAGATGTTAACAATTATGATTTCATGTCAAGTAAACTCATAAGGCATATCAAAATAATGTATCGTAAATTAATAAGTCTATGTAACCTATTCTAAGATTTTAAAAACCATTTTAATATAAAATTTGTGAACTTTTGAAATTTGAAATGTTAGGATATTAATAGTATTTCAGAAAATATGATTCTTTAGAATTATTAATTTTCTATTCCAGTAAAAAAGAATTGAGATAGGATACCCAAAATGTGATGGTCAAATATAAAATACTTTACCATAGTAACATTTTTGTTAAAAGGTATTTAGCATATTACCTTTTTTTTTTTTTGGAACACAACTTTCATTAAATCAATTATTACCTTTATAAACAATTATGTTTTTGACCAAAAAAGGATCAATGTAAAATTGTATGGGACTAAGTTCAGAAAAAAAAAAAAAATCATTTAATATTTCAAGACAAGTCAATTCAAATATCTATGTTTCGATTTGTGTATAACAATAATAGAAAGCGAAACTTATGTCTTTGTATTGAGATATGTTACCATTAACTCGTTTCTTATTAGTTATTACCACGAATAGTCTTATCAGTGCTAGGCTCCTTAATTGATAAAGCAATATAGTCCATGCTTGTTATATATATATATATATCACTCGTAGCACTAAAAAAAAATATCACCTGAAAGATTATCAATTATCTTTTTAAATAAAATATAACGAAAGACAAAACACAAAATGCAACCCAATTGTCCAACTATTGGTCCTCAATGTGAATATTGTGACTGTTCAGGTAGTGGATGCCAGTCTCACTTTCCAGGTAATGTTTCATCTCCTTTTTATAACATGTCGGCTCATACTAATCTACCAATGAATTTAATACGTCATAACATAGATTGAGTTGCTAATTGTATTCCAAGTCGAGTTAAATTTCATTTGGAATAGTAAGTTTATTGTATACAATTTTAGCAAAACAAATTGACGGCATATAATAACAATAATAGTCTTGGCCAAAAAAAAGAATTAGTCAAAACTACGAACGGTAAATCACTATTTGTAATTTTGTAATTCATGATTTTAATTTTAGAAAAAACTATCATATATGAAATTGAATTTACTATATATAAGTTTTGATAATATATACAATATATATATATATATATATTGATCTAGTAAAAAAAATGTTATCATTTCTCCTTATTCTTTCCGTGTTCAACTTCGATTTCAGTTTAGTAACAGTATTTCAATTTATAAGCAACTTGATTTAGTTTTCAAATGAGTAACTCTCAAATAGATTTAGATAATATAGAATAGATATATTTAAAGCAGTTATCCTAGTCATTAATAATATGATTACTTTCTATTAAATAAATATGAAAATTTACTTATTGATAAAAAGGTTTTTTAAAAAAAAAAAAATTATCTTCTTGGTATAAACTTTGAAGACCAAAAGAAGTTGATCGTTTTAACAAAATATGTCTGCTGTTTTAAGAGAATTGGATTCGAGACCTAGTGCAGAAACCCTAATTGACCGAATATGTTTCTACAAACATTAATACCACAGATAGTACCAAAGAGTAAATATTTGTAGTAAATATGTGTAGGAATGAAGGTGGAGTGGCCAGAGTTAAGAGGAGTAAGTGGAATCGAAGCAAAGAAAAAGATAGAAAGGGATAATCCACATGTGACTGCTTTTATATATCCTCAAGGTGTTGTTTATCTACCAGCCATCAATTGTTGTAACCGTGTTGTTCTCTATGTTCCAAGCAACAATTGCCCGAACGGCCCGGTCCTCAATCGTCCCATTATCGGATGATCTATTATGTGTTGTTGTTCCTTTTTCACAATTCAGTTTTATGTTAAAATTCAATAAGTTTTACAACTATTTCTTATTTTCAAGTATTCTCCTGAATAAAATAGAAACTATAAGAACTACTCCTATTATACAATCTCGTGTATCATCAAGTTTATATGTTTCTTTTACTGTATTTTGATTGATAACAATTTTTTTAATTCTCATCTATTATCGATTTATATTTTTTTTTATTTACCATTGTTTCTACATTATGTATTCTTTTTAAAAAAAATCGAGATGAAGATTCTAGCTTTTTTTATATGCGACCGTAAAATAATTTCATTTTGGATTATTCTAGAATTTATAAGACGTATAAAAAATATGAAGCAAGAACTACAAAAAAATGTTGTCAAGATAGCATTTGAAAATAGCGTTCTGTACGTTTCTGCTATCTTTGATATAGCTTGTGGTTTATGATAGCGTTTCAAAATGGGAATGCATCAATGTTCGAAAACGCGGCCGTGGTGGCCGATTAGGCGGCGGAAATGCGGTCGGCGGTAAGAAACCGTGGCGATTTTACTATAATCGGTTTAAAAAGCGGATAGTTACGAAAAACTCAAAAATCTGTTCATTTTAACATATAAATTGAACATTTTATACTAAATCTATGAGAATTGAGCCCAAACAAGAAGGAAAACGAAGAAAAAAAGATGGAAAGAAAAAAAATTAAGTATCCGCCAGACAAATATGCAGAGAGAAGAATAACCTAGTGAAGAAGATGAAAGGTTAGTTACTGATTTACCCTTCATTAAAGGTAAACTTAAAAAAATAACAAAAAATGCCTTTGTCATAGTTCGAACCCGGACTTCTAAATTTAATATAAGAGCTTTAGCCACTAAACCACCTTGTCTTTTTGATAGTGTTTACCAAATTTATTAAGTATAACCAATAAAATCGATGATAGCCTTGAAATTAAATCCCGATTACTCCCCGATTAATCACCGATTTTTTGTTAACTCGCTAGGCCCAGACTCCCCGCCCGACTCGCGCCTAACGCAATTTCGAACCTTGGAATGCATCTTACATAGCAGTTGCATGGTTTAAACGCTATATAGTTAACGCCTAAAAATATTTATTTTGGCCGCCTTAGTAAAAAAGTATGAGCGCCAGTCTCCTTCTCTGCTTAAGCTTCAAGAGACACAAGAAAACAATAGAGATGATACGCAGACAGCTGACGAATTGATGTTAAACGAGGTTGTTTTCTTGAATGAGAAGAAAGTTTTTCCAAGTTCGAATGAAACCAACAATAGCGATGAACACATCTGGTACTTGGATAATGGTGCTAGCAACCATATGACGGGCGATCGAAGATACTTTACAAGTATTGATAAGACGATAACAGGCAAGGTTCGTTTTAGAGATGACTCCCGCGTTGACATAAAAGGAAAATGATTTATTTCCATTTATGATCTGAATAGTGAACCAAGAACTGTGGGCGATGTATACTACATTCCTGACTTTAGAAGCAACATCATCAGTCTCAGGCAAGCTACTTAATCAGGTTGTGACATACGAATGAAGGGAATAAAGCTCACAATGCATGATAAAGATGGAAAACAGATCGTGGAGGCAGAGAGATCTCGAAACCGTTTGTACAAGGTACGATTGGGAATCACAAACACATCGTGCCTACACCTCTCCACCATAAGCGAATCCAGCAGGTGGCATGCGCGAATGGGACACATCAACTTCGAGACAATGAAATTGATGTTGCGATATTAACTCGTGCAAGGAGTTCCTCAAGTTACTCTGGAGAAGGAAATTTGTGGCTCCTGCTTGCTCGGAAATCAGACTCGACAAGTCTTTCCGCAAGCAACGACGTATCGCTCTGCCACCATCCTTGAGCTCATACACTGTGACGGCCCCGGACCGGAATAGATACGCCCCGGACACACGGCCAATCAAACAAGAACACCAAGTCCGGCCGCGTACCAAAAGTCGGGGTTGAACGGATGGTCCGGCCCGTCTCAAAGGTCATCGTGCTTAAGGCCAGTCCTTCTATTCAACACCGACCCCCACCACCGAAGATCAAGGCTTGCCAACCCATCTCTCCGACAGCACGTTGTGAACATGTTCGGACTAACAATTCATATGAGCGGAAGAAAATCTTATAATACCTAAGTGCAAGAGGTTTTATCAAAAGATCCTTCATATTCCTTAACATAACTGATTTTACAACCGAGTTTTTAAAACTTCAAACCAAACATTTTACACATCCATCCATGGATCGTAAGCCTAAAACCGCTATACCACAAACCAAAAAAAGTACTTCTTTCTTAGTAAAATTTACAAGACACATTTTAAAAAGTTTGACAAGTAGTCCGAGCTTTAAGACGTCCATCGCTATCCGATCACTTCAAAGGGTTCCTGCAAGGACATGGGGAAAAGAAATGGGGTAAGTAATCTAAGATTACTTAGTGAGCTTTCAGGACTCACTAAAACGTCAGAAACCAATCAACCCAAACATAAACACAGAACACACAATCATGCAACAACATAGCCGAAGCACAAGCAAAATAGCCGAAGCATGCATCTTATATCTATATGACCAACTCAACTATTCTTTCACGCGTGGGCAATAGAGATATCATCAAGTGCGGTGTATTTCCCCCACCAAAGATTCCGGACTTGGTAGCCTTGTTTCCCAAGCCGGAATATGCTAACCGAGTGCCCACTCAGGGATCACCCTCGGCAAGCTCACCCTGTCGGGTCTTCCCACTTCTCTGTCCTTCGATACTGTGAGGAACAAACCATATGGAAATACATGCACACCGCCACTGAACCGACCAACGGTCCCGCCGTTCCGCTGAGGAGATAGGTTCACGACAAAATCCACGAAGGATACTAACCGCCTATCTCTCTCCCGGAACCACCAAAACCAAACCACATCAAGTGTCCTCCCGACACATCACCAAGACCCCATCGTTCTTCACCACATCATTCTCATCACACCAATCACCAAAGACTCCAATCCACCGAACCGCATCCACCAATCCACAATCGAACTTGGCATACTTAGTGTATATATAAGGGTCGTGCATGGACCTACAGTCTCTACAGCCCTTATACAACAACTTGCCCATAACTAGGAATAGTAAAGGAACGTGCAATGGACCCACGGTCTCTACAGCCCTTATACTACCTTCGCCATGGACTACCAAACCACCAAACATTGCATATCCTCTATTCAACATATCAATCGCTCACACACCATAACATATACCACTTTACTTACTTCCATCTTCCACCATCTCATCTCATCACCCGCAGCTCCTACATACCGGATGATGATTATACTTCACCATGGTATCCCTGCAAGAAACATTAGTCGTGATACCATGGGAAGTTCTGCAAGTTAGTCCACACACAAAACCAAACCAAACTTAATCTTAAACCGCTAAAGCGATTGAGACTAGGATGATTCGAACCACAACAAAGCAAGAATATAATACCATCTACACAGAACAATCTTAACACATCATGCAGGCAAGCATAACACCATCTACACCGATCAATCCTAATACATCACGCAGACAAGCATAATCCCACAAGCAACAACAATCATGAATTCAACAACATAGAGAAGAGAAGAAGATTCCTTTGTGTGCTCTGAGTTAGGCTACCACGCACGCCCATCCAACTTGGGAACAATACGGTGCAGCGTAAGTCAGGACACACACCGGGCTACCAAAGAAGCTGAAAACCCACCAAACACAAAGAGAAGGAGAAGCACCACGCGAACAAGCTAAAGATCGAACACCACTCCTATGCACCGAGCTAACACCACTCCTTCACACTCACTCTCTACCTCTGTCAACACGTCAACTGAAGATTCTAAGGAAGATTTGGTCACTTGGAATGGAGAAAGAGCCAAACTGAAAGAAGATGGATCTTTTAATGATTTTATAAGCAAGAAGGAAGAGGTCTTCATACTGCTCTGTCTTCCACCTCGCCTCTTAGCTTCACTGAGTCAACAAACCAACTTCTAGGTTGCCAGAAATCGAAGCCTCAAAGCTCCATTTGTCACACATGCTATGTTCTTAATTATCTATCTCTTAGAAATCATTTTCTTTTCCAAGCGGTGGCATCAACACCTGGGTGCTTATTCATACACTCTAAGCTTCCTGAGTCACTACCAGATGTCAAGAAAAGCTGAGACAGAAGCTTGCACAAGAAATCTCCTCTCTTGAATTTCCTTGATCACATTTTCTCCTTTCTCGCAAGTCTTCAATGCAAAATGTATATCTTGTGATTCCCCCATACAAATAATGCTCTGATTGATTCTGAAGCTTCATATGACTGTCTTGTATGTCTCCATAAATTTCAGAATTTTCTGATGAGAATGGCCTGACCTTTTGAATTAAATCGCTCGAACTGTCTCCTTTCAGACCTATCGTAAAACTTGATGCATAACTCATAATCCATCTGCTCGAAAATCACTATGCTTCGCCTTATGCCTTCCTCTGTGTGTCTACTACACCTCCAAAGAGTTTCAGAATTTTTGAATAGCTATTCCCCTCCTTTTTGGATTTAATTGCTCGATTGGTCTGCTTTTCCGAAAATCTGACTTCGTCGAATTTTCTGTGTCGCTACAGAATTTCTCTCTGCACAAATCCTTTTGAAATGGCTTCCTCCATGTCTTGGTCAACTACGCTTCAAAGGGCAGAAGTTTTAAAATTATCCTTCGCAGTCATCAAAAATTATTCCTCTTCGTAGTCATCGGATGACTTAGACTGGGGTATTACTTAGACGGTGATCTCTGTGGTCCCATAACACCGAGTACGGCAGCTGGGAACAAATACATCTTTGTTCTCATAGATGACCATTCTCGGTATATGTGGACAGTCTTGCTTAAAGAGAAGAGTAATGCATTAGAAAAATTCACCAAGTTCACGAGTTTGGTAGAAAAGGAGCATGGTGCAAGAGTCAAAACTTTCCGGACAGATCGTGGAGGAGAGTTCTTCTCGGAAGAGTTTAACTCGTTCTGTGACAAAAGTGGAATAAAACGCCATCTCACTGCACCATACACGCCACAACAGAACAGAGTGGTGGAGATAAGGAACAGAACGTTGATTGAGATGACAAGGAGCATCATGGAGCACATGCGTGTCCCAAATTATATGTGGGGAGAAGCAATGAGACATGCCACATACCTTTTGAATCGAATAGACACGAGATCATTCAAAAACTCAACCCCATACGAGACGTTAAGGAACAAGAAACCAAACATTGAGCACCTCAGAGTATTTGGTTGTATTGGATATGCAAAGGTTGACAAACCACATTTAAAGAAGCTTGAGGATCGATCGCGTATGCTTGTTCATTTGGGAACAGAACCGGGTTCTAAAGCCTATCGTTTATTGGATCCACAAACGCGGAGGATAGTGGTGAGCAGAGATGTAGTTTTCGATGAAACAAATGGATGAAATTGGAGTTACACCAACCCAGAACTAGACAGTAACAGGAACTTCAGTCTTGTATTGTGAGAATTCGGTAACCGCGACATTGAAGAAGGAAGAGAAAACTTTAAACCAGATCAAGTTGTCAATGAAACTGGAGATACAAATGCCAACGAGAATCAACATGAGAAAGATACTGATCAAAATGAAGAAGGAGAAGTCTGTGATCAATCTTCTCCCATTCTGAGACGTTCGCAGAGGCAGAGTGTCAAGCCAGCATATCTCAATGATTATGTGCTGTTTGCACTTGAAGAAGCAGAAACACTTCTCTTGAGTTTGAATGACGAGCCAAGAAACTTTTGGGAAGCAAAGGACTCGAAAGAATGGACACTTGCTTGTGAAGATGAGATCCATTCCATCAAGAAAAACGGTATGTGGAGTCTTACTGACTTACCGAGAGGAGTTAAACCTATTGGACTCAAGTGGGTATTCAAGCTCAAGAAAAACTCAGATGGAAGCATTAATAAATACAAAGCGTGGCAGGTAGCAAAAGGGTATGTGCAACAATATGGAGTAGATTTTGAAGAGGTCTTCGCACCAGTGGCTCGAATTGAGACAATCCGTCTTTTGTTCAACCTGGCAGCTTCAAACGGTTGCGACATTCACCATCTTGATGTCAAGACAGCGTTTCTTCATGGAGAACTAAAAGAAACTGTCTATGTCACACAACCAGGAGGCTTTGAGATCAAAGGTAGCGAAGAAAAGGTTTACAAACTCCATAAAGCTTTGTATGGACTAAGGCAAGCACCAGGAGCTTGGAACAATAAGTTAAATCAGATCTTGATGGAGCTTAAGTTCTACAAATGATCAAAGGAACCATCTGTATATCGAAAGGTAGTAAACAATGATCTCCTGGTAATAGCCGCGTACGTTGACGATCTATTTGTCACAGGAACAAGTCTGAATGTGCTTAGTGAGTTCAAGAAGGAGATGTCATCAGAGTTTGAGATGAGCGATTTTGGGAGATTAACGTACTATCTCGGAATTGAAGTCCTTAAGCACGATGGAGGAATAGTGCTAAACCAGAAATGTTATGCTCAAAAGATACTTGAAGAGGCAGGAATGAAGGACTGTAATCCAACACATACGCCAATGGAAGCTGGAAAAAAATTCTCTAAGGTGGAACATGACAAAGAGATTGATGTCATCATGCGAGGCCGAGTTTATGGCAGGAACAGAGGCAGCGAAGCAAGCTATTTGGCTCCAAGAGTTGTTGAGTGAGATCACTGGTTCACCAAGGTCAAAGGCTCTGATTCGGATAGACAATCAGTCTACGATAGCATTGACAAAGAATCCTGTGTTTCATGGTCGTAGCAAGCGGATTCATTCTCGGTTTCACTTCATAAGAGAGTGCATTGATAAGGAGTAAATTGAGGTGGAGCATATCGCTGGAGCAATGCAGAAGGCGGACATCCTAACAAAAGCGTTTGGGAAGATCAAGTTCAAAGAAATGAGAGAGCTCATGGGTGTCAAAGATTTATAGGGAAAGAACTTCAAGCTTAAAGGGGAGAATGTTGACTTAAGCTTAAAGTTAACTTTCTAATTGTGATAAGATTAGGAGATTGTATCTAGGAGTTATCTAGATACAATAAAAGGAATATTTCCATTAGAGATAATGTTTAAGGAGTTATCTTAACATTAATAGATTAGGAAATATACCTTGTGTTTAGTATATAAGTAGATACCAAGGTTGTGGTATCACTTAACCTAGATTACAAGTTTGAGAGCAGCTTTAGTTTTTGAGTAAGTTTTCTAAAGCTAATAAAGAGAGCAATTCTTTATTATTGAGTTTTGAGTTCTTGGATCTTTGTTCATAAAACTATAACGTAAAGTATTTGTACCATTGTCGCAAGTTCAATATGTGGATTACTGATTATTTTTTATTGATTTGAAGGTGGGAATGATGGTTGAATGGATGGTGGCGCCTTTGATGTTATCAGATGATTAACACCGTTATTGATGATCTACCACCCGCAAATTTGGAATCCATGTATTGTGAGGAGATGGGAGTGGAGTCGTATAAGGGGCGGTCCCTGATGAAGACCCAATCCTTGATAAAGAGACTATAAGTTGCACTTACTTTTCTATTACAAACGTATATAATAGTATAGTGTTAAATCTGGTTCTCCATGCTCAAGGTCCTTCAAGATGAGCTGGTGGGACCCTAAGAAAAGGAGTCAGGTGACTGTTCGGGGACAAGGATGACTCCATTCCAGTTGTATCGGCTACTGTTCAGCTGGACGGGAAGGAAGCTGAAGATGATGGGACCGACGGCAAGGACGAAAAACTTGAAAAAGACTGTAAATTTCACTTAATAATCTGTTACAACTATACAAAATAGAAATTTTTTTTTTAATCTGGATCACGGCGTACAAGGTTGGTGAAGATGAGTTGGTGGGACACCAATGAAGGAATCTCTTCACTGTACGTGTGATGTGGATGATGTTTTGGCCGCTGGGAATGACTTTAAAGATGATGAGACTGACGACAAGGACGAAAAAACACAGGTTTACGTTTGTTCCGAATATGCGATTTTATTATGTTTCGTTCAATGTTTACTAATGTTCTTATGTCCTAGGCGGATGCGAATGTCATAGTTGAGAAGGATGCCACCAACACATGTAAGAAAACAATGATCAGGTTTGTGTTTACTCTTGTGTATTTGTTTATAGTGTACTATTATAAAGGTTGCCTAAATTTATGTTCATCTACCAGGTGGATTGTCTTAGGGGAGAAGAATGTTCCCCAACAAGTGGACGAAGGAGAGGACTAGGTATATGTCCATTTCGTTTGTGAGATACATTTAATATCTATTGCATTGAGTACTTGTAGTATACTTTGTGGAGCTGACAATATCTTTGTCTACTCGAACCAGTTTGGTGGCGTCGGTGGAGTTGGTTTTGACGTGTCTGCTCAAACCATATGTTGGTTCTCATAGTAGAGTCATGACTCATTTGCTGCAAGAGGGAATAAGGGGAATTAAAGGATGCTTGAAAGTTACTCCTCAACAAAGTGCTCACATGAAAAAATTAGTTGATGATTGCAAGGAGAAGATAAAGCGTGCAGCTCCTAAAACAGTTCCACTTCCTTCATCATCAAGGAGCACATCTAATTCTTCTCTTGACTATGATATGAGCTACAAAGTTCGTAATGCAAGTGAGTCTGATCCAAAGAAGAGAAAGGGTCCTTTGGAAAAAGCATTTAAGAATGAAGCTAGGTAGCAATGTGATGGTGAGATAGCTAGAATGTTCTACACAAGCGGTTTGTCTTTTAACCTTGCAAGAAATCCTCACTACCATAACTCTTATGTGTGTGCATCACAAATTCCAGGATATGTTCCACCCGGGTATAATGCATTGAGAACTACACTTCTTCAAAAAGAGAGAAAGAACATTGAGATTGATTTGCAGCCTTCGAAGAACATTGGAAACAAAAAATAGTGAGTATATGTAATGATGGCTGGTCAGAACCACAACGAAGGCCAATATTTAACTTAATTGCTGCAAATGAGAGTGGTCCAATGATGTTAAGGGCTGTGAATACTCACGGTGAGACAAAAACCGTGAGATGATTGCAAAGATGATCATAGAAGGCATAAAGGAGGTTGGGCATGAAAATGTGGTTCAGATAGTCACTGACAACGCTTCAAGTTGTGTAAAAGCTGGTGCACTTATTTCAGCTACGTTTCCTACTATCTTTTGGACACCATGTGTGGTTCACACCTTGAACCTTTCTTTGAAGAACATATGTGCACCATTAGAGAGCACAAGAAATAATGAAGATGTGTATGAGGCTTGTTATTGGATAAAGTCTATCAGTGAGGATGTGAATTGGATCAAGAGTACTTCATTATGAATCATGGAATGACGCTTGTAATGTTTACTGAGCATTGTGACCTTAAGCTCCTTACAATTGCGTCGACAATGTTTGTTATTTCTTTTGCTAATATAAAGATTATTTATTTTCTTAAATTTAAAGTATAAGATCATTACATTTTATTTTTTTCAGGTTTGTCTCCATAGTTGTTAAGTTAAAGAGATTCAAAAAAATAAAAACTGGTTTACAACAGTTGGTGATCAGTCCAAAATGGAGTAGAGAGAGCATCTGCAGTGAATAAAAAGATAATAGATGACTTGAATATGCATTATCTTTTACTTTGCCAATCAATAGTATGATTCGAACTGCAGATACTGACAGGCCTTCTCTCCATCTGGTTCATGAATGATGAGAAAGTATAATTCATAATGTGAAGAAGTTTATCTTCAAAAAAGAAAGAAAGCAACTTAATGAGGATTCAGTCTTTTGGAATGCAGTGAATTCTGTATTAACATCCCGTTCGAGTAAGGGTAACACTCCTCTTCATTGTATGATACTTTCTCTAAACCCCCAACTAAGTTTATAAATCTACTTTAATTTTTATTTTATTAATCAGCTCATAAATTAACTTATAACTGAAATATGTGACTATATTTGTTTTTGATTATTATAATTATTGTATGTTTTTGTTCGATGCAGATATTATAATGCAGAATGGCTTGTGGAGGAGAACAATAGAAAAGCTCCACATTAAGATTTGGAGGTTACTATAGAAAGAAAAAAATTGTATTGTGAAGTATTTTCTAAATCAAGATGAAAGAGAGAGGTTAATGGTGAATATTCTAATTTCTCTTTATGCATGGAGGATTTTGGTAGTGTTGATGTGATTCATGATAGGTTTATCCTATAACCTTTGAGATGGTGGGCAGTTCATGGATCTTCAGCACCAAAGCATCAAGCCTTAGCATTTAAGTTGCTTGGACAACCATCTCCATCCTCATGCTGTGAAAGGAATTGGAGTACTTACAAATTCATACATTCTGCAATAAGAAATAAGATTGTTCCACGAAGAGCTGCAGATTTGGTATTTGTGCACACTAACCTTCGTCTTCTATCTAGAAGGAGCTCTGCTTATAAAGAAGGTCCTCATTATATGTGGGATGTTGTGGGCGACCAATTTGATTTGTTGGATGAGATTAATCTTGGAAGGCTTGAGTTTGAAGATCTTTCTCTTGACAAACCAGAGATAGAGGCAGTTGTGTTTGATAGAATTGATGAAAATGAGTAGAACAATAATATTATTGTGACTTTAAACTTTATTCTTGTTTTGTGTTCAGTTACAAAATTATTAAGTATTGAATTTTTATTATTTAAAACTTTTTCAGTATAATTTTATTGTGGTGTTATTGTATATCTATTATATATATACGCTTCCAACACATACCAACTTCCAAAATATTTGTAAAAATCTACTTCTGCGTTTCTAAACGCTTCTGCTTCCGGGTACCTGCTTCTGATTCCATGCAGCATAGGTTATGTCTGATATCTCAGTTGATAGAGAAGTGCCAAGTTAATTTTTATGTGGGTTTATTGAGTATAATGTATTTCTTAAATATGTTACTAATTGAATCCCCTCTTACCAGGTTGTTTCCAACACATACCAGTTCCTAAATATTTGTAAAAATTTCTGTGTTTCTAAACGCTTCCGCTTCCGCGTACCCGCTTCTGATTACATGCAACATAGGTTATGTCTGACATCTCAGTTGACAAAGAGAAGTTCAAAGTTAATGTTTATACGGGATTATGGAGTATAATGTATTTCTTAAATATGTTACTAATTGAATTCCCTCTTACCAGGTTGTTCCAGACGGAACAATGAGTGTTTATTAGAATTTAGTAGGCTAGTTCAGGGGAACCGGAAGTTGGTATGGTACAGTAAGGGGACACGCATGAGGAAAACATTGAAAACACTACCAATATAGTTCCTTACAAGACAAATGAAGAGGTTAGTTAACTAATGCCCAGCTTTATGTATATTCGGTTAAGAATTTTATAGGGTGGGACAAAGTGTGAATATTTTCTGTTTGTTGTAGATTGTTGATGTTCTCCCCGAGGGTTGTTGGGGACGGATTCAGTAAATCGCACGAAAACATTGACCAACAAGGTGAGACGGGTGGAAACGAAAATGAAGATGGTACGAGAACTAGGGTACCACACCCAACAAACGCAGATGTAGTGACGGAAGGTGCATGTGGAAGTGCGAAAGAAACTGCGGTAAGTAGCAGGAATTGATAGTCAACAATAAACATTTCCGTTTCACACCGCATTGCTAAGAAATTCCGTTAAATTACATGCAGGAAATGAGTAAGCCTGGTGGAGGGATCGTGAAAGATGCTAGATCTCCATTTGGGAGGCGCGCTAGTAAATGTTCTCGGCAGGTGTACAACAAATACACACCGCCTGAAACCGACAAGAGACGTAAACAGCCGAAATGGGAAGCGAAAAACATTATGATGGACACGATATATGAGGTTAAGTGTCAGAAGCCGTCGAATATTGGGGAATATGAAGTTTGTCATCTGATATTTGGGTATAATCATTTCTCGCCCACCTTTGGAACTCGTCAAACCAATTTCTTAACTACTGTCAAGAAGCAGAAGTAAGTTGGCTTCATATACCATTCCACTTTCTTGACAGTGAAACAAAATAGTGTTCACTGGTTACTATTCTACTTTCAGGTTGTATGGTGTATTCGGGGGAGTGGTGTTGGAGAATACTTCCTTGAGTTTGTTTAAAGAAAGGATGCAGCAGCGATGTGAGGTATGTGTGTCGTGAATATTTGTAAGTCCATGTTAATTCTATCCTAATGCAGACCTAGTTTTGTACATAGCAGGTGGTGGACATGATTGTGCACTGCATCCTGGTTCACCGCGCTGAGGAAGGAGTACGGGAGATTCCTCCGAGCTGCTGATAAAGGGAGTATGTCGTTCTCTCCACTTCTCCGTTTACTGTTGGGGCCAAAACCCACTCCTCAGAGATTGTTGAACCAAGAAGCCAAACGACCATACAAGAAGACTTATCCGAACATCGAGCCAACTAGCGAATTCACTCTAACGGTGAACGAGCTAGCTGAGAACTAACAAAAAGGACATGAGAACCACTTCTGAAAACTGAAGATACCATATTCTCTTCAACAAGGTGCCAGTTTCTCCCGAGGAAAACAAGGCGCCACATTCTTTGCCTCAAGGCCGAGGCGCCGGTTTCTCCCGAAGAAAGCAAGGCGCCACATTCTTTGCCTCAAGGACAAGGCGCCACTTTCTCCTGAAGAAAGCAAGGCGCCACATTCTCCTCCATGACCAAGGCGCCACTTTCTCCCAAAAGCAAGGTGCCACAGTCTTTGCCTCAAGGCCAAGGCGCCACTTTCTCCTGAAGGAAGCAAGGCGCACATACTTTGCCTCCAAGACAAGGCGCCACTTTCTCACGAAGAAAGCAAGGCGCCACATTCTTTGCGTCAAGGCCAAGGCGCCACTTTCTCCTGAAGGAAGCAAGGTGCCACATTCTTTGCCTCAAGGACAAGGTGCCACTTTCTCCCGAAGAATGCAAGGTGCCACATTCTTTGCCTCAAGGCCAAGGCGCCACTTTTTCCATCCTCAGTCCAAGGCACCACTTTTTCCATCATCAGTCCAAGGCGCCACTTTCTCCATCTCAGTCCAAGGTGCCACTTTCTCCACCTCAGTCCAAGGTGCCACTTTCTCCATCTTCAGTCCAAGGCGCCACTCTCTCCGCCTCAGTCCAAGGCGCCACTTTCTCCATGACCGAAAATTGCAAAACAATCGCGAGGCAATCCTAGGATGTCCAGTATATGTACACATGTTTGTACTAAGTTTAAGATCATCCAATCTTGAGTATAAGAGCTTTCGCATTATAAGACACTAAGCATTTGCGAGTTTTCTTGTATTTCAACAAAATCATCTCAATAAAATCATCTTTTCAATTTCTGTCCTCGAGTTCTCATAAAATAGGATTTCTGGATCCCCACAAATTATAAGTTTTTGATTGTGTTAGTTTCCACTCTAAAATTTACCCCTTATGAGAAGCCCACGGTGGGGTGATGATGTTGATGTTGTTTACGGAAAAGTGCAATTTGATGGGCTGCATTGGGTCGCCGTATGTATTGACTTCGAGCATATGAGCATAAGCGTCCTCACTGCAACATCGCATGCACATCGATACAAAAATTGGAGGCCTCGATGCAGCCACTTTTGCAAATGTTGCCATATCTTACTCGCCAGTACGCCGGAACATTGTTGGCGTCTACCGTACCACTTGCAAAATTGTCGTTTAACCGAACGGATCTACAAATGACGTGCGAGGTGCCAGGAACGTAAATATCTATTCTAAATGTGATAATATGTGGTATAGTATAGAACTGCCATTAGTTAATAATTGCTGCATTCAACGTCCCAACAAGGTTATCTTGCTTTACCTCGATCATATTCCTTGAACTTCATGGCGCTGAACAGCTGGATATGTGTAAACATGTCAATGTTAATGTTCTGCGTACAGCCGCTATATACTATGCCATTGACGGACAAGCAGAAGTTGCATCGGCATCTGCACCGGCTTACAAAATGGCACCAGCATGATGTTGTTGTTGTATTTTGGATTTAACATTTTCCTTCTTCTATCTGATTTTTAATGTTATACTATATGCATAACACCTACGTTTTTATTTGTGGTATACTATAGTTGGATAATTTTCAGCCTGAAATATTATGTTTAACATCATCGCCATCTTTGATGGGTATTATAATGTAAAATTCGTGTTTCCCAGTCTGTGTGACAATAATAGACTGTTCTTTAAAATCAAAGTGTGTCTGTATGTCTTAAGTGTCCTTTTCGACGATCGTTAAAATTATTAAATGTATGATAAATGACAATAGTCTATTATATGTGGAAGATATATAGAGAACTTAGTAAAGTGTAGAGGAAATTGAAGGTAGTGCGCCACTAAGAGAATGTAATTTTTCAATCGAAGTTAGTTTCTGTGTCTAGGCCTCTCAGGTGTCCTTGGCAATGATCGTTGCGATTACAAAATGTATGACCTTGGTATATTCTGTGTGTAAGATATATTATAGTCTGGAGCAGTAATAACTTTCTCGACAACTTAGGAAAGTGTAGCGGAAATGGTCGTCCGTATAATTAACAGAAAAAACTCAAAGCTTCTTTGTAGCTTTCACATATTACTAAATATCCAAAATCTTTCAATCAAAGTGAGTTTGTGTGTCTCGTGTCATTCTTGATGATCTTTGAAGTTATCCTGTCTATGAAATCGGTATATTCTATTTGGACAATACAGTAGTAGAATAGAATAGAGAAAACTTGATCCGATAAGTAAGGAACGTGTAGAGAAAATGGCAGTCCATATATTTAACACAAAAATGGAGGTTCTACATAGCTTTCACATATTACAAAGCATCTTAAGCATATGTACGGATGCTACCTGGGTGTATAGGATGGTCTAAATAGTTTAGTATATCTCACTTTATGAATATACTATTCTATTTAGTAACCTACAAACCCCCAAAAAGGCAAACATAAACATTAACGCCATTGTTTTCCATTGTGTGGAACATTCAGCCAGGTCCCCAAACCCTACTGCTTCGACCCACCTCTGCCTGCCATTTCTTCTTACATAGCAATTCATATTGCGTTACAGCAAGATGCTTTGATGTGTAAGAAGAAATGGCAGGCAGAGGTGGGTCGAAGGAGTAGGGTTTGGGGACCTGGCTGAATGTTCCACACAATGGAAAACAATGGCGTTAATGTTTATGTTTGCCTTTTTGGGGGTTTGTAGGTTACTAAATAGAATAGTATATTCATAAAGTGAGATATACTATGCAGGGCTTCTTTTCATCATGCTGCAAATTGGAAGCGTAACAAATAGTTACGACTACTATACTATAATCAATCCATTCTGTAGTGAATATATTATAGTGTAGGCATTACCTTAAACTCTCCAGGAGACGATATTGTTGTCTTACGTGGCCTTCCGTGAGGCCACCTAGCTGCAGGCGGTAACAAATCACCAGACATCCCACCCCGGTTCCCCCAACATATGGAACTGGATAAATATGTTCCTCATAGCTACGCCTCCATACATCAACCGAATACCCTGTTGCAACCATTGAATTCATGGGGATTCTGGCTCGTTCTGCACATGAAATAGAATGTGAGCATGGGATACATATAATAGTTGAAACGCCCGCCACGAGCATGTTCCTTGGGGGAGGTTAACGTAGAAGCAGTTCCCATCTGGTGCTAGTACCAGGAACTCGAAATCAGTAAGCAACGATTTCTTCCACAATTATTTCAACTAGAAATCAGTGATGCCTCAAAAATTTCTTCCACAATGCTTTCAACCTTCGGCGTCATTGTCCCTTTTGCTCTCCCAACCTTCGCACACCTAATAGCCACCCAGCTCATAATTGTTGTGCAAATATATACGAACATGGATATAAATGTGAATTCAAAACCGCATTCCAAGACTTAGCTATATTTGAATACATAATGTTAAACCGGAGCCCTTTGAAATGTGCATGTGTCTAATGTTTGAATCCTGCAAAACAAAACCACAATGTAACACAATAAACAAAGTAAAACCTAGGGATATAGATGTAGTAAGTGTTATACGTCAGCTATGTCGACAAGATAAGCAGCACATCCAGGACGCAACCGTTGGATGGCAAAAAAAATTTTCTTTGAAGTCGGACATAGTGAACGCTCTTGCCGCCGTCCTCACTAAGGCTTCAAGTCTTTTATCCTTGAAACATGATCTGATGTTGCACCAAAGGTGTACTGTGCATGCTGCATGGTGAGCAAGAGGGTAAACAGGTTTGACATATTGTTGCTGGTCGGGGTAAATCCATATCTTGACAATCGTTTATACTATATTATACACATAGTATGCAAGATGTTATATTAAAATGGTATTATATAGGTACAGGATAAATAGTAGAGTTCACTTACCTTCCGAATTCCATTATATATGCTGCCATGACGCTCCAACACGAAAACCAGGTCTTCTGTATCCTCAACAATTAGAAGAATCCTCCAAAAGAACCACTCCCAGGAATCGTCATTCTCCCGTCAACAACTCCAAATGCAATCGAGAATATTTGGAAATTCCCATCCTGGGCACATGGAGAGATAAGCCAGCCTTCAAAAATACTTTTCAGAATTGTGCCATCGAAGACAATGACCCTGAGCATGAAAGGTAACCACTCATAGATGCACCAAATGCTAGAAAACAAAAAATTGAAAATCATTCCCCGAGATGGATCTTCCACGTTGTGAAGCATACATATGGTCCCAGGATTGGCAGTTTGATAAAAGCCCAAATATGCTGGCAGCAACGCGTCACTTCCGGCCACCGACCCTAACGAGTTTTCCATTGCTACTTCTTGGGATCTCCATGATTTCCAGTATTAGACGTTGACATGGAGGTCGTCTAGGAGAATTTTCCTTATAACGAGAGGATGTGTGCCCTTTTTTATTCCAACAAAACGGCTTTGCATAATCTCTCGATGACCTGTGTTTTGAACAATCAATGGTAGTTTCTACGATAATCCACATTGCATGTGTGATGTAGTGTAGCTTGCCTGATTTGGAAATTTCAAGTTCCATCAATCGCAGTAGTGTATATTGCACGAAAATGCATACGAGGACGAAAATGGAATTTTCGATTGATCGCCTGAATGGCAATCTTGATCTTGAAGTCAGTCTTTGACTTGAAAACTCTCCCCATGAACAAGTTATCCCCTTCATATACGACATCGGCCAAAGTTGCGTCCATCCCGTTAAATGCACAGTGAATAAGTTGTCTACTTGCGTGATATATACTGGCTAATAGAATATTATGTAACAACTATGTGAAATAGTATTGTAAATTAAAACGAGTAAGTAATAGCTTAGACATCTTGATTTACTAATAGCTTCAGTCACTACAAACACATGAACCAGTTAAATTCATAGAACATAATTGTATGATAAAACTGTGTGAAATAGTATATACGTGTAACTGGAGTAATAGTATAGACAAATGAATCAACTAAATAGTATAGTACACTGCATGTAAAAGTACGTCCCTCACCGTCTAAATCTCCATTATCGGAAACAGACGGTGCATCCCTTCCAAACAGACTTGGATCGTCGCTTAGATCTGAGACTGGGGAAAACCGGAACACTGCATCCTTTGTTGTTGTTGTCCGACTCCTCAGTAACTTCAGCTACTTTCCCCTTCCCATTTTCACTACCCTGTGTTTGTGGACTTGCCCGACGAATCGCCTCTTTGTAGTCGTGTATTGTTATTACACTTGACCTATATGGAATAGACAAGGCTGTTATCTTGTTCGGTACTACATTTTGTGTGGCTAGTGCGACGGGGCATTATAGCAGTGACAAGCCAAATTCATGCCACTCATTTTCTGTTTTCTCCGCCGATGTGTCACTGTCGTTGGCCGTATCTCTTCTCAGCTTCTCCAGAACTTTATATGTCGGTTGGATAGGGATCAGAAAGGTGTTTGGATTCCGTTTATCATTTAGGAAACCGTGATGCATAGGTTCACCCTCAATTTTCTGCCTCATCTGGACGAAAATTTCAACGTCTTCGTCCTCCTTAATGTCCTGTGTTGACTCAGCAGACTCATCTATTTCCATCTATTCCGGGTATTGGTAGGTTAGTTTCATGGATGTGTTTGTGCCCTGAAGGCTGAGGCGCTCTTTAACTATCGCCACCAAATACGTGTACTATAGACCCAATCACAACTAGATGTATGTATTTGGATCATCCACCACATTATCAAAAACCCATTGTTGAAAACTAAACTTGATTTTGGATCAAGTTAAATCATGGGCCAAATCCAAAACAACTTGATCCAATTTCTAGAAGATCACTTAAAAATATCTAATCACTCCACCTCCTTAAACAAAAAAATCTAGATATTCATATGGAATTATCTAGATAATTAAGAATAAAATAATATAGATATTATGAAAGAATTCTCTAGATTTTAGATTATAATATGTAAGATATTTTGTAATGTGGAGGCTATAAATACCTCCACCCCCTTCTCATTTGTAACCAAGTTAAAATCAAGGAATATAAAGCTTTCTACTAAGTCTTCCTTTCAACATTTCTTCTCTTCCAAATTTTCTTAAATACTTTCTCCATCACCTCTAAAATAATTTCCTTTCCAACAAAGTGGTATCAGAGCTAGTTATTTCTCTTAAAGATGTCAAACAATGGTGTTCCCTTCCAAGTCCCAATGCTCACAAAGAGCAACTATGACAATTGGAGTTTAAGGATGATGGCTATCCTAGGAGCACATGATGTGTGGGAGATAGTCGAGAAGGGTTCATTGAACCGGAGAATGATGGTGGGTTATCTCAAACTCAAAGGGATGGTTTGAGAGACTCAAGGAAGAGAGACAAGAAGGCTCTCTGTCTAATCTATCAAGGATTAGATGAAGACACATTCGAGAAGGTCGCAGGAGCAAAGTCGGCCAAAGAAGCATGGGAGAAGCTTCAAACTTCTTACAAAGGAGCTGAACAAGTTAAGAAGGTACGTCTTCAAACTTTAAGAGGAGAATTTGAAGCCTTGCATATGAAGGAAGGTGAACTCATCTCTGATTACTTCTCAAGAGTCTTAACGGTTACTAATAACCTAAAAAGAAATGGTGAGAAGTTAGATGAGGTGAGAATCATGGAGAAAGTTCTTAGATCGTTGGATTCAAAATTTGAGCATATTGTCACGGTGATTGAAGAGACAAAAGACTTGGAGACTATGACGATGGAGCAACTTCTTGGATCACTGCAAGCATATGAAGAAAAGAAGAAGAAAAAGGAAGACATCACAGAGCAAGTACTCAAGATGCGGATTGATACTAAAGAAGAAACTGGCAGAAGTTATCAAAGACGTGGATGTGGTCAAGCCCGAGGAAGAGGTCGTGGTTATGTACATGGACGTGGTTGGAGATCCAATGAAGACCATACAAACCAAAGAGGAGAAAGCTCATCAAGAGGCCGTGTAAGAGGAAGCCCAAAAACAAGGTACGATAAGTCAAGTGTTAAATGTTACAATTGTGGAAAGTTTGGACATTATGCTTCCGAATGCAAAGCTCCGAACAACAACAGAGTTGAAGAGAAGTCCAACTATGTTGAAGAAAGGAGCAAAGAAGATGATATGTTATTGATGGCTTACAAGAAAGATGAACCAGAGGAGATTCACAAATGGTACCTCGATAGTGGTGCAAGCAATCACATGTGCGGGAAAAGAAGCATGTTTGTGGAGCTTAATGAATCGGTGAAAGGAAACGTGGCTTTAGGAGATGAATCAAAGATGGAGGTGAAAGGTAAAGGAAATATTCTCATTCGATTGAAGAATGGAGACCATCAATTCATTTCCAATGTTTACTATATTCCAAACATGAAGACCAACATCTTGAGCCTAGGACAACTCTTAGAGAAAGGTTATGATATTCGTTTAAAGGATAACAACCTTTCTATAAGAGATCATGAAGACAATCTCATCACCAAGGTGCCGATGACAAGGAATCGAATGTTTGTCCTAAACATTCAAAATGACATCGCACAATGCCTCAAGATGTGCTATAAGGAGGAGTCTTGGCTTTGGCATCTCCGATTCGGACATCTCAATTTTGGAGGCCTAGAGCAACTTTCCAAGAAGGAAATGGTGAGAGGATTGCCTTGCATCAATCATCCAAATCAAGTCTGTGAAGGGTGCTTACTTGGAAAGCAATTCAAAATGAGCTTTCCAAAGGAGTCAGAGACAAGAGCACGAAAGCCATTGGAACTCATACATACAGATGTATGTGGTCCGATCAAACCAAGTTCACTCGGTAAGAGTAATTACTTCCTTCTCTTTATTGATGATTTCTCAAGAAAGACATGGGTTTACTTTTTGAAAGAAAAATCGAAGTATTTGAAAACTTCAAAAAGTTCAAAGCCCATGTTGAGAAGGAAAGTGGCCTTATGATCAAAGCCATGAGATCTGATCGTGGAGGAGAGTTCATGTCCAAAGAATTTTTGAAGTATTGTGAAGATAACGGCATTAGAAGACAATTGACGGTGCCTAGATCTCCTCAACAAAATGGAGTAGCGGAAAGGAAGAATAGGACTATCCTTGAGATGGCAAGAAGCATGCTCAAAAGTAAGAAGCTACCAAAGGAGTTTTGGGCAGAAGCAGTTGCGTGCGCTGTTTATCTATCAAACCGATCTCCTACAAGAAGCGTTTTGGGAAAGACACCACAAGAAGCATGGAGTGGAAGGAAGCCTGGGGTCTCACATCTAAGAGTATTTGGAAGTATTGCTCATGCTCATGTTCCAGAAGAGAAGCGGAGCAAGCTAGATGATAAAAGTGAGAAGTACATCTTCATTGGGTATGATGCTAACTCCAAAGGCTACAAGCTCTACAATCCTGAAACAAAGAAGACAATCATCAGTCGGAATGTCATCTTTGATGAAGAAGGAGAATGGGATTGGAGATCAATTGATGAAGACTACAACTTCTTTCCACATATTGAAGAAGATGAGCAACCAAGAGAGGATCCACCAGTTACCCCACCAACTTCACCAACACCAAGTTCTCAAGGATGAGAGCTCAAGTGAAAGGACTCCACGTTTTAGAAGTCTTCAAGAGATTTATGAGGTAACTGAAAATCAAGATAATCTCACTTTATTTTGTCTATTTGCGGATTGCGAGCCCATGAATTTCCAAGAAGCTATGGAAAAGAAGACATGGAAGGATGCAATGGATGAAGAAATCAAGGCGATACAGAAGAATGAGACATGGGAGTTAGCTTCACTTCCAAATGGGCATAAAGCAATTGGTGTAAAGTGGGTGTACAAAGCAAAGAAGAACTTTAAAGGAGAAGTTGAAAGATACAAGGCAAGATTGGTGGCAAAAGGATATAGTCAAAGAGCCGGAATTGACTATGATGAGGTATTTGCTCCCGTTGCTCGTTTAGAAACTGTAAGACTAATAATTTCATTGGCAGCCCAAAAGAGTTGGAGGATACATCAAATGGATGTCAAATCAGCCTTCTTGAATGGAGAACTCGAAGAGGAAGTTTACATTGAACAACCACAAGGCTACATAGTCAAGGAGAAGAAGACAAAGTCTTAAGGTTGAAGAAGGCACTTTATGGGCTCAAACAAGCACCAAGAGCATGGAACACTCGGATTGATAAATACTTCAAGGAGAAAAACTTCAACAAGTGTCCATATGAGCATGCACTCTATATCAAAACTCAAGACAATGATATACTGATTGCATGCTTGTATGTAGATGACTTGATATTTACAGGCAACAATCCAAGTATGTTTGAAGATTTCAAGATGGAGATGACAAAGGAGTTTGAGATGACCGATATTGGATTGATGTCCTACTACCTTGGAATTGAAGTGAAGCAAGAAGAAAATGGAATCTTCATTACTCAAGAAGGCTATGCTAAAGAGGTGCTTAAGAAGTTTAAGATGGATGATTCAAATCCAGTTTGCACGCCAATGGAATGTGGAGCCAAGCTGTCAAAGCAAGAAGAAGGAGAGAGTGTGGATCCAACACTCTTTAAGAGCTTGGTTGGAAGCCTACGTTATCTGACTTGCACAAGACCAGACATCCTATATGCAGTTGGAGTTGTGAGCCGATACATGGAGCATCCAACAACAACTCACTTCAAGGCAGCCAAGAGGATCCTTCGCTATATCAAAGGTACCATAAACTTTGGCTTGTATTACTCTGTTTCTGATGATTACAAGCTTGTTGGATATAGCGATAGCGATTGGGGAGGAGATGTAGATGACCGGAAAAGCACAAGTGGATTTGTGTTTTTCATTGGAGAAACCGCTTTCACATGGATGTCAAAGAAGCAGCCAATTGTCACCCTTTCTACTTGTGAAGCGGAGTATGTAGCGGCTACTTCATGTGTGTGTCATGCTATCTGGCTAAGGAATCTGGTGAAAGAGTTGAGTTTGCCACAAGAAGAGCCAACGAAGATCTTTGTGGACAACAAGTCAGCAATAGCATTGGCAAAGAATCCTGTCTTCCATGATCGAAGTAAGCACATTGACACTCGCTATCATTACATTAGAGAGTGTGTTACTAAGTTGGAAGTACAATTGGAGTATGTGAAGACAAACGATCAAGTAGCCGATATCTTCACCAAGCCACTGAAGCGTGAAGACTTCATCAAGATGAGAAGTTTGCTCGGGGTAGCAAAATCAAGTTTAAGAGGGGGTGTTGAAAACTAAACTTGATTTTGGATCAAGTTAAATCATGGGCCAAATCCAAAACAACTTGATCCAATTTCTAGAAGATCACTTAAAAATATCTAATCACTCCACCTCCTTAAACAAAAAAATCTAGATATTCATATGGAATTATCTAGATAATAAGAATAAAATAATATAGATATTATGAAAGAATTCTCTAGATTTTAGATTATAATATGTAAGATATTTTGTAATGTGGAGGCTATAAATACCTCCACCCCCTTCTCATTTGTAACCAAGTTAAAATCAAGGAATATAAAGCTTTCTACTAAGTCTTCCTTTCAACATTTCTTCTCTTCCAAATTTTCTTAAATACTTTCTCCATCACCTCTAAAATAATTTCCTTTCCAACACCCATTTCCCTCCTGGCTCTCTAACCTATATTCCAGTGACCAAACTAACTTTGTCATGTTCTGTCATCTGATAACCACAACGGTATATGTTAGTTATCAGGTTGAAAATGGAATGGAAAAAAGTACAAATATTCAAATTTCCCTTTCTATATCTTTTCTATATCTGTAAAGCTGGCATACCATATATTTATACTGTATGCAGAAAAAGTACAGAGAACAAATACATTTCCCTTCACTGTCGCATTATCTACCCAACTGTCTTCTTGTACTCTGTTCATTTATCTGTTTATTCTGTTCAACTTTTGACTCTAAACCGAAAGAATATGCAGCTATTAAAAGGACAAAAGCAGTATCGACCATAAATGAAATAGGAGGGAAATTTAATTTTCAATTTATCATTGACTATCAGTGTTATATTAGCGACATGATAATATAGGCTTATGCAGGCTACTAAAAGATGTGACACTTTACGTCATCATATCTTCACTCCTCTCCCTCAACCACGCGCGGCTAATTGCAAGGTCGTCTCATTGTGATCCAAAAAACAGTTGTCAACTATGACTTTATTATATAACTATTTTCTCAATTTTGGGCCTCAATGGTTTTATTACATAACTAGTTTCTCATTTTGGGCTCACTATTGTTATTCGCTTAAATAAATCTATTTATAGCAAGGGCATCTCTGCTTTTTAGTGTATAAGAAAGTGAAGAAAAGCTGCTTTTCCCCTAATGGTTTAAAATCAATCTCTATATCCCTCTGATGATCTAGTACCCCTCCCTTATTTTCCTTCTCTTTTTTGCCCTCTCTCAGACCAAGCTACCAAAAACCTTCTACCGAACCACCCTCTTACTCAAAATCCAAATCACCCAAATCCTAACCGAGTAATTAATTTCATTTATGTATACCAATTAATTTCTTAACCAACAACCTCAACAACAATGGGCCCCACACCATTGATCTCCATCCCCATGTCTCCTGATCTCCCTCATTTCATCCTCTTCCTTCCTTATTACTAGGGATTGATACAATCATGGATAGCATCACTGAGCTGAACCAGAAAAGAAAGGAACATGAAGCTGAGCTTGTAGCTGAGAAAGGGCTTGAACCGGAAACGGAGTAGAAAGAGGAGCTTGTAGCCGTGGATGCATTGCATGTACCAGCTGGAGCTATGACCAGGGCCCGGACCAAACAGCTTGCTCAAGCACTGAACCAGTTGCTTAGAACAACCCAAGACCAAACCAACCGTGAGAAGGAAGAAGTGCAACTCGTGACTTTAGTAAGGATTCAAGAAGATTCAGGAGTGCCTTACCAAATGCCAAATTCAGAAAGAGAATGCTCGAACTCAGGAAGGCCTTACCAAGGACTAAGGAAGCCCTTCCTAAGGACGGATCAACTTCACAAAACACAAGCAGTTTCGAAACTCAAGAGTCCAATCTCAACCGATTGCTCAACTATCTTTTTCATGTATGTCTTTTTTTCTTTATTTTCAAGAAACTCAAACATCATCTTTGCTATATGTATTTCGAAAACTCATTTGAGAAATATCAAGTTATTTTCTATCATCTTTTCGTTTACGAAAACTCCCTTTGAGAGAGATTCTCATATGTTCTTCTTGAACAAATCTTGTTGTTTGGTGAGTCATATCCGATCAACACCCTTCTTCTATTGTCTAGGTGAGTCATATGCTAGGATAGTTGGAGTTAGGCATATCAAGGGTAATTCCGCATCCCTTGTGAGACCAATCAATCCATCCAATTCTGTGAAGTGTTAGTAACCTTCTCAGTACATATCCAACCTTAACCGACCTTCAGGTGAAAATTCCTTGGGAAAATTGTATCAGGTGGTATCAGAGCACACTTGAAGGTTTTGGTATCGTTTTTTTAACTCCATCTTTCTCATCTTCCATCAAAATTTTCTTTTCTTCTTCAAACAATTACTTTTCTTTCTATCTATGCTAGCTGAGCCAGTTCGTATTTAAAAAAAAAAAAAGAGAAAACTCAAAAACAGAAAAGGGTTATTGAATCTAGGAGAAATCGGATTCAATCTTGGACTTAGGAGAAATCGAGTTCAATTATTGGTCTAGGAGAAATCGGACCAGAACTAGGTTAATCAGCTAGCCTTTCCCAAAAATCTTGCAATCTATCTATCTTCCTTCTTCTTTCTGTGTTGATCGGATTGTTTTGCTGGATTTGATCGAGATTTGTTGATCTAGAACCGTAGAAGAAATCAAAGATCATTGAGAGAAAGAAACACAAAGAGAGAAACCGATCTTGTGAGAGAGAGTTTGATTTATATAATCGGTTTGTTAAGTGAATTGCAGGATCGATGAGTCAAAGCGAGGAAGAACAAGAGAGGACAGGAGAAGGAATGTCCAAATTTCAGATGAGAGCCCTAACTGGTGATTTAAAACGCTTATTATCTGCAGGAATGGAGGACATTCACGCCAGGCTTGATCGAATTCAAATGGATCAGCAATCGGGGCAAGCACCCAAGTCAAAAAAGAAAAACAGATCCAACACCAAAACGATCTATGAGGATGAAGAAGACTCTTCTTCTGGGCGTAGCAGCGTGAGGAAGCCACCAAGGAGGCCACCAATCCGTGGGAGAAGAACTGATAATCCTTTTGCTGATGAAGCTAGAAGAACTGATGACAATCTGGGAAGTCTTAAACTCAAAATCCCTCAGTTCCATGGAAAGAACGATCCCGACGCTTTCCTAGAATGGGAGAGAAAGGTTGAGCTCATCTTTGATTACCACAACTATTCAGAGCGCAAGAAGGTAAGTTTGGCTGCAACTCAATTCAATGGTTATGCTATTAATTGGTGGGATCAACTTGTGACAAATAGGAGAAGAGCCGGAGAAGATCCCATTGAAACTTGGGAAGAGATGGCAACCTTGATGAGGAAGCGATTTGTACCTAGCCATTATCTTAGGGATCTTCATCACAAACTGAGGCGTCTAGCACAAGGAAGCAAGAGTGTTGAGGATTATTACCAGGAGATGGAGACTCTCATGCTGAAAGCTGATGTTGATGAGGACCTTGAAGCAACTATGGCTCGATTTCTGACTGGGCTGAACAGAGAGGTGCAAGATCGTATGGAGCTGCAAACTTATGAGGATCTGGAGGATCTATTACATAAGGCTATCCTTGTGGAACAACAGATCAAAAGGAAAAGCTACAGCAGAACTTCCTATCCATCCGCCTCTAAGCCTAACTTTGCTGAGAAAGGTAAGAGTTCTAACCGAGCAAATACTGAGCTTAAGACTAATCCATCTTCGTCTGTTGAAAAGACCAAACAGGATACAACTCAGGGACGTGCAAGAGATGTCAAGTGCTTCAAATGCCAAGGATTGGGTCATTATGCCAACAAATGTCCGAACAACCGAGTGATGATCTTGAGAGAAAGTGGAGAGATCGAATCTGAGGAAGAGACTGAACCGATTTATGATGAATCAGAGGATGAAGAATCTGTGGATTATCCAGCACAAGGAAAGTTGCTAGTGACCAGGCGATCTCTAAGTGTTCAAACCAAGTTGGATGAGAAAGCTCAAAGAGAAAATCTCTTTCATACCAGATGTATCATCCAAGACAAGGTCTGCAGCTTGATCATTGATGGTGGGAGCTGTACAAATGTGGCTAGTGAAACACTTGTCAAAAAGCTTGGACTTAAAGCCTACCCACATCCGAAACCATACCAGCTAGAATGGCTTAGTGAAGAAGGCGAGATGCAAGTGAGCCAGCAGGTCAAGGTAGCACTGACTATTGGGCGCTATGAGGATGAGATTGTGTGTGATATTTTGCCCATGGAAGCAGGTCACATACTTCTGGGTAGACCATGGCAATTCGACAATAAGGTGATGCATGATGGGTTTTTAAATTGGTATTCCTTTGAACACAAAGGCAAGAAGATCACCCTGGTTCCATTGTCACCACATGAAGTGCAAGAAGATCAAGTCCAGCTGAAACAGAGCAGAGAGAAAGCTAAGGGAAAAGAAGAGATCAAACCGGCCAAAGAAAGTAATATTCAAGAAACCTTTCCTAAAACCCAGTCAAGCCGTCCGGAATCCAGCAGTAAGGAGACCCTTCCTAAATCTCAGGTACGTCTTCCTAACTTTTTCATTAAACCAAGTGGGGTTAAGAAAGCTTTGTTTTCTAAACAATCCATGGTGTTGCTTATCTTTAAGGGAAACTTACTAACCTCTTCTGACATTGCACTGGAGATTCCAAGTGATCTGAACCAACTTTTGCAGGATTTTAGTGATGTTTTTCCTGATGAGAATCCGGATGGATTACCTCCACTCCGAGGTATAGAACATCAGATTGACTTTGTGCCAGGATCGTCTCTACCAAACAGGCCAGCGTACAGGACAAACCCAGTGGAGACTAAGGAGCTTCAAAGACAAATCAATGAGCTCATGAAGAAAGGATTCATCCGTGAAAGCTTAAGTCCATGTGCGGTTCCTGTACTCTTGGTGCCTAAGAAGGATGGGAGTTGGAGAATGTGTGTTGATTGCAGAGCCATCAACAACATAACAGTTAAGTACAGACATCCTATCCCTAGACTTGATGATATGCTAGACGAGTTACATGGTTCAACTATCTTCTCTAAGATTGATTTGAAAAGTGGCTATCATCAAATTAGAATGAAAGAAGGGGATGAATGGAAAACTGCATTCAAAACTAAACTAGGATTGTATGAGTGGTTAGTTATGCCATTTGGGCTGACAAATGCACCTAGTACTTTCATGAGGTTAATGAACCATGTTTTGAGAGCTTTCATAGGCGAGTTTGTGGTTGTCTACTTTGATGATATTCTGATCTATAGCAAGAGTTTTAATGAACACTTACATCATTTGAGATCGGTTCTGAGTGTGCTTAGACAAGAACAGCTAGATGCAAACTTTAAGAAATGCACTTTTGGAACAGATAATCTGGTGTTCTTGGGTTTTGTTGTAGGTGCAGAAGGCATCCGTGTGGATGAAGAGAAGGTTAAGGCAATCCGAGATTGGCCTAGTCCCACAACCGTGAGTGAAGTCAGAAGTTTTCATGAACTTGCTGGATTTTATAGAAGATTTGTGAAAGACTTCAGTACTATAGCTGCTCCCCTCACTGAAGTTATCAAGAAAACCGTGGGATTCAAGTGGGAACAAGCTCAAGAAGACTCATTCCAAACGCTGAAAGGGAAGCTCATTAATGCACCTTTACTTATCTTACCTGATTTCCTTAAAACTTTTGAGGTTGAATGTGATGCCTCAGGCGTGGGGATTGGTGCTGTGTTGATGCATGATGGAAAACCTATTGCTTACTTTAGTGAAAAGCTTGGTGGAGCCACATTAAACTATCCAACCTATGACAAGGAGCTGTATGCCTTGGTGAGAGCTTTGCAAACGTGGCAACACTACTTGTGGCCAAAGGAATTTGTGGTTCACACTGATCATGAGACTCTCAAGCACTTGAAAAGACAGCAAAAGCTCAACAAGAGACACGCCAGATGGGTAGAATTCCTTGAAACTTTTCCTTATGTCATTAAGTACAAGAAAGGTAAAGAAAACATTGTTGCTGATGCTTTATCTAGAAGGTATGCCTTAATCAAAACTTTAGATGCTAAGGTGCTTGGTTTTGAACAAATCAAAGAGCTTTATGAGTCTGATCCAGACTTCAAATAACCGTACCTAGCTAGTTCTAAGTTTGCATTTGGCAAGTATTTTAGACATGAAGGATTCCTCTTCTATGCAAACCGCATATGTGTTCCTAATTGTTCTTTGAGAAATTTGCTTGTTAGGGAAGCTCATGGAGGTGGTCTTATGGGACATTTTGGAGTTGACAAAACACTTAAGATCATGCAAGATCACTTCTACTGGCCAAACTTAAAAAAAGATGTTGAGAAGGTGTGTGCTCGGTGTGAGACTTGCAAACGATCCAAAGCCAAAGCACAAGCTTCTGGTATGTACACTCCTTTGCCTATTCCTACTCAACCTTGGACTGATATCTCTATGGACTTTGTGCTTGGATTACCTAGGACTAGATTAGGAAAGGATTCAATCTTTGTGATTGTAGATAGGTTCTCTAAGATGGCACACTTTGTTCCTTGCCATAAAACTGATGATGCAGTTCACATAGCTGATTTATTCTTTAGGGATGTAATTCGGTTGCATGGCATGCCTAAGACTATTGTTTCTGATAGGGATACTAAGTTTTTGAGTCCCTTTTGGAAAACTTTGTGGGCTAAGTTAGGAACAAAGTTGTTGTTTTCAACTACTTGTCACCCCCAAACTGATGGTCAAACTGAAATCGTGAATAGAACTTTGTCTGCTATGTTGAGGGCCATTGTTAAAAAGAATCTTAGGATTTGGGAAGAGAGTTTACCCCATGTAGAGTTTGCTTATAACCATTCGGTTCATTCAGCAACCAAGTATTCTCCCTTTCAAATCGTTTATGGTTTTAATCCTTTGTCTCCTATGGATCTAATTTCTTTACCTTTGAGTGAAAGGACAAGTTTGGATGGGGAAAAGAAAGCTAAAATTGTTAAACAGATTCATGAGAAGGCCAGGCAGAACATTGAGGAAAGGACAAAGCAGTATGCTAAGAATGCTAACAAGAAACGACGCAAGGCTGTCTTTGAGGTGGGAGACTTGGTTTGGATTTATTTGAGGAAAGATCGGTTCCCTAATGAGAGGAAGTCTAAGCTGATGCCAAGAGTGGATGGACCATTCACAATCGTGGGGAAGATCAATGACAATGCTTACCAAGTGGATCTTCAAGGTAAGTACAATGTGAGTTCAAGTTTTAACATAGCTGATTTAATTCCTTTTCTTGCAGATGAATTGGATTTGAGGGCAAATCCTTTTCAAGAGGGAGGGGATGATACAATCATGGATAGCATCACTGAGCTGAACCAGAAAAGAAAGGAACATGAAGCTGAGCTTGTAGCTGCGCAAGGGCTTGAACGAGGAGAAAGAGGAGCTTGTAGCCGTGGATGCATTGCATGTACCAGCTGGAGCTATGACCAGGGCCCGGACCAAACAGCTTGCTCAAGCACTGAACCAGTTGCTTAGAACAACCCAAGACCAAACCAACCGTGAGAAGGAAGAAGTGCAACTCGTGATTTTAGTAAGGATTCAAGAAGATTCAGGAGTGCCTTCCCAAATGCCGAATTCAGAAAGAGAATGCTCGAACTCAGGAAGGCCTTCCCAAATCAACTTTTCAGGAAGTCAGAACAAGGACTAAGGAAGCCCTTCCTAAGGACGGATCAACTTCACAAAACACAAGCAGTTTCGAAACTCAAGAGTCCAATCTCAACCGATTACTCAACTATCTTTTTCATTTAAGTCTTTTTCTTTATTTTCAAGAAACTCAAACATCATCTTTGCTATATGTATTTCGAAAACTCATTTGAGAAATATCAAGTTATTTTCTATCATCTTTTCGTTTACGAAAACTCAATTTGAGAGAGATTCTCATCTGTTCTTCTTGAACAAATCTTGTTGTTTGGTGAGTCATATCCTATCAACACCCTTCTTCTATTGTCTAGGTGAGTCATATCCTAGGATAGTTGGAGTTAGGCATATCAAGGGTAATTCCGCATCCCTTGTGAGACCAATCAATCCATCCAGTTCTGTGAAGTGTTAGTAACCTTCTCAGTTCATATCCAACCTTAACCGACCTTCAGGTGCAAATTCATTGGGAAAATTGTATCAGGGATGCTTCGGAAACTATTATTACTCATATTTTTGAGGCATATGCTAATGGTGCTTGTCTTTCTTGTTCAGGGGATGATGAATAATGGTAGATATACTGTATGGGGGATGTTATGAAAATGAGGATGAGAAGATAAGATGGATCTCAAGAGAAGAAGAAATTCACACTTTGTTGATAAAGACACCTTATGAGGAGGTGACTTACGATGGGTTAGTTGCGGGAATTTGCAGGAATATGAAGAAAGATGAAGCAACGACGCTGCTAAGAATTAGTTACTTGTGATTGGATATACAAAGTTTTTGTGTCTTTCCACCAGAGTTGGTCAAGAAGAGTGGAAGAAATCAAGAAAGAAGGTTCCCATCCGTTGGAGAACACCGAGGAAGGGGGAGAGGCAGGGGAGAGGGAGAGGTAGAGGACTATCTGGTTTGTATTCATATTTTCAAAGTGGTGGTGATTAGTTTCTTTCGACAGAGGATTATTGTTTTTTCATTCTGCAACACTAGGTATAACTGGTGCAACTAAGAATAGGTTTCAGAAATTTGAACTAATATATTTGGGCTAAATTTCAGTGAGCAGAAAACGCATAAGCCCATGTTAATGGTGGTCTCGGCCCAGTCTAGTTCGGCCTTTCATTAATTTTTTTTGGTTCCTTGGTTTATTTTCTTAATTGAATGATGTTTTACTTTAAAAAAAAAAATAGTCCTCACTGATATTAGGAGAAACCCAAAAATCTGGATTTTGTATTTCTCTGTATAAACCGAAATAAGGTATAAAATAGTTTAAGGGAAAAGAAAAAAAATCTAAATAATTATAGAGAAATTTAAATGAAAATGGTTATAAAATAATTTTAGTGAAAGCGAAAACAAACACCATTATTGTTAAGTAAGTACAAATATGATTATCACCTTAGTTAAAAAAATTGGAGATTATAAATCATTATTACCACAATCACCCAAACAACACCTTAAACTTTTATGAACACTTTGTTAACACCAAGGACTATAGGAGTCAAAACGCACATAAAACGAGTTTTAAAACATGTTAATGCATAGAAATTTCTGAATTGCATATTGAGTGAGTAAAATCATCTGTATAACTACAAATTTAACATTTCTGGTCCGGTAATACTAGGAAATGTAGAAAAGTCAGAAAGTATTACTATTTGAAAATGGTAACACTGGAAAACTAGATATTACTACGCATAATTTTGTCGGCGGCCATATGAGTAATTGACGGCGCACATGTGCAATTGGCGGCGCACGTATGAGTAAACCATATGTATGGTCATTCTGGTTCTGAATTTTATTTTAAGACTTCTTATGGTTTATTATGTTTCATAATTCTGTTTGAAGTATCAGTATAGATTATTCTTTCTGATTCGTTAAATAAATCCTTAAATAAAAGCCTGGACAAGATAAAACCATTCTTTTATAGTAAGACCACCCAAACAACTATCCTTAGAAACTAAATACTAGTTTTCAGCAAGACTATAAACCCGAGATAAGAGCATGCTCCTGAATACCATAATGAATGGGAACGCCGTTGACAACTAACCACGCTTCCGTTTAGGTTGTGGTTCTTTGCATGCGATATGTGGAAAAAATGCCGAAATTGCGGGTGCTCCAAGAACCAATCCAGCTCATGTTGTCTAAGCTTATACTTTAACCCAGACGTAAGTGTCTTCACTGCTTCCTTGACGTAACACCGACTCGAGAGCTTAATCTTCTTCCCGTACTGCGACAGGTTGAAGTACATCTCCATCGGAAGCATCGGCTTCGTTACCTGCAACATAAAGTTGGACGAATTGTTAGTTAGTGTTTCTCAGTTCAACCTAGTATTATTTTATGTCTTAGCTCTACCCAGTGTTACTTAGTGTTTCTCGTTCTTCATAGTGTACTTAGTGTTTCTCGTTCTTCATAGTGTTACTTCTTCATTTCCGACCTAACTAACATGCATTTCCGACCTAACCCAGCTCTTCGTCCCACAAAATCCCCCAAAATCTAAAGCAAAACCAAATTTAAGTTCTTAAACGGACAACAACTATACAAAGTCGGTTATACATATCCCATACATGCCGTTGTATCAGAATGGGCGTCCGAAACGGTTCGGCTGCTTTCTCCATTGCTCTCTTCTACTTCTTCAGATTGTGGATTTTCGGGAGGTTCCTGATTTGGGTCCTCCTCATTTTCTCCCGCAACATTATCAGCCAATAGACGCTTGGATCGCCTCAGATTCATTGTACGAGCCATATTAGATCATTTCAGTTCCTCCTACATCCAAATCGACGAAATAGCTTATGGGACCCAAACAAACAAACCTTGCATATGAAAAATCCGATTATAAATTCTTACTTTTGCTATAAAAAAAAAATATATCTTACTTGAAGCAATCGACGTTTGGGATTCGATTTACACAGATGGAACTTTCGAAGAGAACTGAACGGAGGAAATGGAGGTGGGAACTTAGTGGTGGGGTTTCAAATTTTCGAACTTGGTTTTCAATTTCGGTTTTTGATTCTGAAATTTTTAGGTCTGGATTTGAGAATTTTTGATTTCGTCTATTTAGGGTAATTGATTGAGATTTTTGGGTAGGGGCTTGGGTAAAAGGGAAAGGGCTGGAAAACTTTTGATTTCTTTAAGTTATGGGGGTAAAATAGTTATCAACCGTTTTTCCTTATTGAAAAAAATGGAAATTACATAACAAAAAAAAATGAGTGTAAAGAAGATCTTTTTCTTATCGAGAAGTTTTTCTTATCGAGAAAGAGCAATAGAACCATTGATCCATAAGAAAGGCACCTCAAATTAAAGTTCTAGTTTTAGATAATATTTTTATTTTTAAATAAGTTCTGCCATGTTTATATACTTAACCTTTTCAAAGCCAAAAGATTAGCAACAACTATTCTTTTGAAGAAAAAGTGACTAGATGACTTTCGTTGACTACACGAGGATGCAACTAAAAAGTTTAAAAAGGAGAACTCAAGCCATGTAATAATTTTGCCCAAAATAACATAAATCTCGACATACGCAACAGGTCTCTAGCTAACCAACACAATAACAAGATATTGGATTTTGTTTTTCCATTTTTTGGTTTCGTAATAATGATTTCGACTAAGCCTTTTCCATCAAGAGCTCCTCAATGAGCTCAGCTGCTTGCTCAACTGTGGTGATGGCCTGTGCTTTCTCCTCCACCATTTCAATCCCAAACTCTTCCTCTAGTCCCATCACAATCTCCACCTGCAACGCAACCGCATGAGTCATGAGTATGCACAAACCAATAACAAATAATCTAATGGCTAACATATAAGAGACTTGTAGTCTAAAACATAAACATAATGGTGAGAGACTATATGAAGCTTGAAAACAATGCAAAGTTTTCGTTTCTGGTTGGTAGTTCCAAGGGGAATGGATTAAGTATACATAATCAAGTCCATAGAACAATGCATTACATTTACAAGAGTTAAATTCAGTTAAGTAATGAGAAGTTTGTAAGTTACCGTGTCAAGAGAATCAGCACCAAGATCAACAAACTTGGTCGCAGCCGAAACTTTATCGCCCTCTTTAAGTGAGAGCTGCTTTTTGACAACTTCACATACCTTGTCCACTGTCTCAGGTTTTGCCTGTTTACCAACAATCAAAATAAATAAATGAATCTCTCTACAGCAAAATCAAGCAATCATCTAAATTCTTAGTCAGTCTACCATAGAGTAGAATCACAAACAAAAGCCATTCATGCGAGTGTTGAATTGGCGAGGGGTCAAAATTGCAAATTGGTTTACATCTAATATCATTTCAGTAATAATTACTTTTTGAGTATTGAAAGCTAAAACTAAATTGGAGACAATAAGGCAAATAAATCTTGTCTGCAATGAAATCAAGCAATAACATACACAATCACAAATTTTGCAAATTCTTAAAATGGCTCGAGAGTTCAAATTAGAGCAAAACAGTACCACTAATATCATTCTGAGTATGTCACACATCATAAGAAAGAAGACAAAAGACTTACAGCGCAAGAAACACTCAAGCGGGTAGGAAGCGGACGAAGTGTAAAAGAAAGATTGCTTCTTCTTCCATGGCTAAAGCACTTAACTGGAATAACCGCAATTGCCTGCCATCAAATTCAGACAAAACTATCAATAAGTAGAAGTTAAAGTAACCATTTGCAATGCAAAAAAAGAAGGAGGTTTTGTCATGTAACATAACTAAAATAGCGAATAATCTACAAGAACAAGCTGCTTCTGGCTTCTCGAAATACCAGAGAACATATACAGAAGAGAGGTTTTTTCATGTAGTATAACCAAAATAGAGAATAATCTACAATAGCAAGTTGCTTCTGGTTTCTTGAAATACCAGAGAATGTACATATAGTCATATACAGAAGCAGATAACTCTAAATAAGAACTAATTCGATCTATGTTAGTAATGTTACTGCATGCACTTACAAAAGTTACAATTCATGTGAACAATCTACATGAATAAGCTTCTCGTTTCTTGAGTAGCATCTAGAAAACTTGAAAACTCATCAAAACCATTTTTTAAAAAAAAAATCATTATTTACTCCTTTTCAGATTTTAATCAACAGCCACAGTTTAGTTTAGTTTTTTAAAGTCAAAATCTTTAAACCCAAAATCTAAAACCACAGTTCAAAGCAACAGTCATCGCCAATCACCAATCACCAATTAGGACAAGTCTATGTAAGAACTTAGAAAAGCTAAAATTTAAGCAGATCCAGATACAAGAGAAAAGAAACAAATCAATAATCAGATCGACAAGATTTTAAAACGTTCCTGCATAATTAAATACATACAGCCATTTCAACAACAAGATCTGAGCAAATGATTCAGCAGTATAAGATCTACAATTGAAGAAGATAAAAACAAAAAAAAAACTGGATCGAGATCAGGATCACAGAGACGAAGGGAAGAAAAAGTAAGAAACGAATCAGATCTGTAGCATGATGTGAAGATACGCGTAAAAAAATTAGGAAAAAAAGTTCGAGATTCGTGAGAGGAACAGAGAGATACCATTTGGCGGGGAGGAGCCTGTAGGGAAGTAGATACAGCAGCAAAGGAAGCCATGGGATCCTAAAGAGAGCGAGAGAGTGAGAGAGAGGAGGCGGAGGAGACGAAGAGATCGAGAGTGAAGATGAACTGAGATTTGGGTTTTTAATTTATAGTACTGTGTTTCTGAGATTCCAATGAGAAAGCAGACACGTCAGGTGGAAGTAGGTACTTGGCAGCTCGAAGTAGGAATAAATACAATTTAGGATATTTTTATTAAGAAAAAAAAAGTTGATATCATTCTATACCACCGGTACGATGTAAACCAAACTGAAATTACCAATCAAGAATTCCATTATGGCTCCTCATGGGCGATTGATTGTACCTTGTTGGTGGGAAAAAGATGGTGTAGTCCTCGTACGAGCTTAGATTATTTTACCTACAAAAACAAATATTTATTATAAAGTTGTTTCTGTTGAGAATTGTTATAATACAATATATGTTATTATGATCGTGGAGAGAATAAGAATGAGTTAAATAAATGATTTATATGTGATCCATGTTCGGGAAATCGTTAGGCGCTAGTGGGGCGGTGGGTTTGGATCTAGCAATTAACCGAAAAATCGGAGATTATTCAAGGATTAATCGGGGAAGAATTTTTTAAAAATTTATTATATTTATAACATGTATTTTATTTTTTTAGCAAGATTTATAAAATATTTGATTCATAGATAAAATTTGTAAACACAGTTGAATATAAAATACATAGATAAGTTATATAAGATCATATCTGTATATAGAATTCTATAGTTCTATAGTTTGTAGACACAATTTAGAAAATTGAATGTGTTAGCGCATGCAAAAATATGCTTTATTATATTTGTGCTACGAATCTTACATAGAAAATAAATTTGGAAGTTAATGTGATGGAAAATTTACTTTTAATCTGAGAGCATCACGTGGCTCTTTCTCCTCCCAATACAAATCTCTTCTCTTCTCTTCTCTTCTTCTTGTCTGAATCTCGATCTCTCCTTCCTATTCTCATCAACTTCTCTTCTTCTTGTCTGAATCTCGATCTCGATGTCAGCAGAGGAACGTTACCAATCCGTATCACACCTCGATATCTCCTTCCTCTCCCCATCAACTTGCGTGACCTCTTCCTCTGTTTCCCTTCCGTCAACTCCCTCTGCATCTACTCTTGGGCTCCAACTTCCCTCGAGCTCTTGCTCCCTCAATGGCTCACAATTCGACATTTCTTAAAATGATAAAGGGCACACACAATTAAGGGCGTTTACGCGGTCAGGGTGCTTTTACGCGGGTTTACTCGGAAGAAAATCGGTCCGCCACCTAGCCTCTCGGATTTGGTCTCCTGAAAGCATCATCTTTAGAAGATGCTTTTCGATCGTATACACCATCACAAAGCGTTATCTTCGAATTCTTTCATTTGCTCCTTTTTATGATCATTCTTCATTTCTCCTCATGTCGAATTATTGATCTCGACCATACAAATTTTATGCATGCTTCATGAAGCGCAATATTCTCCGCATAATTTGAAGAAGTGACGACTAGAGCCTGCTGTTTAGAGTATCACGAGATTCCAGTTCACCAATTTTGAAATCATATCCAATTTTTGATCGAGCTTTATGCGGATCAAATAATTTTTTTGCTTCTGCAAAACCAATTAGACCAATCTCCGGGTTTCCATATAATAATATAATCCAAAAATCAATCATACCTAAAAATTAACGGAATATATGCTCTATTACATTTTTGTGCCTGCATATAAAAGATGGGCTATATCTTGCAAGCAAATTAGTAGCAATTCTCTGATCGAATGCAATATGCAAGATACAAAAGCATAGGATACTGCTCATATAAGACACTTCATCACTGATTAGTATTCCTTTCAAAAATACTTAAATGTGAATTTGTACAAGATCTTACATGGATCTTCTGAAACAACGTCTCTTTCACAATATGTTTAACTTTCAGGATACAAGAAGCCAATTTTCTCTTTTAAATATTTTTATCCCAAAATCTTTCATATATATCATACGGCATGTATTAACTCTTCAGGAGTTATGATTGAGTAGAGTTCTCGGGAGCATAATTTTGATATTATTAATCGTTCAGGAATTATATAAAAACTAGTAGAGCTGCTAACCCCGCGCACGCGTGGGGTAGAGTTTCATTGGTTACATATTTATTTTATTCGTATTATATTTATTTTCAATAAAATTAAAGCAAATTCATAATATTTATATATTTATTTGTAAGTTGTATTATATTTTAATATTGTGATATAATTATTATATGTATATATATATATATATATATTCCTCAACCCCTCCAATTAAACATAATAGTTGTGAAAAGCAAAACAAAATGTTTAACGAATAAATGAAAACACTCTGTTTATGGTGTTTTAGAAGGGATGAGATTGCAAATGCTTGATTCCTTATTTTTGTTTTCTGATGGACGATTGTCTTTTGTTTCATTGAGGTTCGTGTGTGAAGTGTGTAATTTATCAGTAAAACACATATATGTTTTATGTTCCTTACGTTTAAACTTTTTTTTAATTGTAATTTAATAGCTATTTACCTTCTTTTGTTTTTTTATACCCATTGGTTATGCTTCATTTATCTGTGTTAATAGTTTCTTCTCTTCTTCGTTATAAAATTACTATAAAAAAAACATAATGTGAAATCTGTTTACTAATGGGCTTCATTAAATATTTTTTTTTGAAATATAAATTTCATTGTAATAGCAAGAGAAGAAAAACAAAATAAAAACAGAATTGTGAAATGAGCTTCGTAAAGTATTGATCTGAGATATAAAGATCATTACAATAAAAAGACAGTGTCAGCATTGCGCTAAAGCCTATAAAGCAAAGTTTTAGGCGCCAAATATAATAACTATTATAGGGGTAACAATTTCAGTTAAATCCTTTAGTGCACTAGTTAGAACTCTTCCATAATGTCTAGGAGGTGAGAGGTTCAAAATTTATTTCTCCCAAATAAAGATCATCTTTTAATTATGTTTTAGGTGTCAAAGGCATTTGAGGACAGGTGGCACAACGGAAAAAAGGTTGGCTAATCCCCTATATATTATTTGAGGATCCTTTTTAAAAGACTAAACTTTACTTCATGTGTTTATTACAAGAGTGCCATTCTTAATTATATTAATTACATATAATGCTATTATATGATTTGATCACTTATATTAATTATCACTATTACATAATCAAAACTATGATATATCTCATAGACTCTAATTAAAATTAAAATACATGTTATTTATTCATTCATAAAATATATAACTTTAATTATGTATTTGACCAATATAATCAAATAATTTTATATTAATATATATATATCATGTTTATTAAATAACTTTTACTTGAAAAAAATATATTATATTACAGTATAGTTATTCGTTTTAGCTTATATTTATGAATTACAATAATAACTATATCACTTCATAAAAATTTATTTACATAATCTTATATTATATATTTATAATTCTTTAATCTTTATTTAATATAAAACTTATAAATACTTTTAGTTTATTAATATTATATTATAATCTTATAATATAAAAAATTATATATTATTCTTCTTAAAGATTATAATATAATAAAAAGTATATATTATTTTTCCTAAAAAGCAACTTACAAGCAATTTTAATATATAAATAAAAATCACGAATTTATATCAACTTACCATGATTATCAGATATATTTATTATAGTATATAACTACAGCTATAATAAATTTCATTGTATTTAAACACAATTCAAATTTCCTAAAATAAATCAACATAAAATATTTGATTTGTATTGATACCAATCAGTAATAAAATTATGGTAATGAAAAATCATTATGTTTCTAAACTTAATTAATAATATAGATTAAAATAAGTAACCACATATTTAATTAAATAAACATATAGTAGTTGAATTTATGCATATTCATATCAATTTAAAAATAAATTCAGATATAAATAATATGCCATAATTTTCTACTCTATCAATAATGATAGAAAAATAACAGATTTTTTAGCAATGTTATCCTATATATGATTTAGTTGTTTTGCATTTATTAATATACAATTTTAAAAGATTTTAAAAATGTTGAAATCACATTATATATCTATATAAATGACTATAAAATTATATTTAATTAATATTTATATAAACATTTTACTCCGCGCATGGCGCGGGTTACTACCTAGTTATATATAAGATGTAAAATGCACGACTCAAGTCGTTCATGTATTGCCAGACATATCAAATGTCTTTAAATCATTTCATCCATAGTATACTATTTCTCCAATGACCTTATAATAAACCGCTTTTGTTTTTCATATCGTTATATGTCATTTTCTCATCTCTTAATCTGGGGAATATATATCCTTTGGATGCTTGGACTGCTGGTACAAAATTTTCTTGTTTTTCATATGAGCCCAACGTAGACTTGGTTACCTCTTTCCACTTTTTGGCAATACTTTCACTTTCTACACTCATACATAGAGGTAAACTCATGATCCTCATTTTTGTCATTCATATCGCTCGCATCTCATTTATTTATTGTCACAATTTTTTTTAGTTCCATATAGTTACGTAATAATATGGTTAATCGAGATCTCTTTATCACTATCAGTGATTTCATTCAGAAACCTGATTATATTATTAACCATATCAATGGTCTCTTGGAAGATTCATCCTCTATTTATATATTTGCTCCATTTTCTTTTTGAGGATTTTTATCTTTGGAACCAAAGTAGTCTATTACGTTTCTGACGTGCCATAGACTCATAAACATTCATTCACGGACATACATTCTTATTGGAGCATTTTCAGCTGAGATATGAGAGTTGCTGATTTTAATAATGTTTGGCAGTTAATTAAAAGACATTCTGTAAATGGATTATCCTATCAACTTCAAGTTCATTTTCACTTATATGAGGATCCATTATAATCCATTCTAAGAATCTCATCCATCGGTTGTTTACAAATGCTTCTGGCATTTGATCTGCAACATTATATAAATAGTGATCTTTTGAACATTGAACTTCAGGTTGACATCCATTTGTTTAAAGATCCAAACTATTTAGTAATTCTTCGCATCATAATATGCAATGTTGCAATAAGCACATCTCTGATTGATGGCTCAATATACCTCATGAATTTATTAAATTCATTTTGAGTGTGAACATAATCTTCAGGATGTTTTACTCAGTTGAATTCTTTAATTCTCCCCCTCGAGATGAAAACATTTTGTGTACATCCATCTCGCATTGAATTCCACTATATGACCAATAACATATCCAATTTCCCTTTCGGATCATGTATTATGTCTCAAATCGTTTTATGGAATCCTCTGTTCGGGATCTGCTTTTAGAAATCAAACCATCTAATGAACTTGTTCAACCAAAAAGATGATTCATTTCTTATACAATTTTTTTGTACTTCCAACTCGCGTTGATTTGTAGGGGGATTGAGATAAACCAAAGATTGTGTACACCATGTAATATCATTTGATGATTCTCTCATTCTTCCCCCTAACGCGGGGACACTTTCATCAAAGTGGCAGTTGTCAAAACGTGCTGTGACCATATACCCATTTGATGGTTCAAGATATATAATGAAACCGACATGTAATCTCAATCTCTTCTATGGTCCCATTTTTATTCAAGGTAGTGGCGTTATCGTAACATAGGCCGCACACCCTTTGGAACACGTCTGGCTTTTGGCCAGATGTCAATTATATGGGGGAATATTCGTTATATGCACTTGGCCTTTTCTAGACCAATGCCTCCAACATGCAGTATAACATGTCCTCATACTTTGATTTGGAGTTATGTTCTCAAGATCAACGGTCTTGCAAACAATTGCATCCGCTTTATTCCATTATGTCTATGAAACATGTGGAACTGGATACTCAACATCAATTCCCAATGACATACAATAATCATTTAAAGGCCACTGAATTGAATTTACCAGTGTTATCAAGTGTAACTTTCTTTATGCATAATCAGAGAACTGAGCTCTGAACCTGATTATTTGGGCAATGAATCTTCTTAGAGTGTATTTCTTGTGGTCAAAAGACACACATGTGACCATCTAGTGAATGCGTCAATTAATACAATAAAGTATCAAAATGGCACGCACAGTGAGTAAATTGGCTCACATATCTCACCATGTATTCTCTCTAGGAATACAGGGGGATATATTCCCAAAATTGGCTGGTGATGCCCAACACATGAGTTTTCCTTGAGAAGATGCTTTACATGAAAATTTCACCGATTGAAAAATCTTCTGGTTTTTCAATGGGTGGCCACCTGAATTTTTCATAACTATTTCATCATGACTGAACCAATGTCAAGCCTTTAATGTCACACCTTAAATGTGCTAATAAAACTTCTGGTTTATAGTATATGATTTAGATGTATTTATCTTTGTGCAATATAATACAGAGGATAACATTGACAATTCTTCTAATTACATGCTTCCTCTTTGAGGTAATGCAAAAATATTCATTGCCATTCTTACTCAAGATCTTTATATGATATTCAAATCTGCGAATATCTTTGAAACTTAACAAGTTTGTATGAGACTTAGGAGAATATAGTGCATCATGCACTTTAAACATTGTCCCATTTGACATTGAAAAACTTGCTTTTTTGGAGCCTCTTATAATATTTGCATTACCATATATAATATGCACGCTTCGCAGAGTTTATTATTTTTGAGACAAGAGATATACTTTTATCTTTAAAAATCATATTTTTCGTAGCACTTTTGCTAGACATTATAACACATCGATCTTATTATTTTTTGTTTTTTCATGTTGATACTTTTGGATCAACAAACAAACATGCGATATCGAGATAAGTATACACACTTAGGACATCAAAAAGAAGATTTGTATTCATCCATGATGAATTTTCTTTTAACATCAATTCTTTTTGCCTTAGTGATCTTTCTTACAAATCGGCATAATATATTAGAGTACAACAGGTAGAAACCCAATTTCTTTTTATGTCGTAATTGCTGTTTCATTTTACCCAACCAGCATCGTTTCCATATTCCTTTAAACTTTTCCATTATAATTCAAAAGGATAACTCAATATTCACTTCTGGGAGTAGAGTTTAATGGTTTATTATCATGAGCTTAATATTTTGTTCAGATACACGAAGGATTTACGTCAACTTTGCGTGCGGGTGAATCCTCTTTCTCAGATCTTCGACCACTCGTTTTTACATTAAAGCAACACCAAAGATCTTCTAATCTTTTTTCATGATATATTCATCTCATAAATCATTATGGATGTGGTGGTGTAAAATATCATGGCTTCTTGCCATTTTTTCATCCGATATTATTTTCAACTTATCGATGATATTCAAAATTTAAATGTAGAATTTAAATGCAGAAATTTTAAAACATGATATAAATGAAGAAATTTAAAGGCATAATTTAAACACGGAATTTAAAAGCATTAATTTAAATACAGAAATATTAAATAGTTGAGCAGGCATCGCCTGCCATAAATTCGAGGAGGAGATAAAATCCTCCACTCCATAAATATCTGATCAAGGAGAGGGTTTCAACCATCGACTCCATAAAATATGATCAATGAGGAGGCTTATTCTTCCACTCCGTTAATATAATCAAGGAGGAGGTTTATAACCTCTCACTTCATAAAATGATCTAGGAGGAAGTTTAACATACCACTCCATAACATATGATCTGGGAGACATAGTCTACCATGTGATCATGATCGTGAAGGCATAGCTTATCATAACGATCGGTTCTGAGAAGGCCCTTTCTTTCCAAAAAAACATATAAAATGACAAAAAGATAAAACCAAGATTCTAAAATAACATAAAAGAATAACATATGGCCTATTTTCCTTTAATAATAAATTTAAAAAGAATTAACCATAAATTAAATCTTACCTTTTGATGTATGAACAGATCGAGAGACGATTGCGCTTATAACGTATTGAGAATTATTATAATATAATATATGTTATTACAAATGTGATCATGGAGAGAACAAGAATGAGTTAAAGAAATGACTTGTATGTAATATGCCGTGATAGAATGGAAAAGGGAAGGAAATGAACTGTATCATTTTTCTCTCTTGTGTACAATAGCTTTATATAGAAAGCTGAGGTCGGTTAATATGAACCGGCTTCGACTTTAATGGATAATCATCAATGTACACATGATATACCAATATGTTTACAATAGTTTCACGTTTCTTTGCTTGAGTTCTGCTACCTTTGTATTAGGTTTCGTTGAGGTTTTGGTTCTATCTTTGTATGGGTTGTTTTATGTTTGTTTTGTTTGTAATAAGTTGTTACAACATTGTACTATTCAGAACATAATTTAAATTTCAACATTTTACCAAATAAAAAAACATTTGTATAATAGATTTCATATTACTATTAAGATAAATATATAAGTTTGTAATGTATGTAATTCCATAACACCTAAACTAAACGAGAGCTATATACTATTTAGCAAGCATGTTTTTGATGTGGAAATCTCTAAAAGAGTTTGTGTTCTATACATATAGTATATCTTATATATGTGTGTTTATGTGAAAACAATTATGCAGCGGACTTGCTTCTCTTTCTATTGTAACAAACTTAGCCTTTGGCTGAGCCTATGTTATAATGTGTGTTTATTTGTAAGAATGTATTTGTTATCATTTTCTATATAAGTATGTAACATAATATTTATTCTCTGTCCATATATATATATATGCTCGGCAGATAACTGACGCAACATTCACATAACAGCACCATCACTAACATTTCTCAAGATTTACCAGGAAATAAAATATATGCAACCAAAGCAGATAATAAGTTTATGTTTTCAAGAAATATCACAAAAAGGTTAGTGTGGTGTCAATCTTTCTTTATTATATTTATGGGAGCAATCACTTTTATAAAAACTAAGTGGTAACATAATTTTTTTCCTGTCTTACTTCTTACCAATAAAGCTTTGATATGTTGTGAATTTGATTATGGTTTTGACTTAGTTAAATCTATCACTTATATATTGACTCTTTAAAAAGTTTTGGTAAATTTTGTTTTGTGGTTTTGTGTTGGATTTGTGGCAGATTGGGCGGCTTGTTCAGCTGTATCGTGGAGATTTAAAAGGAGAATGAGAGTTTGTTGGTGATGAAACTAATTCGGGGTTTGATTTTATGGTACAAGAGGAAAGAGTTTCAGTAACATCATGTCCATTTGGAGGAGAAGATACCTATTGGAGAACAAAACTCATAATGTGCTGTCGTATCAGTTCTCAGACCGGATGTTGGTGTCCAACAGAAATAGGACTCCTCCAATAAATATACAAACCATGTCTGATGTAGCGCTTCACATGAGTATACGTGTATGGTACCCTGAGTTAACAATCTTCATAGGTGCTGTTCGTTTGTCCATCTAGGGACCATCTGAATGGACTATCTAAATAATGTTTGTATTTTATTAAATAATGGTCAATCTAGATGAGTTTCAAAACTTAGGCAAATTTTCAAGTTCGGCTGGCTGAACCAAATTGGACCATCTAGATGGAAATAGAGTCAAAATTAACAAATTACAAATATACCTTTAGATAAAAACAAATACAACATAAATCATATTTGGTAATTATTTTGTCAAAAAATCCAAAAGTCACGTTTTCCAACCAAATTTAAAAATCATAATTTTCGGCCAAAACCGCAAAAATATTTTTTTCCGCCAAAACTTAAAATCATAGTTTTCCACTGAAATCGAAAAATTAAGTATTTCCGCAAAACCAAACAAAAAATTAAAAAATTCTGCCAAAACCGCAAGTTACGTTCGGTTTGGCGAAAACCGTAATTTTGCATTTTTGCCATTTTAATAGGAAAACGTAATATTGCAGTTTTTTTGCGAGAAAGCATAATTTTGCTGTTTTGGCGACAAAACATAATATTGCGGTTTTGGCGGGAAAACATAATTTTGCGATTTTGGTAGGAAAATGTAATATTGCAATTTTGGCGGGAAAACGTAATATTGCTGTTTTGGCAGAAAACGTAGTATTGCGGTTTTGGCGGGATCGTAACATTGCGGTTTTGGCGGGAACGTAATTTTTTGGTTTTGGAGGGAAAACATAATTTTGCGATTTTGGCGGAAAACGTAATTTTGCGGTTTTGGCGGAAAATCGTAATATTGCGGTTTTGGCGAGAAATGTAATTTGCGTTTTTGGGGGAAAAACTTAATTTTGCGGTTTGGACGGAAAAACGTAATTAGACTAAAGTATGAGTATTTTAGGTAATTCATTTGAAAATTATTACTTTTTGAATATATTTTTGATCAAAAATTAAAATTAATATTATTATAAATAATAATAAAAATAACTAGACTAAAGTATGAGTATTTTAGGAGCTTGTCTTATTACACTTCATTCAGATGGAGATTGAGATGATTAAACAAACAATACCTCATCTGGATGGATCAGTGAGATGAATGATCAAAAATGAAGGTAACTATGTCCACTATAATAATGGTGAATGTGAATGGATACTTACTCCGCATGTCATCAATGTTTCACGATTGGTTTTACAAATTATAGAATTAGTCACGTGTAAAACTGTGCTAGCAAGTCAAAAAGTATTGTAAGAGATATTCAATGAGGAATAATTAGGAAGAGATTCTTATGATACATCAGGTTTACCTAGAAATAAAAACCATGCAAAAAACATTACACCACTTGGTTAACTTCCAACATCTCCCAGGTAACAAAATCTTTGCGGTTGATAATGTGTGAAGGTATATTCAATTTTTTCACAAAAATAAATAATTGATGTACATCTATAATATAAATGAATACACATTATCAGCACCTAACATTTAACAATATAATTGTATGGCTAGATATCACAAGTTATATGGTTAATATATTCATTTTCCGCAACTGATAAAATAAATGGTGATATAATGCATATGTTAGGCGGTTAGTGTTTGTCATCACTGATTATATTTATAGTGACTTTACATATTAAGAAGATAATATTCATGTTAGATGGATACCACCTTTATCGCCCATAAATTATAGATTAAATGTACCACTTCTGAGTTGGCCATACAATGGCTCCAGCTATTGTTAATTTTATAATTAGTTTGTTAATAATTTATTTTGTTTTTAAAGTAGGTTTGCAAACATTTGATGCTGATCTATTTTCAACTCCACTTTGAATGAGGATGTGATGTGTTTGGTGACGTTGGTCTAAGTTTACTAGCAACAGAAGAACATCTGGTGTGATGCATCTACAGATCTCAGCTTCTGTTATAGCATGTGCTTGGATTTGTAGCACTGATGTCACTGTCGAGTCCGATTTGATACTATATATCTTGCGATACTCCCCTAGCCTTTTGAACAGTGAATGGTCTCAAGTCTCTGGATGCAAAGTAGTGTCCGATCTGTTTCAAAAGGTAAATAAACATTTGCATAATAGAGGTGAGCTCATTCGCCATCAGGCTATCACTGCAATGGAATGTGTTACAGTCAAGCATAAAGCGCACTAACGATGTGCAGTCGACACATCCAATGTTTCTTGTCAAGGTTAAACAGGAAGTAGAAATTTTCTGCAACCGTAGAAGTGGCATTGCCATATTCAAAATAATCCAGCAATTGCCAATCAAAGTTGTGAATTACTTTTTTTGAATCTTCAAGAACTCGGGAAAGTTTTTGGCAAGGTAGGCAACAAATTTGACGCTGAAAAATTCTGACTTCCTCATTAAACACCCGAAGTCTTGAGTGATGTACAATAACCACGTATGGTGCATGAGAACATCGACTTTGTGAAGGAAATAAAATAAATTGTAATTAAGTCAGGTAAAACATATCATGAGTTTTATATATTTCAAGAACTGAACCTAAGGTCACTAATTCAGGTTCATTATTTGTATGTATATGTTTGAAACAAATTAGGGCACACGCTTAATGCAAAAATTACTCAAACAAATTGTCTAATAATAATAAAATAATTCCACAGAATCAAGCCATAGATTCTCGTCAACAGAATTGTTAAATAATTAAATCAAACCAGAACTCATAAACCGGTAATGCAACTGAGACTAAAAAGTAAACAAATATGCAATTTAATCAGTCAACACTAAAGAAAAGCAATAACACCAAATTCGATCCGATGATTGCAAATAAAGTAATTACGTGCAATTACATAAACGTGTTCCAAATTCAAATCAAAATTGAGGTCACAGCCAAATCAAAGCAAATAAAAAATAATCCACAATAATTAAATTTGAAAAAATGATAGTAATGACTGAAGAGAGCACGATGGAAACTACAAAGGTCGAAAACGAATGGAATATTTCATTTTTTGTTCCTTGATTTTTTTTTTTGTCACAAAGCAAATTCATTTATAACTTTATCCTCCAATAATGGAGAAGTTGATTACAAAAGATGATGCTGAAAAGGCGGCTGATACCGCTATTACAAAGAGCAAGCGAAAAACAATAAAACATAAGATAGAGACAGCCATTTTACAGCGACAGCAAACAAGATGGAGAAGTCCTCGAGTCTCGATAACTTGAAGCCAAAGCAGTGAATAGGCATGGTGTGAGATTACGAACACAAACAGTGAACTAATACTCGGGATTGAAATCGCCTCCATATTGGAGTTATCAATCTTAAAGATGGCTGCACTTAAGAGTGTTGAGCCTTTGATGAATGCCGAAAGTGAACTCATTCTATTGCCTTCTTCCAAAACAAAAGTTAACCGTGCAACACAAATGCAACGATTTCCAAGCCATGAAAAAGAAAGACGAAGTAGTGGTTCCATCGGATTGGCAAAAAGCCGGTTTTGGAGTATCCTGCAAGAGAGGGATCTGCAATTCAATAGCAAACAGTCTATAAAAACTGACCTCACTTGGGGAATATCCTGTTTAGGCCATGGAAGACCAGAAGGGAAGGGGCTAGAAGTGGGCATTTGGAGAAAATCAGAGCTATTACGAGAAGTTGCCCTTCTAGAGTTAAGGGAAAGAAGTCTTGAAATTATGTCATACACATCCAAAAGTAAATTATTGGAGAGTATGAACACAGACTTGGAGGTAAGGGTTAAAGGGCTAAAATCCCAAATGTTTTCGTTCATAAAGAGCACATCCAATTTTTGATAAACTTGAAAGAGTAAGGAGTTGATACCAGAACCATCAAAGGGGAGAGCAGGTATGAGCTGTCCATTCATCGGCAGATTAGAAATCAGGTCAAACGGGCATGGTTTATCATGGTTGAAAAGTTGTAGGTTGGGGCTTGATGGGCTAGGGCAGAGGGTGGAGACCATTAAAATAAAGCATTGGGTCAGGCCCAATAAGTTAGAGAGACCAGGTCTAGGGTTTGGTAGTTGTGTGGATCGTTGAAAAGGTTTGGCGTTGACGGCGCAAGTAGAGGCAGATTTCGGCATCCCGACGCGTTCACCGGAGCTGCAGATCAAACGCGACGTCACACGGACTGACATCTGAGAAACGCGTCTTGGAAACCGGTAGCGGAGCTTAGGGCGAAGGAACATGATTCCGGCAGAATGGGTGGCACACCGGTTGGCTACGACGAGAGGGGTGTGGTGGTGGCTAGGGGCGGCAAAGTCGTATAGTCTACGGTTTAAAACCGAACAAAGATTTGAACCGATAAGATCTGTTTGTCGGAGGGCAGAGATAGGCAACCCACCAGGACAAGAGTGTGGCGGATCTAGTCGAGAAGAGGTGAGGTCAGTATTCCGACCAGTTTTCTGATGTAGTCGGATGAACATGAGGGGCAGCTGAAGTCGTGAAAATGGAAACTGGGAAGGATACAGAAGACGGCAAAGAAAAGTTGAAGAGAGGAGGAAAGGAAAGAAGAACTGAGATCGAGGGAGGAGGCGACGCCGGCGAAGCCGAAGCTCGCCGGCGTCGACAGATTGCAAGAGAAAGTTTGTCTCGATTATTGTGTCAGGGAGAAAAACAACGTGATAACGGTGTTATAATATAAAGTTTTAACAGAGTATTCCATTTTTGTTCCTTGTTTCTTTTAATTTCGTTTGACCTGATTTAAAAATCAAAACCAAACCAGAAATTTTCAACCAAATTCACAGTCTCCCTGCAAACATGTTAACGCAAGAGCAGAAAATAAAACCGCAAAAAACAATAAACACTAGATTTTAACCCGCGCTGAGCGCATGATAAGTTTATAGTATAAATTTTATTTTTAACATATATAATTAGAATATTTAAGTATTACAATTTAATTATAATATAATAATAATAATAATGAAAATTTAAACATTAAGATGAAATGAATTCAAAAAAGAGAAATTGTTAGAACACTTTTTCAAAAATACATTCTCCTTCCTTCTTTACAAAAATATACTTTATTTTACAATTGAATTGACTATCATATCCTTAATGATTTTAAAACACAATAATCTAATTTCCTTCTTCTCCTCCCCATAATTCGATCGAGCCAAAACCCTTTCTCCGATTCGAAATTCTGAAACCTTAGTTTCGCCGGATTTCCTCGACGTCGTCAATTTCCGATCAAATCATTCCTCAAATCAGTGTCGTCGTCTGAAATCGACATGGTGAGGAACAGAGAAGGTGTGTTTGCTCCAAAGGAGAAGAAACTAGTCGTCTTGTGGGACTCGATGTCCAATCGGCAGAAGTCAGAGCAGGTGGAGGAAGGGGGTTTCTTGTATCTAGTGGTGACGGTGAAGAAAATCCCGCAGATGGATCGGATGAATCCGGTGATGATCCCTCTCCCTCATCCTCTGATCGATCTCGCCAAAGATTCTCCGGCGCTGTGCTTGATCATCGAGGACAGACACAAGAAGATAATCACAAAGGAGGAGGCGTTGAAGAAGATCGAATCGGAGAAGATCCCAATCGGCAGCATGATTAAGGTCTCGCAGTTGAAGTCAGACTTGCGGAAATTAGAAAGAGAGGAAGGGAAGCACTCGAGCCGTATTTCGCGGAGAGGTGGCTGATGCCGGTTTTGCCGAAGCTGCTGGGGAAAGATTTCACCAAGAGGAAGAAGAACCCGATTGCGATTAACCTGAGGCACGGTAACTGGAAAGAGAAGGTCCAAAATGCTTGTGAATCGGCTCTCTTCTTCGTCGGCACATGTACTTGCAGTGCTGTAAAAGTATTGTGTTTCTGCTTTTGAGATTCATTTCGTCTGATTTTAAAGTATTATTCACATTTACGAGGAATGATGCTAAATTAAAGAGCTTTACTCTTCATAGAACTTAACTGAATTCTTACTGTCTCTTTTGTTTGTTCTGTAGCTCATGTTTGATTATTGATTTGGGATCTATCAAGATATAGTGTACAAAAGTTTAAATTATCTGTTGGAACAATCGTAACATAAGTTTGATTCTCTACATCTAACGTTTACTCTATAAACCTTGCTCATCCCTTTGTAGCAATTTGGATTCTCTCTTATCTGGCTTTTTTTAACGTTAGTAGATAGCAAATCTAGCCCGAAGAAACCATGTATTAGTCATGTCAGAAACTTGAAAATCTCGTAGCTGCATACAACCAATGAGACAATTTTGTTAAAGCTATGCCTTTCGTTGTAACAATAAGTAATAAGACTTTTGTTTTGTCCTTTTGTCTTGTGAAGAGTGTTCGACCGTTTTGAATGTTAAGTGGGTTTTCAAGTTTCTCTCTTTGAAAATGCTCACACTTTGAGAATGCTTTCTCTTTGGCATTCTGAAGAAGAGTGGGATCGTGGAGAGAAAATCTGTGACTTCTTGAAGCCGTTTAGCACAATCACCACATACTTTTCTGGAGTGAAATATCCTACAGCTAATGTCTACTTTCTGCAAGTGTGAAAGATTGAAATTTTTCTGCAGAAATATGCTAGGTGTAATGATGAGGATGTGAGATTGATGGCTGTGGATATGCAAAGCAAGCACTACAAGAATATTGAGTATTAATAGCATATGACCATAGCGTTTTTTTGTTTATGCTATGGTTGGGTTCATCGTGAATTTTTTATAGCGTTTGTATATTCTGAAACGCTATCTATAGTTTAGGCGGATTTTTTTTGGGAAAAATGCCAAAAAAACCCTGAACTTTTTCAATCTGGCCAAAAAAAACCTGGACTTTGCTGTTGGCCAAAAAATACCCAAACTTTACGTTGACTTTCCAAAAAATACCCAAACTTTGGGTTGACCTGGCAAAAAAAACACACCGATAACAATCCGTTTAAAATACCGTTAAAATGTTAAACGACGTCGTTTTGATAAATTGGAGAAAATGCAAAACTTGCTATAGAGGGGGTTCGAACCCAGGTCCGCATGCAATATGTAAGGGGTACGCAACCATTTTGGCAATAGCATTTAATTGGTATATGCTCTTCTTAAATGTTACTTAACCAATCCAATTCTAGTTTTATCAAAATAAAAATATGTTATACCTTGGGTTCGAACTCGGTGAATTCGAAAAAATCTAAACAATTCGAAAAAATTCATAAAAGTTCAGAAAATACATAAAAATTCATAAAATTTCAAAAAAAATCTGGCCAAAAAAAAATCAAAGAAAATTCAAAAAATTCAGAAAAATTCAAAAAAATCAAACAATTCAATAAAAATTCAAAAAACTCAGAAACATTTTTTAAAAAATAAATTTTTGTAAAAAAACGCAATTGTTTTAGAATTTTTATGAATTTTTATTGAATTTTTTGAATTTTTTGAATTTTTCTGAATTTTTTGAATTTTCTTTGAATTTTTTGATTTTTTGATTTTTTTTTGGATTTTTTTGAAATTTTCTGAACTTTTATGAATTTTTCTGAATTTTTTGAATTTTCTTTGATTTTTTTCGAATTGTTTAGATTTTTTTCGAATTCACCGAGTTCGAACCCAAGGTATAATATATTTTTATTTTAATAAAACTCGAATTGGATTGGTTAAGTAAAATTTAAGAAGAGCATATACCAATTAAATGTTATTGCCAAAATGGTTGCGTACCCCTTATATATTGCATGCGAACCTGGGTTCGAACCCCCTCTATAGCATGTTTTGCATTTTCTCCAATTTATCAAAACGACGTCGTTTAACACTTTAACGGTATTTTAAACGGATTGTTAACGGTGTGTTTTTTTGGCCAGGTCAACCCAAAATTTGGGTATTTTTTGGAAAGTCAACGTAAAGTTTGGGTATTTTTTGGCCAACAGCAAAGTCCAGGTTTTTTTTGGCCAGATTGAAAAAGTTCAGGGTTTTTTTGGCATTTTTCCCGATTTTTTTTAGACAAGTGTTTTCGCGGTACATGATTAATAGCATAATCAATATTAAAACGCTATAACAATTTAGAGCGGAATAAATTTTTACTCTCCCTCTCATTTATTTCCCAGTTTCCCTCGCCCTCCCTTTCAATTTTTTTTGTTGTCCATCCAGTTAAACCCTAAAATCCATTAAATAATCAAAATTACTCAGCCTCTCCTTTTCTCGCTTCTCCCTCCATCTTTGCTCGCTAAGAGACCTGCAACCCTCGATACATCTCAGATCTGTGGTTATTTTGGTGATTTCTCTTTCTCTTTCCCTCGATGCTGTTTTGTTTTCGCTTCCCCTCCAGCAATTATTAGAGAACCCATCGGTGTAGTTTATTCTCCAAAAATCCGGATTCGTTAGCCAAACCAAGGTAAACACAGTTCCCCTTTTCGATTTTAATCTTCCTCGCTCTTGATTCTTTCTTTTTCCCTTCTAAGATTTGTTAATTCTCAGAACGATAGACCAATTTTCTGAGTACGAGTGGCTACCTTTTGCTTCTGGTCTGGAAAAACACTTGAAGCTGTGTGTAAGTTTGCTTCTGGTTTGGTTCATATTGGACACAAAACAGAAGAACAATCTTTGCAGATACTAGAGAAGAGTAGTTCATTTACCTATAGATACTTTTCCAATTCTTTTATTTGTTTTGCTCTTTTCGTAGCTTTAATATTAATTCATTGTTGAGTGTTGATATAGTTGTGAAATTTTCATTTGCTTTATTGTTACAGGGTTTCTTCAGGTGCACTGTCACCGTGGTAACTATCTATTCATCTCTGGGAGAGGAAGCTCTTTCTCACTCGCTGAATGAGGTCAGCGTCACTTCTCTTCTCTATTTCCTCCCTAACATGGCGGCCTATCATGAAGCGCTTATATGTTTTGTTGCTGTTTATGCTCTAATTGTTATATGATACCAATTTTCTGCTCGAGAGACTATATATGAGCATCAATATATAGTTAGACTTTGTAAAAAAAATCTTCCTTTTGTTTGGAAATATCAGAGTTCTCTGAATCATTTGGGGAAATGGGGTCATGCTTGGAGCAAATACCGCCTCATAGTGATGAAGAAAGTGGTAAGTGTTGAAGATTCATCTTTCTTAGAATTTTGTTTGTCCTGTTAACAATGACCATTGTTTCTTCCGCAGGTAGAATTTTGCAAATGTTGGGTAAAGTTCATTTTGACATTCAGAAACTCGTTTCTCTGTGTTTGATAGTATGCAAATTTGCGAACTCTCAGAACGTTCTAGACTGACAGAGAGTATGCGAGTCATGGACAATGAAATCTGCTATCGCGCTAAGGAGTGTGAGTTTTGTGCACTTGATATTCTGTATTTGCGTTTGCTTCTAACGGATTTTAAAACCGGGTGAATTTTGCAGATCGTAGTGACCACAAGTTATTTACAACTCAAGCTGATCTTTATAAGCCTCTATCTTCAAACTGTTACTGCACATGGATCGGAATCTTCCTCTACAGATGTTCAAGCCACGGTACATGTACTTCTTCTTCTGGTGAAGTTTCAGATTCAAGGAGAAAAACATTTGGAACTGGCAACTATGAGAAGAGGAAGATCAAAGAAGACCACGAAGAAGATGAGATGATGAGAAACAATCTTTGGTAAGTAAAGACTTAATAAGTAGATCTTTTACAAAGCCTTCTTCTTTCATTGAGATTATTAATGATCCGTTTATCATTGGCTTCTTGAAGTTATATACTATGTGGAATTTGTTTCATTTGGTGATGGTTTTGTAGTTAATGGGTGCTGGTTTAGGCAGACTGACGGAGTGAAGAAGGGTACGACTGAATTCAGAATTAATCAAACTGTGAATGAGAAGTTGAAGAGAACAGATGTGTTACATTTGGTGTTATCTAATACTTTAACTAATTATCTTAGTATTTGTAATATGTTGAACATATGTTTGTGTTTTTTTTTGACAAATTAATAAAATATTTTGATATTTTATTATAATGTCTCTAGATCCAGAATCACATATATATTGAAAAATATCAGTATAAAATAATACCTATAAACAATTATATTTATATAAATGCTATTATAATATTTAAAATAACAATTTAAAAGTGTTATAATTGCATATTTTATTGCAATGAAGAAAACACTATATTATATAAATAAACGATAGCATGGACAAAAAGCGCTATCTAATGTAGTAGACCTATTATAGCGTGAGCTGATACAGCGCTTCTAAAAACGCTATGATATCTTTACATAGCGGTTTTCCAGTGCTACCAATACCCGTTTTTCCTGTAGTGAAGTTTGCCAAATATTGGGATGAATATAGCATTATTTTAGCTATGGAAGCAGTTTTGGATCCGAGGTTCAAGCAGAAAATGCTCGAGACAGCTTATGATAAAGTGGATCCGAGTACTTCTAAAAAGAAAGCTGAATTTGTGAGAAAGAATTTGGAGTCGCTTTGCAAGGAATATAGCACCAAACCTTCGGAAAATTCTTCTCCTCACTTTCAGTCAAAACAAACTCCGCATGATCTTCTTACAAAATCACCTCTTGAGGATGATCTAAATGATGTAAGTTTCTTGTTCATGTCTTACATTATAATAACTTCATCATATTATACATTTCCATTTTAATTTGAATCTTTATAATACAGGATCTACTTGAGCTTGAAAGGTGTCTCCAATTTGGTTCAGACAAGAGAAAGTCAAATTTGGATATATATTTGGATGATCCCAAAGTAGAGATTACAGCTTTTACAGACATGGAGGTATTAAACTACTGGAAAGACAAGCAGAAGTAGTATGGTGATTTAGCTCTTCTTGTGTGTGATGTTCTTAGTATTCCAATTACCACCGTTCCAGTTAACACTGAAATAAAATTCACTGAATTTATAACTAACCTGAGATCTTTTAGTTGAATTTCCAACAACTTTGAAAGTTTTCCTGAAAGGTTTTTCTCTATAATATCACTCATGCCTATAATTTCACCAAGGATGTCTGAAGAAACAACATAGGAATTTAGGCATTGATTAGTAAACAATTGTTGAAAAAATATTATGAAATATGCACACTATCAATTGACATGTAAAACTTAAGGGAAGGAACATACCGATGAAGACATCACCAACGGCCTGCGCTTCAATATCTGGAAAGGGGCTAAAATTGAAGAGGGAGAGATTTGGAATCTTCTCACATACCTTCATACATGGCGTAAATAGAAAATTTATCTTGTAAGGGTGTGATGTTCCTCTGTAATCACCATTGTTAGCCAATACTTCGAAACTCATGATATCTCTACACTCTCCTTCTTTTAAACCGGTTTGAATTTTTGTATCACTTTCTGTTTTACAGAAGCTTGAATCCTATCTCCCTGTCATATTAAAAATTTATGCAAATCCTTAATATAATCTATTTGAAATATAAATTTTGGAAACGAAAACTTGAAATGTAAGTATGTACCTTTTCATCCACAAAGATAATTTCCATGCCAAGTACTACTCCAGGTCTGTCTTTGTGATAGTAATCCCAAATCCGGGATATCTGAGCTCCGATTTTCTATCCTTTTTGTGAAGAATTAAGTTGAGAAATGGGAGTATACTCCAACATCTTCAAGCAGTTGTCGTTCCTTTTTTATAGACAAACAACAAACCTTCTGAATAGATGATTGTGATTTGATAACCTGAAAAATGATGAGAGAATCCAACAATTAGCAAATGAGAAAAAACAACCCATATTGAATGAAAGACGAAAGCTTAACAGACTGAGATTAGAGGAGGCCCAATTTTAGAGGAGCGCAGCATAATCAGTGCTTGGTGGCTGCTTGTGACATAAAAGGATTAGGAGAAATAGAAGAAGAAGGGGAAATAGCACGGGTATACAGATTATATAGGAGAAGAAGGAGTTGAACTATCAGAACCATGATTTCATGAACGTGGTGGTTGAAATCGCAAAATTAGAGATTTCATGTGCAGGTGTCGGCCACGACTTAGAACCGTATTGTTGCTATGAGAGTGGAGACAAAAAATAATTAAGGTAGTTTTTTTTAATCTCGACAAAACAGGTTTTGATAAAAAAAAGTTAAAAAATAAAATCTAAAACACAAGACACGTGGCAGAATCTGATTCACCAAGTGACTTGTGCTTTACTAAATAAAGGATATATTTTTGGCTTTATAAACTATAATAAAATAATATGTTTTTTCTTTTTTAAATACTATATATAAAACTGTTTAAAGCTAGAAACAATTAGCTGAATGGCCATCGAAGTATGCCTAATTTGCTGGTCGAGCATTTACACTGTTTCAAAATTTTAAAATACAATCATACCCCTATTTTAGTGCTTGCGATCGTCTATACAAGATATATAGCCTAGAAATAGGGGGTACTCATTAGAGCATCTCCATTGGTGAGAGGCTCTAAATCTGATTTTATATTATTATTTTAATGTATTTTATAATTTAATTAAATTAGAAAAAGTTAAACCAATAACAGAATGGCAGGTGTACTGAGAGGTTCTAAACCTCATTCTAAAATCTCTTTATTTAGAGACCATAGTCTCTTTCTTTTTATTTTTTCATTTTCTTTTAAATAAAATTTTGATTAGAACCCCATCTACAACCCTCCATTGGAGATGGCCTTACATCTACACCTGATATCTATCTCCTAACTAGAGGTAATAATGGAAGGATGGAAAATTAAATTTTTTTTGCACCATCATTAATGAAATTGTGTTTCCTGCCCAAGCACATTTCAAGATCATCAATGAAATTGTGAAAATTAAACCCCAATATGCTATAGCACAAGTAAAGGGTATTTAGCCAAAAAAGTTCCGCTTCCAAGATCTTTTTTCTCCTCTACGTTACTGAGGTCAAAAGTTAATAATCGGTGACAATTGCAGGAACCGGGAACGAAGATTGGAAATTTTCTTCAAGGTACATCTTTCAAGCGGGTTATATAACCTTAAAAAAGTACTGCTGCATTTTCGATCAGGGTTTTTGATGAAGCAGGTCCTCTGTTTATTTTTCATAGTCCGATAATTTCAACATATCTATTTAGGGTAACTTAATTGTGAGAAATTTGCAGATGGTCTCTTGTCGTGAAGTGGATGAGGAAGAGGAAGCAAATTCTGAAGAGGCCAATCTTTTACACATACCCATGCGTATGTTTGCAGCTAAACAAGAACCAGTAGGGGTCCGAGTTTCTGTGTACCACACGTACGACGTCATTCGTGCAGTTCTAAGGTTTTTAGAGGCAGACGAAGTTCATTATCTCCGTGAATCACCTTTCGCTAAATTTATTGCAACTTCTGAAAAACCTTCATTCTCAGGAAGGATTGGCCAATTTCATATATCGTGACAACTGAAGGTGAAGAAGCGACACAAAGCGTGGTTTCTTTTCGCCTCTAACCTAATTCGATTTTCGCTGTGGGAATTCGCCATTGTAACTGGTTTACCATGTGGGAAATTGCCAAAACAGAGGAAGAAAAGATTGAGGAAGAATATAGTCGACAAACCCTACTGGCCTACATTGTTTGGGAAACTTGAGTCTGTTACCGTCAAAGAAGTCCTTCGAATGTTGAAGAAAAAAACAGTTAAAGATAAAGATATCCGGCTAAAGTATGCATGTTTAGCATTAGTGGCGTCAGTCCTTCCTACTACGCACAACCCAAAGATCTCCAAAGAGCTTGCAGAGCTGATCAAAGACATTGATAATTTTTCATGTACCCTTGGGGATGATTGGGATTTGATCTTCTCATGGAAGTTTGAAAAAAAGGGACGAAGTATCTTTGTCACAGGACACAGTTTCTCTGAAAGGATTCGTACATGCTATACAGTTAGTAATGGTAGAAGCTGTCCCAGACCTAACTTGTGTTGTGGCGGAGGAGTGTTCATTGGCATCTGATGATGATCGTAACTTTACCGACGATGAGGAGGAGGAAGATAATATCTGTCCTCATACACCAAAAATATCACTTAGCCCCGCTCAGACTAGAAAACTAGATGCAAAATCTAAGGTACCTTAGTATTGTAAATAATTATCTTTGTCGATTGACGTTATATGCATTGGGAAGAATAGTTTTCCTAATTTGTGTTTGTTGGTACACTGTGAAATATAGAAATTGAGGTAGGTTTAGTAGTTTTTGTAACTTGTTTCGGTAATATATCGGCCGCATAAATACATTATCTTTCAGTATTGTGTATATTTAGTATGCAGGGTTATCCGAGAAATGTACAACTAAAGTTCTGTTTTTTAACAATGCAGTGTCTAGTTCACAGCATTATTTCTCTGCACACAGGGACTACTTTGGATGAACCCGAATTTCAATGGTCTGACGACGAGAATGACGAGGAAGTTGATAATTTGTTGAAGCACATGAGTGGTGGTCAAACATTTGCGGAAATTTTGTTCAAAGGAGGAACAACTAAATCTGACGTTGCACGAATGCGTGTAGAGGGAAAAGCAAGGGATGGTCAAAGGAAAAATGGCAGAAGAAAAAAAAAACATTTCTGTTCACAACCTCATCGATAGATATAGATGACGTCGTGGGGTTCGTCGTGGACAGAATGAAAGAAGAGTTCAAAGAAGTTAAAGACAAAGTTAACAGTTACACCAAAGACATAGCCGAAATAAGGAAGGAATTGAAGGCTGTGAAAAAATTCTGTTATTCAGAAGCTCAGTGTCCAGATGATTAAGATGAGGACGGATATAATTGACGCGGTTAAGGTGGGTAATGGAAGGTCTAAAGTCTTTAACTCGGACTTGCTGTCGGAGTGCAGAAGAAATAAACCATCCTGATAACTAAATATTTAGCCAAGTCATCATGGATATCGTAGAACTAAGGTTCGAGAAAACATATAACAGCACTATCACTGTCGGAGGAATGAAAATGTCTGGTGCGGAGCTAAACGAAATTTGGGAAAGGTAAACCATATGTCAACGAAGGTAACGTAGATATTGAAAATGTGAATATGTTTTAATAGTACTAATCAATGTTCTAAAATTCTCGCCTAGCGCCTAGCGCCTAGACGGTCTAAGCGGGGATTAATCGGGGACTAGGCGGTAAAATGATTTCAGTCATAGCGTTATATACACGTGAATCCATGTAATTGTAATAAAGTTATGATAGCTCAGTGGTCTGTTGGTGTGATTGCTAGCCACAATCCAGGGTTCAAATCCTTTTTGCTGCAAAAGGGTTATTATTTTTAATTTAAATGAGAGGGCAACATTTTAATTCACTCCTGACTCATCTTCTTCCTTGACAAACCTAGCAGCCGCCAAAGTATTCTGCGTTTTTCCAGTCTATTTTTTTTGCTTTCTCTTTCATTTTTTCATCAAATTTTCACTTTTATTACTCAATACAACACAAATCAACCATTAATCAAACGATTCGTGATACAAATCGAAGTTTAATTTTTTTTTTTTAATTGTGTTTTTTCTAGCCGATTTTTTAACCGCCTACAAGAAACTCGCCGAGGCTCACCATTTTTCAACGATTACTCGACGCCTAGCCGGCGCCGAGGACGATTTTTAGAACAGTGGTACTAATGTATAAAATGTGATAATATCTACGTTATTATTGGACTCTAGTAGATGATGGATGTGTTGATGTACCAAGTTAGGCAACAATACATTGACATGTGCCCAAAACAGCAACTGAAGAATACCATTTTCTTGGATAATAAGTTTGTTACCTTATTTAGCTGAAACGTGTGTCGGTTTAAGAAGACAAGCAGTCAAGAGGCCTTCAAATTCCCAATAACAGTGGTCGCTTATTTTTATGGTGCCGAAGCTACACCTCCATTCGCGGACAGGTACTACTTTCCCTTCAATATTGGGAAGATACATTGGCTTGGAGTATGCGTGGATTGCGGATCATGGAGTCTACTATTGCTTGACTGCGACACCTCAGTCCAGAATGACAAGCAGCTAACCGGTACATTCAGACCAATAGCGAGAATGTTTTATTTTCTGCTAAAAAAAGTTTGACGGTACCTTACGACCATTCTCCATATCCCGACCATCTGGAATACCCCAAAACAAGGTTCACACTGACTCCGCTGCAACGGTAGTTCTCCTCATGCATGCACATGCTTTAGGTGTGTTGGGGATGTGGGTTAGTGCGCGTACTTTGCAAGGAGACTGCGAGAAGTTAGTCCTTCTAATGTACAAAGAAAATGGGGAAGATCTGTAGTGGTGTAGGCAAAGGAGCTCGAGTAGGCGAGACCGTCAACAATACATTTTTCCCTCCGTATTTTATGAAACGCCTTATGGGATGGTATTAACTCGGAAATGGTGCTTGGTTGTAGACTATTGCTTTTGTAAGACCTGCTTTTCTCAGAAAGCTATATGCTAACTTTCGTGTCCTAAAATTTTCGGACAATTGTAATATATACTACGACGACAACGTTTCAAACTGTTTGTGTTGGTTGAAAAAACATAATTTGTTGACTTTATATAAACGGGAAACTTTGTACTTTGTGATTTTTAAAGGTTGCCAAAGTTCGGTGTTCTTCCATTTTGTTACTTTATTATGCATGCACCATAAAAGTGGACATAGTTGAAGTTAGAAACAATTGGCTGTTCAGGCATATTAGATACAATATTTAGCAAACTGGACATAGCCACTGTGCAACTTTCTGTAATGCCGGAGTCTCCCTGTCTCCTATTTCTTTTTATTTTTTTATTTTCTCCAATAAATATACACAACACAGCCTACGCCTAGCTCATTATTACCTATTTCTGAACTGGGCAGACTCTTCAAAATTTCTTCTACAATCTTTAGCTCGAATATTTCTGAAATTTGGGTTTAGTAGTTTAGTGTTTAGATATATTTTATTTTTTTAAAAAAACTAAACCATAAACCCTAAACTACTAAACCCAAATTTCGAAATCATAAACCCTAACCACTAAAGTCTAAACTTTGAATTAGGGTTTAGTAGTTTAGTGTTTAGGATTTAGTTTTTTTAATAGGTAATATTTCTATTAGCCGGAAAACTTTTATATTTTCCGAGTGACTAAAATACAGAGTACTTGCATTCATTCGCCATAAATTTGTTGGTATTTAGGTGTTATTGTACTTTCTTGGTTTATCTCAATGTGAATATGTTGAGCACAAGCAACACGTCATCATTGATTATCTCTTTGAGCATCATTAGGTTTGTGTGGCTAACTACAAAGTTATTTGATCTCTCACTGACTATACATAAATATATAAGAAAACAACATCTAATTACACCCACCCACACATAATACACGTTGTTTAATCTCTCACTGACTATATATATAGAAGAATAACAATATCTACTTACACTCACACCCACATAATGCACAATACATAAGTAGTGGCAACAAAATCTTTGCCTAACAATCTTCTTATACATTCGTATTTGCTAACTCTAGTGTTAGACATAAATTTTTCAAAACTAGTGGAATACATCAAAACTCTATGTGAAATTAAAGAAGGAAAAAAAAACAGAGAAACTCTCTTAATGATGATTCTATAAACCTATAAAATGTGGGAAAGTTAACAATTGCTGGAGAAGAAGAAAACTTAAGAAAAGAGAGTGAAAAGGAGAAGAGAGAAAGAATAGGAGGGAGGAAGAAGATACGATGCTGCGGTCTATAAAGTAATGTAGTGGTTTTAGTTTAATGTAGTATGTGTTGACATCATAATATAGAGGGTATAGTAGAAAGCAAATACGATGTATATATTAGTATAGTATAACAAAGAGGGATAACAAGGACTTTTCACTCATGAATAGTACCATGTCTACAATGAAAATGACTATGCTCCTAATTTCATGTAGTCTAATGACCATTCTCCTAATTCACTCTTGAAGTTATGGTAACATATGTTATTACTAACCCGGTCAATAATACTTTCGCAATTTGCAGCTATTGGATTATTATACCGTCAATGAGTAGTTCAGTAACTCCCGTTTGGGTTGCTGAAAGAGGAGCTTAGGGTTTAGTTTTTTACTTCAAGTTCTACGAATGTAAAGTAATCCAGGGAAATGTATGCGCATATACAAATAATAATTTTCTTAAACTGTCTATATAGGACGTCTCATATTTGCGGCCTAGTCATATCACTTTTGTGACTGAAGAAGTTTTGCAGTTGCATTTAGGTTACAAATTTTAGGATTACCGTTTAAGTTTTTTCCTATTCATGCGAACACATACTTACTCATTGACTCAAACTCCGAAAGTTTAGTTTCATAAACCTATAACATTATACTTTACCAGAGCTACACAAATAACTGAGATTTAGTGAATTGTTGACACAGAGAATCAACCCCTGCTAGGCTCTGTATTACAGCGATGGAATGTGCGACGTACTTCTACTTTGTAGTCACTCTATGTTTTCGAATGTACAAACTTATGTTCTGTTTCTATATGCTTCTTCCAATTAGCGATCCCTGTTTCATATGCAGCTATATATAAAAAGAGACTTCAGAATCAGATAATAATTATCACAACAAACCGCTAGCAATGACCCACAACTTAGTTCATAACATATTATAGGAAACCATTCTGGAACTTGTGCTGGCGTAGACTCAGAAACGCGAAACTAGGAATCTAACACCGAAGAGAACTTCTTCTTACTGTGTTCTTCGACAATAAGGTAAACCATTTCCATGGTCATAACAGCAAGCCATAGAATTATCATTCTGTTAAACACTTTCCACTTCGAGGCTTCATCATTGTTTATGAGCACAACTTCTTTTAACTCTTCAATCATGCGTTTCAATTACTCAACCTCGGTTTTTGTCTGGCTAATATCACTTTCAAGTAGGCGTAGTTTCGGCAATGCATCTTCCACTTCCTCGCCAACAGCATCTTCAACCCACTTGAAAGATGATCCTTGACAGTAAACCAATAAGATAACAATTAGTTTGTACCACAGACCATTTTACATATGTGCAAATAGCAAAGTAGAATACTTACTTCTTTGCAGCTTCTACAGCGGTAGAAAGGGCGTCCAGGATTTTCTTGTGTCTTCGATGTAAACCGTGCTACCTCAAATCCACAATGACATTTTTTTTGGGAATCCACGGTTTTCGACGGAACTAGATTTCTCAGGCGCAGCATTCATCATTGAGTTAATAAAAGAAAAAGGCAGGAGATGTCGGAGATGATATAGAAAACAAAAATTTCAGGAAGTTATTAGAATTCTCAACATCGTACGGGTACGTCGGGGGTAAGGAGGAATGAAATCGAGTGAAGAGGAAGACTGAATTTAGGGTTCTTGAACACAATTGGGGCATCTAGAATAAAATGAAGACGACGTCGTTTCGTATATGTTATTACTGTTTAAGTTAAAAAAATACAACTTCGTCTGTTGTCTCGAAATAGGAATATGTTGGCCGGTTAATTGTAATCTTTACCATGACTCTGGGATCTAAATTACGCAATAGAATTAAATGTCATTACTCATTTATGTCGCTGGTAACCCTTGTATATTTTCTGCGTAACAAGTATTTAATTTCGGTGGCTGACATTCTTTTCTAATATAAATTCATCCTAAAGGATTGAAACTGCAAATTAATGCGGTAAAAGATTTATTTATTTAACATGTGCGATTTAGTCCATCATCATCCACAACCAGCTGGAATATAAGGTACTATACAACAGAATATGAGACATAAGTTTGCTGTTCCAGTTCAGCTACATCTTGCGATCCAAACACCTCCATGCCGCACAGCTATCTTCCCCCGCTATTACATAGTTTATATAGCTGTCTTACAGGTGGTCCGATTGTGTCCCACTCCCTTGCAACGACTGCAAATTGTTCTCCTTCTTATACGTTTCATCTACACATGGAACAATTTTCACAAATAACTCATTGCGACCTTTTAAAAATGTTAACAAAAAACAATATCTTACACGTATTTCGCCCCGGGATAATAACCGGTTTTTGCGCAGCCTACCGGGTGGTCATCGTGTACCAGAGGGGTGTAGGGTAAGTTCTGACAGTGTCGTGGTTTATAGGGTTGATCCCCGTTGGTCGGTAAATGTTTTCTTGGTACGCAGCAATCCAAAACGCCCTACTATATTCTTCCGCTACCAATGAACCCACCCTTGTGTTCGACCTTATAGCTGCTGAAACGGCATGCGAGCATGGAATTTTAAGCAGTTGAAACTCAAAACAACTACAAGTCTTCTCGCGCAGATCGACGTGGATGGATTGCTTTTTCTTGTTCTTCACCTCAAACGAACCTTCATTGATTTTATGGACCTCATACCCAGCTGAAAGTTGGAAACTGCCAGCCCCTTCCTCATAACTCGTGGCGTCATAATTTTGTAACGGTAGCCTTTGAAATGGACGCAACTCCAATGTTCCAAACCGATCCCCGTCAAGTAATCAGAGCAGCAACTGTAAATACTTTTGATTTCGTTGAAAACAGAGTTAAAATCAGTAAGACTGTATGATCTTGCTACTTTAGCCATTAGGCTTCCAAGCATTCGATCTTTGAAGTATGTTCTGATATTCCTTTTAAGGTGGACTACACATGCACAGTGTTTGGCATGTGGATAAACCTGCGATTAGCAGAAAATAATGTAAATAGCATGCAATAAAATTGAATCCTTATTGAACCTCACCGAACTAATGAAAACCCAAATGATGTGTCAAAATAATACAGCGTATAACCAAGCTTCGTAAAAATCGTTAACTTGGCGAAAAAATTTTAATATAGGATTCCGTATCGGAACATCGGTTATATAAAATTATTACCTGACTGATCCCATAATATAGGATGCGTGACGATCGGAGACAAAAACGATGTCATCGTTGTCGTTAACGAAAATAGACAATTTTCTGAAAAACCACGCCTAAGCCATGTCGTTCTCCCCATCCACAATAGCAACCGTGAGGGGAAAGATTTGATGATTGCCATACTGAGCAGATGCAGTTAGGAGGCATCCCGCTTATTTTCCTCTCAGATGCGTGCCATCAAGAACAATCACTTTGCACATATTTGTATACCCCTTGACGGAAGCACTAAGGGCGAGAAACAAGTACTTGAATCTATGGCCAACATCCTCCAAGCACTCGGTATGTAATTCCACAAGGGTGCCTGGGTTAGCAGCGACCAACATTTCAAGGTACATGGGAAGACTTCTGTATGATGACTCATGGGATCCTTGTGAATGATCTATTGCCTGATGTCGTGTTTGCCACGCTTTCCACTAAACAATAGTGACATCATGCTCCGCATGCAGGATTCTGACTATTTCATTTGGCCTTGGACCGGTAGCCGTTGCGGAGAATTTCGACTGGAGTAGTTCTCCAAGAATGTTACTTGTTGCCTGTCGTTGGTAGTCAGCTCTCTCTTCAATGGTGCACCGTGTTTGAGGTAAACTGTTCTCACCTCGAACATTGACGTACCCTCAATCAATGTAGTGTATATCGCCAAGGACATCCCTCTCCTGCACACCTGACAACCATTCTCTTTGGGGAGGATCTTTCGTTCTTATAGTGATACTTAGTGTTCATTGCATGTAGAGCTATGTGGAGTTTGAATGCCTCTCGACTGTCGAACACCATACCTTCAAATATTTTATTTGGTTTGTATAGTGGATCTCCTACAATTTATATAATTAACTGTTCAAAAACTTATCAACATACGACCAAAATACAACTCATGATAAACGTTAACAAACAAGAAAGACATAACACTTATATGTCTCACTATAAGTTACCATTACAAAACATTGAATACCGACATGAGAAACTCTTAATATTCGGGCACACAAAAACCAGCATATACCCCATTTCCCATATTCATTCATTACCAAAAACTATTTCACATCCTCCACCCATATAAATATATCTATATAGATTGCTGAAATATTTTCATATTTTACGAAGACCCACCCCCCAATGTCAGTGTACCCATTTGCAGGATCTTTAATCTCGGTGTGGGCCCCATATTTGTATGAATTTCAGACTTCTCTCCACTTAAGCTCATGACGACAGTTGTGGTGGGTCCTCCCAAATGAATTGTTTCGACAACTGGACCTAAAATATTTCAACTCAGCAAAGTTACGCAAGAAGTAGAAAGTGTAATTTAAATATTTGGCGGTATATATTGCCCCTTATTCGACCAGTATCTTACCAAATATTTCACCTAGTGGGTCAGCTGCTTGGCTTGTGGCATGTGCTTCTGGTGAAATTTTCTCCGTTATAGTGTCTCCAGTGGCGGATACTACTGTGTCTTGTGTAGGAGAAAGTTGGTGGTCATTTCCATCTGAGGAACCAACTGACGAAGCGTATGAAGGGTCTTTGTTTTCATTGATAGCCACATTATTCCCATAGAAGAGTGCACTGTTGTTGAGTAATGCAGCAATGGCCAATTCCTCACAACCACCTTCACCATAATCAATGAGACCTTCCCAAAAATCCATAACGTCGTCAACTCCACCACAACTAAAACCCTGATGCTCCGCGACGGTAGATGAAACCAAAGGGAAATTAACGTCACCAAATAGTAAGGGTGGAGGAAGTGTTCTGGATGGGTCGCCTGGCTGGATTTCTAGCATTGGTAAATCTGGACACAATGCACCAAATAATTAACACTTGTAAGCAGCAAATGGGTCATGTTATATGGATATTAATTGACTTAGCAAGTAGTTTAGAATTGTTCGTAGCTCTCTCGATCTTAACCTTGAGTCTCAAACGGCTCCTGGAAAATATTATCGTCTGGAGGAGGGTCACGCGCAAGACAGATGCATTCGGTGGTAGCAATTTCCATGGTAGAGGGTACGTCAGGGTCCGCAGGGAAACCTAAAAGAAAGAAAATGTTGACTGTTAACAATTTAACTGGTGTTTCAGAAATTTGTAACAAATTTTAAACCATCACTTTGCTTTCACTCACTCATATTTGGAGTCCCATTTTCAATTATATCTTCGGCCGGAGTTTCCACAGTAACCATCCTAATGACCGGCTCATTTTCAGTCACCCTAGTAGTTTGACTGTCCGTCGGCGTTGAACTTCCTGCCGAAATAAAGGGCGTAACGTTAATAATTTAAGTATAGTTGTTTTTATTACTATTTGACTCAATAAGATATTTAAAGTTTATCTTGCAACAGAAATGGCGGAGTGGCAGTTAATTTTTGTGTCTTCGTATTACCTTGTTCATGTTTCTTCTTACCCCCATCACTGTTGTCTCAATTACGCGGAATTGCGTCTTCCACTGTAATGCCGCCGTTAACAGGGTCTCCTTGTGGGTTCAGGGGAGGCAACTCTTCTTCCTCGCCGCTAGTCATCTCTATGTGAACACGGTGCATAAACAACATTTCTTCATCCGTGAAGATTTCTTCAAGAACGCTCTGACTTGCCGGGAATAATCTGCCTGATATGAGTTCTGCAATTGTGGATGAAGGCGTTACGTTAATGAGAAGGCATTAAATTTGTAGTACTAATGCAAACATTTTGTGGCCTTAACTCATACCGTTGAATGCTGCTTTCTGGGCGGATGTTTGATCGGGACCAACATTGTATGAAGTACTGCCAACCGAGAAATTAGCCCGAAGTTGGAATTGATACCTCACCACAGCCTCAGCGCCAATAGTGACACAGACAACTAACTTAGGATAACATCGATGAGCTGATAAGAAAGCTTGGACATCAGATGTGTTACAAATAGTAAATGGTGGCATTTTCTTTCCCTCGGGCAGGAGCATCCAGTCGGCATACTGGTACGTTGGCAAAACAACCATTTTTTCATGCAATTCAAACCGACCCTTATATTCCATAAGAACTGCTCGTAGCTTTCATTCTCGTTGACAAAAATTCTGAAGCCCAAATTCGCTTCGTCCCCGATGAACTCCTAAGCATCATTTTGGTACTTAACCCAGTCCCCTTTGTAAACACGGACTAATCGCCCCATCTGTAAGAAAGCGTACCATATATTACTAAGGTAACAGGAAGGCGGTGAATAACATTTACAAAATAGTCATAATATAAGCAGAAGAGTTGATAAAGGACAGGATACGCTAAGTAAAACTACAGTAAATTGGTCACTCATAATTTTTGCCACAGATTAATTAACCGTTCATCAATGTTACGGAAAATTAAGTGTAACAGCACCGGAAAAATGTTAGCACATGAAAAAGAGTGGAGCTTTTTGATTTTTGGAGATGGTGTACAAGAAAGACAGACCGAAAACAACAGTACATGGTCTACGGTCAGTTGAAGGTTGAAGTGTAATAGTCACACCATCTCGTCAACAAGATATAGTAAAATGTTAGGGTTCCAAGTACGTACACAGGAGATCGGAAATTTGTCAATCGCATTTTTGGAGTTAGGGTTTCGTACTATTTAGGCACTGTAGTAACACAGTCTAATGAAAAATAAAAGTAGAGTCCATATTTACAGTCTATCTACTATCAATTGAAGTAATTTATTTGCTGGGGTCCTCTCCTTTCGAGAAATCAGGTTTCGTAGCAGGTTAAGAAAGGAAAACTATGGACAATCTGCTTTTAAAACGCATCATGATGTCGAAAAAATGTTGATTTTTCTAAGAAGAAAAATAGAAAATAGAATCTGAAGAGAACCCCACATACCTTTTACTTCCGTGAGCGATATCTAAGAAGAGGACATAACTTTGCTTGATTTGGTAAAGTAAAAGGCGAAACTTTTAAGTTGTGGTGAAGAAAAGTAAAGCGAAGTTAACAAGATTTATAGCCAATTTAGAAGAGAACAAGTTACTTACAGTCCGTTATATTAAAATTACAATCATTATTCTCGACACCACCATCTTTTATCTTATTGGCGCCGCCTGGAAGGCAAATTTGTGGTGTAAAAATAAGTTACGTTTTTTATTTGCAAATTAGCCTTAGGGACATCACTTAGCTACACGGTAGGAGCCAAGTAGGCTGCAATTATCGGGATACTATCTATGATAATGATAAAACCGACATTTTCCGACATAACAGTGATCGACGGTTATGGTAGATGGCCATTTCACAAATATACTTGTAATACATGGTGTTGTTGCCAATTCTCTCTTAAAACTATATTGAAATTGATGTTAACAGTTAACTGAAAATATAAATTTTTTAATCATTTGTTCTAACTTATCAATAAAAATATTCTAAAGTTTCCCGCAAATTTTTATTTTTCAGTAAATATTGTGCGAAGAACGGATCCTCTACTAGAAATACATATGTAGATATATATACAAAGTTCATACAAAGGAGTGATAAAATTATTATTATATATATGTATATACACGCATATAGTTGATACAAGGAGAGATTAGAATGTCTTCTTTGAGTTCTCTCTTTATAAAATGACATAATAATCGGAATAGCCTATGGGCAAATGTGTTACGCAGTAAATTTAGAGAGGGTGATCTTCTTGACCTCTCATGGATGCACACTAAAAGTTCTTGGTCCCCTGTTTGGCGCAGTATAATGTCGGGAATGCGTGAAGCTGTAATCCCTGGAATTAGTTGGATTGTGGGTGATGGAAACAGAGTTGGTTTTTGGCACAATAGATGGCTAGGACCAGAGCCACTCTCGAAATTTGTGATTGGTGAGCTACCGTTGGAGGTTATTGGTATGAGGGTTCGGGAGTTGTGGAAAAGTGGTTCGGGGTGGATTTTACCAATGATTGAGCCTTATATTCCTCCTTCGACGAGATCGCAACTAGCTTTGGTGGTTGTGGACGATGTATCGGGGGCAACAGATAGGGTCTCCTGGGGACCAAGTAAAAATGGCTCTTTCTATGTGAAATCCTCTTATGAGTTCCTAACTCATAGTGAGGTTCCGTGTCAGAACATGAAGGCTCTGTACGACAGAATTTGGAGAGTAACTGCTCCAGAAAGGATTCAGACTATTCTTTGGCTTGTTGTTCATAGAGCAGTCATGACTAACTCCGAAAGAAAAAGAAGGCACTTAAGTGAAGATGGTGTTTGTTCGGTGTGCAAAGAGGGAGAGGAATCCATTCTTCACGTGCTAAGAGATTGTTCGGCAACTAAAGGTGTTTGGATTCATATTGTTTCGTCGGGAAGACAGTCAGTTCTTTGACGCATCGCTGTTTGCATGGCTATACGACAATTTGGCGGTTGCGGTTTCTGGGCAAGAGGAGGGATGGCCAACCATGTTCTCCATAGTTGTGTGGTGGATTTGGGAATGGAGGTGTGGCTATGTGTTTGGCGCTGTTGGGAGATGCAGAGACAGAGTTAAATTTGTGAGAGATCTTGCGCAGGAGGTGCTTGTGGCACACGCTAAAGTGCAGAATAAGTTGGAAGGCAGATTGCTTGGACTAAGCCGTCGAATGGCTGGTTTAAGTTAAATACTGACAGGGTTTCGAGAGGAAATCCTGGAGCGGCAACAGCTGGTGGAGTTTTGAGGGATGAGAATGGAGTTTGGTGTGTGTGTTTCGCGCTGAGTATTGGTATCTGTTCGGCACAATTAGCGGAACTCTGGCGGGTGTATTACGGTCTGTGTCTAGCTTGGGAAAGATGAGTTACTTGGCTAGAACTGGAGGTCGACTCAAAGATGGTGGTGGATTTTTTACGGACAGGGATAAGCGATTCACATCCTCTGTCATTCCTAGTACGATTGTGCTATGGCTTTATATCAAGACACTGGTTAGTCAAAGTTTCTCATGTGTATAGAGAGGCTAATCCCTAGCGGATGGATTAGCTAACTATGCTTTTTCTTTAGATTTGGGGTTTCATTTGTTTGAATTTGGTCCAGATTATGTTGTTTCTTTTATGGCTGGGGACACGGATGGTGTTACTCGAGCTAGACGTTTGAGGTTGTAATTGGTTTCTTTTATTTTAATAAAACATCTTGGGGACTAACCCGGCCATTCCCCCCAAAACAAAATGACATAATAATTATGAATCTATATTAATTTTAAGAGTTTTATAACTATGGTTGTTTGATAGATATGTAACAGATGTATCCGTTTTTTTTTAATGTTTTTTATTGCCTTTTACATGTTTATGTTGTTGCATATTTATATTTGGCTCTATACAATATAGTAAAATAATATGTTTTTTTCTTTCTAAACACCATATATATCTGTTTAAAACAATATTGAAATCAATATTTACAATTAACTGAAATTCTATAAAAAAAAATAAACGTTTCATAATTTCCCCCGAATTAAATTTCTTTCAGTATGAATCGTACGAAACACAGATTATCCACTACTAATGTATATATATATATATATATATATATATATAGATTTATATGCACAGTTGATACAAAAGAGAGAACAATATATATATCGGGATCGCCTCTCAATTAATACTTGGTTGCTGGTGTATTCAACACTTCTATCTTCTGCGCTTCTGTCTTCTCTACCTCATCTCTCATGCATAGTTTCTGGCGTGATTTTCTTCTTTAAAGGTTGGACCCCATAGCTCATGTATGTAATTCTCTCCCCAAATGGCTTCCCATGTCGGTCCACGCGCTGGTGGAAAGCTAGACCTTTTCCTTTGCTTCCATTCCCTTCCTGATTTGGTGTTCTTCCATCTTCCATTGGCGGGATGTGTCAGTTGTATGATTCAGAGTGAAGATATTGATCTTTTCCTGTTGAGTTTTCCTCATGGTGTTTTGCAGAGAAGATTTGTGCATGATGGAATAGCATGTTACATCTGTTACAGTGTGCCTCCAGTTTCTCATATTCCAATGAGACAATTGCTTCTTCTGCGGAACCAAGTTCAATAAGTGTTTCTTTGATTAGAGGTTGTAATCCATTGATCTGGACTCGCAGTTGTGCCTCTGTTTTCGAGATTGTGATTTGCTAAACATGTCTTAGTTCTCGGCCAATGTTATTAAACATCGATTTGGGCTGTTCAATACGGCAAAAACCAAACCGAACCGATCAATACCAAACCGAAATAGAGCATATGGTTTGGATTTGGTAAAACCGTATAAACCGTATGGATGTTATTTTTAGAAATCACAGTATATGGATATGGTTAGGTTTATAACCGAACAAACCAAACAAACCGAATAAAACCGATATAACATAAAAATGTATAATTATATACATTATATAGAGACATTACAAATAGATTTATGGCATCGATAAATAACATATGTATATGTTATACAATATAAGATGTATTCATTTTTCATTGGTTTTACAATGTATTTCGAAACTAAAAATTTAATATATGTGTTTTCTTTATTGTTAAAAATATATCAATTAGAGGAAAATAAACTTTGATGGAAGGTAAATATGATACAGTCGAATAACTCTTTTTCCATCAATCTATTTTTTCGTTGATCTTGTTTAGAAATTTAAGTTTTAGTTTTATGTTGATTGCATTATTTGATGTTAAACAAGTGTTTCTGTTTTTTTTTTTTATTCTTTTTTGTATTTTAATAATTTTTGGTATAAAACCGAATAAACTGAAAACCAAAAGGTATATAGCAGAACCAAACCAAAGTAAGTATGTATTTAGTATGGTAGCTAAATTTTACTAACCGAAAAACCGAAAACCGATATAAACCGAACCGAAACCGAACCGATATCCAGATTGAATAATGCAACAGAATGCCTTTTAGTCTGATCCATAAATGAATCTGCAATGGGAAGGAAGCTGATATAACAGGTTCCCACTTATGCATTATGAGCATCCAGTGGTTGATTTGGTAGGGACCGTTTCTCAGCACACTTAGGAGGTCATCCTCAGAGTCAAAACGAAATTGGAAACATTCATTCCCCAAGTCAGCGCCAATCGCTTCTCCTCTCAAATTCCATTTCCTAGGGAGGTTTATTGTGATCACATTTCAGATCTTTGTTCCTTAACATTTGTGAGCCTTCCCACCAAGGTAATATAATGCTCCTTTATCAGTTCAGAGTGATCAAGATCTAGGGCTTTGATATGTATCCTTCCCCTTTCTTTAGCCGGTGATTGCATTCCCTTTCTTTTTTTCCAGCATAAGTATATCAACTTGTCATAGTGTAGTACTCAAGTTATTGGTGGATTTCGTCTGTTGTTTCTATTTGTGACTTTGCAGGTTTCAGAGGAGTAAAGTCGACTCACTTTTGGGGGGTGAAAAGCTCCTGAGATTGAGGAGTATCTGGCATGAGCAGGTAAATTGGGCTTGAGGGGTACTCGTCGACTCAAGTTTCAGTGTTTCCTCGTCGAAAGAAGCTTCTAGTGGTCTCTAGAGGAGTTAACAACAGTATAAATAGTGTAAGCAGTGTTCGCTGATGCCTTCCCAATCCAGGACTTGCTGTTTACGTGTTAGAGACTACTCGTGCCACCATCGAAGCCCTCTAGGCGGTCATGGACGGTTTGAAAGCGGTGGTTTTCCTTCTATGAGCTTTTTTAAGATACCAGACTTTGCTATTTTGGGAAAATTGAAATCGACTTGTCCCTAAAGAAGGTTTTTTTATGTAGTATTGTGGGGGGGGGGGGGGGGGGAAGTTAACTTTATATTTTGAACCTAAACCGGGTTGGTAGCATAACTGACGGGTCGAAGACAAATCGAAATAAACTACCTCGAGAACAGTGCCTGGGACCGTGTTCTCTCTCAAGACCACTATTTTTATTTATTATTTTAACCAAAGTTTTTAAAAAAGAGAAATATCCTCAAATACCACACTTTCATGTTTTTGTGACAAAATACCACACCAAGGTGAAAAGGACCAAAATAACATTTATTTAATGGTTTAAAGATAATTAAATTAATAAATTTGAGTTAAAAGTTATTAATTAGGGTTTAAATTTTGGGTTTTAGGGTTTAGGTTTAAGAGATTGGGAAGAAACATATGAAAATAAATGTATAATAGTCTTTTTTCCCTTAAAAATGTCATTTTTGTCATTTTCACCTTGGTTCATTTTTGTCATTTTCACCTTGGTGTGGTATTTTTGTCAAAAAAACATGAAAGTGTGGTATTTTTGAGAATTGCCCTTTTAAAAATTATAGATAGAAATAAACTCTTATTACTACTTTTTGTTGATTTCAGTCTTTCTAATGAATTTTATATTAACAAAAAATCAAAATCACTTAGGTCAAATTATATATATATATATATATATATATACAATATAAACATAAAGTTAAAACAGGATATTATTGTAACACCCGTCTCATCCTCACTCGAGAACGGCGTGTCACTTACCACAACACATAACTCCAATCCTCAATCCAATAAATAACCACGACGTGATCTCCGAGAATCCATAAATAAATCCATAAACAAATCCATAACCGCAATAACTCAAAATAAATCGTAAAATAATATCTGAAATAAAATGCGCAATAAAACATAAAAATAATGTTTTAAAATAAAATACTGGAAACCATAAAATCTCAAAGTAGCACCCGATCTGATACATCTCACCTGAGAAAGAAAGAAAGAGCGGTGAGTAACAGGGGAGTCACTCAGTGAGGTGCGGGATGCTAAACACAGGAAAACGCAGTTCCGGTCATAGCACTCCAAACACGTCAAAAAAAAACTAGACATGAACAAACGCTGCACCTAAAGCACCCAATGAGCAGTCAACAACCCTACGAACGGTACCAGTGACCGTCAGCACCCTCCCACTAGGAGGTCAGTATGGGATAGTGCCCACTCACACCGCCGGGTTTGACGATTTATCGATCTTAAGGTCCCAGACAGCAGATCGACAAGGCTGCCTGTACCCCCTCTCACACAAGGCGTAGCTAGTGCAGAAGTCCGTCTCTGTACCCCTGCAATCTCTAAACTCTAACATGCTCGACTCCTCGTATAATATATATATACGTATATATAGGTATAATAAATTATATATATAGCAAACAATTATCAATTTAACATGCACAATCAATGGGTTGAATCATCTATATTCCTGTTTCAAATGCACAATCAATGGGTTGAATCATCTATATTCCTGTTTCAAATTTAACAAACAATACTACCTAAACTCGATCAAAGAGACGGATCATATATAGCTCTAAATCCCATCTTCGAAGTTCTATGCGAAAGTACGAAATTCTGTGGAAAGCCACCCTCACCTTAGCCTTAACCACGAAGAACAATAGGATTTCATATGCTCTAAAGCTCCAGATCAGTTCTTCCTCAACAGATAGCTAGATATACGGTTCTAGAAGCTCCCTGCAACGATTCAGGTCAAACAGACCACATTTCCCTAACCAAAACTTACATCTCAAAAGACTAGTCTCGGATCAGCACTACACAGACACGCTTCGGAAACACGGATATAACTTTCTAATCTTACCTCCGATCGGAACGAAATCGATCTCTAAAGAAAGAAGACATTCAGAAATTTCCAAAAACAGGTTGATGGTTTCGTGGATCCTCACAGTTCGCCGGGAAATCGCCTCGCAAGATGGCGGCGGATTGATGATGCGAATCTGGCACTGCGCCGAACATACTCGAAGAATCCACTATAACTTTCAGTATATAGATCCGAATGATAAACCGCTTGCGGCAGTGGATCAACGAATGAGTCAACGAATGGCAAGATTTACCATTCCGATTCTCCCTTCTCCCAGAACTGGTCGGATCTGCCTCCTAGGGCTTTCTAGATGGCTGTTGTTGCTTTTCTTCAAGGTGGCTAATCGACGGCTAGATTTCGGCACAGATTCGACGGAAAAAAGGTTTTACAGGAGAAAAAGAGAGGAAGGAGGCTATAAATATACGAGAAGACCTAGGGTTTTGATCTAATAGAATTGGGCTTTGATGCGCCTCGGATTCGGGTCGTTACATTTATATTATATATAGCATGAAGTATATTGTTCGTTGTATGATATCATTTCAGAGTATGTGGAAAATTAATACGTGTCTAAATATTGGATACTTTATGAAATCAATTAATTTAAATTTAGTTATTTTAAAAATTGTGAAATGTAGCATTACATTATTATTTATTTATTTTTTGAATACTTTTTAAATAATTTCCAATATAATTTTTTAGAGATTTTCTAAAAAATTTATTCGATTATTTGTTTTGATGAGGAAAAAAACAAAACTTAAAAAAAAATGGCCACGAATGGATAAAAAATGAGGAGAGAGAGAATCTGAAAGCCACATATTCAAGCTTTAGAAAATGGTGAAAAAAAACTGAAAAATAGCTTTCTGTTGTGAATTGTTGTATTATTAATGAGACCAACGAGTCTTTATATATAGGTTTACATAAGGATCAATATGACAATATTCCATAAACATATTCCTTGTACAAAAGGGAATGTCTAATACTTAATATATACTAAACATAAGGACCAGTTATGTAATAACCTCTACGTGGGTCGGTCTGTATTGAATCTATTGAACCAAACGGCTCATAACACTCCCACTTGGACGAAATGACTGAACCCGATGCAACCAAGGATCTTTGTAATACACTTGGGGATGCTGCCTCATTAAAACCTTTCTAAGAAAAAACCAGTGGGACAAAACCTTAGCGAGGAAAAAGAGTACAGCACGTATTACTCCTCCTGTTTTAGACATCACTAAAGTCCCTTAGTCGGCGCATGCCGATCTGATACATCAGCTTCTTGAGCGTAGAGGTTGGGAGTGACTTTGTGAACAAGTCGGCTGAGTTGTCGCTTGAACGGATTTGAAGCACTTGTATTTCTCCAGCCTTCTGGAGATCATGAGTGAAAAATAATTTTGGCAGAATGTGCTTTGTCCGGTCTCCCTTGATGTATCCATCCTTCAGTTGAGCTATGCACGCAGCATTGTCCTCATAAAGTACGGTTGGCTCTTCCTTTCCGTCGGTCATCCTACAATCTTGCCTTATGTGCTGAGTCATCGATCTCAACCAAACACATTCACGACTAGCTTCATGAATTGCCAAAATCTCTGGGTGATTAGACGATGTGGCCGTGAGCGTATGCTTCATGGATTGCCATGAAATTGCGGTTCCTCCGTGAGTGAACACATATCCTGTCTGAGATCGTCCATTGTGTGGATATCTGCATCAGCAAAACTAACTAAATTGTGACGAACCACAACCACCACCCTTTCCTTTTTCATCACCACCTCCACCACGCTTTCCTTTTTCATCATAACCCACTAAAACTAAACCCCACCCTTTTTTTTTTTTGGTTTTATAAGAGAGAGAGAGAGAGAGAGAGTGAGAGAGAGAGAGAGAAGAAGAAGAAGAAGAAGGAGAAAACATATATTGCTCTCTCCTCCACCGTCATCCGCGACTTAGGTACACCGGAAAAAACGTTTTCCGATTTGCTTCTCATTGGCCGAATATTTGATCGATCGTATCTCTCTAACCGTTCCGTTTCTCGAAATTCCAAGGCTACCACGGGATTCAGCACGACGAGACGAAGCCACGCTGAGAAGCACAGCCTCCAGCTCCGCCGTACGCGCCGCAAGCGCCGACAGAAGACAGGCGCGTCGCGTCAACGCGCCTCACGAGCCGCCGCAGCAACCGTGCGTGACTATCATGCGCCGTCGCCTCCGCCGCCGCCTCACCTCCGCCGCCGCCATCACCTCCGCCACCGCTGTCACCTCCGCTGCCGCCGTCGCCCCCGTCGCTGCCGGTGATTTTTCCGGTAAGCTCCACCGCCGCTCTCCGCCGCCGGTCTCCGCCGGTCACCGTCGCCAGTCGCCGGAGACTCGCCGGCGATCTGGCCGTCGGTTTGGTCGATCGGTCCGATTCAATTTCGGTTTAAATCGATTTGATTCCGGTTCGGTTCGGTTTGGTTTGGCCAGTTTAATTCAATTCGATTTCGGTTTGATTCATTTTCTGGCTTAAATCAATTGAGTCCGGTTTAGTCTGGTTCGATCCGGTTTAATCCGGTTTAGTCAGACCGTTGACTTGACTGGGTTGACCGTTGACTTGACTTTCTGACCGTTGACCTTTGACTTTGACCGGTTTGACCCGTTAACCGTTTTTCGCCGTTCGAAAGCCGTTCTCACTCGAAATTTCGTCCTGATTTCAGATTCAACATCCGTGTTAGCATCTGGAGTGCAGAGGAAGCAGATATACTCCATTTTTGCTAAGGTGAGGGCTTTTCGCAGACTTTCGTATCTTTCATCAAAAAGCGCCGTAGATAGGATTTAGTATTAAATGTGTTCCGTTTCTATGCAAGAGTCTTTTTAGGATTGTTTGTAAATCGGACTTAGGAATAATAGATGATTCAACCCATTGATTGTGCATTAAATTGTTAACTGATTCTTTTATACATGCTAGAACTAGGATTAGTCGACTATGTGAGTCGTTAGGGATTGCAGACGTACAGAGACGTGACTTCTGTACTTGCATCGCGTGTTGTTTGAGGCGGGGTACGACAGCTTAGTGGACCGGTTGTCGGTATCCCAGGCAGATGGATAAATCGTCTACGGGCGGTGTGTTGAGCACTATCCCATAAGACTGACCACGAGCTCTGGCCTAGGATATTTGTGGTTCTTTGGGTACTTTAGGTACCGTGATTGTGCATGTTTAGTCTATTTCTTATGTATGGCGTGGTATGGTCAGATTTACGTTTTCTGTGATTAGCATCTCATACCTCACTGAGTGACTCCCCTGTTACTCACCCCTCTTCTTTCCCTTTCAGGTGAGACTGAGGAGTAGTAGACACTTATCGGATCTGGTGCTACTTTTTGTATTGTATTTCAGACTTGGTCTTTACAGTTTATTTACGGTATTTCGATTGTGAGACAACATACATATTTTTATGGATTTCTGGAGATCTAGACATGATTTATTTATGTGATTTGGATATATATTATTATACTATGGTTAGTGGCATGCCGTTCTCGAGTGAGGATGAGACGGGTGGTACATTTTGGTATCAGAGCGGGTTAGCCATCCCGGTTCTGACCCGGGAGGCGGATTTAAAATAAAAAATAAAATAAAAATACGGTTTTCAATGATTTCAATTTTTGGGATTTGAGAGATTTTTTTTTAAAAAAAAATTGCACCTATCCGGTATTAGTCTACTATTCTTTTATCTCAGTTCCGTCCTTCAACAGATTCTAACCAGTTTCTTTCTTGTTCAGATGCCGCCACGAAGGAGTATTCGAGTTACTAGGGGAAGAGGTAGAGGTCGTGGATGCACTGATGAGGCTAGCGGGATTGCAGGGAATGTCGAAGTAACACAGACTGTCATTCAGGATGGCAACCAAGATGCGATGAGGCAGGTCGCAGAGGAGGTTGCAAGAAACATTGTTCAGGAGGCAGTTTGGGTTGCTGCTTTGGAGGCTGTTCGTGCCGCTACTGCTGAGATTACCCGTCAGATGGATGCTCAGGCGGAGCGTGCAGCCGCCGCTGCCCGCCAGGCACACCCAGAGGGTCATATCCCAGGTGCTAACTTTCCACCACCGCCACCGCCACCTCCACCACCCAGGGCTGAGGAGGGACCCACATACTGGGCGATCACTAAGCAGATGCGTGATATGGGCCAGGAACACTTCGCTTGAGGTATAGATGCTGCCGCCGCAAACAACTGGAGGAGGTCGTTGCTTCGCAACCTTGACCGCACGAGGTGCCCCGATGAGTTCAAGTTGGATATGGGCACACAGTACCTGAAGGACGACACCATGCACTGGTGGGATGGAGTCGTCGAGAGTAGCCATGGTCGGTTTGTGCTCACATTCGAGCATTTCCTGAGAGAGTTTGATCGGAGGTATTTCACTCGAGAGGCGAGGCATGAGAATGCTAATGCCTTTGAGAGTCTGTCGCAGGGGGCGATGAGTGTTCGGGAGTATGAGCGGGAGTTCACTCGCCTTTGCAGATTTGCCGTCATGATCATTGCCAAGGAGGACCTTATCAGGAAGTTTCTGAACGGTTTGCGAGTGGATATCCGCAACCGTTGTGCGGTCTGAGACTACGACAGGTTGGTCGATCTTGTCGAGAAGGCCGCCTTCCAGGAGCGAGGGTTAGCAGAGGAGCAGAGATTCAGCAGGCCGAGTCAGCCTAAGCCTGTGAAAGCTCCAGAGATTCAGAGGAGGGCGCTAGACTTTTCAGGGCTGCCTTTTGTACACGCCTTCGTCGCCACCATACTGGAGAGTGTCCTAGGTGTTTTATCTGTCGTCGGACAGGGCACGTTTCCAGAACTTGCCAGGCTAAGCCAGTGGATGCGCCGGTCATCAGGCAGATTCCAGCAGCAGCACCAGTTGCCAGGCAGATCACAGCACCAGCCGTGGCACCAGTCGGCAGGCAGATAGCTGCACCAGCAGGGGGACCGAGGGTTTGCTTCAACTGCAACCAGCCGGGACACTTTTCGAGGGATTGTACGAGGCCGAGGGGAGTGCCAGCATTACCTCTGCCACCAGCCAAATGTCAGGCGATTGCTCCACGAGTGTTTGCGGTAGGGGTCGATCATGAGGAGATAGTCGAGCCAATAGCCGGTACGTGTCTTTTATATAGTTTCTTTTGTTTTGAGCTTTTGTTTTTGTGGAGCATTGCGCTTAGTAGTGTGTTGTGTAGGATCAGTTATGGTAGGGGGTAATGCAGTATTCAGTTTATTCGATTCGGAAGCTTCAGGTAGCTTCGTTTCTCCGAGTTTGGCCAATCGTTGGTCTTTTCAAGGTGTATTCGATTCGAGGCTCAAGCGGGTTTCGACAGCTGGTTCCGAAAAACTAGCAACTTCAGGCATTCATCGAGGAGTGCCAGTTGTACTCGGAGGAGTTGAGTTCAGCAGCGATCTATCTCAGATGGAGCTTAATCACTACGATGTGATTTTGGGGATGGATTGGTTATCGCGACATGATGTTCGACTAGAGTGCCGGAAGGCGGGAGTTCACATTCCGGGCCCAGAGGGGATGATTATCTTTCAGGGTATTCGGACGGATTTAGGAGTCTCCATCATTTCTATGTTGCAAGCTGAGGAGTTATTAGAGCGTGGAGCTGAAGGATTTTTGGCTACCATAGCCATGGTCCCGAGTGATATGGAGCAGGAGCTGCAGGATATATCCGTTGTCACTGAGTACGCGGATGTTTTTGAACCATTGACGGGACCACCGCCTGCTAGAGGAGATGCTTTCACTATTGAGTTGGAGCCAGGGACGACTCCGGTTTCTCGAGCACCATACCGCTTAGCACCAGCAGAAATGGCTGAGCTGAAAAAGCAGTTAGAAGAATTTACAGAGAAGGGATTTATCAGGCCGAGTAGTTCACCTTGGGGTACTCCCGTTCTATTTGTTAAGAAGAAGGATGGGAGTTTTCGGTCTTGTATTGATTATAGGGGCATGAATAAGGTGACAATCAAGAACAAGTATCCATTGCCGAGGATTGATGGGCTACTGGATCAGCTGCGGGGAGCTTCATGGTTTTCTAAGATTGATTTGGCCTCTGGATACCATCAGATTGCGATAGCTGAGGAGGACGTGCGTAAGACAGCGTTTCAGACTCGTTATGGTCATTATGAGTTCGTGGTGATGCCTTTTGGGTTGACGAATGCTCCAGCGGCATTTATGAAGCTCATGAACGATGTTTTTTGTGAATATTTGGATCGGTGCGTGATTGTATTCATCGACGATATCTTGGTTTATTCTCGGACCAGAGATGAGCATGCAGAACATTTGAGGATGGTACTAGAGAGGCTCAGGGCGCAGCAGTTATTCGCCAAGCTAAGTAAGTGCAGTTTTTGGCAGAGGCGTATTGGATTTCTAGGCCACGTGGTTTCAGAAGAGGGAGTCGCTGTAGATCCGGAAAAGATTACAGCTATTACCGGGTGGCCCACGCCTAAGAGTGCTACCGAGGTTCGCAGTTTCCTGGGTTTGGAAGGATACTACCGGAAGTTCGTCAACGGGTTTGCCAGTATAGCTAAGCCGATGACGCAGTTGACAGGTAAAGACGTCAAGTTCGAGTGGACAGATGCTTGTTCGGAGAGTTTTGCAGAGCTGAGGAGGCTCTTGACACAGACGCCAGTCTTGGTACTTCTGCGGCCAGGGATACCATATGCAGTGTACACTGATGCTTCTGGATCGGGTTTAGGTTGCGTTTTGACTCAGGAAGGCAAGGTTATTGCATATGCTTCGCGTTAGCTGAGGCCTCACGAGGCTAATTACCCCACCCATGATTTATAGTTAGCAGCGGTTGTTTTTGCTTTGAAAATCTGGAGGGCGTATTTGTATGGTGAGCAGGTGCAGTTTCTCACCGATCATCAGAGTCTGAAGTATATCTTCACTCAGGCCGACCTTATTTGAGACAGCGCAGATGGATCGAGTTGTTGGCAGATTATAATCTGGAGATTACTTACCACCCCGGTAAGGCCAATCTTGTGGCAGATGCTTTGAGTAGGCGTAGGAGTGATGTATCATGGACCAAGGAGGTGCAAGAGCTGGCAGAGACGCTTTCTTGTCTCAGATTTTGTGTAGTTACGTCAGAGGAAGAGTCAGTTGGCCTTAAGGCCGTGGATCAGGCCGATTTATTGTGGAGGGTTCGAGCTGCTCAGGGAAAGGACGAGGCTCTTTGTAATCAGCTCGAGAAAGGGATTTTTGGTTATACGACTGCAGATAATGGGATGTTCTTGTACCGGAACTGAGTGTGGGTACCCGATGATGCACAGTAGAGGAGGGAGATTCTCCAGCAGGCACATCATTCTCAGTTTTCCATTCATCCAGGAAGTAATAAGATGTATCGAGATCTAAAGCGATATTATCACTGGACCGGTATGAAGAGGGATGTGGCTACTTTTGTGTCGTGTTGTCAGACTTTTCAGTTGGTTAAGGCAGGACATCAGGTACCGAGTGGTTTACTGCAGAGTCTTCCACTACCCGAGTGGAAATGGGACATGGTGACTATGGATATGGTGACTACCGAAGACAGCTGGCGGGAAGAATGCTATTTGGGTTATTGTTGATCGACTCACTAAGTCAGCTCACTTCTTAGCGATTAAGAAAACAGATGGAGCAGAGTAGCTAGCACAGAGATACATTGCTGAGATTGTGAGGTTACATGGAGTACCAGTCAGTATAGTGTTGGATCGTGATACGAAGTTCTTATCGACGTTCTGGCAAGCCTTTCAGAAGGCATTGGGGACTAAGGTCCATATGAGTACGACCTACCATCCGCAGACAGATGGTCAGTCCGAGAGGACTATTCAGACACTCGAGGATATGCTCAGGGCTTGTGTTTTGGACTGGAAAGGGAGCTGGGTTAAGTACCTACCGTTGGCTGAGTTTGCATACAACAACATTTTTCATTCCAGCATTGAGATGGCACCGTATGAGGCTCTCTATGGTAGACCGTGTCGTACACCACTTTGTTCGACAGAGGTGGGAGAGCGCCGAGACTTAGAACCAACATTGGTTCAGGAGACAGTTGAGCAAGTGGAAATGCTCAAGAGACGGCTTAAAGAAGCTCATGACCGCCAGAAGAGCTATGCAGATAAGCGTCGGAAAGATCTAGAGTTTGAGGTGGGCGACCTGGTATATCTTAAGATGAGAACATTTCAGGGAGGCTCTGAGATCCGGAAGCTGAAGAAGCTTAAGCCGAGATATATGGGTCCATATCCTATTGTGAGAGCCGAAACTCACACTGTCAAAACTTATATTTTATGGGGGCTCGAAAATTCTATTTATAAATAACTAAAGGACCGAAAATGTAAAAATAATATTTTATTGATATTTTCCGAAAGTACTAGGGAAATTAGCAAAAGCTGAAAAGTCTTATATTGCCAAAACTCCTAATACTCGGATTTGAGATGGATTTAACCATTACATGAGCGTACATATATATACTGACAATCTTAGGGTGTTAAGACTTCAGATTTTCGATGTGGGACTTTGTCCTTTCTTCCCAGCCGCCGACCTAACCATTTGGGCCCGATATCCGACCCGAGAATCTTCTGTGATCCGTCTGCGCGTTCCGACCCAAATCTGGCCCGCCGATGAATAGCAAACCGTGAATAGTAAACCGATGAATAGTAATACGAATCTCGATTTAGACTCAATTCGATTTTTCGGTTAACTTTGTCTCGAGATGAATAGTGTTTTTAACGGTTTTTTCCCACGTGAACAGTATTCCGAATGTTTTACGACTCTTGAGATTTGAGCCGCCCGTTCCTTATTCGAACTTCCAGCCGCCGGTTTCGGTATTGATGGCCAGCCGCCAGTTCCTTTGGCTCGTGTGCTTGGTGACTGGTCCATGGACGGCTGAACGTTAGTTACGGTCTTTTGGGGAATGTTTATGGACGTTTTGGAGTCTTCAGGTCGGCCCGGGCTTAGAGTTATGTTTGATGGTCGGTCGACTGGACAATGTTCGGGTAATGAGTCTTGACTAAGAAATGATCGTGGGTTCGAAGGAGATCCGGTGGCTGGCCTTATCCCAGCCGCCGGTCGTTGCTCGAAGGAGATCCGGCGGCTGGCCTTATCCCAGCCGCCGGTCGGTGCTCGAGGGGGATCCGGTGGCTAGCCTTATCCCAGCCGCCGGTCGGTGCTCGAGGAGATCCGGCGGCTGGCTTTATCCCAGCCGCCGGTCATGTTTCGGACGGGTCATGGGCAGTTGGCCTTAGCTTGTCCAGTCCATGCCCGGGATAAATTCCATTTGGTCTTGATCTCGGCTTCTTGTTTTGTCAATCTTCGAGGAGGGGATTTCGACCCCAACAGTTAGCCCCCTTAGCTCTTTGCTTCCGTGGTTTGGAGCAAGGAGCTCTGAGCTGAGAGTTTTATCGGGATTGATCGAAACGGGAAGGCAAGGAGTTTTTCCGTTCGTCCGTTCATCCGTTAGTCCGTTCTTCTTTAGTGTCTTGTCAAAGTACAATTCATCATGTTCATACGGAAGTTCGTGCCATGTTTGCTGTATCAAAGGAGTGGCTTCATTCTCATTTTTTCACACTCCCCTTCTTTTTTCAAGTTTTCTTCTTCAAGTCTTTCCTTTGAAGATTTTTCCTTTAGAAATGGCTGGTGAAGGAGGTTCTTCTTTTGAACTCAACTTCGACGCAATAATGAAGGATCAGTTTGAGTTCGATTTTATGTCCGCGGAGCAGGATGCGGTACTTGTGGAAGATCTGCTGGCGGTTGGAGAATATGCCATTCCACAAGCAGCGTCCGGTCCCGAAGGTGTTCCTCAGTGGGCGGCTGGCCCTAGCAACGCTCAAGGAGCGCTCGGTTTTGCTAATGTTCCTCAATGGGAGCCCGAGACGGTGGTTGGGATTGAAAACATACCCGAGCCGGCGGCCGGGATTGAGATTATGCCCGAGACGACGGCCGGGATTGAGAGCATACCCGAGCCGGCGGCCGGGATTGGAGGTTCGACGAGTAGGGCGTCCGGCTCGAAGAGGGCGTCCGGCTACAAGCGGGCGGCTGGCTCTAAGAACGCTTCCAAGAGGGCGGCTGGCGTAGTGGCCGTATCAAGGTGGGCGCTTGGCTCTGGAGGTGTCTTAGAGAGAGCGTCCGGCGCTTCTCGAGTTGATGTTGACGGCGTCTCGCCGTGGGCGAGCATAGTACATGGCGTTTGGACCCCTCCTCAGCATGTTGAGGACAACGGCGGATGGCGTGAATGGCCGTTCCGATCTCTGGTCCCCTCCGAACATCATCGTGCTTGGCCAGAGACTGGTGACGACTAGGCCATGCCCGGAGAAGAAGTCAGATCGGGTCACCCGGAGGTGCCTATTTTTGTGTATCCGGAGGTAAAGTCCGAATGTCGTTCTCCCGGAGAAGCCAACGCTTATTGGGGCGAAGATATTTCGCTTGGCGGCTCAAGAAGCCTGGACCGGTTAAAGGGTATTGGAAAATATCTACGGGGTTCGAGCTTGGACCAACTCTGAGCAATCGAGACTCATTGGCCGAGCTTATATATGACTTCCGGATTTCAGACAGGATCAAATTTCGTCTCCCAAAAGACGGGGAGAGGATGGAAAAGGCGCCAAAGGGATATTTCGCCATTTATGAATCGATGTTATATGAAGCTTTCCTCTGGTTCCCGATCCCAGGAGCTATCTTCGAATTTCTCGAGTTGTATGGGGTTGCGATCTCTCAACTTGTTCCATCTGCTATGAGGATTTTGATGGGACTCGTGGTTCGTTGTGCTGAATGCGGAATCAAGTTGGAGGGCGGCCTTGTACGGAATTTCTTTTCATTGAGGAAGATTTCTAATTCAGATTTCTTTTGCTCGGTTAACGTTCGGAAGAATGTGAAGCGTTTGTACACCAGCCTTCGGAGTAAATGTAAGGCTTCGCGGAACCAGTTTTTCTACGTGAAGCACAGCCTGCTCACGGTTGGTTCCGACTTCGGCGGCTCGGTTAGGACCGAGTGGAATGTGCCACGTAAGCGTTTTGTCTTTTTGTGAATTTTTTTCTATAAGTAGTCCTCATACCTTTGCTTCATCCTTCACAATTTCATTTCTCACAACTTTGCATTTTTTCTTTTCTTCTTTCTTTAGTTCGTGATCCTTTCGCTCCTAGAGTTTCCGGAGTTGAAGATATCTTTAAAGAAGTTGATAAAAAGAAGATAGATTGGGAGTGTCCTGATCTTTGGCGCCGCTTTCTTGACGCGAGGGATATTCTAGAAGGACGCGCTCCTCCAAAGGGTCCCGACTTCATTGATCCGATGGCGACATACCCCGGCATGGAGGGTGTTTGGATGTAACGCCAGCAGAAATATGGCGAAGCCGGACCGTCCGGAGAGGCGGCTGACTTCGACCCGGCGTCCGGTTTTGTTCTACCATCCGGGTCTGACTTTCATGGTGATGGCAAGCCCAAGGAACAAGTGGCTGCTCCTCAGGGTTCTGACGGTGCCGTTGTGGCGGATAAAGGGAAGGGAGCTTCCAACAGCCCGGATCGTCCGAGGAAGGGCAAGGTGGCCCGGACGGTCGAGGCGTCTGATCCTGGTGTCTTTTTCGACGCTCGCAAGGCAGCGGGAGGAGATCCAGCTGAGTCTGTGAAGGTCGTGGACTACTTTGGAGTGTTGACTCTAGCCTCCGCTGCGCCGTTCGATCGTTCAGCGGCTTACGAAGACTTGTCCTCTGGCCTTATGATGGTAATTCTTTCCTCCTTTGGATTTGTTTTGACGTATTTTGGTCTTTGCTGATACTTGTTTTTCTTTGATCCAGGTCGCCACTCTAGCTCATGCGACCCAGGTTGCCTTAGAGGCATCAGAGAAAGAGTCCCGGAAGAAGGACAAAAAGATTAAAGCCCTGGAAGTCAAGCTTTGGAATGCGGAGAAGAGATCTCAGAAGGAGCTCAAGAAGGCGCTCGCGGAGGCTGAGCGGAAGATGGAGCTGGCACTTAAGCAATGCCGCTGGGAGTTGGTGGAAAAATACCGTGCCCGTGTTCAGGGAGCCAAGGCCGCTCTTGCGCCGATGCGTCAGGCGAAGTATGGCGAGACTGCTTTGTCCGAGGTTGGCTCGAACCTTGGTCTGGTCCAGGACATCAAGTCCGGCAAGTCCAAGGTCGAGGAGGAGGAGAAGAAGTTGGAGGATTCGCTGGAGCAGCTCAAAGGAGGAGGTTGGGTCAGCTCCTACGATCGGGCTGCTACCGTCCTCGATAGCTATTTGGTCTACTCTCCTGTCTCCCCGCACTGATCCCCGGAGGCTGAGGCTTTGGACTACGGAGCTCCTACTCCTCTTGTTGAGTATGATTAGGCTTTGGCCTTGTATTTTCTGTTTCCGTTGTGTTCGGGTCGTTCGACCCTTTTATCATATTTGCTTCGTCCGTCGGACTTGATCACTTATATCTCCTTTTATGGAGATTTATTATCTATCTGCTTTTGCCTTTAATTGTTATGGACTTCTTTGCTTGTTTCGCTTTTATAGTCTTGATAAAGGAGAAAAAGAGGCGGCCGGTACGTCTCTCTTTTAAGAGGACGGCTGGGCCGTTTTGCGGATCGAAGGCGGCTGGTCTGTCTCTCTACGGAGGACGGGCGGCTGGCCCGTTTTGTAGAGTGAAGGGCGGCTGGCCCGTTTCGGAGTTGATTGGTACCGTGTTGAGTGAAGGGCGGCCGGCCCATATCTCTATGGAGGACGGGCGGCTGGCCCGTTTTGTAGGGTGAGGGACGGCTGGCCCGTCTTTCTACGGAGGACGGGCGGCTGGCCCGTTTTGTATTGCGTTGGAGTGTTGAGTGAAGGGCGGCCGGCCTATCTCTCTAAGGAGGACGGGCGGCTGGCCCGTTTTGTAGAGTGAAGGGCGGCTGGCTCGTCTCTCTATGGAGGACGGGCGGCTGGCCCGTTTTGTATTGCGTTGGAGTGTTATTCCGGACACTCGAACTTCAGACCAGGTTGTCTTTGTGAACATTTCATGGGTTTAATGCAGTCTCTTGTTGTTGCAACGGACCAAGCTTGTTCGGATCCCTCTTTTGACTGAACGCTTTTAAAATCTCTCATGAGAGCCGGTTTGATACCGCGTTCTCGAGATGTCTTTGACCAGTGTTCCATGTCAGGCGCTTTACTGGGTTTAGAGAGTTTACTTCGTTTCCCACGCTTCGCACTATTTGCCTATGCGAAGCGCAAGTGAAGGTAAACTAAACAGAACATCGTCTTGAGCGCCTCCTGCAGGATCGGGGGATGTCAGGTTACGCCCTTCGGATGTTAATCCGGAAATTTGTATAGCGCGCTAGTCTTATCCTCTGCGGGATGTTAAGAGAACCATGGTTTTAAAAGATAGTCTTGTTGTGGCCAGCAACAGACGAATTTGTTGGAGAGGACTTGAGTATTTGGGAGAAATATTTTGATTGGTTGGTGAATAAGTTACGAGATGCTAAGTCTCGACATTTATCCGATTTTAAGTTCGAGTTAAAAATGTGTTATGAGATACTAAGTCTCAATGTTCATTTTCCTCGGGTTTTTCTGGATCCATTCGGTTTCCGGATCAAGTTTCAAGATGCTAAGTCTCGATGTTTCTCGGAATGGTGTTTTCGGGAAACTTTTTCAAGCTTTGGATGTGTTATGAGATGCTAAGTCCCAATGTTCATACGGACCCACTCCCACCATTTTTTAAGGAGGGGGGCAACTGAACTCGTTTTTTAAGCGAGCTGCCTACGTACCCTTCGTGAAAAGGGGATCAAGTCACCCGTAGTTCTTTTTTTCTTTTTGGTAAGAAGACGGCTAAGTCTTGGTGATGGAGTTGTCCGTCGCAGTTTCGGCGGTTTCTGAGGTCTTTTTAGCAGTTTTCATCTCCTCTTGGTTGGTTTCAGTTTCCGTGGGCGGAACCTCTGTTTTCTCGAACTGTTCGGTTTTGCTCACCTTCTTTCCCAATTCAGGGACTTCATCTTCCATATTCCTTTTCGGGTTCTCTCTCTGCGAGATGGTCAGATTCCGGAGCTTTTGCTCTGCTAGAAAGCAGATCCGGGCTTCCTTCTGATTTCCCCAAACAGTCTTGATTCTGTTTGGTGTCGGGAATTTCAGGCAGAGATGGTAGGTTGACGGGATTGCTCGCATTGAATTGATCCAGGGAGTTCCCATTATCATGTTATAGATCGCGGGGTGGTTTACCACCGCGAAGTTGACAATTTTCGTGATCCCACTGGCACGAACTGGGAGCTGGATTGTCCCATCCGTCACTGTGACTTCGCCAGAGAATCCGGTCAGCGACCTTGGATTGGGCTTTATCATTGACGGATCCACCTTCATCCTTTGAAGTGTCTCTCGAAAAATGACGTCCACCGAACTTTCAGTGTCGATCAAGACCCGGGAGACGTCATGGTCGTTGATGTCCAGCTCTACCACCAATGGGTCGTCGTGAGGTTGGTCAAGGCCTTCGGCATCTGTTTCGTGAGAGGTGACCCGGTCGTCGTTTTCGGTGATCGGCTCCCGTGGGTTTGACTCCTTGTCTTCTCTTCTCAGGAATGCCTTTATCGAGGCTACTGTGTCTCGGCAGTACTGAGACCCTCCGATGATCATGTGGATCCTCCTGCAGTTTGCGGAGTCGTCTTCGTTCGGTCTCCTTCCCCATTTGGGGGTATCCTCGTCGGGCCTTTCGGGACGTTCCTGGTTAGGTCGTCCGTCCGGGGCGCCAACGTCTTCTTCGATAGCTCCGAGACTCTCGACGGTTACTCCGTTCCCGAGTTCCCCGGCTAATAGTTTTGCCGCGAGCCTTCTTCCGACAGTCCTGCAGTTTTTGGTTGAGTGGCCTTTTGTCTTGTGGAAGGTACAGAAGGCGTTCTCGTCAAATCCTGGTCGAGTCCACGTATTCCACGGCCCCCTGTTGCGCCCATCAGATGGTCTCTCCGTGTTTATTTGGTAGTTATGCGCTCCGCCCGGGTTGGGTTCTTCGTCTCAGCTGATTCTCCTACTTCTTCTCTAGTTTGGAAAGTTATAAAGTTGCACCGTGCCTTTGGCGACCAATTTCGAGGATTGGTGCTTTCCGGCCGGGACCCTCATTTCTTCCTCGTAGATAACGAAGTTGGAAGCGCGGTGGAGAGCATCTTGAATGGTTACCGGCAGATTCACGGTAATTTCCTTTCGGAAGCTCGAGGTCTTCAGCAAGGACTTCTTCAGGGCATTGATTGCGGCAATGTTGCTTAGGCCATCAATCTTCGAGACAATCAACTTAAATCTTTCGATGAAATCTCGAAGGCTTTCTTCGGGCCCCTGCGACAGTGAGTAGAGATCTGCGTCGGACGTTTACTGTCTTATGAACGGTGAGTAATGCTTTAGAAAGGCTGCTGACAATCGGTCCAAACCGTCGATCGAGTCTCTTTCTAACCTCGAGAACCACGACAGGGCTGATCCTTTCAGATGTTCCACGAAGAGGAGGCAGAATCCGGCGTCTCTCTCTTCGGGTTTGAATCTGGCTCGTCCCATGGTGATGTGGAAGGCTGTCATGTGGGCCTTCGGATCGGTCGTCCCGTCGTAAAAGGGGATTCGGATTTTTCCTGGGTCAGAAAGTCTAACGCTTGTGATACTTGAAGTGACGGGATCTTTTGCGTTTCCTCTAGGACGCGGTCAATTTCCGGGGCCGCACTTGTCGCTTTATGGACTTGCGACCTTACCTCCTTCATCTGGCTCGTGGTGAGTTCCAGGCGGGCACGGAGCTCGTCCAACTCGTCCCTTCGGCTAGCGGATCGATTAGCTCGTGTCTCTCGTTACGCCTTTTCCTGCTCTTCGATCCAGCCGAGTTCTTCCTCGTCCGCGTTTAGATCTCCAGCTTCGTCGTCGGTTTCGCTTTCCTCCCTGTCGGCTCCGTGTGCGGTGTCTCTCGGGTTTTCGCCGTTGGTCACCGTGGATGTCGGCCGTTCAGCGGCTCGCCTAGTGGTGCTCTTCCGGTGCAGCGGAGGTGGTGCCGATGGTTCTCTCCTTGTTCCGACTCGGGTCTGCTCATCAGGATTCTGACGGCCCGGGGGATCCGCTCGTGGGGTGAAAACAAGGCGTCTTGCTTCGAAAGTCCGGGGGCCACGCGTTAGCTCCTGGGAACCCGCTCTCTCCTGCGTGGCCGTTCCCTCTTGCCTGTTTTGCCGCTCCGCAATTTCAGCTACCATGATCTTCACCTCGGTGATCACCGCGATCTCTGGGGTGGCGTTGGTCGTTTCCATGATGAGCGGGTCTTCGATCGGCATTCCGAATCTGGTGAGCGCACTGGCGGAGGTCCCGGTTATCCCGATCGCTCCGTCGGCGGATTCCCGGTGGCAGTTGCTCCGGTCCTGGCCGCCGATGTACTGATGGCGGGAATTCATGTTCATGCCGTTCCCGTGGCGGCAGCTCCGGCCGGTTGGTTGGTGATATCGTCGGTTCTTCTGGTCATTGTCTTCGTTCCGTATCCTTTTCGTTCTTAGGGTTAAGAATATTTCTCGTCCCCACAGACGGCTCCAAACTGTGAGAGCCGAAACTCACACTGTCAAAACTTATATTTTATGGGGTTCAAAAATTCTATTTATAAAGAACTAAAGGACCGAAAATGTAAAAAGAATATTTTATTGATATTTTCTGAAAGTACAAGGGAAATTACCAAAAGCTGAAAAGTCTTATATTGCTAAAACTCCTAATACTCATATTTGGGATGGATTTAACCCTTACATGAGCGTACATATATATACTGACAATCCTAGGGTGCTAAGACTTCATATTTTCGATGTGGGACTTTGTCCTTTCTTCCCAGCCGCCGACCTAACCTTTTGGGCCCGATATCCGTCCCGAGAATCTTATGTGATCCATCTGCGCGTTCCGACCTAAATCTGGCCCGCCGATGAATAGTAAACCGTGAATAGTAAACCGGTGATTAGTAATCCGATGAATAGTAATACGAATCTCGGTTTAGACTCAATTCGATTTTTCGGTTAATTTTGTCTCGAGATAAATAGTGTTTTTTACGGTTTTTCCCGCGTGAACAGTATTCCGAACGTTTTACGACTCTTGAGATTTGAGCCGCCCGTTTTTATTCGTACTTCCAGCCGCCGGTTTCGGTATTGATGGCCAGCCGCCAGTTCCTTTGCCTCGTGTGCTTGGTGACTGGTCCATGGACGGCTGAACGTTAGTTACGGTCTTTCAGAGAATGTTTATGGACGTTTTGGAGTCGGAACATGCAAATGCTTAGTCTTCAGGTCGGTCCGGGCTTAGAGTTATGTTTGATTGTCGGTCGACTGGACAATGTTCGGGTAATGAGTCTTGACTAAGAAATGATCGTGGGCGGCTGGCCTTATCCCAGCCGCCGGTCCGGGTTCGAAGGAGATCCGGCGGCTGGCCTTATCCCAGCCGCCGGTCCATGCTCAAAGGAGATCCGACGGCTGGCCTTATCCCAGCCGCCGGTCGTTGCTTGAAGGAGATCCAGCGTCTGGCCTTATCCCAGCCGCCGGTCGGTGCTCGAGGGAGATCCGGCGGCTGGCCTTATCACAGCCGCCGGTCATGTTTCGGACGGGTCGTGGGCAGTTGGCCTTAGCTTGTCCAGTTCATGCCCGGGATAAATTCCATTTGGTCTTGATCTCGGCTTCTTGTTTTGTCAATCTTCGAGGAGGGGATTTCGACCCCAACACCTATCATCGAGCGGATTGGGGCAGTAGTGTACCGCTTAGCGCTATCAGCAGAGTTGGCTGGGTTTCACGAGGTGTTTCATGTGCCAGTTCTGAGAAAGGTCGTTCGGGAGCCAGAGCTCATCCTTCAGCAGCCACCGAGTGATATCAGTAGAGACTTGACTGCAATTAGTCCGCCAGTGTCAATCCTAGAGCGTTGAGATAGAGTGGTTCAGGGGAAAGTGATTCCGATGATCAGAGTTAGTTGGGAGAGAGACGACATTCAGGAGGAGACTTGCGAGTTAGAGTCTCAGATGAAGTCTGAATTTCCAGAGCTTTTTAAGGATGACGAGCAGTTGACTCAGGGCTAGAATTCGAGGACGAATTCCTCGTTAGTAGGGAAGAATTGTGATGACCCACAACCACCACCCTTTCCTTTTTCATCATCACCTCCACCACCCTTTCCTTTTTCATCATAACCCACTAAAACTAAACCCCACCTCCTTTTCTTTTTTTGGTTTTATAAGTTGATTCTTCCCCCTTTTGATAATCATTTCACTGAGAGAAGAGAAGAGAAGAGAGAGAGAGAGAGAGAGAGAGAGAGAGAGAGAGAGAGAGAGAGAGAGAGAGAGAGAGAGAGAGAGGGAGAGAAGAAGAAGAAGGAGGAAACATATATTCCTCTCTCCTCCACCGACGTCCGCGACTCAGGTACACCGGAAAAACCGTTTTCCGATTTGCTTCTCATTGGCCGAATCTTTGATCGATCGTACAAGTTTGAATTTTCGGGATCACTCTCCTTTCTTTCAAGGTGTGTCCTCTCGTGTTTAATATCAATTTCCGCATCATTCCTGACCCGGGATGTCCCAGCCGGTCATGCCATAAAGTGAGCATATTCGTAAAAGCTTTTTTTACGGTGGCGTTGGCTTCTATCATACTGATTTTTATGCAGTATAAGCCCGTAGCTATAGCAGGTATAGTCTCAAAGACTTTCTTTTGGCCTTTGGCGTTTTTAACTATCTGGAGAAATTCTCTGTTTCCTCCGCCCATTGTTTCCACATGAAAACCATTCAGATGAATGTCTTTAAAACTCAATAATTTTCGATTTGAGCTCGGTGAAAACAATGCATCAGGGATTTCTAGATGTGTGCCTTTAGTCATTAAAATGTTGGCCTGGCCGAAACCTTCTATAAGGTCGGCCGGTCCTGCTATAGTACTTATGTTTGCCTTTTTGAGTGTAAGATTTATGAACTATCTTTTATCTTTTAAAATCGTGTGGCTTGACCCACTATCCACCACGAACTCGTTCATACTTCATAAAACAAGAATTTATGTCTTAAAAGCCTTAATATTATTCATTAAAAACCAAAGAAATAAAATCCAAAGACATAAAATCAAAACACAAACAAAAACAACATGAAATGGAAAAAACTTAAAACTCGGATTCACTTAGTCAATAATGGAACTGCCTTCACAGTCCGAGGTTGCTTCCTCATCATTTGTCCCGGGGTTATCCATCTCATCGCATCGTTTGAACAATTCATCACATTTTTTGATGAGTTCTTTGGTCGCAAGCCCTCTTCTGAGCTATTGGTAAAGATCATGATATTTTGTGAAACTTTCAGCCTTGAGCCTTAAGATTTTATTTCGCGGATTGAGTGTGGCGATGGTCCTTTCCAAAAGGTCTTCATCCATCACCACTTCGCCACATAGCCTGAGGCCATAAACGATTTTCATAAGGGCAAAGTGATATTCATCCGCGTTTTCACAATCTTTAAAACCGAGAGTTGCCCATCCTTCCAGGGAGTCTTTCCATAATATCATTGAGAACCGTTCACCCAACTTCGTCCAAAGAACAAATGGGTCCTTAATATCTTGGTACTTATCTCTCAGGTTTTCATGGAGATGGAAGTGCATAATTGTTATGCCTCTTTCCCTTTGGCTTTTTATTTCATGATTGCCATCTATGATGCATCTTCCGAGTCCCCTAGTGTCCAAAACATTTCTTGTTCTCATCACCCATTCTAGGAAATTGCCTCCATAGAGGTTTAGGAACGGGTAAGCTGAGATGTCCTCAGTCATCTGAAAATATCCAACAATTTTCCGTTAGGACTTTAAATATGATCCAGACCTTAGGAAAATGGCCGGTCATGCATCAAATTTTCAATTAGGACATTTTAATAAAACCCGGACCTTAGGAATATGGCCGGTATAGTTTATCCGATTTTAAGCTTTACAATCAATCAAAAATTTGAGCAATCAAACAATTAACTATATGAGCCGATTTTTATTAATGGTTTGAGCTCTTGGAATTTTCTATTTTAATTTAACCCTTAATTAAAAGTTAATCCTAAACTTTTTAAGAAAAAGAAAAACAATTGAAATGATAGATCTTTAAAGGAAAAAGCATATTATCTAAAACTTTCCTTTTGACCAAAAGAAAGGAATTAGATTTTCCTATTTAGAAAATATTAGGATTATTATCCTTAATTAAAGGTTAATCATTGACTTTTAGGAAAAGGAAAAACAATTAAAAGGATAATTCCTTAAAATGAAAAAGTATATTTCTAAAACTTTCCTTTTTACTAAAAAGAAGGGATTAGAGATTTCCTATTTGGATTAGGATTAGAGTTTTATGGTTTAGGCACAAACTATTTTTCTTTTCTTCTTCTTCATGGCCGATTGTTTTTTTCTTTCTTAGGTTTTTTTTTCAAAATCATTCAAGGTTCAAACAAGATGATCTAAAAACTTAACTCATGTATGTAACTCATGGATCAATGCAGCCGATTTACAAAACTAATGATACAACTTATATGGATCGATTTTCATGGATGGCCAAGTTCGGTTTTAACATATGCACATGATGCAATCCGATTTCAAGATATGAACCAAATTCGATTTTTAACAACAACTATGCAAATCGATTTTTAACAACAACAACAATCGATATCAAACAAGTACTTCATGCAATCCAGTTTTGAGGGTTTCGGTATATTCTTAGTTTGAATTCGATGTGTGTGTTTCAAGAGATCAAACAACTTATGACAAGCAAGGTTTTTCATACAACCGATTTTAGGGTTTTGATCTTTAACTTGAATTCAAGTTCAGATGATGGTTTAAAACATGAACAAACAAGTTCTAGAGAGAGATTGATTTTAGGGTTTCTTATTCTTCTTAGTCCAATTCGATTTGCTCTTATTCTTAGCTTAGGGATTACCTTAACACCTTTGGATTAAACTTTGTCTGAACCGGGAGCTAAAGACCACGGAAAACAAAAGCAAACTCTTGCACACAATCGGCGGCCGGCGGCAAGAGAGCAAGGCGGACGGCGGCGGTGAGGAGAGAAGAAGTCGGCGGCTGCTCAGGGTCTCTAGAGCTATCGTGCTGATAACGTGTTGTGAATTGTTGTATTATTAATGAGACCAAAGGGTCTTTATATATAGGTTTACATAAGGATCAATATGGCAATATTCCATAAACCTATTCCTTGTACAAAAGGAAATGTCTAATACTTAATATATACTAAACATGAGGACCGGTTATGTAATAAACTCTACGTGGGTCGGTCTGTATTGAGTCTATTAAACCAAACGGTTCATATCACTTTCATGGCTTTTGAATTTTCATAGCTCTCAAAAGCCATGTTACCAATCACTACCCTAATCTTAAAAGTGATTTTTTGGATTTCATGGTTAATATAAGGATAAATTGGAATTTCCATTGGCTGTTGTCATTTGAGAACATCTGAAAACTAATGTATGTTCGACTATTAAATGCAGATATAGAATCACTTATTTTGAATTTGACTATTATCCATATATAAAATATAAAATCAATAGAATTTGGATTTCTTTCTGTATATAAAAAATGATAAAATGAACTATCCACTGATTAATATTATTTAAGATGATGTGATAAATCAAAATGTGTTCAACTTATGCATATATAAATCAACTAATTTAAATTTAATAATTTAAAAAATCATAAAAACAAACATAAAGTCATTGAAATTTGGATTTCATTCTATGTATAGAAAATAAATGAACATCTCTGACACGTTTCCATTTTTTAAGTTTTTTTATTGCATTTTATATGTTTATGTTTTTACAGTTTTATATTTGGTTCTATACAATATAGTAAAATAATATGTTTTTTTTTTCTTTCTTAATACCATATATAACTGTGCAAAACAATATTGAAATCGATTTTTACAATTAAATAAAAATCTAAAAAAATTATAACTTTTTCTAATTTTTACAATAAGTAACATTTTAAAATTTTCAGCAAATTTATTTTTTCGGTATGTATCGTGCAAAACACGGATCATCCACTAGAAATGTGTATATATAGATATATATACACAGTTGATACAAAAGAGAGAACAAAATATGTATGTCATGGAATTGTTGTGGATTGGGAAGTACCAAAACAATACACAGATTAAGAGAGCTGAGACTCAAATACTTCCCTGATGTTTTATTTTTAATGGAAACAAAGAATTGCTCCTCTTTAGTGCTCGATACTTGCGATTGGATGGGATACAAATACAATACCATCATTGAGCCCCATACAAAAACCTAGCATTACTCTGCAAAGAACAAGTCAATCTCACGGTCCTTTCTCAAAATCAGACTTCATCGACACGAGAATCCAACTGCGAGGTAAATCCTTCTATACCACATTCATTTATTGAGAGCCAGAACGAGCAAAAAGATGACTCGAATGGGAACAACTATCAACAATTGGGACAGTTAGAAATGAACCATGGCTTATTACGGGAGACCTCAACGAGATCATGGATAATACAGAAAAGGTGGGGGGGGGGGACGACCAGCTAGAGCATAAGGAACATTCTGTGATAGGGGACAGAGATATTCGCATACAGTCCATTGCAGGTTGGACAGGGCGCTTACCAACAGTGTATGGGTCGAGAATTTTCCAAGAGGAAGCTGTGAGTATCTCAACTTTGAAGGGTCAGACCACCGATTCCTAATTACATGAATTGATAGTCGCAAAAGGAAAGCTGGGAAACTTTTTCGCTACGACAGGAGCCTCAGTGCGAATAAGAAAGTTCGACAACTGGTGGCTACGACCTGGAAACAAGCAAGATACCAATCGATGCAGAAGAGACTGGAACTCTGTCGAAAAGCGCTATCAACTTGGATCAAGGAACACCATATGAATAATCGCAAATCCATCGATGATCTCAAACAGAAATTGGAAACAGCAATGGTGGACCCTCTCTCCTTAGAAAAAAATGATTCAAACAATCAACAGAGACTTAAATCGAGCTTACCAATAAGAGGAGAACTTTTGGAGGCAAAGAAGTAGGCATTTGTGGCTTACCCTTGGAGATAGAAATTCAGCCTACTTTCACGTGGCAACTAGGGGAAGGAGAGCCATTAACAAGCTCACAGTTATGGAGGACACCAATGGAATTGCAGTCTATGAAAAGGACCAGATTGCAGAGTTGGTAGCAAGTATCTATTGTGACCTGTTTACATCACAAGGTGAAATCAACATTTCTATCATTACCGAAGCGCTACAACCACGAGTCTCGGCAGAAACTAGAGCAGCTAGAGCAGAAGGAACATTCTGTGATAGGGGACAGAGATATTTGCATACAGTCCATTGCAGATTGGACAGGGCGCTTACCAAAAGTGTGTGGGTCGAGAATTATCCAAGAGGAAGCTGTGAGTATCTCAGCTTTGAAGGTCAGACCACCGACCCCTAATTACGCGAATTGATAGTCGCAAAAGGAAAGCTGGGAAACTTTTTCGCTACGACAGGAGCCTCAGTGCGAATAAGAAAGTTCGACAACTGGTGGCTACGACCTGGAAACAAGCAAGATACCAATCGGTGCAGAAGAGATTGGAACTCTGTCGAAAAGCGCTATCAACTTGGATCAAGGAACACCATATGAATAATCGCAAATCCATCGATGATCTCAAACAGAAATTGGAAACAGCAATGGCGGACCCTCTCTCCTAAGAAAAAAAATGATTCAAACAATCAACAGAGACTTAAATCGAGCTTACCAACAAGAGGAGAACTTCTGGAGGCAAAGAAGTAGGCATTTGTGGCTTACCCTTGAAGATAGAAATTCAGCCTACTTTCACATGGCAACTAGGGGAAGGAGAGCCATTAACAAGCTCACAGTTATGGAGGACACCAATGGAATTGCAGTCTATGAAAAGGACCAGATTGCAGAGTTGGTAGCAAGCTTCTATCGTGACCTGTTTACATCACAAGGTGAAATCAACATTTCTATCATTACCGAAGCACTACAACCACGAGTCTCGGCAGAAACTAATGAAATTCTGAGCTGCTTACCTTCGGAAGAGGAAATTAGATAAGCGCTCTTCTCTATCAACCCCGGAAAAGCACATGGACCCGGCAGATTCTCTTCATGTTTTTTCCAGGTGAATTGGTGTAACCTCAAGACTGAAGTTGTTCGAGAGATCATAGAGTCTTTCGACACAGGACCCCGACAAGCTCAATCACACACACGTAAGACTCATACCCAAGATCACGGGAGCCAAGAAATCGGCTGATTATTGCACAATTGCTCTCTGCAACGTCTACTTCAAGATAATATCAAAGATCTTGACCCAAAGGATCCACCCAGTGCTGAAAACTATCACCTCAGAAACGCAATCAGCCTTTGTTCCCGGCAAAGCAATCTCGGATAATATCCTTATTTCACACGAAGTTCTCCACTACTTGAAGAATTCTGGAGCTAAGAAGCATGTGTCAATGACAGTGAAAACTGACATGAGCAAAGCTTATGATAGATTTTAGTGTAGCTTCATTCAGAAGGTTCTCGAGACATTAGACTTCCATTCCCGAGTAGTGAACTGGATCATGCAGTGTATCACTATGGTATCCTATGAGTATCTCATCAATTGCATAGCGCTTGACAGAGTAGTACCACAATGGGGCATTAGACAAGGGGATCCACTGTCACCTTACATATTTATTCTCTGTAGTGAGGTGCTGTCAGGACTCTGTCATAGAGCTCAAGAAGAGGGTGAGTTAGAAGGCATCTGAGTCTCAAAAACAGCCCAAGAGTGAACCATCTTTTATTTTCAGATGACACTATGTTTTCCTGCAAGTCGGACCCCAAAATTTGTCAAGCTCTAAAGGATATTCTTCACAAATACGAAGCAGCCTCAGGTCAGAAGATCAACACCCAAAAATCATCCATCACATTCTCTCGGCAGACAGTTGAGGTGCACAAATCTTAGGTCAAAGCTATTCTGGGAATTCACAAAGAGTGGGGAAACGGAAAATACTTAGGCCTCCCGGAGCATTGGGGCCGCAAAAAGAAGGACCTCTTCACAGTTGATCGGATTAGACAGAAAGCTGCATCATGGTCCTCAAAACTCCTCTCCCCAGCTGGGAAAATGATCATGCTTAAGTTGGTGCTAGCAGTTATGTCAAATCATACCATGACATGTTTTAAGCTACCAGGAAGTCTGTGTAAAAGGATACAATCAGCACTCACAAGATTTTGGTGGGATTCTAATCCGTGTAGGAAGAAAATTTGCTGGGTGTCTTGGTCGAGAATGGCCAAATAAAAAAAAAGGCAGGAGGACTAGGATTCAGAGAAATCGAGAATTTCAACGATGCTCTCATCGCAAAACAAAGCTGGCGCGTTCTCACTAACCCCAATTGCCTGCTCGCATGAATTGTACTGGGTAGATACGTAAGAGGAGGAAGCTTCTTGGATTGTGTACCACCAAAGAACGCTGCGCATGGATGGAAAACTCTTATAGCAGGTAGGGATTTTCTAAAAAAGATGACTGGAAAAGCAATCAGAAACGGGAAGGCAAATTCTGTGTGGTCGGAACCGTGGATCTCCTTAGAGGAACCCATAACCCCGATAGGCCCTCTTCCCAAAGACACAGTTGACCTACGTGTTTGTGACTCATGGATCGAGTAACAAAAAGCTGGGATAGGGGTAAAATTCAGAACCTCGTGCCACACTTAAAGGAACAAATATTACGGTTGAGACTGAGCACAACAAATGCTGAAGACAAGTTCATATGGTTAGCGGAAAAATCAGGATCTTTTTTTTTCGATGGACAGATGGACCACGGAAGTGTGGAACGAGAAAATCCCCCTCAAAATTACAGATGTTTATGTGGAAAGTTATGCAAGGGGCATTACCTGTTGGTGAGAGTCTGGCGAAAAGAACTTTGTTATAGGCAGCTCACTGCACGAGATGCGGGCTCTTTAAATCGAGGAGCCATCTCTTCCTCTATTGCTCTTTTGCTCGACAGGTTTGGAACAGAGTACCCACACAATTTCGTGTTGACTCATGTGCGACTGATGATGTTCACACAGGTCTGCACGAAGTGACAAAATGGACCTGCCTCCCGCCTACAGGTATCAGAAGTATATCTATCTTCCCATGGGTGTGCTGGGCTCTTTGGAACTTAAGGAACAAATTGATTTTCAAGAACCGGGAACTCTTTGTCTCCTGAACAATCACAAAGGCTGTCAAAGAAGCCCTTGAATGGCAGTCAGAGATTGACCATCAAGGAACCAACAAGAAAGTGAATCATGACCACAAGGAAGTGGAAAGCGGAACACAAAGAAGGGGACATCACCGAGAAGGCACTATCAGCGGATACACGGACGGAGCGTGGAAATTGAACCACTCAAGTGCAGGAATAGGATGCTTCTTCATTAATCACAGACAACAACCGATCACTGACATCTCTGTGGCGATAGATAATGTTTGCTCGCCTTTAATGACTGAAGCATTAGCCGTCCTCGAAGCTTTGATTTATGCACGAAGGCAGGACTGGAAAAAACTCAGGATTCTCTCAGACTCTCAAACGCTTATTAAAGAAATCAACAATGGATCAATCTTTTCGGAACTTCATGGCATCCTCCATGATGTTCTTTCGATAGCAGCTCACTTTTATTCTGTTTCGTTTCACTTTATTCAACGCAAAAACAATGTAACGGCTGACCATTTAGCTAAGGCAGCACTATCCTCTGTTAACTCTGTTCTTTCCTTAGCCATTGGCTAAGAGGTTTTTCTACTCATGAATGAATTTCATTTGCCGTTAAAAAAAGATATATATGTACACAGTTGATAGAAATGAGAGATAACAAACACCCAAATTTTTATCGAGTTCTCTCTTTTATACCTACCGACTATTTCTTCTTCCCCATTAGCTTCAAAAGAAGCCAAGGAAACCAAAAAAAAAATCCACAAATTTTTTAAACCCTAGCGTCAGACTCACATTTGGTTTCGCAATCATGTAATGAAGCCCTCTGAAAAACCAAGTCCAAGCATCTTCATTTTCTGAGTCCACTATCGCATATGCTAAGGGGTATAGCCGAGAGTTTCCATCTTGAGCAGAAACTGCTAGTAAAGTCCCTTTAAACTTCCTCTTTAAAAGGTATCATCTACAGCAATAACCCTCCTCATATAAGCAAACCCCCTTATCGATTAACTAAAAGTAACGAAAGCATATTTAAAAATTCTAGCATCATCCTTTGTGATATAACTTAAAGATCCAAGGTTGGACTCTTTGACCTTGTACAACAACTTTGCTAGATTGTAGTAACTGTCCTCAGGAGTCCCTCTAGTCAAATTATGTGCTTCTTCTTTCACTTTCCACGCCTGTTTATAGGATATTTGAACACCATGTTATCTTAACTAGTCCAATAATCTGTTTTGGCTTGAGTCCATCCATCTTCTCACCGTAATTACTACAGATTAAATCTCCAATAACCTTGGCAGTTGCTTGCCTATGGTTGGTGTTTCTATGAGTTGTGTCACAAGTGTGGCCTTGGACATATTTCTTCACAGCAAACAAATCAGAAGTATGAAGGTTTCTTGCATGCATCTTCCAACTGCATTTCTTATCTGCACGCCTTAAGATCACTCTATTCTTGTTTGACCACAGAGACTTAACATTCAAACTTCCATTCTAAAGCCCACTTTCTCATCCTAAGCATCATCTCTTCTTTGTCCTTAAAATATCTATTTACATAAATATCACCAGCCGCTCTAGTAGAAGGTGACAATCCTAGTCCTATATGAACAGGAGCAATATCAGAATGAGCATGCAAAAGAACTGAAGGTTCACTTCTATCAGCAGTCGGGCATGGGTCTTTATTTGTAGTTGATGGCTGAAAATTAGTAAGGAGTATAACATATTTAGGATGGGTATGCAGAAAAGTCGAGAAAAAAAAATATGATGATCTATACCTGTTCTTTTCCATGAGTGTTATGACCTTCAGCTTCTGAATCTCCACATAGATATCATAACAACTGTGTGCTTTCAATGTTATCCCCTTGAATAATATTTTCATTCAATAAGTTTGTTGAGTGAATGTTACTTCCAACATTATCAGCAGAAACAAGATTGTTATTGTCAGACACCTACATCAAAATAAAGAAAGTGGAAATATTGAACTATAAAACTTGGTAGCTAATAAAGGAATGCAGTATTTAGTAAGAAAATAAACCAATTCAGGAAGGAATATATGAAAAATTCAGGGAAGTGAAATCGTTTACTTACATTGGCAAACATGCGACTAATACCAGAAAACCCTTTTATCTTGTTGATAAAAGTTCTTAGATGTCTATCATTCCTTAGACATACAGGGAGAGAGTCTTCAAAAGTAGATTTCATAGACAAACTATAGCCATAGGTCAGTGAAATCTCTTTCTTTTGAAGTTGAAAATCGTCCCCAAGCATCTCCAATAACTCTTCGTATTTGACATTGTCACCTATCCCAAACGTAGAAGCCGTATTCATATTCGTTTGATCGACACAAAATCTCCATTCAAAATAACCAATGCAATTCAACTCTCTCACAACACAATAGAGTTCCATTTTGGGAACAACAATACAACATATCGAAAGACAAATGCACGTCAAAATAAATTCACTGAGTAAAAAATACCAAAATAATCATAGGAGACAAAATGCACGTCAAAAGAACCTAAACGATTTCTAAAAAATACCAAAATAATCATAGGAGACAAAATGCACATCAAAAAAAACCTAAATGATTTCGATTTTTCTATGAAATAATCATATTGAGTCAGATCTAATCAAATCTAACCATATCGATTTTGATTTTCAATTCAATAATCATAGAGAATTGCAGAGACGAATAAATATACCTTCCTCCTGTCTTCCACCGCTAATCGCCCTCATCTTTAGTTGTCCGTCGACTACGTCGTTCGCCGCTGCTATAGTCCCTTGCTTCCGTCTCTGTCGTCTGTCGCCGACGGAGATTTCAAGCTAGTCGATTTCAAAACGAGTTTGGCGTGGAAGAGAGCGCGTAGAAGGGAGCTGATCAAAAATTCCTTTTTAATTTTCTGTTTCCACTCATATGAAGGGTATAATTGTCAATGGCTTTGTTAATAAATGATATCTTATAACATCCAAATTAAAGGTTCACAAGATAAGGAGTTCTAAAAAAAATATAAAAAATTGAGCTGGTCCCACAAAAAAGATGAACTCGGTTTGTTGGGGCTCGATTTTAAGACACCCTCTCTCCACCGTCTCGCCACGTGTCGCCTCACTATTGGCAGATTTTTTTTCGACTTTAAAAAAAAATTAAAATATCATTTTTTTAGTAACCCCAAGGCAGGTTCACTGATGTGGATGCTCTTAGGGAGAAATGACAGCATGTGCTACTCTGAGAATAGAAACTTGGATATGTGCCATATGAGATCATTTCTCATATAATGATCTCATATAAAAACTAACAATTCTTTTCTGAATATTCTTTCAAAATATCTAGTTGTCTACAAAATAATCACTCTTCTCCTATTATCATGCATTATTCGATCAAACTAAATAACAACTTTCATATCTTTTAAATCAAATATAGAGAATTCAAATCTGTCAAATATAGAGAATCCATATCCAAATCAAATCTATTTTCATATTTAAAAATAGTTATTTGACTATACATAGTTTTTATATTATATGTCATAAAAATATTTCAAAACTATTAAACTGAAAAACATATAATTAACAAATAGAAAAATATTTATACATTTTAATCTAAACCAACACAAAATATACTTACACTCTGTGTTTATATGATTTCTAACGATAAATAATACAATTTCTCAATTCTTCAAGCACCAATAAAAATGATATATAATTTCATATGATACAATTCTTCTAACACAACCAAGAAAATTAAATTATAAAACAAACAACTGCATATAATATATCAGCCAACATAAAATTGAGTACTATGATACTATGATAACAGTGTATATACTAATATACTATATAACATATAATTATCATTTATTATGATTATTGAATATTTAAAAAACAATTTACCCCATAAAACGGTAAAATCCTAGTATAATTATAAAGCGGAATATGCATTGGTTGATATCATTTGCGAACATCTGAAAACAAATGTATATTCAACTATTAAATGCTGATATAGAATCACTTATTTTCACTTTGGCTATTGTCCATATTATAAAATATAAAGTCAATGGAATATGAATTTCCTTCTGTATATAAAAGATAAAGTGAACTATCCACAATTTAATATTATTTAAGACGATGTAAGAAATCTACATGTGTTCAACTTATATATATATAAAAAAATTAATTTGAATTTAACTATTTAAAAAAGCATAAAAACAAACATAAAATCATTGAAATTTAGATTTCATTCTATGTATAGAAGATAAATGAACCCTATATTGCTTATCTTGATATCAGTTATTTGGATATGTATTCAAACAATTTTTTTGGGCTCAATTGTTACATAATAATTTATGTATTTGAATTTTATTATTTTATATATCATCAACCATATGCATAAAATTAATGAGATCTGAACTTAGTTTTAAAACTGATAGAAATATGACCATTATATAACATAAACATTTAAGTTTTTTACCTTTTAAATTAATATACACATAAAGTGAAAACAGGATTTCCTTATATAAATATATACACAGATATATATATATGTATATATATCTATATATAATATGAAGTATATTGTTTGTATGATATCTTCTTAGAGTATGTACAAAATTAATATGCGTCTAAATATTGGATATTTTATAACATTAATTAATTTAAATTTAGTTATTTTAGAAATTATGAAATGTAATCTTAATAGTGATTTTTTGGATGTGATGGTAATATGGTAGATATAAGGATAAAGTGGATTCTTCATTGGTTGATATCATTTGAGAACATCTGAAAACTAATATTTGTTCAACTATTAAATGCAGATATAGAATCACTTATTTTTACTTTGACTTTTGTCCATATTATAAAATATAAAATCAAAAAAATTTGGATTTCTTTCTGTGTATAAAAGACAGTGAACTTAACTAATATTATTTAAGATGATGTGAGGAAGCAACATGTGTTCAACTTATGTAATATAACCTTAATTTAATTATTTTAAAACCATAAAAACAAACATAAAATCATTGAAATTTGGATTTCATTCTATGTATAGAAGATAAATGAATCCTCCATTGTTAATTTCACAACAATCTAATTTTTCTTCTCTTTGTTATAGCTCTACTCATTTTCCCCACTGGCTTTTAGACTTACGTAAAATGACTTTGTAATCCAGCGTTTTTAATATAGTTTCTTATTGTCGGAAAAAAATGAATTTTAATTTTAATTTATGTTCACTTATCACATATATAATTTATGTATTTGAATTTTATTATTTAATAAATCATCAACCATATGCATAAAACTTATACAAATATGAACATTATATAACATAAACATTTAACACATTTTAACTTCTAATAGTCTTACCTGCAAGGATTATTTTTCATTTTCACAATTTTTTAATAATTATAATCAATTTGATTCAATGTAATTTTCTTGGTTTGATGAATCAATAGTCCTCTTTAAGGTATATATATGATGCCTTGGTAAACTTTAATTGTTTCGATCTATCGATAAAAAAAGTTTAATAGACTAAAGATGTAATAATTAATTGGCAATAGATTTATGAGTATAAATAATTGTAACATAAATATTCAGAATGTGGATATTAATATAGACTGATATAATATATATGAATCAATATTAATTTTACGATTTTGGTATATATGGTTATTCGGTAGATATGTAACGTGTTTAACATGAATCTACTTCATATTCTTTTTCTAAATTCTTTATTGCGTTTTATGTAATTCCGTTTTTGTATATATCTTTTGGTTTTATACAATATAATAAAAGAATATGTTTTTTATTTTTAAAATAGCATATATATAACTGTTTAAAAATATATTGAAAGTGTTTTTTACAATACTTTTTCATTTGCTATAATTCTAATATTTTTCAAAAAACTTCCTGAAAAGTTTGAATTTTTCAGTAAATATCGTGGGAAGCACTGATCATCCACTATTAATACATATATAGATATATATACAGAGTTGATACAAAGAAGATATAACAATATAAAAATATATATAGTTTTATATATATATAGTTTTATATATATATATAGTTTATATATATATAGCTGATACAAAGAAAGATAATAACATCTTGTTCGAGTTCTCCCTTTATAAAAATTTTAAGATATAATATTTATAAATCTATATTAATTGTAAGAGCTTGATAAATATGGTTGTTTAGTATATATGTAACGTCTATAACACGTAGCTGTTTTTTTAAGTTTTTTATTGCGTTTTATATGTTTATGTTTTTACATATCTATATTTGGCTAGTAAAATAATATGTTTTTTCCCTTTCTAATACCATATATAACTGTTTAAAACAATGTTGAAAATGAATTTCAAATTCTTTCAATAACTAACATTTTAAAATTTCCCGCGAATTTAATTTCTTTCAGTATATATCGTGCGAAACACGGATTATCCACTACTAATATGTATATATAGATATATATACATTGTTGATAGAAAGGAGAGAACAATATAAATAAACAAATATATATATATATATATAGTTGATACAAAGAGAGATAATAACACCTTTTTATAGGATATTTGAACACCATGTTATCTTAACTAGTCCAATAATCTGTTTTGGCTTGAGTCCATCCATCTTCTCACCGTAATTACTACAGATTAAATCTCCAATAACCTTGGCAGTTGCTTGCCTATGGTTGGTGTTTCTATGAGTTGTGTCACAAGTGTGGTCTCGGACATATTTCTTCACAGCAAACAAATCAGAAGTAGGAAGGTTTCTTGCATGCATCTTCCAACTGCGTTTCTTATCTGCACGTCTTAAGATCACTCTATTCTTGTTTGACCACAGAGACTTAAAATTCAAACTACCATTCTAAAGCCCACTTTCTCATCCTAAGCATCATCTCTTCTTTGTCCTTAAAATATCTATTTACATAAATATCACCAGCCGCTCTAGTAGAAGGTGACAATCCTAGTCCTATATGAACCGGAGCAATATCAGAATGAGCGTGCAAAAGAACTGAAGGTTCACTTCTATCAGCAGCCGGGCATGGGTCTTTATTTGTAGTTGATGGCTGAAAATTAGGAAGGAGTATAACATATTTAGGATGGGTATGCAGAAAAGTCGAGAAAAAAATATATGATGATACATAACTGTTCTTTTCCACGAGTGTTATGACCTTCAGCTTCTGAATCTCCACATAGATATCATAACAACTGTGTGCTTTCAATGTTATCCCCTTGAATAATATTTTCATTCAATAAGTTTGTTGAGTGAATGTTACTTCCAACATTATCAGCAGAAACAAGATTGTTATTGTCAGACACCTACATCAAAATAAAGAAAGTGGAAAATTTGAACTATAAAACTTGGTAGCTAATAAAGGAATGCTGTATTTAGTAAGAAAATAAACCAATTCAGGAAGGAATATATGAAAAATTCAGGGAAGTGAAATCGTTTACTTACATTGGCAAACATGCGACTAATCCCAGAAAACCCTTTTATCTTGTTGATAAAAGTTCTTAAATGTCTATCATTCCTTAGACATACAGGGAGAGAGTCTTCAAAAGTAGATTTCATAGACAAACTATAGCCATAGGTCAGTGAAATCTCTTTCTTTTGAAGTTGAAAATCGTCCCCAAGCATCTCCAATAACTCTTCGTATTTGACATTGTCACCTATCTCAAACGTAGAAGCCGTATTCATATTCGTTTGATCGACACAAAATCTCCATTCAAAATCACCAATGCAATTCAACTCTCTCACAACACAATAGAGTTCCATTTTGGGAACAACAATACAACATATCACAAGACAAATGCACGTCAAAATAAATTCACTGAGTAAAAAATACCAAAATAATCATAGGAGACAAAATGCACGTCAAAAGAACCTAAACGATTTCGAAAAAATACCAAAATAATCATAGGAGACAAAATGCACGTCAAAAACCTAAATGATTTCGATTTCTCTATGAAATAATCATATTGAGTCAGATCTAATCAAATCTAACCATATCGATTTTGATTTTCAATTCAATAATCATAGAGAATTGCAGGGACGAATAAATATACCTTCCTCCTGTCTTCCACTGCTAATCGCCCTCATCTTTAGTTGTCCGTCGACTACGTCGTTCGCCGCTGCTATAGTCCCTTGCTTCCGTCTCTGTCGTCTGTCGCCGACGGATATTTCAAGCGAGTCGATTTCAAAACTGAGTTCGGCGTGGAAGAGAGCGCGTAGAAGAGAGCTGATCAAAAATTCATTTCTAATTTTCTAGTATAAAGCGGAATATGCATTGGTTGATATCATTTGCGAACATCTGAAAACTAATGTATATTCAACTATTAAATGCTGATATAGAATCACTTATTTTCACTTTGGCTATTGTCCATATTATAAAATATAAAGTCAATGGAATATGAATTTCCTTCTGTATATAAAAGATAAAGTGAACTATCCACTATTTAATATTATTTAAGATGATGTGAGAAATCTACATGTGTTCAACTTATATATATATATATATAAATCAATTAATTTGAATTTAACTATTTAAAAAAGCATAAAAACAAACATAAAATCATTGAAATTTAGATTTCATTCTATGTATAGAAGATAAATGAACCCTATATTGCTTATCTTGATATCAGTTATTTGGATATGTATTCAAACAATTTTTTTTGGGCTCAATTGTTACATATATAATTTATGTATTTGAATTTTATTATTTTATATATCATCCACCATATGCATAAAATTAATGAGATATGAATTTAGTTTTAAAACTGATAGAAATATGAACATTATATAACATAAACATTTAAGTTTTTTTACTTTTTAAATTAATATACACATAAAGTTAAAACAGGATTTCCTTATATAAATATATACACAGATATATATATGTATATATATCTATATATAATATGAAGTATATTGTTTGATGTATGAAATCTTCTTAGAGTATGTACAAAATTAATATGCGTCTAAATATTGGATATTTTATAACATTAATTAATTTAAATTTAGTTATTTTAGAAATTATGAAATGTAATCTTAATAGTGATTTTTTGGATGTGATGGTAATATGGTAGATATAAGGATAAAGTGGATTCTTCATTGGTTGATATCATTTGAGAACATCTGAAAACTAATATTTGTTCAACTATTAAATGCAGATATAGAATCACTTATTTTTACTTTGACTTTTGTCCATATTATAAAATATAAAATCAATAAAATTTGGATTTCTTTCTGTATATAAAAGATATAGTGAACTATACACTAATTAATATTATTTAAGATGATGTGAGGAATCAACATGTGTTCAACTTATGTAATATAACCTTAACTTAATTATTTTAAAACCATAAAAACAAACATAAAATCATTGAAATTTGGATTTCATTCTATGTATAGAAGATAAATGAATCCTCCATTGTTAATTTCACAACAATCTAATTTTTCTTCTCTTTGTTATAGCGCTACTCATTTTCCCCACTGGCTTTTAGACTTACGTAAAAATGACTTTGTAATCCAGCGTTTTTAATATAGTTTCTTATTGTCCGAAAAAAATGAATTTGAATTTTAATTTATGTTCACTTATCACATATATAATTTATGTATTTGAATTTTATTATTTAATAAATCATCAACCATATGCATAAAACTTATACAAATATGAACATTATATAACATAAACATTTAACATATTTTAACTTCTAATAGTCTTACCCGGAAGGATTATTTTTCATTCTCACAATTTTTTTTTAATAATTATAATCAATTTGATTCAATGTAATTTTCTTGGTTTGATGAATCAATAGTCCTCTTTAAGGTATATATATGATGCCTTGGTAAACTTTAATCGTTTCGATCTATCGATAAAAAAAGTTTAATAGACTAAAGATGTAATAATTAATTGGCAATAGATTTATGAGTATAAATAATTGTAACATAAATATTCAGAAGGTGGATATTAATATAGACTGATATAATATATATGAATCAATATTAATTTTACGATTTTGGTATATATGGTTATTCGGTAGATATGTAACGTGTTTAACATGAATCTACTTCATATTCTTTTTCTAAATTCTTTATTGCATTTTATCTAATTCCGTTTTTGTATATATCTTTTGGTTTTATACAATATAATAAAAGAATATGTTTTTTTATTTTTAAAATAGCATATATATAACTGTTTAAAAATATATTGAAAGTGTTTTTTACAATACTTTTTCATTTGCTATAATTCTAATATTTTTCAAAAAACTTCCTGAAAATTTTGAATTTTTCAGTAAATATCGTGGGAAGCACTGATCATCCACTATTAATACATATATAGATATATATACAGAGTTGATACAAAGAAGATATAACAATATAAAAATATATATAGTTTTATATATATATAGTTTATATATATATAGCTGATACAAAGAAAGATAATAACATCTTGTTCGAGTTCTCCCTTTATAAAAATTTTAAGATATAATATTTATAAATCTATATTAATTGTAAGAGCTTGATAAATATGGTTGTTTAGTATATATGTAACGTCTATAACACGTAGCTGTTTTTTTAAGTTTTTTTATTGCATTTTATATGTTTATGTTTTTACATATCTATATTTGGCTAGTAAAATAATATGTTTTTTCTCTTTCGAATACCATATATAACTGTTTAAAACAATGTTGAAAATGAATTTCTAATTCTTTCAATAACTAAAATTTTAAAATTTCCCGCGAATTTAATTTCTTTCAGTATATATTGTGCGAAACACGGATTATCCACTACTAATATGTATATATAGATATATATACATTGTTGATAGAAAGGAGAGAACAATATAAATAAACAATATATATATATATATATATATAGTTGATACAAAGAGAGATAATAACACCTTTTTCGAGTTCTCTATTTATAAAATTGATATATTATTTATAAATTGTAAGAGTTTGATAAATATGATTGTTTAGTAGATGTGAAACGTCTCTAACACATTCCGTTTTTAAAAGGTATTTTAATTGCGTTTTATATGTTTATATTTTTACGTATTTGTATTTGGTTTTATACAATATAGTAAAATAGTATGTTTTTTTGTTTCTAAATACCATATACAACTTTTTTAAACAATGTGGAAATTTAATTTTTACAATTAATTAAAAATAAAAAATTATATCTTTTTCTAATTCTATCAATAAATAACATTTTAAAATTTCCCGCGAATTTAATTTTATGTATCGTGTGAAGCACGGATTATCCACTAGTAATATGTATATATATATATACACACAGTTTATAGTGATACAAAGGAGAAAACAATATCTAATAACTATAAAACAGAAGTCAGTCCCATCTTCCTTTGCTCGACACGTGTAAAAAAAAATTCATTAATTATTATATATTTAGTTTATTTTTTTTTCAGAAAACCACGGTTGTGTTAAAAAAAATAAAAATCTTTACCAAAAAAAAACCCACTTTCAGTTACACGATCTCTCAACCTCCACGATTCTCAACTTCCTCCTCCACTTCATTTTTAATCAACTGCACTCATCAACATATAAAGACATCGTAACTGAACATGTTTCGGTTTCAGTTTATGCAAAAGTTAAGTTTCTTACTTCTTCTCTCAATTTTTTGTCTTCATAAATTAGGGATTTTGGTGATTAGGGATTTGATTCTAACAATTTGATTTTTGTACTCCTAACAATTTGATCTGTCGCCACGTTTATGTTTCATAGTAATCCTGATGAGCTTCTTGAATCCTCTCGGTCTGGTGCTCGGAACCTCAAAAGAAGACGAGGTGAATTGTTTTTCGTAAATCGGAACCAAACATTTAATTTCAGGGTGTTTTGCTTTGTAATATCGTTTTCTGTTTCAGTGTCTTCTTTTCCGATTTTATCAATCTCTCTTTTTCAATTTACAGCAAGAGAGATTGATAATAGAAAAAACAAAAAAATCGGTTGGAGATGTGAACCCATTGGAGAAAGCAGTTAAGCAATCAACAAGAACTTTGAGAAAGTGGTTCTCGCGCGAGAGACGGTTAATGGAGTTAACGTTGATGGTATTGACACCAACTTAGCAGTGATGAAGGTTAAGAAAAACACATACACAGAGCGATACTAATATTTTGCATTTCCTCAACCGATTTTTGAGACTGTTCTTCTGGCAGGAGTTGCTACTTCCGATAATGGAAATCGGGGACTGGCTTCTGTCGTTAGCGTATTGGGACGATCCATTGAAGTCTTTTGTTTTCTGTCTCTTCTCAACTTGCATAATTTGCAGGTAATAACATACTTAGAATTTTAATCCATTGGTTTATTTTGATAATTACATTCTCTAAAAACTTTTAAATGGTTTTGTTTAGGGGATGGATTGGCTATGTTTTCGCGTTTGTGTCTCTCTTCTTAGCGGGTTTCATAGTTCTCACAAGATGGTTCAGCGATAGAGAGAAAGTAACGATCGAGCTGAAAGTTATCGCGCCTCCTCCAATGAACACAATGGAGCAGCTTTTAGCAGTTCAAAATGCTATTTCGCAGCTAGAACAGTTAGTCCAAGATGCAAACATTGTTCTCCTCAAGTTCCGAGCATTATTACTCTCGCTTTTCCCACAGGTCTCATCCCTCAACCTCTTTTCTTCTCTTTTTAGCGTTTTGCAACTGCTTAATGTTCATTGAATAAAAACATTTGAAGTTTTGAGTTGCTCATTGCTTTAGTTGTGTTCTTGAGGGATATGGCACCCATATTCATATTCGATATTTTTTAGTAATTTTTTATGAGAAGAATTTCAATTTCAATGTTACGACAGTACATGGCACTGTCAAAACACTCCACAGAGAAACAGGGCTCAGCTTCAGTTGTGAATAAGTTGAAATTGACATCCAACATGCAGATTCAAAATTATTCTACAGCCATTGAGATTGATGATGAAGATATCTCATATCTCACATATCGTGCTGCTGTTTATCTTGAAATGGGAAAGGTATTGCTCTTTTTTTCAATCCTTGGCCTTTGACTTAGAGTAATTTGCTTGGTATGAATGGAATTTTCTTACAATGTTGATTCATTTGAACGCACATATGTTTGATTCACAGTAAAATGAGTGCATTGAGGACTGTGACAAGGCAATGGAAAGGGGGTAGAGAGCTTAGGAAACATACGAATAAGGTCTCAAGCATGATCCTAATAACCAGGAGCTTCTTGACGGTTTTAGAAGTTATAAAAAATATAGATATACACAGATTATTAATAGTTTATCTATTGCGATTGAATATGTCTAATGTTGGTCCAAATCTATCATGCAGATGTGTTCAACAAATTAACAAGGCTCACTGTGGGGACCTTATTCCTGATGAATTGAAAGAGAGACAGGGTTAAGATTCTCATATAGGTACTTTGAATTATGATCAGGTTTTTATAAGAAACATTTGAAATGTCTCGACAATACGATAAAAGAATTTGATCACTACGAGATAGTGAAGAAGTTGCGAGATATGAAAGTATTTTTGGAATAAATGGCGATGGTATAAAATGATTTGTAAGAGAACAAAATGAGTCTGGAGTTAGCCTTATCGATAGTGCATTCTGGATACATAGAGGGAGCTGAGTTCAACGTTTTAATTTTGGCAGTTTTCAGAGATTCTGGATTCATCTTCTTCGAAGGTGATACACATCATCGCAAAGGAGGAAAGTTTCAGAAAGTTAAAGGCTGTACTAAAGCTCAGTGGTTATTTTGTTTCAGTCAATAGTGACTCTAAAACCTCAGAACTTTGAAAGAGGTAAGAGCTTCTCAACTTGGTCGCATTAGTATGAAAGACTGTAAATTTTGTCGTTCTACATTTTTTCAATTTTGGTTTGGTTTGGTTCAGTCGGAAGCCTTTGGTACGCTTGATTGGTATGGAAGAGTTGGATACTATAGTTATGAGTGAGTTTGAAGCCGTTCTACTTTCGGCTACTGGCAAGTATGGCTAGGGAGAGCGTTAACGGCGTACTACAGAGCTTTTTAACAGAAAAGGGTGTGGCGTCTTATGAAGCTTGACCATTGGTGAATGTTCTAGAGGAATGTGGCCAGAATGTGTCTGAGATTTGGAGGAATTTGTCTGATGCTATGTCTGATTGATCAAATGTTGTCTCATATTATTTTTTTTGTCATAGTTCCAATTGTTGACAGAAGTTTTAGTTGCAGAAAATTTTGGTTAAAGTGTGAGTGAGTGTTGAGTATACCACCAACAACGTTTGTCGTTATAATTCCTTTCTTTCTTTTTCTTTGTTAATCAACCGGTAAACCGGAATGAGTTTTAATTTAAAAGAATGATAAGGTTTTAATTTTTTCATGATTTGAATACTGAAAAAGGGAAAAAAAAACCCAACAAAAAAAAACTTGAACTTCGACATGTGATAAGGAGGAGGTTTGGATCCTACCAAACCAATTTTTGCGTATCTTTGGTGGGTTTATGATAATGACATCATCATCATCATCCACAACTGTTGATCATCATCAAAATCATTATCATCATCATAAGATAGGAAATAACAACAACACAAACTGGGGATGGGCTTTTGCAAGTCCAATGAGAACTAAGACTTCTACTCATCATAATAGAGGTTGTATTATTATAGAGTCTACATCATATGACAAAAATACATTTTAAAATCTAGATTCGATTCTTTCATTGGTTGCTTTGAGAAGCTAAAAAAAGAGAGATGAGATTCAATAACTATATCTTTAAACGTTTTCATATTTCATTCATGGGTTTGTGGTTAGGTTTGTACTTTTAATTTGTTCTTTTGGACATTGGAATCAAACTATATAAATGTCTCTTGCTCACTTTATAAGGGAATGAATGAGAAAATGTCTACGAGTGATCCAAATTCCACTATATATGTTATTGACAGCGCGGATAAAATTGCAGACAAGGTGAATATTATTTGTAACATTTTTGTTACTGTACAGATCATTAGATATACCAAATCCTAATAATGAATTACATTATTGTGTGAATTTCTCAAACATGTCTACTGTTAGATATGGATCCTATCCTTGAGTGGTAAATATTGTCGTGGGATGGCTTAGCAAATTCTCCTTACCAGCATATGAAATTTACCCTTGAATTGATTCACTCTAACGCCAAATCTTAGCGGCTTTAATTATTTTGGCACATTAGGAAAACTGCACAAGAAAAATAGAAATATGTTAAAACCTATAACAAAACGAGCTGAAGGAGGAGGCGGCGTGTGTGTGTTTTTAGGAACAATGCGAGAGCAATGATAGGGTCTAAGATCTCAATGCGATATTGCAAATGCTAACATCTTCTCTTGCAATGATTAGTTCTATTTACGTGAAGATTAAGCCTATCTAAAATAAAATAAAAAAGATTCATAAGCACAGTTCATCGTTTTTTATCCTATTAAAAGTATTAAGTACACTTTATAGTAAAATCAGTGAATCATAGGAATATTTTTTTTAGGAACAGCGGGTGTCTAAGTTAGTGAAAAAACTAGAGTGCAACACTTAAAGAAATGGATCATTCGTAAAAAGATGATCCACATATTTTTTCATTGTTACTTTTAAAGTATTAATGGTGTGTCATGGTAAAGAAAACAATTTTCTTTTTAACAGCAATAAAATAACATCAACCAAAATTTTTATGTTACAGTTATGCTAATTTTTTTATGTTCTTTTGAATATATTATTTTTGTTTCAAGAAAAATCCTCTCTCACACACACTCACTATTACAAGTTTGATCAGGGTCATGTGATACAATATGTTGTAATCGGGTTAAAGAAGTCATGAAGCGTGCAATCAAGTTAATGAAAGCCAACGTTGATCATAGAAAAACACTAGAGAACCTTCTCTCCAATTCAAAGCAATGATAACTGCAGCAGATTGCAAGACAAAGATGCTAACGAAGCATATACCTTCTTTGGAAAATAACTAAACTTTAAACTAAGCAAAAAATTCTTTTTTTATAAGACGTAGTTTTTATAAATCTCAAGCATTTAAGCATAATCATTTGTTAAGCATGAATTTTCAGGTGTCAAACCCACATTGATTTTGAAAATGCGGTATCTATCATTTTAAGAGATTTGTTTTTTGAAATGTTACAAGAAGGTGAAACAAATCGGATTGACCTATTTTTACGTGAGAGCATCTGAGCAATAGAAAAAAATTCTTATGCTATTTTTCCTTAAATTATATTTTACTTTTCTATTACTTTATTTAAGTGCATACCGATTGTAATAAAAAAATTTTTTACATCTATTAACAATTTTTTTTAATTTATATCTCTTTATCCAATTATGATATCTGCTATTTAAATTTTAAATAGCAGATATCATGTATGTTTTAATTATATTTTTTACTTTATCTACTAACAAATTTAAATTTTTTAATCTTTATCCAATCATATTTATAATATTTTCGTTAGAATAGTCGATACCCATGGCACGGGTCATAATACTAGTATATATATACACACAGTTGAGAGAGATAACAAACACCCAAATTTTTATCGAGTTCTCTTTTATACCCACCCACTATTTCTTCTTCCCCATTAGCTTCAAAAGAAGCCAAGGAAACAAAAAAAAAAATCCCCAAAAATTTTAAAACCCTAGCGTCATATTCTCAATTGGTATCACAATTCCGAGAATTTCTCTCTCGAATCGCTTGATTCTCTCTCTGGTTTCAGGTATTCTTATCAAATCTTCTATGATTCGTTCAGACTGCTTGAGATTACTGATCCGTGTTACCGAATCTGATCTGAAGCTTTGAGATTATAATTTGACTCACTCTCTTGGATTTTGTTTTACTCTTATGAAAAGTTCGATGCTTTCGAATATCGATGCCATATGAAGGAGAACCAATTCCTTCTTCAATTATATGCCTTGTCTTTTTGTGATGTTCACATGTTTTTGCAATGCTTCCTTTGAACAGTTATGATCGTTGGTTTCGAAGGAAACTTGTGGGAGTGTCATATCACTCTTCGTTATATGGCATTGGAATTTTGAAAATTTGATACTTTGATCTTTGTGGTGATCGTTACTTTGAGATTCTGTGTCTTTTTGTGGGGTTTTGACGAGGTTTGCGTTGCGATTTTGAAGCTAGTTCGTGTGGCGTGATAGTTTTGTTCATCTGTTTCCTTATTGTCTCCACTCTGGTCTACTCGATCCTTGTTTTTGGCTTGATGGGTTCAGACAATACTATGTACTTATGTTGGGGTTTCGGGTTAGTTAGTCTAAGCGTTTAGGCTTTAAGCTCGAAATCCTTTGATTCGCTTATTTTGCCATGATTCATCATTTTTTTTTTTTTTTTCATTTGATTGCTCCTTGGTAGCTTAATTTAAACCTTGTTTGCAGCGATTACGCATTGCAATCTCCTTGTTACTTGATAATGGAGCTACGCAAAGATGAGAATGAGAAAGCCCTTGAGGCCTCGGTTGTTGTGAATGAGAAAGACCTTGAGGCCTCGGTAGTTTCCGGGAAGGATGTGGAAGGGTTGGTTGAATCTGAAGGTGAGAAGAATGAGAATGAGGTTGGAGAAACCTCTGGTGGAGATGATGAGAAGGTTGAAGAAACTTCCATGGATGCGAAACCGGAGGAAGTCTCAAAATTACCCTCTGTTCATGCTTCTGTTGAGGAAAAGAAAACAGAGGATGGGGCTGCTGAAGAACCCTCTGTTCTTGCTTCTGTTGAAGCAAGTTCCTCTGGAATGAAAAAGCCAGACGGATCACTGGCGAAAAAGAAAATTGTTAAGAAAGTAAAGAAGGTTGTGAAAAGGAAAGTTGTAAAAGGCACTGCTGTTCAGGTGGCTGGTGAAGAGAATGTCACTGTAGAACAAGCTCTCAAGAAGGATGAGCAGAGTGCAGAGCCTTCTCTTAGTGAAAGCGAAAAGGAAACAAAGAAGCTCGTAGAGTCTGTTGCAGATTCCCCTCAATGTTCTTCCGGAAAAGAAACTTCTCTTGGAGAAGATGATATGGAATCTAAGAAAGAACTTGGAGAATTTGCGGAAGCTCCTGCAGATGATGATGAAGAAGTCGCTGGAGTTGAACTTTCTGGTGAAGAAACACTAAAAGAGGTGAAGGGAAAATCTTCCGGTCTCAAGAGTGTTGGGAAGAGATTACTAAAAGGGAAGAAAACCACTACCTTGCAGGAACCTAAGGAAGGAGACGCTGAAGCTTCTCTAGGAGGAAACGTGATCGAAGCTGAGAAAGCTAATGAGGGCTCTGTAGAAGCCCCTGAAAATGCCTTGTTAGTACAGAAGAAACAACCAAAAAAACTGAGCGCGAAAGCCAAATTAAAGAAGACTCCGGCAGCACTGCTAGCTAAAACCAAAGCTGATAATAACAACTCCTTAGCTATAAAGGAGCAGAGCAATGGCGTTGAGAAATCAAATTCGCTGGAGGTGAATGCTAGTGAAGGAGTCCAACAAAACAAAGACGACAAAGCTGGATTGGCTGGGGACAAGAGACGCAAAAGGAAGAGAGGGGGAAAACAGATTGTAGGCACAAACAAGAAACATAGGGTCGAGGTAGTTGCAGCACAGCAGAGTACTGAAGAGGGGAAAAAGCAGCTTGTTGACCCTCAGAAGAAGGAAACTGGTGGGGTTGAGAAAGTAAAGCCTGCTGGATTGATCTTCATGTGCAATGCGAAAACTAGACCTGATTGTTTTCGTTTCAGTGTGATGGGTGTACAAGAGAAAAGGAAAGATTATGTCATGAGTATCAAGCCTGGGATTAAGCTTTTTCTCTATGACTATGATCTCAAACTCCTCTATGGAGTTTTTCAAGCATCCTCTGCGGGTGGGATGAAACTTGAGCGCAATGCTTTTGGTGGATCCTTTCCCGCTCAGGTAACATTGTGTTTCTTTCACCCATGTTTGTTAGACACTTCATTGAGATGATAAGAGTTTTGTCGTTCATTCTTTTGTTGGAATTTAATCAATCTTGTGGATCAGTTTGATGATACTCTTTTGAATTTTCAGGTACGCTTCAAGGTCGTTAGTGATTGCATACCTTTGCCTGAGAGCCAATTCAAGAAAGCAATCAAGGAGAACTACGACAACAGAAACAAGTTCAAGACAGAACTGACTCGTAAGCAGGTAAAACACATTTTCTCTTTCATTTTCTCAAATTTATATTCTACCAATAGCTATTCATCTCTCTTCTCTTATGGTGTTCTTAAAGGTATTCAAGCTCACGAAGCTTTTCCGACCAGCTCCTCTCCCTACACAACTAAACCACACTCAGCCACTCCTTGTTCCTCGTCCTGCTGACAGGAAGAGATCTGATAATGACCGTTATGCTCCTGGCAGCAGCAGAGCTCACCAGACTCGCACTCATGCTGCACCTCCTCCACGCAGAGAAGAGCCACCACGTGGTTTATACCTCAGTGAAAGGGAGTACCGAACGTACGGCTTGAGAAGAGAAGAACCAACCCATCATTACCCAGTTCCGCCACCTGAATCTTCTTACCAACACCGTGTTCCTTTGGATCCCTACCGTCCATCTGTGGACCATGATCGTCTTTTGAGACAAGCAGAGATTGAGAGGCATGACCATAGAGAAGTTCATCATCTTCGTTTGCCTGAGAGAGACTACAACCCGTATGATCATCTAAGCTCAAGGCGAGCTCGAAACTCACCCGAGCCACCAGCATCAGCGCTTGCTCTCGACACTTACAGGAGAGACCCATATCACAGATACGAGTACCGTAGTCCCGAGAGACAACCTATGACTTACCTGTCTTCTTCAGGAAGAGAACACGATGACTTGTATTCTCGATATGTTACACCAGACTCATTGGCTGAGTACTACAGATCATCGTCTCGTAGATACCCAAGCATTGCTGAACCTGAGTTTCTGCCTCCATCAATAACATCACGGTATGCTTATCCAGGGTCTTTACCTTATTCTCACCGCTGATCTCAGATATGTACCTCATCTCTCTCTCTCTTTGTCTCCTTTGAATGTATTTGCTCTTTAATGTATGTTGGATTAGACATGAATGGTTGGTTTATAATCGAACTTGGAGGGTTCCTGTATGAAGGAATCGAATGTAATGTGGTTTATTTATTCGTCGTTGCACCAGTTGGCCAAGGCAAATAATATTTTATACCTTTGTCAGATTAGTGATAGAACCAAGTGAACAGCTTTAAAAAGTTTTTGAATATGTTCCCATTTATTTGGCAAATAATAATAATAATTATAGGTTTATTTTGCAAAATAACCTTTCAAATAGATACTTTTGTAATTGTACCTTCAATTTAAAGAAAATTCAAGTCAAACCATTAGGTCACAGTAAACCTGTAATATAACCAACTGTCATATATAGATTTTTAAAAAACTCTGATGATGTAAACTACGGATACATAGATTCTTTAAAAAAACTTGATAATCTAAAATACAGATTTGAATTTGTGACTATATATCCATATACCTAATATACATTTATTAACTGTGCCAATGCAAATTTTAATATAAAAAATACCAATATATAATACCAATATATACATAAGAATGCATATCCACCAAAACTCATCAATATCTAATGAAGTATAATCGAAAAAAATTAAGAATTTCCAACCATCTAACTTTGCCGTTAGTGGGAGGGGCGGTTTAATGACAATGAAGATCTGAAATACGTATTAATCGAATTCAGATAATACATACTAGACCCGGACCCGCGCGTCGGCGCGCGGGATATGATTAATATTTTTGTAATCACACACATAATTTTATGAATTGTTTTTCACTTTTGTGATATAATTAGAACTTATAAAATTATTAAAAGTAAACAATTACATAAAGTTGTGGTGTGTATTATTTTGTGAGTTTCTTTTATGTCTCGATTAGAAATTTTGAGAAAGAAAATAGTTTTACAAAGCAAAAAACTTATGACTTACATCAATGTGATTGAGAGACAAGTCAAAGTTAATTTAAAAATAGAAAATTTAAGATACTAATATTATAAAAATATTTAGCTTAATATATTCATTTTTGATAAGATATTGGACTTCAACACTAAATTATACTTATTTCAAAATAATGTTACCAATCAAAATTGTTTTAAAGAAACTTTTTCCAATAAAGAAATTTGAAAACACTATCTTTAGTGTCATAAACATACATATAATTTAATAAAAATATGCCATTTTGGAGAATTGCCCATGATATAATTTATATTAATTTCATATTTATAGTATGAAGTAATGTATGATTATATAATATATCAATGGATTTATATATATATATATATGTAGTTTTAACGATATTAATATATGAATATTATAGTTTGAGAAAATTCACAGGCCCATTATATATAGGTTTGAATGTAATTTCACATTTATAAAAAAAAATGCTAACCCGTTAATTTATTCGTTTATTAGAATGAAAACAGATTAATTAAATATCTTAACCCATATTATTGTTATTTAAATATTTTAATAATAGAAACTATAAAAACCCTGTAATTGTATATATATAAAAAAATTAACATGTCTCACTATATTATTGAATAATCTAATGTATATATATATATAGACTTAGTTTAATATTTTTATTTTATCAAGTTAAAATATATCAATCTAATTTAAGAATTTTATTTTCCAAGTTAAAAGTTTATATTTTATAAATTATATTATATTAATATTATATTTGAATTATTTATGTATGATTTATTTTTTAATAATTTAAGTATGTTCAAAAGAATATTTATTTATTTTGCATTATTTTATATTGTTTGGATACTTATTTAATAGAGATAATGTTAATTTCCATAATCCATAATTACCCTTAATGAAATTTTAGAAAATAACTAATATTCAAATGTAATATAACACATGGACTAATATTCAGTGGCATTATATGTAATATAACACATGGATAAATGTTTATTTCAATTTTTTTCCTTCTTTAATAGTATAGACTGCAATTATATATAATTTATATTAATTTAATATTTATAGTATGATTATATAATATATCTATCAATTTATATATATATATATATAGTTTTAACTATATTAATATATGAATGTTATAGTTTGAGAAAATTGACAGACCCATTATATATAGATTTGAATGTAATTTCACATTTATCAAAAAATATGCTAACATGTTAATTTATTAGTTATTTTAATGTCATAGAATCAAAACAGATTAATTAAATATCTTAACCCATAATAACAGATTAATTAAATATCTTAACCTATATTATTGTTATTTAAATATTTTAGTAATAGAAACTATAAAAACCCTGTAATTATATATATATATATACATAAATTTAATCTGTCTCACTGTATCATTGAATAATCTAATATATATAGACTTAGTTTTAATATTTTCATTTTATCAAGTTAAAATATATCAATCTAATTTAAGAATTTTATTTTCCAAGTTAAAAGTTTATATTTTATAAATTATATTTTACTAATATTATATTTGAATTATTTATGTAGTTTTTATTTTTTAATAATTGAAGTATGTTCAAAAGCATATTTATTTATTTTGATTTTGTGATTTATAAAAATAATTGATATGTTATGTTATTTACTTATATTTATTATTTGATTTAATAATTTAATATATATGATTTTATTTTATTTTAGTTTTTAATTAGTAAGAAAAGTGGAACCCATTATTTTATATTGCTTGGATACTTATTTAATAGAGATAATGTTAATTTCCATAATCCATAATTACCTTTAATGAATTTTTACAAAATAACTTAATTCAGTGGTATTACATGTAATATAACAGATGGATAGAGATATTTTTGATTTTGAATTTTGTTTTTATATTTTCTAGTTTGGATAAAGATATATTTTTGTAAGTCATAATTTGAGAAGTGTTGCTAATTTTATTTTGAATTGTCTACAATAATGTAATTTATATTAATTTCATATTTATAGTATGATTATATAATCTATCTATCAATTTATATATATATATATATATAGTTTTAACTATATTAATATATGAATGTTATAGTTTGAGAAAATTGACAGACCCATTATATATAGATTTGAATGTAATTTCACATTTATCAAAAAATATGCTAACATGTTAATTTATTAGTTATTTTTAATGTCATAGAATCAAAACAGATTAATTAAATATCTTAACCCATAATAACAGATTAATTAAATATCTTAACCTATATTATTGTTATTTAAATATTTTAGTAATAGAAACTATAAAAACCCTGTAATTATATATATATATATATACATAAATTTAATCTGTCTCACTGTATCATTGAATAATCTAATATATATAGACTTAGTTTTAATATTTTCATTTTATCAAGTTAAAATATATCAATCTAATTTAAGAATTTTATTTTCCAAGTTAAAAGTTTATATTTTATAAATTATATTTTACTAATATTATATTTGAATTATTTATGTAGTTTTTATTTTTTAATAATTGAAGTATGTTCAAAAGCATATTTATTTATTTTGATTTTGTGATTTATAAAAATAATTGATATGTTATGTTATTTACTTATATTTATTATTTGATTTAATAATTTAATATATATGATTTTATTTTATTTTAGTTTTTAATTAGTAAGAAAAGTGGAACCCATTATTTTATATTGCTTGGATACTTATTTAATAGAGATAATGTTAATTTCCATAATCCATAATTACCTTTAATGAATTTTTACAAAATAACTTAATTCAGTGGTATTACATGTAATATAACAGATGGATAGAGATATTTTTGATTTTGAATTTTGTTTTTATATTTTCTAGTTTGGATAAAGATATATTTTTGTAAGTCATAATTTGAGAAGTGTTGCTAATTTTATTTTGAATTGTCTACAATAATGTAATTTATATTAATTTCATATTTATAGTATGATTATATAATCTATCTATCAATTTATATATATATATATATTTTTAACTATTTTAATATATGAATATTATAGTTTGAGACTCATTATATATAGATTTGAATGTAATTTCACATTTATAAAAATAAATATGCTAACCCATTAATTTATTAGTTATTTTTAATGTCATAGAATCAAAACAGATTAATTAAATATCTTAACCCATATTATTGTCATTTAAATATTTTAATAATAGAAACTATAAAAACCCTGTAATTATATATATTAAAAATTAACCTATCTCACTATATCATTGAATAATCTAATATATATATAGACTTAGTTTCAATATTTTCATGTTATCAAGTTAAAATATATCAATCTAATTTAATAATTTTATTTTCCAAGTTAAAAGTTTTTATTTTATAAATTATATTATATTAATATTGTATTTGAATTATTTATGTATGTTTTATTTTTTAATATTTGAAGTATGTTCAAAAACATATTTATTTATTTTTATTTTGTGATTTATAAAAATAAATGATGTGTTATATTATTTACTTATATTTATTATTTGATTTAATAATTTAATATGTGTGATTTTATTTTATTTTCGTTTTTAATAAGTAAGAAAAGTGGGACCCATTACTTTATATTGTTTGGATACTTATTCAATAGATAATGTTAATTTTCATAATATTAGGTAAGACCAAAAATGTTATTAGCTAATGAATAGGTCCAAACAACTTTTTTAGGTAGATGTATCCTCCCTTAATAATATAGATGTGGGTTATATTTAGAGGAACCTAGATCCTCATCATGGTCGAGATGGTGATCAGAGTGATGCAATAAACCAGTTTCGTCTAAATCAAAATCAAATTTGATATGGCGCAATCTGTAATCCAAGTGCACTTGCTTGGCTTTCGTTTTTTTGGGTAAATCGTCTTTTTCTTATCTTCCATGTCATGAGACTCCTCCAGCAAAGTGGTAATGGTGACTGATGAAGTTTTGTACACACCGGTAGATTTTTTTTCTAAAACACTGATTTATATATTGCAAATTATGAGAACTATTACAGCGACGACTCTTACAACTGTCAATTCTACCGTCTTATAAAGATCTCTACCTGCGGGTTCCACCTGAACTTGCCTTATGAAGATATACCTGACGGATTTTTCTGCAACACGCTGAAGATTTCCTGCAATCTTGTCTCCTTTTTTAATCTGCATAAATCATGCATTCTCTAGGAATCGAAACCCAGACCTCCTGATGTAGAAGCATTAATGAACATTTAGTCAAACCACTGGACCAAAGAGGCTTCCACACACTGGTAGATTATGTTTGTGTTTCCATTAAAAAATATGATAATAGAGTTGATAATATATATATCTATATAAGGAATATGAATAATGTTAAAATTTGAGTCAGTTTGTTACATTATCACGTTTTAAAAATAAAATAAAATGAGTTAGGTTTAATAGGCTATACATAGTTTTATAGAAATTACAAAATGTATACATGACAGAAGGTTATATTATGGATTAACCGTGACTTAGATGTTTGATTTGCATTTTTTTGTAAATGAAAGGTCAAGTTGCAAAAAGAATCCATTTGAAATTTTTTTTTTTGAGTTAACTAGCTTAAAAATCATAGGAAGAATGCAAATTAGGGAAGTAGCGCAAGATTTGTGTAAATTAGATCATTGTAGCTCCATGTTGAAGGAAAAGACAATTTGCCTTGTTATTTCAAATGTTAGCCGAGTTAATTAAACATAAAATATAGAAATACAAGCTACATTATACTGTGAGTAATCCTTAAAAGCTATGAAAGTTTCAGAACACAGGCAACAACAAAAACAAAGAAGCTAAACACAAGATTCTCTTCAAAATCGGTTGCTCTTATTAGAAATCACTTAAACAATCTTTACAGACTTGTTTAATCAGAATTACTCAACATCACCATCTGTGATTTGACATTGACCAATTCCTAATCTACCCAACCTTACAAGCACAACAATAGCTGCACAGCTCTCTTGATTCTCTCACCAAGAAACCCTTACACTCACAGCATATGCTCACTCACCACAAGAGCTTTTGCTAATCTCTAGCTTTCTCTCATTTCTTTCATTGACGGCACACCCTAATATTAGGCAGAGATGCCTCTTAAATACCCTTGCTCTTTTCTCTTTCCACGGTCTTTTAAGTCTCACCAATCAGAACAAGACACATCAGCAGCAGGTCATTAAACTTGACTCTGCAGTTTTCGTCGCACACACACTCAGGTGTTCAGCTGCAGAATCCTGAACCTAACAATCTCCCCCTTTTTCACTTAGTTTTTCAACTCAAGCTCAGTAGCTACTAGTACAACTACTCAACACACACCCAGCCTACTTATCACACACACCTAACATCAGATTATCTAAAACTCCCCATCAATCAAATATCACCAACTCTTCAATCTCCCCCTGCTTGAGTGACAAAACTCTGTGAAAATTCTAAACTCATCCAATGAATCTTTGTCACTCCAGCTGAACATCAATCAGCACTTCTGTTTCCCAGATCCAAACACCAAACTCTTAATTTCCTTCTCTTGAATGAGCATCTTACCTGTAGCATTCAGCTTATTTGTACACATATGTGTACCTTGAACAGCTTCAACCTTAAACACCACAAGCTCATGATTCACATTATGTTTGGGATACAAATCATGCTTAGCTATCCACACTTTACCATAATGCTTAGGATCACTGTAACACTTCTGTTGATACCATGCTTGTTTGACCATGTTGATGAAGTCGTAGCAGTGTCTTCGAGTGTGCCCATGTCTACAACAATAATAGCATCTGAGTCTCTTCTTAGGCGTTGTTGTGATTCCACCATGTCTTCTTGTCTTAGTTGTATTGGTTGAACATGATTCCGTGTGTTCAGCAGGCTTGGTCTTAGCATCAGAAGCATCTTTTGCACGAACGAAAAACTTAGGGGCAGATTGATCGACATTGATAGCAGTAGAACTTGACTCACAGTGACCTGTATATCCAAGACCCCAATTCACCTTCGGAGGTTGACCCATAGCAAGCAGTTGATCCAGATCCTTTGTACCCTTGTTCAGCATCCTTATTTTCTTGTGATTTTCACTAAGATTATGCTCAAGACTTCTATTTTTCTCCTTTTCTTGAGACAGCAGATCAGACAATTTACTCATTTTGAGTTCCAGATCAACAATTTTCTGCTGCTCTATTTTGAGTTTCTCAAGAAAATCAGAATCTTTGTCTTCTGAAGGTACCATATCATCAGCCTTTTGTGGAGTTTGCTTTTCCATCTGGAGAAAATTGATCTGTGCTTCCAAAAGAGCTTTATTTTTCAGAAGATTCAAGTTGTCATTGCTCAACTTCACCCAGCTATCATAGAGCTTACGATACTCCACCTTTGGATCAATTTCTTCATCATCTGCTTCTGAGTCAGTAGCTGACTCAAACTCTGATTCGAATTCTCCCTTTTCTCCAACGAAAGCAACCATGTTGAGAATTCCATCTTCATCACTATCTTCATCAGAATCTGTGTCGCTGGAACTGATTAGTGAGTTGTCATTCCACTTCTCAAGATTTGGACACTCACTTTTGACATGTCCATGTCCTTTGCACTCCCCACATCGAAGCTCTCTCCTTTTTGCGAGTGGGCAATCAGATTTATAGTGCCCATAACCTTCACACTCATGACACTGAACTTCCCAACGTTTTCCCTTGTTCTGACCACTTTCGTTTCTGGTATTCTTGAAACCTCTTCGTCTCCATTCCTGCTCAGAGTTACTGTTTTGTAGAGAATTGGAGTTTCCCTCTTGACCTTTCTCAATCCGCTTCAGCACCTTCTTGAAGTTCTGAGCTAACAAACTTACACTCTCATCTACTTTTTGATTCAGGGTATCTGAAAGAAACTGAATTATGTCTGATTCTTTTCCTGCAGTGAAAACTATAATGCCTTGAGTAGGCAAAGTCTCCATCTCTTCTGCCTTGAGAATCCCACAAAGTGATGAGAACTTCATTTCATCAGTATTCATCCCTACCTTGAACAAGGCCTTGTAGGAAGAAAATTTCTCTGGTAAACATCTAATAAGTTTCTTAACAAGTTTCTTGTCCTTGTATGTTTTTCCCAGAACAGCCGCCTCATTGGCAATAGAGGTCAATTTTGAACTAAAACTGGTGATTGACTCTTCCTCACCCATCCTCAGATTTTCAAACTGAGAAGCCAAGAAATCTAACCTTGTCATCTTAACCATCGAGGTTCCTTCGTAGTATTCAACCAAAGTATCCCAAGCATCCTTAGCTGAAGTGCATCCTTGTACCAATTTGAATTGCTCAAGATAGATAGCATTGAAGATTTCAGATATTGCCTTTGAGTTGAATTTAGATGCCAACTTATCAGCTGTTGTCCACTTGTCTTTAGGTTTTGGCACCACCTCACCATTTTTAGTTTTGATAGTTGGAGCTGTCCATCCTGTTTCAACAGCTGTCCACACATCCTCATCAATCCCTTTAAGACGTTGTCTCATACGTACCTTCCAATGCCCAAAATTATTCTCATCCAGCATGAGTGACCTTTGAACCGCCACAATCTCTCCAGTTGTTCCCATGTTCTTCTCAGGACCTCAACATGTATGTAGATCTAGCAATCTAACGGAGGTGACCCGCTCTGATACCAATTGAAAGTTTCAGAACACAGGCAACAACAAAAACAAAGAAGCTAAACACAAGATTCTCTTCAAAATCGGTTGCTCTTATTAGAAATCACTTAAACAATCTTTACAGACTTGTTTAATCAGAATTACTCAACATCACCATCTGTGATTTGACATTGACCAATTCCTAATCTACCCAACCTTACAAGCACAACAATAGCTGCACAGCTCTCTTGATTCTCTCACCAAGAAACCCTTACACTCACAGCATATGCTCACTCACCACAAGAGCTTTTGCTAATCTCTAGCTTTCTCTCATTTCTTTCATTGACGGCACACCCTAATATTAGGTAGAGATGCCTCTTAAATACCCTTGCTCTTTTCTCTTTCCACGGTCTTTTAAGTCTCACCAATCAGAACAAGACACATCAGCAGCAGGTCATTAAACTTGACTCTGCAGTTTTCGTCGCACACACACTCAGGTGTTCAGCTGCAGAATCCTGAACCTAACAAGCTAAACTAATATCGAGGAAAAAAATATTGTGTCAGGCGGCGGAAATAAATGCAATATTTTCGAAGATTTTATCTACGATACATACATCTGAAGGTTTGTGTATAGCCCAACTTTTTGTTACCTTTTGTATATTAAAAGCCTTGTTCGAAAACTCGCCCGCCTAGCCGAGTATACGTCCGAGAATACTCTAGACGGTGGTAGAGCGTGGCGAGTTGAGTTATACGGCTATAATTATACAATGACTATTGTTTTTTTCTGTCTAAACCATACAATTGGAAAAAATGACGTATAAATAGGACAATTAAATCAATAATATGACAATTAAATCAATTTAGATCATTTAAATCAATAATAATTTGACAAATTTGTTATATTTTATTCTAAATAACAAAATAAATATAAAAAAAATTGACTAAAAATATGTAAAAGATGAAGATGAAGTGGTTAGAGTGATAAAAAGTGAAAAAAAAATCACTCGAACACTGATTTCATGATTTTCAATAGTTTTCTAATCATTAAATCATGTTATTCTATTAATATTATTAACTATAACAAATTTATAAACGAAATTATAATAAAATGTTTTAAAATTACTCTCCGAATAATCCCCGAGTTATCTCCGAATAATCCCCAAGTAATTGATAACTCGCTAGTCCCCTATCAACCGTACGTATAGCGCGTAGCGAGTTCCCGAACAAGGATTAAAAGTAACCGTCAGACAAATTTTTTCACCTCCACTTTCTCTCAACTTGTCCACAATTTTAATTAGTTTGCCGAAAAAGGAGATTTTTGAAGTGACCATTAAACAAAGATTTGTTTTTCGTTGTATGTACTTTTATATAACTATTTGTCTTTTATGAAAGTATGTTGGTTGGTCGGCGACATTATTGAAATTTTAGATCAACCATTAGCTATAAAATAAGATCCGTTTTCTTTAATTTCACCGCTCTTACAAGATTACGGTTTCTTTATCTCCACTGATTTCTTCAACTCCACTGATTTCTTCAACTCCACTGATTTCTAAAACTCCACCGATTTCTTTACACTCTTCCAAATTTCTTTTACTGTATCAAAAGTTCTGATCTTGCATGTATAATTTTTTTTTAGACAACACGCCAACTTACAATAACAAGGGTTTTGCAGATGCCAAAACTAATTCGCCTCCAACTTGGAGGATGGATTAAATCCGATACAGACGACTGAGAATTTTTTTCCCTAACAACTAATTCGCCTCCAACTTGGAGTATGTGGTATCCAGAGTTAAAAATCTGTGTAACCACCGGTATCGATCCGGTGTCGAGATATCAATTCCAGTGTTGATCTACTTTTTATGTGGGAACAAAATTTATATGTTGTAGATAGTAAACGAAGTGCATCTGAGCGTAGTAAATACGAGCGTAAGCTTACATAAATTCATCAACTATATTTCAATATTGGTCTTGTGACTAACAAAGATGTTTACTTTGATTGTGTTGTACTAATGCAGAACTAGTGAACGAAAGAGCAGTGGAGCTAGCCAAGCAGTGATGGAAGATATATTCAGTGAAGAAGAGATGCAAGTCATCTACATGGTTCACATGGAAATGACCCTAGGTAATTAGGGTGATAGAGCATATATTATGTCTCACCTATCTGCAAACATAATTATGATTGAAGAAGATGATCCACGAGATAACATGCCTTTAACCAATATGTGAACCATAACTTGTTCCCCAAAGCTGGAGGTATGAGAACATCATTATCTTCATGATCACATATTAACATATTATATGTCCTATATTCTCGTACAGAGTGAGTATTATCTTTACCCCATTTATCTTAAGCAACTAAACTGTCACATCACTCATAACTGAATATTCTAATTTACCCAGTACTAGGTTTGGACAGGTTTGGACCCGCGCGGTGACGCACGGGGTGGTTGATTTTTGTAATCTTTTTTTTTAATTGCAAATGATAATATAAAATAAAACGTTTTCCAATTGGAAGACTATAATGCATGCAATATCTAGTGGAGGAGTTTGAGTTACAACTGATGTGTTTAAAAATATTGAAAGTATTATTACTCGGGATACCTGATTTAGTATGAGTCTGTAACGGTTTGGATTGACCATGTTATTGTCATTATTTGAAAGTAGAAATTTGGTTTGGTTTGATAATGTGATATTTGATTTGATATGTTAAAACTTTTGAATTGATTCTATGCAGAAGACACCACTTCGACTGGGAAGATAGTAATATTTACATTGTTATTCGAATTAACATTATATAATTCATAGAGTTTAGATATAATCATTGGATAACGTTTTTGGATTGTTGTTCACGTTAAACTCAAATCTCTTGTCTCATCAATTTGTTCTTAGACATAATGAACTTATGGAAAACAAAATACGATAATGAATGTGTGTTTTGAATTATTTTTACTGACTCTATATCTCATCTTCTTCCATTCTAGCACATGTATCTAAAATAACGAAATTACTCAAAGTTAGCAAGAAATAATGGAAAATAAAATAAACTGAACATGGAGAAACAAAAATAACTAAACATTCATTGATTTTTGGACTTTATGGAATATCTCTTTGAAAACAACATTCTTCGTTTTACGCTGCGGCTTTCCGTCTTGGTCAAGTATAAGAACTTTCAAAGCGGCTTTACATGTGACTCTTGAAAGGGCAACATAAAGTTGTTCGTGTGAAAACACAGGGTGAGGAAGAAACAATCAAACATTAGATAGCGTCTGACATTGGCTTTTATTTATAGTCATAGCGAATGAGACCGCCAACAGAAATTGTCTTCTACGCATCTTGAAGGGAAGCTTGGGGTCCAAATGTGTTATGGTCAGCCGAGGAATGTGAACTTTATCTCCCACTCTTGTTCCTGTAGTAACCAAAGCTTCCACTGTCCTTTCGTATAATGCCATGATTTGAAGTCTTGTACCATTACATAAGCCTTCTTTAGGACATATGTTTCTGAGCAGCATAATCGGGCAACCAACCTTCAACCGCGACGAATGCATAGGTAATCCAGATAACTTAATGCTATTCAGAAATTCTGGAGAGTAAATAGGATTATCAATTGAACTTGCGTTGGATGGGTCTATAGAATCAGCACTGAGATACGTCCTCTCATCTCCTGAAAAAAATTATGAGAATATATTTGAATATCTAAATTCTTAAAAGTAAAATTATTATAGCTATTTAAAATTGATTATTTATATTTAAAATCTATTTTAAATTTACAATTTTTAAGTCAAATAATATTTATAACTATAAAATATAGGAAAATGGATCTAAGAAAATGAGAAAATAATAGTTAATTAGTCAAATTTGATTATGATGAAATTATTTTAATTTTAAAATTAATTTTTAGTTATTTTGGGGAAAGAATAAGAATAAAATAATAAAAATAGAAAAATAGTAAATGAAAACAAAAAAAAGACTGAGAACTTTGAGCAAAACAAAAGGAAAGAAAAAATTAACTTTCTAAAATTTTCAGTTTTTTTTTTACCCTGTTTTACGTTTTATGTCTCTTGACTTTTTAAGTCTCGTGACTTTAACCGTTTTCAAATAATTAGTTTTAATATTCTCTTTTTTTTATAAACCTTAAGTGCTAAAAATTGTTAGTCACATAATTATTTTCATTTATGGATGAGTCTTTTCAGGCTGAGAATTAGGAAACAATAAAATATTTAGTAATAAATAATATTAAATGCATTAAATTCGATTAGAAGATAATCATGGAATATTCTTGTTTTTTAAATATATTGTCAAGATATTTTTAGCAATATATTTGGTATTACATTCTTTTTAGATTTAAGTTTAACATTACTTTTAGTTTTAATACTTTTTCATTATATTTAAGTTTAACATTAGTTTTAGTTTTATTACCAAAAGTTCTCTCGTAAATATTATTAACACTTATTTCCAAAACCTTCCACTTTAATATATTTTAGATAATTCAGAATTATTTTATGAGATTTGTATAAATAAATATATTTTTTATCAAATCTTTTATAAGATTGATATAATTTAAAAAAATATTGTATCAAATCTTTTGTTATCAAATATAGCAAGCAAATTAAAATTAAAATTTAAAATAATATCCGATTTGTAAATAGATATTAATTCATATTCCTTTTTATTGTTATTCGGATTATTGTTACTCGGATATATTAGTCTCATCAGTTAGATTAATATTAGAATGAAAATATCAATACACGTCAAACAAAATCATCAACCATTTTCAAACATTCTGAGTGAAACAAAATGTAAAAATCTACAATGTGATAAAAAGACAAACAATGTGATCATCACTTCTTAGTGGCTGCAGCTTGAGCAACCTTCCCTTGCAATGTTTTCAAACCCTTCAATTTTTTTTTACCTTTCGCGGCACTTCTCTGGCATGAGTCTGTTGCACCACTCTTTCCTTTCCCTCCACCTAGTGTTGTTGTCACTTCACAGTCACGCCATCTCTGACTTGAATAAAAGAAAATTGTGTAAAAGATAAAGAGACTACCTCTTATACAGCATAGAAGGCTTATAATTTACTACAAATGATTATAATTTACTATAGAAAAAAGAACATCAAAGTCATGATGGGATTCCAGGAACTGTTCAAGTGAATACTTGGAGTTCTTGGGAAAGATGAATATAAGGATGCTAAATTGAAAAGACAATGCTAACTGACTAACCTTTTAAAACTTTCTTCTCATGATCCATTATATTCTTCTGATCTTGATCTTGAAGCATTCTATTCTGAAAACAATACAATCAACAAATTAGGTTTAAGAACTCTAGCAACCCTCAGACAATCATACACAGAGCATATCATATTAAAAGAAACAAATAAATAACAACATAGAAAATAATGCAATTTTCAAAAAAGGGAAAAAAGTTCACAAATTATCAGCTTCGAACAACCTGCAACTTTTTTTAAAAAATTTTGTTCATGATTATTAAATGTTTTTTTGATTACCAAGCTTTTCCCACATAACCTAAAAGAACAAAATCAGATGATTAGTTTCATATTAAACTGAAAGAAAACTATCAAATAACAACAAAGAAGACAAAAAATTATGAAATGACAACGAAGACATTCGTTCACCACCTTAAAAATAACCACTAAACCGTTACTACGTATATAATAGAAAAGAAAATTAAAAACCTGAAACATATTGACACATTAAGAATTATGTTAAACATTGCGGTGTTTTGAGTTGTATCAATGGCTGAAAAAAAATTTCTCTATATAGACAAATGAATCGTATCATAGAAGTTTCCTCATGTTTATCAATTATTAAATATTTTTAAAATCTTTGACTATAAATGTTATTTTGGAAATTATTTTATTTATAATTAATATGATTATTCATTTTAGATTTATTTAGAATTAATATGATTATTAATTTTAGATTATTGTATCAATTTGTTCGTTATCAAATATGGCAAGTAAATTAGAGCTATTTATTTTTTTATTTTTTTCAATAATTATTGTTTAGATATTTTCATATTTTCATATTTTTTATTAGTCACAGTTGATTGTGATAAATTTTATTTAATGTTAAAATATAAGTTTTGATTACTTTGGGGAAGAAAAAAAATATCAGTAACTAAAACAATAGAAAAAATTTTATACATAAGAGAAAGCATGAAAATAAATGCTGTTTCTCAATATTTAAATTAGAAAATTAGTCATTGTCCATCACATGTCTAATCAACTGATAAAATTCATGGTAAGGAAAATATATTTTTGTATGGGATCGTTATATTGAAGATAATTTTTAAAAATGCAAAATTAGTTTGTATTTAATAAAACGAAATTTATTTTTATTCTAAGAGATAATTATTATGGTTAAGATTTGTAATTATTTATGATAAAAATCAGGAAGCAAAATTATAGGTGGTTGAAAATTGCCTTATTCAAAATTTCTATAGTCTCCATATTTTTAGTTACATAATTTATGTTTCATATTTTTTAAAGTATAAACTTAAGTAATTTTCATAAAATTGAAAAACCTTGGGATGTTTCGATATTTTAATTTAGAAATCAGATTTTTAACATAATATTTTTAACTTCAAAATGAAGGAAAATGAATATCGTAAGAAAGATTGTGATAAATCTCATCAAATATATTTTTTTCTAATTAGTCAAAATTTTATTGTGATAAATTTTATTTAATATTAAAATATAAGTTTTGATTACTTTGGGAAAGAAAAGAAAAAATATAAATAACTGAAATAATAGAAAAAAATTAAAAAATTGGTCATTGTCCATTCATGTTTCTAATCAACAGTTAAACTTTATGCTAAAGAAAATAAAGTTTTGTATGAGATCATAATATAGAAGATAATTAAAAAAAACGAAAATTTATTTTATTATAGAAGATAACTATTATGATTAAGATTTGTAATGATTTAGGATAAAAACCAGGAAGCAAAATCCCAAGATTTTGAAAATTGCATTATTTATCCGAAAATAAATATTTATGAGATCTATAGTCTCCATATTTTTAATTAAATAATTTATGATACATATGTTTAAAATATAAAATTAAATATTTTCCATAATATATAAAAACCTTGGGTGTTTTGATATTTTAGTTTAGAAATCAAAATTTTAAAATAATATTTTAACTTCAAAATAAAAGAAAATGGATCTCATAAGAAAGATGATAAAATTTGAATTTTTAATTAGTCAAAATTTACTTTTTATTTAATTTTAAAAATGCAAGTTTTGATCACTTTGGGGAAAAAATAAAAAATAAGAATAAAAAGTACAAAAAAGTTCATGCATAAAATTTGATGATGGTTATCAATATTTAAATTAAAAAATTGGTCATTGTCCATTCACATGTCTAATCAACAGCTAAACTTCATGCTAGGCTATCTATAATTGTTTCTAAATTCAACACGATCTACTTCAACTTCTAACACTCCACATCATTTACTCTTTTTCCACCTAATCATTCAACACTCATTTCAATTTTAACATCTACTTGTTTAATAAAATTCAACACCTTACCCCACCATATTTTAAGAGAATAATTGGAAAATTATAGTAAAAAATTCGATTTTTTTCTGTGTCCAAATGAATGAACTAAGTCTATATTTATATAGTAAAAAAAATTATGAATTTTGATATAAAAACATTAAAAACAAAAATTGTTTGTTGTATAATTATTGATGTTGAATAGATAGGGTGAGATAAAAAATTTCAATAATCTTAACCACTTATTATAAAAGAAGAAAAAAAACAAAAGCAATTTGCTCCAGAAAAGTTGACACTTGTCTCTTACGGGCCCAGAAATTTTTTATTCAACATGTTGAATATTTCCAACACCAATTAATCCACGTAGATTTTTTCAACATCCTAATTGTGAACATTCAACAGTTGAATTTAAAATTCAACACCCCCATTGTAAGTGGTCAGACCATCCACATTGATTTCTAAATTTAACACCTTCCACCACAACTTTTAACACTCCACATTAACCTCTACAATGGCTTTTTTATAATAAAAATTAAAATTTTAAAATTATGATTTTTTGTATCCAAATCAAATAAACCAAGTTTCTATTGATAGAGGTTAAAAATGATGAATTTTGGTATAAATTTTATAATTAAGAAAAAATAATGTATTGTAAATAATTGATCTCAAATCACTTGGATGTAAAAAAAGGAGATCAAATATCAAAACAACCAATAAAATTACAGCACCTGATGTTGGTGGGTCTCGATTTTTTTTCTTTCAATATATTGAAAAGATTCAACTCAGTTTAATCCACATCTTTTTTATTTTTTCAACACCCTCATTGTAGAGATTCAACAGTTGAATAATTTATTCAACACTTCCATTGTGGATGGTCTAAGAAAATATTTTTTTGTATGAGATCATAATTTAGAAGATAATTTTGAAAAAATCGAAAAATATTTTTTATGTAAAAAAACGAAAATTATTTTTATTCTAGAAGATAATTATTATGTTTAAGATTTGTAAATATTTACGATTAAAATCAGGAAGCAAAATTATAGGTGGTTAAAGTTGTCTTATTTATCTGAAATGAAATATTTGTAAGATCTATAGTCCCCATATTTTTAATTAAATAATTTATATTTCATATATTAAAAAGTCTAAAATTAAATATTTTCCATAAAATATAAAAATATTGGGTTCTTTCAATATTTTGAATTAGAAATCAGATTTTTTAATATAATATTTTTAACTTCAAAATAAAGGAAAATGGATCTCATAAAAAAGATAATAAATTTTATTTAATGTTAAAATATAAGTTTTTGTTGTGAATTGTTATTTTATTAATGAGACCAAAGGGTCTTTATATATAGGTTTACACAAAAGATCAATATAGCAATATTCCATAAACGTATTCCTTGTTTATAAAGGAAAATATCTAATTATACTAAGGACCAGTTATGTTAATAACCTCAACGTGGGTCGGTCTGTATTGAGTCCATCAAACCAAACGGTTCATAACACTCGCCCTTGGACGAAATGACCGAACCCGATGCAACCAAGGATCTTTGTAATACGCTTGGGGATGGTGCCTCATTAAAACCTTTCTAAGGAAAACCCAGTGGGACAAAACCTTTGCGAGGAAAAAGAGTACATCACGTATTACTCCCCCTGTTTTAGACATCACTAAAGTCCCTTACTCGGCGCATGCCGATCTGATACACCAGCTTCTTGAGCGTGGAGGTTGGGAGCGACTTTGTGAACAAGTCAGCTGAGTTATCGCTTGAACGGACTTGAAACACTTGTATTTCTCCAGGCTTCTAGAGATCATGAGTGAAAAAGAATTTCGGCAGAGTGTGCTTCGTCCGGTCACCCATGATGTATCCATCCTTCAGTTGAGCTATGCACGCAACATTGTCCTCATGAAGTATGGTCGGTTCGTCCTTTCCATCGGCCATCCCATAATCTCGCCTTATGTGCTGAGTCATCGATCTCAACCAAACACATTCACGGCTGGCTTCATGGATCGCCAAAATCTATGCGTGATTTGATGATGTGGCCGTGAGAGTCTGCTTCATGGATCGCCATGAAATTGCGGTTCCTCCGTGAGTGAACACATATCCTGTCTGAGATCGTCCATTGTGTGGATCCGATAGATAACCTGCATCAGCAAAACCAACTAAACCTTTGTCGTTATGGTTAGTGTAAAACAGACCCATGTCCTTCGTTCCTTGTAGGTAACGAAGTATATGTTTAATCCCGTTCCAGTGCCTCTAGGTCGGACAAGAACTAAATCTTGATAGGAGGTTCACGGCAAAACAAATGTCTGGTCTAGTATGACTAGCCAAATATAATAACGCTCATATGGCACTGAGATATGGCACTTCGGGACCATGGACTTCTTCATCCTTTCTCTTCGAACCGAATGAATCACTGTCCAATGAGAGGCTTCTCACCACCATTGGGCTGCTCAATGGGTGGGCCTGGTCCATATTAAATCTCTTGAGTACCTTTTTTGTATATGCCATTTGATGCACAAGGATTCCATCTTTGACGTACTCAAGCTGTATTCCCAAACAGAACTTAGTCTTTCCTAAGTCTTTCATTTCAAATTCGGCCTTTAAATACTCAACTGTTTGGACGATCTCTCCAGAGGTTCCGAGGATGTTCAAATCATTCACGTATACTGCTATAATTACAAATCCTTTGTTTGCAAACTTTTTTATAAAGATACACGGACTGATGGGATCATTTCTATAGCCTTCTTTGACTAGATATTCACTCAATCTATTATACCACATGCGCCCACTTTGTTTCAGTCCGTATAAGGATTTGTTCAGCCTAATGCTGTGTTCTTCGCGAGAACTTCTCTTATCTTTGAGCTCAATACCCTCTGGTAATCTCATATAAATCTCATTATCCAGTGGACCATATAAATAGGCGGTTACTACATCCATTAACCGTAAATCCAAATTTTCTCTTATGGCCAGACTTATCAGGAATCGGAATGTCGTTGCATCCACCACAGGGGAGTATGTCTCCTCATAATCGATTTCTGGTCTTTGTGAGAATCCTTGTGCTACAAGCCGTGCTTTGTGTCGAACAATCTCTCCTTGTTCGTTTCTCTTCCTCACAAAGACCTATTTATATCCAACGAGATTATATCACGAGGTGTCCGAATTATGGGACCAAAAACCTCTCTCTTCTTTAAAGAGTTTAACTCCACGTTTATGGCTTCTTTCCATTTAGCCCAATCAGATCGTTGAGTGCACTCATTTATTGACGTGGGTTCTAGATCCTCATTCATTACATCAAGTGCTACATTGCATGCAAATATATCATCGACGTCGACGTCTTTTCTGTTCCATTGGATTCCGGACATAACAAAATTTATTGAGATCTCATTGTTATCGGGAACTTCAAGACCATGAGGCTCGGCGTCCCAAGCTTCATTTTGCGGCTCCTTAGGTTCATTTGTGTCCGGACCATCCACTATCTCCTCGGTCTGAATTTCAGCACCTTTCTTTAATTTACGAGGAGCCTTATCTTTGGAATCAATAGGTCTACCACGCTTTGCTCACAGCTTAGACTCTGTAGCAACTTGCGGTCCATCGTGGACATCAATTCGTATTGGTGCATTGACACCTGGTATATATGATTTTGTTACTCTCTGCGGGTCAGCAAAGGAATCTGGCAATTGTATAGCTAGCTTTTGCATATGAATAATCTTTTGGACTTCCAAGTCACTTTCTTGGGTCCGAGGATCTTGCCAATTTAAGGATGTATGATTCCATGCAATTTCTTTATCCAGCAGGTTCTCACTACCTACTGTTGGAAAAACGGACTCATCGAAATGACAATCCGCGTACCTGGCCTTAAACAAATCACCGGTAGTTGGCTCGAGGTACTTTATGATCGTGGGTGAATCATATCCAACATATATTCCCATCCTCCTCTGAGGTCCCATCTTAGTCCTCTGTGGTGCAGCAATCGGTACATAAACTGAATAACCGGATATTTTAAGATGCGATATGTCTGGCTCTTGACCCATAATTAATTGGGAGGGGGAAAATACATGGTCACTTGATGGCCTGATACGGATTAATTCTGCGGCATGTGAGACTGTGTGTCCCCAGGCTGATACTGGAAGCTTTGACCTCATGAGTAATGGTTTAGCGATCAGCTTTATGCGTTTGATGAGAGATTCGGCCAAGCCGTTCTGTATATGTACATGTGCCACGGAGTGTTCCACACTTACCCCCATGGACATACAATAATCATCAAAAGGCTCTGGAGGTAAACTCACCCGCATTATCCATACGGATGGTTTTTAAAGGAAAATCTGGAAATTGTGCCCGTAGGCAGATTATCTGAGCAAGGAGTCTTGCAAATGCCATGTTCCGTGTTGACAATAAGCATACATGTGACCATCGTGTAGATGCATCAATGAGGACCATGAAATATTGGAACGTCCCACAAGGTGGGTGTATTGGTCCGCATATGTCTCCTTGAATTCTTTCCAGAAAATTTATCGTTTCCTTAGTCAATTTTACTGGTGACGGCCTTACAATCAATTTACTTTGTCAACACGAAGCACAAGTTTGAATTTTCGGGATCACTCTCCTTTCTTTCAAGGCGTGTCCTCTGGTGTTTAATATCAATTTCCGCATCATTGCTGACCCGGGATGTCCCAGCCGGTCATGCCATAAAGTGAACATATCCGTAAAAGCTTTGTTTACGGTGGCATTGACTTATATCATACTGATTTTTATACAGTATAAGCCCGTAGTTATAGCAGGTATAATCTCAAAGACTTTCTTTTGGCCTTGGAGATTTTGACTATCTGGAGAAATTCTCTGTTTCCTCCGCCCATTGTTTTCACATGAAAACCATTCAGACGAATGTCTTTAAAACTCAATAAGTTTCGATTTGAGCTTGGTGAAAACAATGCATCAGGGATTTCTAGATGCGTGCCTTTAGGCATTAAAATGTTGGCCTGGCCGTAGCCTTCTATAAGGCCGGCCGGTCCTGCTATAGTACTTACGTTTTTTTTTTGAGTGTAAGGTTTATGAAGTATCTTTTATCTTTTAGAATCATGTGGCTTGACCCACTATCCACCACGAACTCGTCCATACTTCATAAAACAAGAATTTATGTCTTAAAAGCCTTAATAATATTATTCATTAAACACCAAAGAAATAAAATCCAAAGACATAAACTCAAATCAAAGCAAATATAAAAGCAACATGAAAAACATAAAATCGGAAATCTAAATATTTGAACTGCCCTCACAGTCCGAGCCTTCATCCTCATCATTTGTTTGAGGAGTTGCCATCTCATTGCGCCTCTTTATCATTTCGTCAGCTCTACTGATGATTTCTTTGGTCCTTTGCCCTCTTAAAAGGTAATACAATAGATCATTGTAGTTGGTGAAAGTTTTGGCCTTAAGTGATAAAATCACATCTCGTGGATTGAGTGTGGAGATGGTCTTTTGCAAAAGATCCTCACGTGTTACCACTTCGCCACACAGCATGAAGCCATGTACGATTCTCATTAGAGCACAATTGTACTCATCCGCGGATTCACAATCCTGGAAACCGAGATTACTCAATCCGTCCATGGAGGTTAGCTATAATTTCATTGAGAATCTTTCACCCAACTTTGTCCAAAGGTCAACCGGATCTTTAGTATCTTCATACTGATCTCTTAAATCATCAGTGAGATGACAGCGCATAATTGTTATGGCTCTTTGCTTTTGGCTTTCAAGTTCATTATTATCTTTGTAGATGCATCTTCCGAGTCCTCTATCTTGCAGAGCAAGTCTAGTGCTCAATGACCATTCTAGGAATTCATCTCCGGAGAGATCTAGGATCGGGTACACAAAGTTGTTTACTTTGGCCATTCGTTTATATGCATCAAACTTCTCGTTGACATCAGTCATCTGAAAATATCCAAAATTTTTCAGTTAGGACCTTTTTAAAATATGATCCGGACCTTAGGAATATGGCCAGTAATGTATCAAATTCTCACTTAGGGCTTTTTAATAAAACCCGGACCTTAGGAATATGGCCGGTATAGTTTATCCGATTTTAAGCTTTACAATCAATCAAGCAATTTATGCAATCAAACAAATAGCTATATGGGCCGATTTTATTAATGGTTTATGCACTTGGTATTTTCTATTCTTAGTTTAATCCTTAATTAAAAGTTAATCCTTGACTTTTAAGAAAAGAAAAAACAATTAAAAGGATAGATCTTTAAAGGAAAAATGATATTTCTAAAACTTTCCTCTTTACTAAAAGGAAGGGATTAGAATTTCCTATTTGGATTAAGATTAGGGTTTTATGGTCTAGGCACAAACTATTTTTCTTTTTTTCTTTTCTTTTTCAAAACAATCAAGGATTAAACAAGATGATCTAACAACTTAACTCATGGAAGCGTACAACCGATTTCAAGAACATGATGATACTATGCAACCGATTAATGAATGAACCAAATTCGATTTCAAGCATGAACATACCATGGCCGATTTTAAAGGTTGATGAAACAAGCTATATGGTTTGGTTTTATCATGCAAACAAGTTCATCAAAACAATTTCAAACAAGTTTTTATCAAACAACCGATTTTAGAGTTTTATATAGCTTAGGTCAAATTTGATCTTAGGGTTTTTGAGATCAAGCAAGTTTAAACACATAGCCGAATTTAATGGTCTTGATATTAGCTTAGATCCAAGTTCAGATGATGGTTTAAACATGAACAAACAAGTTCTTATGAGAGATCGATTTTTAGGGTTTAGTTTCTTCTTAGTCCAATTCGATTTTTCTTTGTTTTTAGATTAGGGATTACCTTAACACCTTTGAATGTTGAATGGACAGGAACTGGGAGCTAAAGACGTCGGTAAACACAAGCAGAAGTCGGATCTCCCTTGAATAACAAAACGGCAGCCGGCGGCAGCAAGAGGCGGCGGACGGTGGCGGCTAGATCAGCTCGGACGGTCGGCGGCTGCTTTAGGGTTTAGGAGCTCTCGTGCTGATAACGTGTTGTGATTGTTATTTTATTAATGCGACCAAAGGGTCTTTATATATTGGTTTACACAAAGGATCAATATAGCAATATTCCATAAACATATTCCTTGTCTATAAAGGAAAATATCTAATTATACTAAGGACCAGTTATGTTAATAACCTCAACGTGGGTCGGTCTGTATTGAGTCCATCAAATTAAACGGTTCATAACAGTTTTGATTACTTTGGGGAAGAAAAGAAAAAATATCAATAACTTTAACAATAGAAAAAGTTCATACATAAGATGATTTTTCATTACAATAGAAAATAATTATAAAAAACAAAACATCTTCATTACTTTGGGGAAGAAAAAAAATAACAATTACTTAAAATAAAAAAGGTTCATGCGTAAGAAAGATCATAAAGTAGATGATTTAGATAGGAATTTAACTGTACCATTTAATCTCAACATCACCATCAATCTCTTTCACATCAATATACTTCTTTTCCACATCTCTATCTTTCTCCACCTAAACAAAACAAAATACAAATTATTAGCTTATTTTAAAAACAATTGTACTATCAACGAAAATTGAATAGTAATAACTAAACAAAGAACACAATTGATAATTCAACTGTACTTTATAATAATCTTTGGGGAAGAAAAGAAAAAATAACAACAACTAAAAATTAAAAAGGTTCAATCTAAAAAATATCATAAAGTATTTATTTAGATATGAATTTGACTTTACTTTTTAATCTCAACATCAGCATTGATCCATTTCACATCAATATTTTTCTTTTCAACTTCTCTCTCCTTCTCCATCTTAAAAAACAAAATACAAATTATCAGATTACTTAAAGAACAAATGTACTATCAACGAAAAATGAAACTTTATAACTAAACAAATAACACAATTGAGAAAGCAAAAAGATATGACAAAATAGAGCAATATATCACAAAAAACATGAACACAGCTCTGGGTTTTGCATTTTATTTATAGGAAATGATATGTGTTTACAAATTTATGTTTAACCTGGAAAATCTTAACAATATATCTAAATATTAATTGCATATCAAATTGTGAGCAATATTCTCTCTGAATATAATTCAGAATATTTGATAACTAATAGAACAGTTATAAATAGAAAGATTTAAATGTTACATTAAAGTCTAGTATCAAGCACTAAAAAGAAAGATATAAATGCTACATTAAAACAGAGTATCAAGCATTAACAATATGGATATTGAAGATCTGATTTCGTTAAATATGATATTATTATTTTCTTTGCACAACTAAAAATGTGATAAAATATTATATTATTAGATATTGGATATTTTTTTGCATTTATTTTCAAATTCGAAAATATGAAAATTTATTGTTAATGATTTAGTATAATAATTTCAAATTGACTTATATAAAAATGGATCTCCAAAGAATGAGAATAAAATATTCATTTTTAATTAGAAAAAAATTGATTATGATAAAATTGATACAATGTAAAAATATAAGTTTTGATAACTTTGGGGAAGAAAATAAAATAATAATAATTGTTTAAAATATAGAAAGAAGTTTCTGCGTATAGAAAGATGAAAGAGATTGATTTTTTATGAATTAATGTTTTTTTATTTGTCATTGTCTAATCACCAAGTCCAATCATTTAGATCAATTTAATTGGACGGTTCAGATTTTAAAATTGCCTATGATCCGCGTTTTTACCGCTTTCACTTGGGTTATACCCGATTCAATTGGTTTGACCATATTTTCTTAATACGATTTTATCCTTCCCATCATTCATTAAAAATCGTAATGACACTAGTATTTCCTGTAATTTTAGCTTTAACGTTGGGGCATTCCCATATTTGTACTTCACTTTTAATAGTATTAAGATTTATTACACAATCAAAAATAATTATATTTTTTCAATTTTTATAGGGCGGTGAGTGGTTTATTATACAAATAAAATTTTGGTATCAACATAAATATATATTTTCGGTTTCTTTTCTGCTTATTCTTTTATTCAAACAAAAAGGGATATGGGTGCATGGATGCTTTTTGCTTTGCCTTCCATTTTACTTCAATCTATCGTTGTGGGTGTGTCGAAAAGATCTATAAGAGATCATTTCAGCATGAAGATGACTTGGAAAGCACTTCTGAATTTCCTTCTGTGTATGAATCAGTAAATCTCTTCGATCTGAATCTCAATAATTGGAATAACAACGCTTTTTTTTTATGAAAGAGTGTTACGATCATGGTAATCCATGTGCTGTTTATATGAAGGGTTGTCAAGATTATTTTAGAGAAGCTAAACATGAGGAGGGGTTGGCTACAATTAGATTGGCCACAAATCAAAGATCTGTGATTGCTCTGTATATTTATGGAATGTTGCAAAGTATACTATAAGACGATATTACGCACCTGTTTATATTAACTAGGAAGTCTATTCGGTCCATCAGCTCTGATTTTGTCGATCATAGAAGGCTAGATCGTCCTCATCTACCTGTTTTGATGGACAAGAAGACTGTGTTCGAAGAAAAGTTGCTCTACACTATCTACACATGTAAGTGTACTCCTTATGACAGATGGTACTATTAGTACGCAAACGAGATGAAAGGTCACGAGATGTGTGATCAATGTTTTTGGACAAGAGAACTTGTGATTTTCTTAGAGTTCTTTGGTTTTATAGTTTTTCCTAACACTAGAGAATAGTGATTGTTCTTGAGTATTATATTATGACTTCTATATTATTTTCCTTATCTATGCTCCATCACGCTTCGCTTTTTGTTTAATTGCTCTCTACTAAATAGATCTTTGCTTTTATAATTGATTTCTATATTTTGTCCAAGTTCAAGAACAACTAGGAAAACCAGAAAAATAAGGTTACATTACCAGATTACCTTTGCTACATGCCCAAATATAAAAGAACTCTTCGTACAAAACTGATTATTTTTAGGCTTTCGATAATATTTCGACCAAATATTTTATCCTAGTGATTATTGGCTCGAGTCCAACTTTTCTTTTCAATGCTAATTTTTCAACTTGAGCTCTATTTAGTTCATTGCCTTATTAAGAATGCTTATAATATTTGCTGTAGTTTATTTATTTGCAGTAGGTAGTTTATTTTTAATTTCATTAGCCAACATTTCATACCAAATTTCTGTATATTAATTTTGTTGGTATGTAAAATAGTATAGCACACAGTAGTTTATCAACATACCATATCATATTTTCGTAAATATATGGCATTTTTTTGATTATGAATAAACGTACATCTCATAACTACAACCACAATTCATCAAACCCAAGTCATATCAATCAAACTCAATTTTTATTTTCAATGTCGCCCCAGACTTTCCTATAACAATAGTTAATGCATTTTGAAGCCATAACAGTCAAGTTTCTATTTTTTTTTTTTTTTTTTTTTTTTTTGGAACACCAGTCAAGTTTCTATATTAATCCATTCTTTGTAAATTTCATGTCCCCGGACCCGGGCGAGTCACCTATTTAGAAGAGTTAACGAGTAAAAAAGACGAAAGCAATACAATACTGGGATTCATAGAAACAAAGTCCACTAATTACGGGCCGTTACAATTACAACAAAGGTGCTTAATCCCGCACTTACAGCCCAAGGTTACTTTCGCCATTTACAAACTGCTACACCAAAAAGCCTACGAAGACTGCATCTCCATATAACAATTAGACACAACAAAAATTTCACCACAAAAGTTTTTCAGCCGATATTTCTAGGGTTTTGGTTAAGAGTCAATCGTATCTGTAGTTCCGTGCTAATCAAGATTTCTCTTTTTTTTGTGTTCATAGTCTTCTTTTTTCTTTTCTTTTTGTATTGGCTTCATCAGATAGTCGATGTGGATCTGTCCGTTCCCATATGATTCGTTCCCTTGAAGCAAAAGTAATCGTGCTGCTCTTGTTTTAATAAATTCCTCCTCGATTACTTCAGAGCATCAAACTGTTAATTCTAGTTTGATGCCGATTCGGAAGTTTAACTTTAGCGACTACATATGTTGTTTTAAGTTTATGTCTTAATCTCTTTTGTTGTTTTTTTTTTTGTTTTGTCAGAAGAACAGTGATGAGTCAGTTTACAGACCTGTAATGATCGCTCATTATGAACATCTAAGGGACTGAGTTCTTCTTCTTCTGTTTGTTTGTCTGTCTTTTTATTTTTAGTAAAAGTGGTGGCTTTTACATAGTTTAAAGATTAATGCTTTGAATAATTTTGACATGTGAAGCTTGTTGTGAATGTATTAGCCTACATTAAATATAGTTTCCCTCGCTATCCTGTTCGACAATTTCGATGATGTTTCTTAGGACGTCGGGGAACAATATTTCTTAAAGTTTGGTTTTTTATTTGTGTGTTGTGAATGGAATAATTCTTGTGTATATTATTGATGAGACCAAAGGTCTTTATATATAAGTTTACATAAGGACCAATAAGGAAATATCTCATAAACTTATTCCTTGTCTAACAAGGAATGGTTAAGACTAATCTACAATAAACCTAAGGACCGGTTATGATATAACCTCTAATGGGCAGGTTAGTGAGTCCATACCAAACGGTTTTTAACACTCTCCCTTGGACGGAATAACAGAGCCCGATGCTATCAAGGATATTTGTAATACGCTTGGGGATGCTGCCTCATTAAAACCTTTCTAAGGAAAACTCAATTGGGACAAAACCTTAGCGAGGAAAAAGAGTATAGCACGTATTACTCCCCCTGTTCTAGACATCACTAAAGTCCCTTAGTCGGCGCATGCCGATCTGATACATCAACTTCTTGAGCGTGGAGGTTGGAAGAGACTTCGTGAACAAGTCAGCTGAGTTGTCGCTTGAACGGACTTGAAGCACTTGAATTTCTCCAGCCTTCTGGAGATCGTGAGTGAAAAAGAATTTGGGCAGGATGTGCTTCGTCCGATCTCCCTTGATGTATCCGTCCTTCAGTTGAGCTATGCACGCGGCATTGTCCACGTATTGTACGGTTGGTTCTTCCTTCCCATCGGTCATCCCACAATCTCACCTTATGTGCTGAGTCATCTATCTCAACCAAACACACTCACGGCTAGCTTCATGAATCCTGTTCCGTGTAGTCAGGGTTCAGGGAAGAAGAATATGGATGTTCATTTGCTTGATTTCTGCCAAAATCTCTGCGTGATTGGACGATGTGGCCGTGAGCGTCTGCTTCATGGATCGCCATGAAATTGTTGTTCCTACATGAGTGAACACGTATCCTGTCTGAGATCGACCATTGTGTTGATCCGATAGATAACCTGCATCAGCACAACCAACTAAACCTTTATCTTTAAGGTTAGTGTAAAACAGACCTATATCTTTCGTTCTTTTCAGGTAACGAAGTATGTGCTTAATTGCGTTCCAGTGCCTTTGGGTCAGACAAGAACTAAATCTTGAGAGGAGGTTCACGGCAAAACATATGTCCGGTCTAGTGTGACTAGCCAAGTATAATAACGTTCCTATGACACTGAGATATGGGACTTCGGGACCAAGGACTTCTTCATCCTTTTTCTTCGGACCGAATGGATCACTGTCTAATCCGAGGCTTCTCACCACCATTGGGCTGCTTAGTGGGTGAGCCTTGTCCATGTTAAATCTCTTAAGAACCTTTTCTGTATATGTCATTTGATGCATAAGGATACCATCATTTATGTACTCAAGCTGTATTCCCAAACAGAACTTAGTTTTTCCTAAGTCTTTCATCTCAAATTCGGCCTTTAAGTATTCTACTGTTTAGGCGATTTCACCAGGGGTTCCGAGGTTGTTCAGATCATCCAGGTATACTGCTATGATCACAAATCCTTTGTTTGCAAACTTCTTTATAAAAATACACGGACTGATGGGATCATTTTTGTACCCGGACTTTACTAAGTATTCACTTAACCGGTTGTACCACATACGCCCACTTTGCTTCAGTCCGTACAAGGATTTGTTCAGCCTAATGCAGTGTTCTTCTCGAGAACTTTTCTTATCTTTGAGCTCAATACCTTCTGGTAATCTCATATAGATTTCATTATCCAGTGGACCATATAAATACGCGGTTACAACATCCATTAACCGTAAATCCAATTTTTCTCTTATGGCCAGACTTATCAGGAATCGGAAAGTCGTTGCATCCACCACAGCGGAGTATGTCTCCTCATAATCGATTCCTGGCCTTTGTGATAATCCTTGTGCAACAAGACGTGCTTTGTGCCTAACGATTTCTCCTCGTTCATTTCTCTTCCTCACAAAGACCCATTTATGTCCAACTGAGATTATATCATGAGGTGTCCCAATAATGGGACCAATAACCTCTCTCTTCTTTAAAGAGTTTAACTCCACGTTTATGGCTTCTTTCCATTTAATCCAATCAGATAGTTGAGTGCACTCAGAGATTGATGTGTGTTCTAGATCCTCATTCATTACATCAAGTGCTACATTGCATGCAAATATATCATCAATGTCGACATCTTTTATGTTGCATTGGATTCCGGACATAACAAAATTAATCGAGATCTCATTGTTATCGGGAACTTCCATACCATGAGGCTCGGCGTCCCGAGCTTCATTTTCCGGTGCCTTAGGTTCATTTGTGTCCGGACCATCCACTATCTCCTCGGTCTGAATTTCAGCACCTTTCCTTAATTTCCGAGGAGCTTTATCTTTGGAACCAATAGGTCTTCCACGTTTCACTTGTGGTTTAGACTCTGTAGCCACTTGCGGTCCATCTTTTACATCAATTCGTATTGGTGCATTCACGGCTGGTATATACGATTTAGTTACTCTCTGCGGGTCAGCAAAGGAATCTGGCAATTGAATAGCTAGCTTTTTGCATATGAATTATCTTTTGGACTTCTAAATCACTTTCATGAGTCCGAGGATCTTGCCAATTTAAGGATGTTTGATTCCATGCAATTTCTTTTACCAGCCGGTTTACTTCTCCTAGTGTTGGAAAAACGGATTCGTCAAAATGACAATCCGCGTACCTTTCCTTAAATAAATCTCCTGTGGTTGGCTCAAGGTACTTGATGATCGTGGGTGAATCATATCCAACATATATTCCCATCCTCCTTTGAGGTCCCATCTTAGTCCTCTGTGGTGGTGCAATAGGCACATAGACTGACCATCCAAGTGTCTTAAGATGAGAGATTTTTAGCTCTTGACCCGTAATTAATTGGGATGGGGAATATTTATGGTCACTATATGGCCTGATACGGATTAGTTCAGCAGCGTGTAAGACCGCATGTCCCCAGGCTGAAACCGGAAGCTTTGACCTCATGAGTAATGGTCTAGCAATCAGCTACATGCGTTTGATGAGAGATTCAGCCAAGCCGTTTTGTGTATGTACAAGTGCCACAGAGTGTTCAACACTTACCCCCATGGACATACAGTAATCATCAAATGTACGAGACGTAAACTAACCAGCATTATCCATGCGTATGGTCTTTAAAGGAAAATCCGGAAAGTGTGCCCTTAGGGGTATCATCTGAGCAAGGAGTCTTGCAAATGCCAAGTTTCGTGTTGACAATAAGCATACATGTGACCATCTTGTAGATGCCTCAATGAGGATCATAAAATATCGGAACGTCCCACAAGGTGGGTGAATTGGTCCGTATATGTCTCCTTGAATTCTTTCCAGAAAATTTATCGTTTCCTTAGTCACTTTCACTGGTGATGACCTTACAATCAGTTTTCCTTGTTAACATGAGGCACAAGTGAGATTTTTAGGGATGTCCCAGCCGGTCATGCCATAAAGTGAACATATCCGTAAAGGCTTTGTTTACGGTGGCATTGGCTTCTATCATACAGATCTTAGTACAGTATATGCCGGTAGCTATAGCACGTATAGTCTCAAGGACTTTCTTTTGGCCTTGGGCGATTTTAACTATCTGAAGAAATTCTCTGTTTCCTCCTCCCATTGTTTCAACATGAAGACCATTCAAACGAATGTCTTTAAAACTCAATAAGTTTCGATTTGAGCTAGGTGAAAACAATGCATCTGAGAATTCTAGATGCGTGCCTTTAGGCATTAAAATGTTCGCCTGGCCGTAGCCTTCTATTAGGCCGGCCAGTCCTGCTATAGTACTTATGTTTGCCTTTTTGAATGTAAGATTTATGAAGTATCTTTTATCTTTTAAGATCGTGTGGCTTGACCCACTATCCACCACGAACTCGTCCACACTTCATAAAACAAGAATTTATGTCTTAAAAGCCTTAAATTATTCATTAAAAAACCAAAGAAATGAGTCCAAACACATAAAATCAAAGCAAACATAAAAGAAACAAAACAAATAGAACTCAAAAGCTAAATCACTTTAAGCAATCGGAAGTTTCATAATCCATGAGATCACTCTTTTCTGCGTCCATTTGATCGTTCTTTTCATGATCAAAATCGCCCTCAATGTCATGCTCATGCTGGATCATTTTGGCCTTGGGATTCTTCCCTTTAAGACTCTCTTGATAGAGTTCCACAAGATGTCTGAGAGTCCTGCAAGTCTTGGCCCAATGATTACTCATCCCACAACAATGGCAAACGGATTTGGTCGGGTCAGACTGATGTCCGGATTGATATCCGCGGCCATTTCCACGACCACGGCCACGGCCACGGTTAGAGTCCTCTTGGAATCTGCGGTCGTTATGGCCTTTGCCTCGACCATAGGGGTGGTAATTGTTGCGACCACGCCCTTTTCCTTTTCCACCACGTCCACTGTAATACCCCAGTCTAAGTCATCCGATGACTACGAAGAGGAATAATTTTTGATGACTGCGAAGGATAATTTTAAAACTTCTGCCCTTTGAAGCGTAGTTTCCCAAGAAATGGAGGAAGCCATTTCAAAAGGATTTGTGCAGAGAGAAATTCTGTAGCTACACAGAAAATTCGACGAAGTCAGATTTCCGGAAAAGCAGTCCAATCGAGCAATTAAATCCAAAAAGGAGGGGAATAGCTATTCAAAAATTCTGAAACTCTTTGGAGGTGTAGTAGACACACATAGGAAGGCATTAGGCGAAGAAAAGTGATTTTCGAGCAGATGGATTATGAGTTATGCATCAAGTTTTACGATAGGTCTGAAAGGAGATAGTTCGAGCAATTTAATTCAAAAGGTCAGGCAATTCTCATCAGAAAATTCTGAAAATTTATGGAGACATACAAGACAGTCATATGAAGCTTCAGAATCAATCATAGCATTATTTGGATCCTGGAATCACAATATATACATTTTTCATTGAAGACTTGCGAGGAAGGAGAAAATGTGATCAAGAAAATTCAAGAGAGGAGATTTCGTGTGCAAGCTTCTGTCTCAGCTTTTCTTGACATCTGGTAGTGACTCAGGGAGCTTAGAATGGATGAATAAGTACTCAGGTGTTGATGCCACCGCTTGGAAAAGAAAATGATTTCTAAGAGATAGATAATTAAGAAAATAGCATGTGTGACAAGTGGAGCTTTAAGACTTCGATTTCTGGCAACCTAGAAGCTGGTTTGTTGACTCAGTGAAGGCTCAGAGGCGTGGTATGAAGGCAGAGCAGAGAAGAAACCTCTTCATTCTTGCTTATAAAATCGTTAAAGGATCCATCTTTCTCTGGTTTTGCTCTTTTCCATTCCAAGCGACCAATCGATCCTTAGAGACCAAAGAGTGTGTGTTTAGAGAGGCAGAAAGTGAGTGTGAAGCAGTGGTATTATCTCGGTGCATAGGAGTGGTGTTCGATCCTTAGATTGTTCGCGTGGTGCCTCTTCCTCTCGTTAAGTTTGGTGGGTTTTCAGCTTCTTTGGTAGCCCGGCGTGTGTCCTGACTTACGCTGCACCGTATTGTTCCCAAGTTGGATGGGCTTGCGTGGTAGCCTAACTCATAGCACACAAAGGAATCTTCTTCTCTTCTCTTTGTTGTTGAATTCATGATTGTTGTTGCTTGTGGGATTATGCTTGTCTGCGTGATGTATTAGGATTGTTCGGTGTAGATGGTGTTATGCTTGCCTGCGTGATGTGTTAAGATTGTTCTATGTAGATGGTATTATATTCTTGCTTTGTTGTGGTTCGAATCATCCTACTCTGAATCGCTTCGGCGGTTTAAGATTAAGTTTAGTTTGGTTTTGTGTGTGGACTAACTTGCAGGACTTCCCATGGTATCACGACTAATGTTTCTTGCAGGGATACCATGGTGAAGTATAATCATCATCCGGTATGTTGGAGCTGCGGGTGATGAGATGAGATGGTGGAAGATGGAAGTGAGTAAAGTGGTATATGTGATGGTGTAGTGTGTGAGCGATTGATATGTTGAATAGAGGATATGCAATGTTTGGTGGTTTGGTAGTCCATGGCGAAGGTAGTATAAGGACTGTAGAGACCGTGGGTCCATTGCACGTTCCTTTACTATTCCTAGTTATGGGCAAGTTGTTGTATAAGGGCTGTAGAGACTGTAGGTCCATGTACGACCCTTATATATACACTAAGTATGCCAAGTTCGATTGTGGATTGGTGGATGCGGTTCGGTGGATTGGAGTCTGATACACGAGTTTTAAACCCTTATTTCCTACTGCAAGTGCACAGCATACGAAGTAGTATTTAGGGGTCGATCCCACGAAGACCAGTTTCACACTTTGATCTAATGAGCTAAATCAAAAGCTAACACAATTCAATTTTGTTTTTGGTTTTGTAAATAGTAAGTAATAAAAGCAAAATCGGTTGTAAAGATAATATTAAACAAGCGTTAGGTCAAGGTATATCGCAGGAGATTCAGAGCGAAGGATCATGATATATCATGGTTTTTAGTGTTTTTAGCCATGATATAAGTTGTATATAGAGAGTCTTTTTAGTATTTTGGAGTCTTTTAGAGTCATTTGCAGGTTTAGGTACGTTTGGAGCTTATTTGGAGATTATGGATCATTCTGGAGTCAAGTAGGAACTTGTGCTGAAGATTTCAACTCGGAGCCAAATTTTAGAGATGGTTTCGATCGACACCACCCCTGGTGTCGGTCGACACCAATTCCTGACGGCAATTTCAATACGAGTTTTCCAAGCTTTGCAGAGTTGCAAACAGATCCCTGAAGCTCCTAATATTTACAATTAAGTGTCAAACGTGTTTTCCATATTTTTAGACTATTTTTATGGGTTTTTAAGGTCATTGTTGAGACCTAATAATTATTCTAAGCTAGAGTTTTGGAGAGAAGAATTCAGACTCATTCAGAGAAGATTCAGAACTCCTTTAATCTATATTCTTATTTCTTTTATGCAATCTTATTCAAACATGTTTATTGTTTCAATCTCCATGTCTGAGTAGTTTGCTAGTTAGGTTTAGGGTTTCTCATTAGGGATTTCATGGATTGCTAAGTTGATTGGTTAGTTAAGGATTCTGGAACACTAGTTCTTCATCTAGGTTGTAATTAATGCTTGATCTGAATTGACGAGTTAGATTATTGATCATAGGTTGATTCACGCAACGAAAGTTGGTTAATTAGCTAGAAATAACCTTAGATGAGCAAAATAACTATTCGCAAAGAGATTTGGTTTAGGTATTTTGTGAACATATCGAACTTGAATTTAATGCATGTCTGAGCCTTTGAATTTGCAAAGAGATTTGGAATTCTAGGATCTAGACATAGAAATCTCTGCAACGAGAGTTGATTGATTTGAATATTGTGTTTCGAGTTCTAGAACATAGCAGAATCCTGATTTACTGATTAGCTTGCATTCCTGATTTCCTGAGAATTCCCTGAGCCTGACGTTTCTCCCATCTGATTTACAACCGATTTTATTGCACTGTTTTCATTACATTTATTCTCGTTTAGCTTAATTCGAATACTATAATCTATTGTGCGAATCTTGAGTCTCTGTGGAAATTGATCCCTAAGTACTACAATTGATCTCTTAATTTGAGAGAGTAGCTCCAGGTTAAATTTGAGCATATCAAATTTTGGCGCCGTTGCCGGGGACTCTTTGAATTCGCCATTAGATTTGGAATAGAATTTAGACTAAACATTTTATTTCTTGTTTACTCACATTTGTTCTTTCTCTTTTCTTGTGTTTCAGGTGTATGCATTCTCGCAATGCCCGAAGCAACAAACAAGTTCAACTTTTGAATCTCACGAATCAGGAGTTGTTAGAGTTAGAACGAACGAACCTTAAGGCAAAGAGATCAGTAGCAATGAATCGGAGAGTTATGATTCGACCTGATGCTACTGGAGTCTTACGAGACCAACAGGGTCAAGCCTACAACGAGAACGGCGACCGAATTGATGAACAGGGAAATGTCTTCCAAGAAGACGCTGCTGCTAACCCTGCTAAAGGTTGGACTCTTGCTGATTTTAACAGGCCTGATCTATTCTATGAGAACAGGTCTACGATTCGTCCTCCTCCTTTCCAAAGGAATGACTTTGAGCTTAAGCCTATATACTTCACTCTTGTGGGTCAGAATCCTTTCCATGGTCTTCCTCATGAGCATCCCATGGACCATATTGAGAATTTTGAGGATTTGGTGACAAGCATCAAGCTTAATGGAGTCTCAGAGGATTATCTGTTGTGCAAGCTCTTCCCATATTCTCTTGCTGGGGATGCAGCTTATTGGCTCAAGAATGAGAGTCCAGGTTCTCTAACCACTTGGTTTGATACCAAGAATGCCTTCCTCAACAACTTCTTTGATGATGCAAGGTCTGAAGGGCTGAGAACAAAGATCTCTACATTTTCTCAAGGAACTACTGAAGCTTTTAATGCTGCTTGGTTGAGGTTCAGATCATATCAGAGAGACTGTCCCCATCATGGGTTCTGTGATGTTCAGCTGCTGGGAATTTTCTTCAGGGGAATTGACTGGAGGTATCAGATGGCTCTAGATGCTGCAAGTGAAGGTAACTTCAATACTAGGAGTCCAGCAGAAGCCAAAAAGCTGATTGAGAACTTGGTATCTAGCAACAGTACCAAGAATGCAGACTTTGAGAGGAAGAAAGCAGCTGGAGGAATGGATGGATGTCAAATGGCTGAAGTAAAGGCAAAGCTAGACTCTGTTCACAGCATTCTTGTGGGCCAAAAGCAAGTGCAATTTGCTGCAAAGGTTGAGAACTTTGAACCTTCTAAAGAAGAGGATGTTAACTATGTTGGTGGAACAGGTTTTCAGAAAGCTTTCAATGGTTATGGTCAGAGGAGTGCCTTCACAGGCAATCAGAATTCCTCTGGATTCACTCAACAACCTCAGTTCCAGAAGCCTTTTTCTCAGAGCAACAACAACTTCACAAGGACAAATGGATATTCCTCTTACCAACCAATCCCTACACCAAATTCAGCAAGCAAATTGGAGGGCATGCTAGAGCAAGTTCTTGAAGGTCAGACAAAGTTGGCAGTTGACTTCAATGGAAAGCTGGATTCCATGTACACAGACCTGAATGGGAAATTTGAAGCTTTAAGCACCCATGTCAAGAAGTTGGATATTCAGGTTGCTCAAACTGCTTATTCCATAAAAAGGCAAGATGGATTCCTCCCTGGAAAGACTGACACCAACCCAAGGCATCATGTTAATGCCATCATGGTGAGAGAAGAAGAAAAATTCGTGGGTTCTGCAGAGTTTGGTGAAGAATTTGGTGCCACAGACTCGGTGTCGATCGACACCAGATGGGGGTGTCGATCGACACCAACCAAAAATCTCGAAATTTCAAGTCCCGACGGACGTTTGTCGACCGACCCGATCGACACCAAAGCGGTGTCGGTCGAAACCCATGAGGAGTGTCGGTCGACACCAGAAAAAATCGTTATTTCTCGAGCCCTGACGGAAAAAATCGATGCACTTCCACAGAAATTTCGAGTTTCGATCGACACCAGATGGGGGTGTAGATCGACACCAGACCTGTATTTTTCAATTGCCGTCAGAAGAGCGTGCTGATCGTCCCAAAACCCCATCACCCATTGAAGAGAGGGTCTATAAACCTAACATTCCATACTTGAAGCCCAAAGTGTCAAAACATGAGATGGAAGAGGCCAGATGCAAGGCAGTAATGAACAAAGTGCTGATTGAGATACCATTGGCTGATGCAGTAAAGTTTTCACCTCCAATTAAGAGGTATGTTAAGAGGATGGTTGTGAATGGTATAAGTCCTGAGGAAGCAGCTTTGCTCACAAAGGACATTTGTGCAATCCTCTTGAAAAAGACAGTATCAAGGAAAGAGAGGAAGGTGAGAGTATCTGAACAGGTCAGTGCTATGATTCAACATAGGATTCCAAAGAAGTTACCTGACCCAGGGAGTTTTGTGCTAGATTGCTATATTTCAACATAAAGGTTTCCTCACTCTCTCTGTGACCTTGGCTCAAGCATTAACCTAATGCCATATTCTGTTGCTGTGAGACTTGGGTTTACTGACTTCAAGCCTACAAGGATTCATCTTGTCCTTGCTGATCGTTCCAAGAGGATTCCAGAAGGTGTTTTAGAGGATGTTCCACTTCAGATTGCAGGATGCACTATCCCCACAGACTTTGTGGTTTTGGAATATGGTGAAGAACCTCAGGATCCTCTTCTTCTGGGAAGATCATTCTTAGCTACAGCAGGTGCTATTATTGATGTCAGAGAAGGGCAGATAGAGCTTGATTTGGGAGATAAGGTCATGAACTTTGACATGGAGAAGCTGAGGAGAAAACCTATCATTGATGGTCAAACCTTTTCTGTAGAGATTGCCATGGATGAGGAGCCAGATGACATTACTGCTGGGTATGTCAAGGAGCTGGAGGCTACTGAGCAAGTGAACAAGCTGATTGTTCAAGAGGAATTAGTTGAGATTTCTAAGCAAGCTGCTGGGCTTGAATATTGGAGAGGAGATCATCTTTTTAGGACAAGGGTCGAAGATAAGGGTCCACTTAAAGACAAGTTGATGGAGGATGATGTTTGTGTGATGGAGACACGGATTGCAGAGTTGAATTGCAGAAAAAGTGCAGAGTCCCGAGTTTCAGGTTCAGTGTCGATCGACACCACTGTTGGTGTCGGTCGACACCCTCTACAGGACAAGCCAAAGACGCCTAAAACTCAGAGTTTTCAGAAATTTTGTAGTCCAAAAGACCCATCAACTGTTGTTAAACAGAAAACTCTACATCTCGCACCTCACTCACCTCCAATAGAGCAAAGGTATGCACTTCCTGTTCCTAATTCTAAACCTCCTGATATCATCATTAAGAATTTTCAAAGTGCAAAAGCTGTCTCACAGTTAATCAAGCCACGAGATTATCGTAGAGCGCTTGTTTCTCTTTTGATGATTCTGCAGGAAAAAGAAGTCCACCTCCCAAACATATGTCCCGCCCTGCTGCTGTTCCTTCATTCCTTGGTCGATCTCATTCACAAACTGCCTGTACACCACCTTGGATAATGAGATGCTCTTTCCAGAGGCATTTGGTGCCACTCTCTGATCCACCAAATGCTTAAGCCCCAACATAGTCAAGCTAATGACTGAAAATAAGCGCTTAGTGGGAGGCAACCCACTTTTAGGTAGTATTTTCTTTGAATTTCGTTTGTTTTTTGCTAATTTTTAGTTTTGTTTTTCTTGTGCCAGAAAAAAAAAAAAAAAAACTGGTGTCGATCGACACCCACCACCAGTATCGACCGACACCACTCGAGCAGGTACATATTTTCAATTTTTCTTGTTCATTTGCTTTTACTTTGGTTTCTTTTCAATCCTATGACTTGATAACACTGGGGACAATGTTACTTAAGTCTGGGGGAGAAAAATACTAATGTATTTTGCTTTGTTTTGTTGTTTTGTTTTAGAGTCAAGTTGTGTCAAAAATTGTTTTATTGAGTCAAAATTTAGTTGGGAATTATGAGCTTTTCTTGGAACAAACTGTTTTAGCCACCACTTTAGTGACCATTCTTACAGCCATTGACAGCAGTTTCTACCAACAGGAAATTCCAAAGGTAAATTGATCTTCCATTATCCCCTCACTATTTGAGTGTCTAGATGATCCGGAGCTGACCTAGATATAATGAACTTAATTTTTCTCATCTTGGGGCTTGGTATACTTAGAATCGGATTCCTTGCTTAGGTCTGATAAGATTAGTCTGTGATTATGGTTTCCGTCTCTCTTCCCTTCATAGTCTCTAAAAAAAAAGAATGAAAAGAGTCATACTTTGAAAAGATTAAATTTGAGAAGTTGAACCATTCGATACTTCTAGAAAAAAAAAAAAGAGAAAGAAAGAGAACAATCAGTCGATAAAATAAAATAAAATGATACCCTAGTAGGGAAAAATCGACTGATTGGAAGCGAGAAAAGAGGGAGAAAGGAAACTAGAAGCAGATTGTTCAATAAATCAGTGCTTGGGTAAGTAAGAGTCCATGTGTCCTTAGATCGATATTCCCTCGATGAGACTGCACTTTTAACTTGAATAAGGTCAGCAATGGAGATTCTAGATTACTTTTATGGTTGTGGTTTGGAATCTGGTTGGTTAGTAAGTCTGCGGAAAATTACTAGAGGTCTTAACTTAAGTTGGTACAATTTGACGTGGCTTTACTCTGGTGTTGGTTGATTCAGTATTTCTAAAGGATAAGTGAGTTCCTATGTTTTCAAACTTCTTTCACAGGTCTAGTCTTTTGTTTTGCTTGAGGGCAAGCAAAAGCTAAGTCTGGGGGAGTTGATATATCATGGTTTTTAGTGTTTTTAGCCATGATATAAGTTGTATATAGAGAGTCTTTTTAGTATTTTTGGAGTCTTTTAGAGTCATTTGCAGGTTTAGGTATGTTTGGAGCTTATTTGGAGATTATGGATCATTCGGGAGTCAAGTAGGAACTTGTGCTGAAGATTTCAACTTGGAGCCAAATTTTAGAGATGGTGTCTATCGACACCACCCCTGGTGTCGGTCGACACCAATTCCTGACGGCAATATCAATACGAGTTTTCCAAGCTTTGCAGAGTTGCAAACAGATCCCTGAAGCTCCTAATATTTACAATTAAGTGTCAAACGTGTTTTCCATATTTTTAGACTATTTTTATGGGTTTTTAAGGTCATTGTTGAGACCTAATCATTATTCTAAGCTAGAGTTTTGGAGAGAAGAATTCAGACTCCTTCAGAGAAGATTCAGAACTCCTTTAATCTCTATTCTTATTTCTTTTATGCAATCTTATTCAAACATGTTTATTGTTTCAATCTCCATGTCTGAGTAGTTTGCTAGTTAGGTTTAGGGTTTCTCATTAGGGATTTCATGGATTGCTAAGTTGATTGGTTAGTTAAGGATTCTGGAACACTAGTTCTTCATCTAGGTTGTGATTAATGCTTGATCTGAATTGACGAGTTAGATTATTGATCATAGGTTGATTCACGCAACGAAAGTTGGTTAATTAGCTAGAAATAACCTTAGATGAGCAAAATAACTATTCGCAAAGAGATTTGGTTTAGGTATTTTGTGAACATATCGAACTTGAATTTAATGCATGTCTGAGCCTTTGAATTTGCAAAGAGATTTGGAATTCTAGGATCTTGACATAGAAATCTCTGCAACGAGAGTTGATTGATTTGAATATTGTGTTTCGAGTTCTAGAACATAGCAGAATCCTGATTTACTGATTAGCTTGCATTCCTGATTTCCTGAGAATTCCCTGAGCCTGACGTTTCTCCCATCTGATTTACAACCGATTTTATTGCACTGTTTTAATTACATTTATTCTCGTTTAGCTTAATTCGAATACTATAATCTATTGTGCGAATCTTGAGTCTCTCTGGAAATCGATCCCTAAGTACTACAATTGATCTCTTAATTTGAGAGAGTAGCTCTAGGGTAAATTTGAGCATATCAGATCAAACAACTATTCAGGCAATGATTAAGCATAAGTCTAGAACTCAAACACTAAGATAAGATCGATCCACTCTCGTGGTATCAATATCTTTGTCTATCAACCTAGAATTCCTAACTCTCGCTGGTACTAGAAATCGTAGATAAGCTTTAAGATCAGGTTTGATATGTTCACAATTCTCCAATACATCTACTCTCGCAGGTAATGAATAAATTGCTCACCCAAGTTTCTTCTAGCAACTTAGCAACTCTCGCTGTCTAAGTTAAACCTAATATCATAAAATCAAGTGATCAATTCGATCTAAGCATTAAGAACAACAAGGGTGAAGACATTGATTTGGATAGCCTATTTGTGTTTAACCCTAAAGCTCAGGAATTCCTTTGACAAACCTTAACCTAACTAAGAGATCTACTCAGACATAATTAAAAAAGAAGAAAACATAGAGATTATAGAGTTCATCATAAAAGCTTGAATAGGTAATGAAAGCTGAAAATAACTTAATAAGAACTTGAACAAATCATAAATATAGATAAAAAAAGCTGGAAATAAACTTATAAGAACTTAATCAAAGCATAAATATAGATAATAAGAACTGAAAGTAAACTTAATTAAAGCATAAATGTTTAAAGCTTAAAAGAAACTAATAAGAACTTGATAAAAACACAAACATTAAAGCTTAAAAGAGAGAAGAAGCAATGTTTAGAAGCTAGAGAAGAGTGGGAGAAGAAGATGGTGTGTTTTGAAGCATCAAGAGTGAGTCCAATATATAGGCCAAGGTTTAGGGGAGTAGGTAAGACGGGGAACGACCATTCTGGAGGAGAACGGTCATTCTAGTTGGTCGATCGAAGTAGGTGGGTGTTGGTGACTCGGGGAAGGTCGTTCTTGGTGGAGAACGGTCGTTCCGTGCTTGGTTGTTGGTGGAGTAGGTGAGCTTGGGAACGATCGTTCTCTGGAGAGAACGGTCATTCTCTGGCTTTTGTCGGCAAGGTAGGTGAGGTGGGGAACGACCGTTCTGTTGAGGGAACGGTCGTTCTCTGTGGTCGTTCTACACCAAGAACGGTCGTTCTCTTCAGTTGGTCCTTTTCTCGTGTTTTTCACATTAACTCGACTCGAACATGTCCGTAAACGCCAAACTCCTTCGGAACTCCATAAAATCTGTAAAAAGACTCGAAACAATAGAAAAGACTCGAAAAACTAACGAAAGATGCAAATCAAAACTCAAACCGAATACTAAAAACAAATCAAAATATGTTAAAAATACATAATATCAGAGTCTTTGGTGATTGTTGTGATGAGAATGATGTTGTGAAGAACGATTTGGTCTTGGTGATGTGTCGGGAGGACACTTGATAAGGTTTGGTTTCAGTGGTTCCGGGAGAGAGATAGGCAGTTAGCAGCCTTTGTGAATTTTGCCGTGAACCTATCTCCTCAGCGGAACGGCGGGACCGTTGGTCGGTTCAGTGGCGGTGTGCGTGTATTTCCCTATGGTTCGTTCCTCACAGTATCGAAGGGCAGAGAAGTGGGAAGACCCGACGGGGTGAGCTTGCCGAGGGTGATCCCTGAGTGGGCACTCGGTTAGCATATTCCGCCTTAGGAAACAAGGGTACCAAGTTCGGAATCATTGGTGGGGGAAATACACCGCACTTGATGAGATCTCTATTGCCCACTCGTGAAAGAATGGTTAGGTTGGTGATAGGATAATGGATGGCGTATGGAGCTCAAGTGATCTGGATGACAGTGGAGACGAGGAGCAGCTCGAACTAAAGCTTGGAATGAAGACTAGACAACCCGGAGTGGAGGTTACCGATCGTTCGGCCGTGTACCGATTCCACCCAACACGTCCGGATGGCCAGCTACGCCTAACTCCCGGACCCGAAGTCAGAAACTCTCGACCTAGACGCGACATTCCCCGACCTGATTATGGAGAGGAACCAAACGAACGAGCCAGAATTGCCTTAGGACATTCTGAACTTGGAGCCGATCAGGAGCATGACCCGGAGCACGTCCGTACCATCGTTCCGACTGACCATGCACGTCCGTATCACGACCTGATGGATTTTTCCATCGACCAAGACTTCTCCGACCGCACTTGGGGACTTACTGAACTGATCGAACGTGACTTCTTCATCCGCTTCCCGAACGACCAGCCCGCGGACCATCCTCCGTTCGTGAACTTGACCCGCGTGCGCCCCATGGACCAGTCCGAGTAGGCGAATGGTCACTCTTGACCATGCGTGATCCGAGGAGTCACTTTTGACTCATTTGTTATTTTCTAAGTCTTCTATTACATTTCCCATGTCTTGTTTTTCCCACAATCTTTCTAGTTTTCCGTAACTCTATTTCTATATATTGTAAACTATTCTCAGTTCACAAATCAATCGATTTTTCTTTGATCTTCCTTTGAGAAGTTTTCTTGAGTTCAGATTGAACTTATTTCTGTTGCTTGAAGGGTTTTACTTCAGTAACAAATCCCTCTTAAGTCGTTCTTGTGCGTCATATCAAGAGACTTAGAGGCCGGGAACATCTAAGGCCTTCCGCATCCTTAGTGCGACCTCCGATCCACCAACTCGTCCGTGAAGAAGCTAGTAGCTATCCGGTTGAGCCCTATCCCGATCCGTGCTGGAAGCCCATTCCTGGCTAAGTTTGTGTCACTTGGTATCAGAGCCACTTTCAGCCGGTATCACCAAAATTCTATCTTTTCAAAATACCGTTCATCTTCTCATCTCACTATCTTCTTCTTCTCGTCAATTTCTTTATTTCATTTGGTTTCCGGGCTACTCTAGCGTGTTCTCGTCGATTAGAAAACCGATCACCTCCTATGAACAGACGAGGTAACCGGAACCGAGATAAGGAGCGGATAACCCATTTGCAGGCAGGCAAGGCCGTACTGAGGGTGGTGTTCTAGGTAATCTGAAACTGAAAATTCCAAGATTCCATGGTAAAAACGATCCTGATGCATACTTGGAATGGGAAAGAAAAGTTGAGTTGATTTTTGATTGTCAAAATTTCTCTGAGTCTAAGAAGGTTAGGTTAGCCGCAGCTGAATTCTCTGGTTATGCTATTAACTGGTATGATCAAGTGATGACCCTCAGGAGGAGAACAGGTGGACAACCAATCTCAACATGGGACGAACTCACTTCTTTGATGAGGAAGCGATTTGTTCCAACTCACTACAGCCAAGATCTACATCAAAAGCTCAGGCGGCTGAACCAGGGCACTCGGTCAGTAGAGGACTATTTCCAGGAGATGGAAATCTTGATAATCAAAGTTGACCTTGACGAAACCTTGGAAGTCACCATGGCAAGGTTCATTGGCGGATTGAACCGGGACATTCAAGATCGTATGGAACTTCAAGAATACGATAGCATTGAAGAGATGCTTCACAAGGCCATCTTGAATGAGCAACAGTCCAAAAGAAAAGGGTATTCCAAGTCCTCGTTCACGCCACAGGCCAAACCGTCTCTTCTAAACAAAGGTAAGTCTCCAGTCCAATCTTCTTCCGATTTGAAAACTAACATGTTTTGACAAAACCAAAGCCGTGGGCACCACGAGCAGAGCCAGGGATATCAGGTGTTTTAAGTGTCACGGAATGGGACACTTTGCCAACAAATGTCCGAACCAACGCGTCATGATCATCCGCGAGAATGGAGAGATTGAGTCCGAGGATGAAGTTGAGGACACGGGGCCAATTTTCGATGAGGCACCTGAGGAAGAGGAGGACATTGAATAGGCAGCCCAAGGCCACCTTTTGTTCACTAGACGTTCTCTGAGTATGCAGCCAAAGCCTGAAGAAAAGGAGCAACGGGAAAACCTGTTCCATTATCGATGTCTTATCAAGGGCAAAGTTTGCAGCCTTATCATCGACGGAGGAAGCTGCACGAACATGGCCACTGAAGAACTTGTTCGGAAGCTGGAACTTGAAGTCAAGCCCCATCCGCGCCCATTCAAACTTGAGTGGCTTAATGAGTCCGGGGAACAGCATGTGAGTGAACAAGTCTTCGTTCTGTTATCTGTTGGACGATATGAGGATGAGGTCTTGTGCAACATTCTGCCCATGGACGCGAGTCATGTTCTGCTGGGACGACCTTGGCAGTTTGACAAGAAAGCCGTGCATGATGGCTTCACAAATAGGCACTCTTTTGATCATAAGAGGAAAAAGATTACACTCGCCCCTTTGTCGCCTAAGGAAGTTCATCAAGATCAGGTCCAGCTGAAGAAGAACCGTGAGAAGGACCGAGCCAAAGAGGAGACAAAACCGAAAAAGAACTTCTACCTCAGTACGGGTCAGGTTCGGAAGTCCTTGTTTTCTAATCAACCTCCGATTTTGCTCATTTTCAAAGAAACACTAATGTTTTCTAACAATGCACCAGATGTCCCGAGTGATCTTAAGCACCTTTTGCAGGAATTTGAGGATGTATTCCCTGAAGAGAACCCATCATGACTTCCATCCATCCGTGGGATAGAACACCAAATCGACTTCGTTCCCGGAGCTTCTTTACCAAACCGTCCGTCTTACCGAACCAATCCCGTGGAAACAAAGGAGCTTCAGCGACAGGTTGAGGAGCTCATGGAGAAAGGCTACATCCGTGAGAGCATGAGCCCGTGTGCTGTACCAGTCCTGTTGGTACCCAAGAAGGATGACAGCTGGAGAATGTGCGTGGACATGTGTGCCATCAACAACATTACGGTAAAGTATCGCCATCCGATTCCTAGGCTTGACGACATGCTTGATGAATTATATGGGTCTTGTTTCTTCTCTAAGATAGACCTTAAGAGCGGTTATCATCAGATTAGGATGAAGGAAGGCGACGAGTGGAAAACAGCGTTTAAGACCAAACATGGCTTGTACGAATGGCTTGTCATGCCTTTCGGATTAACCAACGCCCCTAGCACCTTTATGCGTCTTATGAACCATGGGCTTAGGTCCTTCATAGGAGTTTTTGTCGTAGTTTACTTCGATGATATCCTGATCTATAGCAAGACTTTGGTTGAACAAGCTCATCACTTGCGTTTGGTCTTAGGCGTCCTTAGAGAAGAAAAGCTTTACGCCAATTTAAAGAAATGCACTTTTGGAACGGATAAAATTGTCTTTTTAGGTTTCGTTGTTAGTGCAGATGGCATCAAAGTGGACGAGGAAAAGGTGAAAGCCATCCGCGAATGGCCAAGTCCAAAAACCGTTGGAGAGGTCCGGAGCTTTCATGGGCTTGCCGGATTCTACAGGAGATTTGTGAGGGATTTCAGCACCATTACTGCTCCCTTGACCGAGGTGATCAAAAAGGACGTGGGATTTAAGTGGGAGGAAGCTCAAGAAACCGCTTTTCAGACCTTAAAAGAGAAGCTCACCAATGCCCCTCTTTTAGTTTTGCCTGATTTTCTTAAGACTTTTGAAATCGAGTGTGATGCTTCTGGTGTAGGGATTGGAGCTGTTCTGATGCAGGAGAAGAAGCCCATCGCTTTATTTAGCGAGAAGCTTGGAGGAGCCACTTTGAATTACCCCACTTACGACAAAGAGCTGTACGCTTTGGTCCGTGCACTCCAAACGTGGCAACACTATCTTTGGCCCAAGGAGTTTGTTGTTCATACCGATCACGAGTCGCTCAAGCATCTTAAGGGCCAGCAGAAACTCAAAAAAAGACATGCTCATTAGGTAGAGTTCATTGAGACATTTCCGTATGTCATCAAATACAAGCAAGGTAAGGACAATGTTGTGGCCGATGCTTTGTCCCGAAGGTATGTTCTCTTGTCAACCCTTGAAACCAAGTTACTCGGGTTTGAGTTTATGAAAGAGCTATATGCTGATGACTCCGATTTCAAGGAGCCATTCTCTCAGTGCGCTAGAGCCGCATTCGGTAAGTACTATAGGGTCAATGGATTTTTGTTTCATGATAACTGTTTGTGTGTTCCCCATTGTTCTCTCAGAGAGATGTTCGTTAGGGAGGCGCATGGAGGTGGGCTCATGGGACACTTTGCAGTCCGGAAAACTCTCCAGACGCTACAAGACCACTTCTTTTGGTCGGGCATGCTTAATGATGTTGAGAGGATCTACACTCGCTGTGCTACTTGCAAACAGGCTAAGTCTAAAGCCCTGCCCCAAGGTTTGTACACTCCTTTGCCCATACTTTCTCATCCATGGACCGATGTTTCGATGGATTTCGTTTTAGGATTGTCTAGGTCTAGGTCCGGGAAGGATTCAATATTTGTTGTGGTTGATAGGTTTTCAAAGATGGCACATTTTATCCCTTGCCAAAAATCTGATGATGCTGTGCATGTTGCTGAACTATTCTTTAGAGAAATCGTTAGGATGCATGGTATGCCTAGGACGATTTTGTCGGATAGGGATACTAAGTTCCCTAGCTTCGGATAGGAACTAAGCTGCTGTTCTCCACAACTTGCCACCCACAAACTGATGGGCAAACCGAGGTTGTTAATAGAACTTTGACATCTTTGCTTAGAACTCTTGTGAAAAAGAATCTTAGGACTTGGGAGGAAAGCTTAGCTCATGTGGAATTTTCTTACAATCATGCTATGCATTCTGCTACTAAGCATTCTCCATTTGAGGTTGTTTACGGATTTAATCACCTATCTCCACTTGATCTTTTGCCTTTGCCCATGAGTGATAAGGTTCATGTAGATGGAAAGAAAAAGGCGGAGATGGTCAAGCAGATTCATGAGAAAGTCAAAGCCAACATCGAGGCTACGACTAGGCAGTACGAGAGGACCGCGAACAAGAAGAGACGTCAAGTGATTTTTAACCCAGGAGACTTGGTTTGGATCCATTTGCGAAAGGAGAGATTTCCCGAGGAAAGAAAGTCCAAGCTCATGCCCCGGTCCAAGCTCATGCCCCGGATTGATGGTCCTTTTGAAGTTGTTCAGCGAATCAATGACCATGCTTACAAACTTGATCTGAAAGGTAAATATGATATCTCTTCTAGTTTTAATGTCGCTGATTTGAGTCGTTATGTGGCAGATGTTTCCGATTCGTGGACGAATCCTTTTCAACAAGGGGGGAATGATAGGATCATGGATGGCGCATGGAGCTAAAGTGATCTGGATGACAGTGGAGACAAGGAGCAGCTCGAATCAGAGCTTGGAATGAAGACTAGACAACCCGGAGTGGAGGTTACCGATCGTTCGGCCGTGTACCGATTCCACCCAACACGTCCGGATGGCCAGCTACGCCTAACTCCCCGACCTGAAGTCAGAAACACTCGGCCTAGACGCGACATTCCCCGACCTGATTATGGAGAGGAACCAAACGAACGAGCCAGAATTTCCTTAGGACATTCTGAACTTGGAGCCGATCAGGAGCATGACCCGGAGCACGTTCGTACCATCGTTCCGACTGACCATGCACGTCCGTATCACGACCTGATGGATTTTTCCATCGACCAAGACTTCTCCGACCGCACTTGGGGACTTATTGAGCTGATCGAATGTGACTTCTTCATCCACGTCTCGAATGACCAGCCCGCGGACCATCCTCCATTCGTGAACTAGACCCGCGTGCGCCCCATGGACCAGTCCGAGTAGGCGAATGGTCACTCTTGACCATGCCTGATCCGAGGAGTCACTTTTGACTCATTTGTTATTTTCTAAGTCTTCTATTACATTTCCCATGTCTTATTTTTCCCACAATCTTTCTAGTTTTCTGCAACTCTATTTCTGTATATTGTAAACTCTTCTCATTTCACAAATCAATCGATTTTTCTTTGATCTTCCTTTGAGAAGTTTTCTTGAGTTCAGATTGAACTTCTTTCTGTTGCTTGAAGGGTTTTACTTCAGTAACAAATCCCTCTTAAAATCATTCTTGTGCGTCATATCAAGAGACTTAAAGGCCGGGAACATCTAAGGCCTTCCACATCCTTAGTGCGACCCTCCGATCCACCAACTCGTCCGTGAAGAAGCTAGTAGCTATCCGGTTGAGCCCTATCCCGATCCGTGCTGGAAGCCCATTCCTGGCTAAGTTTGTGTCAGTTGGTCATATAGATATAAGATGAATGCTTCGGCTATTTTGCTTGTGCTTCGGCTATGTTGTTGCATGATTGTGTGTTCTGTGTTTATGTTTGTGTTGATTGGTTTCTGACGTTTTATTGAGTCCTGAAAGCTCACTAAGTAATCTTAGATTACTTACCCCATTTATTTTCCCCATGTCCTTGCAGGAACCCATTGAAGTGATCGGATAGCGATGGACGTCTTAAAGCTCAGACTACTTGTCAAACTTTTTAAAATGTGTCTTGTAAATTTTACTAAGAAAGAAGTACTTTTTTTGGTTTGTGGTATAGCGGTTTTAGGCTTAGGATCCATGGATGGATGTGTAAAATGTTTGGTTTGAAGTTTTAAAAACTCGGTTGTAAAATCACTTATGTTAAGGAATATGAAGAATCTTTTGATAAAACCTCTTGCACTTAAGTATTATAAGATTGTCTTCCGCTGATATGAATTGTTGGTCGTAACATGTTCACAACCTGTTGTCGGAGAAATGGGTTGGCAAGCCTTGATCTTTGGTGGTGGGGGTCGGTGTTGAATAGAAGGACTGGCCTTAAGCTCGATGACCTTCGAGACGGGCCGGACCATCCGCTCAACCCCGGCTTTTGTGGCGTCCTCGGAACGGTTTGGATACGCTGCCAGACTTGGTGTTCTTGTTTGATTGGCCGTGTGTCTGGGGCGTATCTATTCCGGTCCGGGGGTGTCACAAATGGTGGTATCAGAGCATGGTTCGTAAACCATGCTTCTGGAACGCAAGAGGATATTTTTTTCTAAGTTTTCTTAAATCGGTTTTCAAAAAGACTTCGTTTTAATTAAGTTTTTGACAAGTGTAAGATCCGAGAGTTGTCTTAAGTCTAAGTTAAGTCTATTATTAGGAGGCCGAACCCTGCAGATGTGTTTTTGTGTTCAAGATCTCGAGTTTCGGCGACTGGACTAGTGCTGGAGGAAGTAGTCCATGTGTGGGTGACATGACGCATTTTCTTGAGTCTGAGTCGTCCAGTGGATCTAGTGGTGTATCTGATTCATCCAGTGAAACTAGTATGGAGTCAGATTCGGAGGAGACTAGCAGCGAGTCATCTGGACCTTACCTTGACAGTGAATTTTTCAATGACTCTTCGCGTACAGGAGACTCACTCACAGATCTGTTGGATATGTTCGGAACTGAAGAAGAGATTTGTGGGATAGACCTTAACTATCCCGAAGTGGCAGCATTAGGAGCCGAACCGAGTATCACAGTGCCGCCAGCAAGGGAAGCCCAGGAGTTCGACCTTAACTATCCTTCAGTACCTGAAGTGGGAGAAGAAGTACAAGAAGGAAGCTATCATGATGTCTCCATCGTAGAAGAAGCAGTACACGACCCGGTGCGATCAGCAAGAGACATGATTGAGACATCCTCATCCAGCGAGAGTGCACAAGTTGTCCCGGAATGGACAGACAACATTGATGTGCCTCCAGTGTATGTTCCCGGTTATGGATTCACCTCCGAAGTAGATCGAGCCTTCAGCAACACCCGAGCAAACGAGAACTCTCAAACACCGAATGTGGAGATAGGAAAAGCGAGTTGGGAACCTTTATCCGTGGACCCGAGAGTTTCGCCGACCAGAAGGACCGGCATCAGGAATGAAGTTCCAATCACTCAAAAGGAAGCGATTGGCCTAAGTTCAAAAGAAGAAGGAAGTTCTATCATTAGGATGCCCGGCTACTCATCCTACAGTATTAGTGCACTACATGTTCATCCGAGTGCTACCGATCAAGAGCACACGACTCAAGCTGTACCCGAAGAGCGACCACAGCCAAAAGAACAACAAGGAGAACCAATCACGATTCGAGAAGTAGGACAATCCAGTCATGGAGGAAGACTTCCGTTCAGAAAGAATCCAAGAATGAGGGTTCTACCTCAGGAACGAGTCAGACAGATTATCCATTGCAGCAGATGTGGCCAGTTTGGCCATTTCTCACACGTATGTCCGACAGCACTTAGACCAAGAGAAGTTGGTCGTCGAAATAGATGTTTGGAATGTGGGATGGTCGCGACGCACCATCAAGATTGTCTGATCCGTCTAGGATCAGTCGATCACCGTTCGGTTGCAAGGTCAGTTAGCCGCAGTTCTGAACAAGAGGAATCCAGTGGGAGCAGAGAATCCAGCAAGAACAGAGTGTGCGGTGGATGCGGGAGGACCGTCTCACACACTCGCTACTGTTCGATAAGGATAGCGCGGAACCATCGTCCGGATACGCGATCCATAACACGTCGCCGTGAGCAAGAGGCATCAGAAAACCGTGAGAGGAGCTCAACCTCAGGGCCAAGGTACGCATAAGGGCGCTGAACTTAATCTTTTGCCTGCTTGTTTGTTTGAGTGTGTTGATAGAATTAGGTGTGGAATCTGTTCGAGTTTAGCATTAGAAAGGAACCCGGTTTTCTTTAGACCAAAAATGATAGGAAATCTTTTTAGGGAGGAATGGAAGACTGGATGGAATGGAAAGGAATTGGAAATGGAATGGAAAGAGAATTGGAATGAGATGAGGATCAGATTTAGACATGGTTTTGAAAGAAGAAAGTAGATAAGAAGAATTCGGAAACTGAATCAGACAGTATAAGATGATCAAGGATAAAAGAGAGATCAATGCAGGTACAGAAGGAGTTTTAAAAACCGAAGAGAGTTAGCTTAGAGAAAAGATGGATGGAAGCCACTAGAAGCAGAGAATTCGAGGACGAATTCATTGACTGCGAAGAGGAATAATTTTTGATGACTGCGAAGGATAATTTTAAAACTTCTGCCCTTTGAAGCGTAGTTGCCCAAGACATGGAGGAAGCCATTTCAAAAGGATTTGTGCAGAGAGAAATTCTGTAGCGATACAGAAATTTCGACGAAGTCAGATTTCCGGAAAAGCAGACCAATCGAGCAATTAAATCAAAAAAGGAGGGGAATAGCTATTCAAAAATTCTGAAACTCTTTGGAGGTGTAGTAGACACACAAAGGAAGGCATAAGGCGAAGCAAAGTGATTTTCGAGCAGATGGATTATGAGTTATGCATCAAGTTTTACGATAGGTCTGAAAGGAGACAGTTCAACGATTTAATTCAAAAGGTCAGGCAATTCTCATCAGAAAATTCTGAAAATTTATGCAGACATACAAGACAGTCATATGAAGCTTCTGATCAATCAGAGAATTATTTGGATCCGGGAATCACAATATATACATTTTTCATTGAAGACTTGCGAGAAAGGAGAAAATGTGATCAAGGAAATTCAAGAGAGGAGATTTCGTGTGCAAGCTTCTGTCTCAGCTTTTCTTGACATCTGGTAGTAACTCAGGGAGCTTAGAGTGGATGAATAATCACCCAGGTGTTGATGCCACCGCTTGGAAAAGAAAATGATTTCTAAGAGATAGATAATTAAGAAAATAGCATGTGTGACAAGTGGAGCTTTGAGACTTCGATTTCTGGCAACCTAGAAGCTGGATTGTTGACTAAGTGAAGGCTCAGAGGCGTGGTATGAAGGCAGAGCAGAGAATAAACCTCTTCCTTCTTGCTTATTAAATCGTTAAAGGATCCATCTTTCCCTGGTTTTGCTCTTTTCCATTCCAAGCGACCAATCCATCCTTAGAGACCAAAGAGTGTGTGTTTAGAGAGGCAGAAAGTGAGTGTGAAGCAGTGGTGTTATCTCGGTGCATAGGAGTGGTGTTCGATCCTTAGCTTGTTTGGTGGGTTTTCAGCTTCTTTGGTAGGCCGGCGTGTGTCCTGACTTACGCTGCACCGTATTGTTCCCAAGTTGGATGACCGTGCGTGGTAGCCTAACTCAGAGCACACAAAGGAATCTTCTTCTCTTCTCTTTGTTGTTGAATTCATGATTGTTGTTGCTTGTGGGATTATGCTTGTCTGCGTGATGTATTAGGATTGTTCGGTGTAGATGGTGTTATGCTTGTGAGAGCCGAAACTCACACTGTCAAAACTTATATTTTATGGGGGCTGGAAAATTCTATTTTAAAGAACTAAAGGACCGAAAATGCAAAAAGAGAGATTTTATTGATGATTTCCGAAAGTACAAGAATAATTAGCAAAAGCTAGCAAAAAGAATAATTAGCAAAAAGAGAGATCTCGGTTTAGACTTAATTCGATTTTTCGGTTATCTTCATCTCGAGATGAATAGTGTTTTTAATGGTTTTTCCGGCATGAACAGTATTCCGAGCGTTTTACGACTTTTGAGATTTGAGCCGCCCGTTCTTTGTTTGATCTTCCAGCCGCAGGTTTTTGTATTAATGGCCAGCCGCCGGTTCCTTCGGCTCGTGTGCTCCGGCAACTGGTCCACGGACGGCTGGACGTTGGTCACGGTCTTTCGGGAAATGTTTAAGGACGTCTCGGAGTCAGAACACGCAAATGGCTAACCCTCGAGTCGGTCCGGGCTTAGAATTAGGTTTGGCGGATGGTCAACTGGACGATGTTCGGTTAATAAGTCTTGACTGAGAAATGACCGTGGGCGGCTGGCCTTCTCCCAGCCGTCGGTCGGTGTGTGATGAAGACCCGGCGGCTGGCCTTATTCCAGCCGTCGGTCGGTATGTGATGAAGACCCGGCGGCTGGCCTTATCTCAGCCGCCGGTCGGTATGTGATGAAGACCCGGCAGCTGGCCTTATCCCAGCCGCCGGTCCGTGCTTGAAGAAGACCCAGCGGCTGGCCTTATCCCAGCCGCTGGTCCGTGCTTGAAGAAGACTCGGGGGCAGGCCTTATCCCAGCCGCCGGTTGGTGATCGAAGAAGACCCGGCGGCTGGCCTTATCCCCGCCGCCGGTTGATGATCGTAGGGAGTCCGGCGGCTGGCCTTGTCCACCGGCTCATGTATCGAACAGGTCGTGGGCAGTTGGCCTTAGCTCGTCCAGTCCATGCCCGGGACAACTCCCATTTGGTCTTTGATCTTGGCTTCTTGTTTCGTCAATCTTCGAGGAGGGGATTTTGACCCCAACAGTTAGCCCCCCAGCTCTTCGTTTCCGTGGTCCAAGACGATGAGCTTTAAGCCGAGGTTTTATCGGGATTGACCGAAACGAGAAAATTTCCTTTCTTCTTCTCTTTCCTTTTTGGTAAAGAAAAACTTCCTTTTTGTGTGAAAGACTCGTGGGTGGTTGGCTCGGAATTGGAAAGATCCAATTTCTATTCGAAATAGGATTCGAGCCGTCCGACTATATATATACACCCTTCCTTCTTATTTTTCCTCGCGAGTTCTTTCTATAGTTGACTGCTTTTTGCCATTTCTTTGAATTTGATATCATGGTTAGGCCATCTTTTCGCGAGAGGAGGCAGATGGAGAAGGACGGAGAGGCAAACAAATTTGGAAAAGACGCTAAGGACAAGACAGCTGCTGGCCCTTCGGGATCGGGATTGGCAGACGGTAGTCAGGCCATCCCTCCACCCGAGTGGCCCGCGGATAAGTTGGCCGTATCCACCGTTGTGGTCACTCCTTTGAAAAAGGAGGCTATTCTTGAACGAAGTATCGCAAGGCGTTTTCCCAAGGCTAAAGCGGCAGCTGGCGGGGTCGCTTATGGTCTGAGCGATGAAGACGACCTGTTGCGCCAAAAGCAGGCGGGTTGCCTTGCTGACCCCGGAGCGAAGAATTCTCCTTCCGAGGCTCGGCTTATGGGTCCTTCGCCAGGGCTTGCTTTTCCTGAGGCTGTTTGTAAAAATCGTTGTCAGTCTGCTAGAAGTTTTTCGATGATCGCGGATGCTAGTTTCAAGTTTCCTTCTTGCGACAGCCTGGAAGAGCATGAGAAGTACGAGGATATGGCCTTGAGCGGAATGAAGGTTTATTTATTCTTGCTCTTTTCTCCTTTTTTTTTTTTTGCTGACTCTTTTTTCTCTTTTTCTTTTATTTAGTTTATGTCTTCCGTGAATAAGTGCATTAGTACGTACGATGCTTCCGTCCGTGGAATCCGCAAGCGCGCTGAGGAAGCTTGGGAGGATACTCGGCTGGTAAGGAGGAAACTCAACGATCTTGAGGTGGTGTCTTCGCATCAGGTCAAGTCGCTTGAGAGGGAGCTCGCTTCGTTGCGCGTGGAAAAGTCCGAGGCGTTGCAGTTCAAGACACGCCAAGAGGCCAAGGATGCGCGTCGTGCTAAGGAAGTACAGACTTTGAAAGACCAGTTGGTTAGTGCGAAAGCGGCGCGCAACTCGAAGGTGCAGCGGGCTTACGCGGATGGCCGCAAGGCATCCGTCGCGAAATTCCGCGACTTCTTGAATGTGCTAAAAGAAGATCTCGGATCTTTGTCTGAGGCAAGGAACCAGGAAGTAGATTTGGTTCAGATAGAGAGTAATATCGAACTTGTCGCGTTGCTTCAGGGAACTGATCCTCCCAGCTTGGATGAAGAGAAGGTGAAATTGTCCACGTGGATGAGCGAGTTTGACAAGTCTACAGCTCGGTTTGATGATATGATCGCTCGTATTCGTGGGAAGATTGATTCTCAGTTATGCCCAGCCCACAGGGATGATGATGTCTCAATACCCGAGGAAAAATCTGTCGAAGAGGAGGCTACTTCTCTCAGGGTGGTTGATCTATCAGGATCGAATGAGTCTGTTCCTGGAATCTCGGATATTGCTGTTACCAAGGCGTTTGGTTCAGACTCTTGACCTTGCGGTGGTTTTTCTTTCTAGTTTTTTTTGAGTTTTTTGGTGGTTTTTGGCTTTCGTTTATAGATTTATGTTATGTAAGGCCTGATTTTTGGTCTGGACCGGTTTTTCTTTACAATAAAGATGAGCTTTCGAGATTTGCGTTTTGTCGTATACCTTTCTTTTGTTGAAAGGTCCAAGTTAGATGATCGTGGGCGGCTGGGTTTAGTCCGAGACTAACCCGGACGCCGTGTATTGATACGGAGAGGATGCTGGATTGATCCCGGTGGCTGGCCATGTCCCCAGCCGCCGGGTTTTGTTGGATTGATCTCGGGCGGCTGGCAATGTCCCAGCCGCCGGGTTGTGTTGGATTGATCTCGGGGGGCTGGCAATGTCCCAGCCGCTGGATTATGTTAGACTGATCCCGGGCGGCTGGCAATGTCCCAGCCGCCGGGTTGTGTTGGATTAATCCCGGGCGGCTGGCAATGTCCCAGCCGCCGGATTGTGTTGGATTGAAGCGGGCTGCTGGCCGTTTGGGCGATTGGCCCATTTGTCTAGTGATACTGGGCAGCTGGCAGGTTTCTTTAAAAGGGTCCAAGCAGTCAATTTATCTAAAGAGATCGGGCGGCCCATTTATCTGAGGAGATCGGGCGGCCGACCTTCTTCATATTGATTCGGTTTTGTTTGCTTAGTCTAGTCGGGTCGACCGGGGCGCTATTCCGAGCGCTCAGATCTGATTGTTCGGGAAGAGTTCCTCTTGTGTTATTCGGCCAGTGGAGTTAGCCGCTGGGTTTGGAGTTTTGTTAAATTGCTAGTTTTCGGACGAGTTTATGATCTCGAACCAGGGCCGGTTTGGTACTTCATCGTGAGATGTCTAAGACCAGCGTTCCATGTTGGCGTTTACTGGGTTTAGCGAGTTCATTTCATGACTCACGCTTCGCACTTTCTATCTATGCGGGGCATTTAGTGGAAATGAACTAAATAGAACATCGTCTCAAACGTTTCTTGCAGGATTGCGGAATGTCAGGTTATGCCTTTCGGATGTTAGTCCGGAAAGTTGTATAGCGCACTACGTTTATCCGCTTTGGGATGTAGAAAGAACCATGGTTAAAAGAATCGTCCTGTTGTGATCAGCAACAGACGGTGGCATGCTTACTAAGAGGCGGGTTTTTATGTACGCCAAGGGGTGACTTTTGTTGTGCCTTAATGATGGGCGATATTATCTGAGTTGGAGATGCGTTATGTCAAGTTTCAATATTCGTTTTCTCGGGTTTTTCTGAGTCCATTTGTTTTCCGGATCAGGTTTCAGGATGCTAAGTCCCGATGTTTGTCGGAATGGTGTTCTCGGACAACTTCTCAAGCTATGGATGTGTTATGAGATGCTAAGTCCCAATGTCCATCCTCTTGATTTGCTTCCGAAAATTTGGGAGTATGTATATACGGATCCACTCCCCCCTTAAAAATTATAAAATACAAACAGCTGAACTCGTCGGATGGCGAGCTGCCTACGTACCTCGAATGTAGGGATCAAGCCGGTTCGTAGTTCTATTTTACAACGTCTAGTGATAATACTTCTTTAGGTTCATCGCGTTCCATGTCCTCGGGACTGGCTTTCCTTCTTTGTTTTCCAGCTCGTATGCTCCTGGGCGGACCACCTTTTGCTACTTTGTACTGTCCTTCCCATTTTGCGCCTAGCTTCCCTGCAATTGGCTCCGCGGTGTTCTGGAAAACTTTTCGGAGCACGAGGTCTCCTTCCTTGAATTTCCGGCTTCGTACGTTTGAGTTGTAGTACTTGGCCGCTGCTTGTTGATAGTTTTGAATGCGGATGAGCGCCTTATCCCGTCTTTCGTTTATCAGGTCCAGTTCGTCTAACATCATCAGATGGTTAAGGCCTTCCTTTCCAGGCAAGAGTCTTCGTCTGACGCCGGGAAAGCCTATTTCTGACGGTATAACGCATTCGGCACCGTAGACCAGTGCGAATGGCGTTTCTCCGGTTGCGTGTCTTGGAGTTGTCCGGTGGGACCAGAGTACTCCTTCGAGTTCGTCTGCCCATCGCCCTTTCTTCTCGTCGAGACGCTTTTTGATTCCGTCAAAAACAGTCTTGTTGGCTGCTTCGGCCTGGCCATTACCTTGTGGATAGCGCGGCGTTGACTTGCTCAGGCGTATTTTCCACTTTTCGCAGAATCCTTCGAAGCGGGCGGAAATGAATTGAGAACCATTGTCCGTGACGATCTCGTAAGGGACTCCGTGCCGGCATATGATGTTTTTCCAGACGAAATGCTCCACTTGAGCGTCCTTGATACTGGCGTAAGAATCCGCGTCGACCCACTTTGAGAAGTAGTCTGTTAGGACAAGTAGGAACCTTTTCTGTTTTGAGTTATGCATTGGCCCCACGATGTCCATTGACCACCTCATGAATGAATACGGCGCGGAGATTGACGAGAACAGTTCTGCGGGCAGATGGATCACTGGTGAGTGCCTCTGGCATTTCTCGCACTTGAGGGAGAACTTCTCGCAATATTTTATCATGGTTGCCCAATAGTGTCCATGCTGCTTGATTTCAATTGCAAGGTCTCTCCCTCCAGAGTGATTTCCGCACGATCCGCTGTGGACTTCCTCCATAATTCGTCTCGCTTCTTCTTTTTCCACGCAGACCATTAATGGTCCGGAGATCCTCCATTTGTAGATGTTGCTGTCAAGGAGGACGAAGCGGGCTGCTTGGGCCCTTAGCTTTCGTGCAGCCCACTTGTCCGCCGGGACTTCCCCGTCTGTAATGTATGTTCGTATCGGGGCCATCCATCCGCGAGCGCAGCCATACTCTTCCCTCGGACCAGTTGCTAAATCTGCTTCTTGGAGTTCTTCCTCATCCTCACCTTCCGGCAGTTGTATGAAATTCGCGACTTGCGGTGGATCGATGCTTGGTTGCTCTATGAATTCCACGGGAATGATTCACCTTTCTCCCGGGGCCGACGTTGATGCTAGGGCCGCCATCGCATCGGCCGGGGCATTTTCTCCCCGCAGGATTCTTGTGATTTCAAACTTTTTGAATCGCTTTGCAAGTTCCCAGACAATTTTGAGGTATGCTTCCATCCGATCGTCCTTTGCTTCATAGTCTCCGCTGAACTGGTTCGCCACCAGCTAGGAATCGCAAAATGCTTGTAGATTCTGGATTTTGAGCCCGAGGGCGAGTCTTAGTCCAGCGATCAAGGCTTCGTACTCCGCTTCGTTGTTGGAAGCGTTGAAGAGTAACCAGAACAACTGCTCTAGGATTTCTCCGGTTGGTGATGTTAACCGTACCCCGACTGCCGAACCTTGCTTTGATGAAGACCCGTCTGCGTGGAAAACCCACACCGCATCTGATGTTGGTTCACTAACGCCTGCGGTCGGGAGTTTGATCAAGAAATCCGCAAGGCCTTGCGTTTTCGCGCATGTTTTGCTTCGGTACTCGATATCATACTCGCTTAATTCTACCGCCCATTTTGCGAGACGTCCCGATTGACTGGGACTGTGCAAGATCGTTCTGACCGGAAAGACTGTGAGTAAAATGATCGTGTGGGATTGGAAATAAGGCCGTAATTTCCGAGCGCACATCACCACTGCCAAGGCCGCCTTCTCCATTAGCGGGTATCGAGTTTCCGCGTCCATAAAAGTTTGGCTCACATAGAAGACTGGTTTTTATTCGTTGCGATCTTCTCTGATCAGCACTCCGCTTACTGTCGTCGATGACACCGCCGTGTACAGAAAAAGGGGCTCTCCTTCGACCGGCTTTGAAAGTACGGGCGGGGTTGCCAGGTATTTCTTTAGTTCTTGGAATGCCTGTTCGCATTTCTCTGTCCAGTCAAACTTTTTGTTTCCCCTGAGTGCGTCGTAGAAAGGCAAACATTTGTCCGTCGACCTCGAGATGAACCGGTTCAGCGCCGCGACCCGTCCAGTCAATCTTTGGATTTCTCTCTTAGTTTTTGGTGAGGCCATCTCTATCAGGGCATTAATTTGCTTCGGGTTTGCTTCTATCCCTTGCTGAGTCACCAGATACCCGAGGAATTCGCCGGATGCCACTCCGAACCTGCACTTTTCCGGGTTTAGCTTCATGTTATGCTGGTTGAGTTGTTCAAAGCATTCCCGCAAGTGTTTCACGTGGTCCTTTTCCTCCAACGATTTGACCAGCATATCGTCTATGTAGACTTCCATCGTTCTTCCGAGTTGCTCGGCGAACATTTTGTTGACAAGCCTTTGGTATGTTGCGCCAACATTCTTTAACCCCGAACGGCATCACCTTATAGTAGTATGTCCCGCGATCTGTGATGAACGCAGTCTTGTCTCGATCGTCGGGGTTCATCATGATCTGGTTGTATCCGGAGAAAGCGTCCATGAATGATAGCAAATTGTTCCCCGCCGTTGCTTCGACTAATCGATCGATATGCGGAAGCGGAAAGCTGTCTTTCGGGCACGCTTTATTCAGATCCATGAAGTCGACGCAAACTCGCCATTTTCCATTCTTCTTCTTTACTACCACCGTATTGGCTAGCCAATCGGGATATTTCACTTCCATGATTGATCCGACTTTAAGCAATCTCTTTACTTCATCGTTCACCGCCTGGGCGCGCTCTGGTCCTAGTTTCCGTCTTTTCTGCTTTACCGGTTTGAATGTCGGGTCTACGTTGAGCTCATGGCTTGTAATGTCGATGTCGATCCCGGGCATATCTTCTGCTGTCCATGCGAAGGATCCTGCATTCTCCTTCAACAATGCGATTAATTCCGTCTTGATTGGCTCCTTCAGGTTCGCTCCAATCTCCGTACATTGCTATGGATTCGTTTCGTCTATATTTACCGAAATCACTAGCTCGCACTGGGGATCTTTCTCCGTCTCCCGGGATTCCTCGATTTGTAACTTTTGCTCGAGTTTCGCAAGCTGCCGCTCTTCCTTTCCTTTTTCGGACTTCGGCTGGCGGCGGAGATCGGTTACCGGCTTCCTCAATCTGTGTTCCGTTAAGAAACAAGCTCGAGAGTCTTTCTGCCGTCCCCAGATCGTTTCCACTCCGGTTGGAGTCGGGAATTTTAGGCACAGGTGGTAAGTTGACGGGATGGCCTTCATTGAATTCAACCATGGTGTTCCAACGATTGCATCGCAGATTTGCGGGCAATCGATCACCGAGAACTTCGTGTCTTTTTCCACCCCTTTTGCTTTCACGGGAAGTTGGATCGTCCCTATTGTCATCGTCGTCTTTCCGGAAAAACCAGTCAACGGTTTCAGATGCTGGGTCTCAATGTTCATCCTCCGAAGGGTTTCAAGGAATATGACGTTCACCGTTCCTCCAGTGTTGACTAAGACTCTTGGTATCTCGTACCCTCCGATTGAAAGGTTGATCACGAGCAGATCGTTGTGCGGATGGTCTATTTCGGCGGCTTCTCCCTCTCGGAAAGTCATCGTTCGGCCGCGGCTGCCATCTACGGAACTCCAATCCATCGTTTCTTCGGTCATCGTCTTCGTTCCATATCCTTTTCGTTCTAAGGGTTAAGAATATTTCTCGTCCCCGCAGACGGTGCCAAACTGTGAGAGCCGAAACTCACACTGTCAAAACTTATATTTTATGGGGGCTCGAAAATTCTATTTTAAAGAACTAAAGGACCGAAAATGCAAAAAGAGAGATTTTATTGATGATTTAAAGAGTACAAGAATAATTAGCAAAAGCTGAAAAGTCTTATATTGCTAAAACTCCTAATACTCGGATTTTGGATGGATTAACCCTTACATGAGCGTACACATATATATACTAACAATCCTAGGGTGCTGAGACTTCAGATTTTCGATGTGGGATTTTGTCATTCCTTCCCAGCCGCCGACCTAACCTTCTGGGCCCGATATCCGGCCCGAGAGTCTACCGTGATCCGTCTGCGCGTTCTGACCCAAATCTGACCCGCCGATGAATAGTAAACCGTGAATAGTACTCCGATGAATGGTAATCCGAATCTCGGTTTAGACTTAATTCGATTTTTCGGTATCTTCGTCTCGAGACAAATAGTGTTTTTAACGGTTTTTCCGGCGTGAACAGTATTCCGAGCGTTTTACGACTTTCGAGATTTGAGCCGCCCGTTCTTTGTTTGATCTTCCAGCCGCCGGTTTTCATATTAATGGCCAGCCGCCGGTTCCTTCAGCTCGTGTACTTCGGCAACTGGTCCACGGACGGCTGGACGTTGGTCACGGTCTTTCGGGAAATGTTTAAGGACGTCTCGGAGTCAGAACACGCAAATGGCTAACCCTCGAGTCGGCCGGGCTTAGATTTAGGTTTGGCGGTCGGTCAACTGGACGATGTTCGGTTAATGAGTCTTGACTGAGAAATGACCGTGGGCGGCTGGCCTTATCCCAGCCGCCGCGCCGGTCGGTGTGTGATGAAGACCCGGCGGCTGGCCTTATCCCAGCCGCCGGTCGGTATGTGATGAAGACCCGGCGGCTGGTCTTATCCCAGCCGCCGGTCGGTATGTGATGAAGACCCGGCGGCTGGCCTTATCCCAGCCGCCGATCCGTGCTTGAAGAAGACCCGGCGGCTGGCCTTATCCCAGCCGCCGGTCCGTGCTTGAAGAAGACCGGGCGGCTGGCCTTATCCCAGCCGCCGGTCCGTGATCAAAGAAGACCCGGCGGCTGGCCTTATCCCAGCCGCCGGTTGATGATCGAAGGGAGTCCGGCGGCTGGCCTCATCCCAGCCGCCGGTCGTTGCTCGGAGGAGATCCGGCGGCTGGCCTTGTCCACCGGGTCATGTCTCGAACAGGTCGTGGGCAGTTGGCCTTAGCTCGTCCAGTCCATGCCCGGGACAACTCCCATTTGGTCTTTGATCTTGGCTCCTTGTTTCGTCAATCTTCGAGGAGGGGATTTTGACCCCAACAATGCTAGCCTGCGTGATGTGTTAAGATTGTTCTGTGCAGATGGTATTATATTCTTGCTTTGTTGTCTTTCGAATCATCCTACTCTGAATCGCTTTGGCGGTTTAAGATTAAGTTTGGTTTGGTTTTGTGTGTGGACTAACTTGCAGGACTTCCCATGGTATCACGACTAATGTTTCTTGCAGGGATACCATGGTGAAGTATAATCATCGTCCGGTATGTGGGAGCCGTGGGTGATGAGATGAGATGGTGGAAGATGGAAGTGAGTAAAGTGGTATATGTGATGGTGTGGTGTGTGAGCGATTGATATGTTGAATAGAGGATATGCAATGTTTGGTGGTCTGGTAGTCCATGGCGAAGGTAGTATAAAGACTGTAGAGACCGTGGGTCCATTGCACGTTCCTTTACTATTCCTAGTTATGTGCAAGTTGTTGTATAAGGGCTGTAGAGACTGTAGGTCCATGCACGACCCTTATATATACACTAAGTATGCCAAGTTCGATTGTGGATTGGTGAATGCGGTTCGGTGGATTGGAGTCTTTGGTGATTGGTGTGGTGAAGAACGATGTGGTCTTGGTGATGTGTCGGGAGGACACTTGATGTGGTTTGGTTTCGGTGGTTCCGGGAGGGAGATAGGCGGTTAGTATCCTTGGTGGATTTTACCGTGAACCTATCTCCTCAACGGAACGGTGGGACCGTTGGTCGGTTCAGTGGCGGCGTGCGTGTATTTCCCTATCGTTTGCTCCTCACAGTATCGAAGGACAGAGAAGTGGGAAGACCCGACGGGGTGAGCTTGCCGAGGGTGATCCCTGAGTGGGCACTCGGTTAGCATATTCCGGCTTGGGAAACAAGGCTACCAAGTCCGGAATCTTTGGTGGGGGAAATACACCGCACTTGATGAGATCTCTATTGCCCATGCGTGAAAGAATGGTTGAGTTGGTCATATAGATATAAGATGCATGCTTCGGCTATGTTGTTGCATGATTGTGTGTTCTGTGTTTATGTTTGGGTTGATTGGTTTCTGACATTTTAGTGAGTCCTGAAAGCTCACTAAGTAATCTTAGATTACTTACCCCATTTCTTTTCCCCTTGTCCTTGCAGGAACCCTTTGAAGTGATCGGATAGCGATGGACGTCTTAAAGCTCGGACTACTTGTCAAATTTTTTAAAATGTGTCTTGTAAATTTTACTAAGAAAGAATTACTTTTTTTGGTTTGTGGTATAGCGGTTTTAGGCTTAGGATCCATGGATGGATGTGTAAAATGTTTGGTTTGAAGTTTTAAAAATTCGGTTGTAAAATCAGTTATGTTAAGGAATATGAAGAATCTTTTGATAAAACCTCTTGCACTTATGTATTATAAGATTGTCTTCCGCTGATATGAATTGTTGGTCCGAACATGTTCACAACCTGCTGTCGGAGAGATGGGTTGGCAAGCCTTGATCTTCGGTGGTGGGGGTCGGTGTTGAATAGAAGGACTGGCCTTAAGCTCGATGCCCTTCGAGATGGGCCTGACCATCCGTTCAACCCCAGCTTTTGTGGCGTCCTCAGAACGGTTATGATACACGGCCGGACTTGGTGTTCTTGTTTGATTGGCCGTGTGTCTGGGGCGTATCTATTCCGGTCCGGGGGCGTCACATCCACGGCCATAATTCCTTTGATCTCTATGGACATGGTTTGCCTCGTTTTCTTTCTTTTTCTCAGCGGCCAAATTTGCTACAAGAAGTGGGGCTGTTCCAGCTGGTCTCATTTCACTGTTGGCCAGAACAGGCTTGTTTTTCTGTTCCGCAAGCAACAGACATGCGATCAGATCTGAGTAAGTCGCGAAGCCTCTCTCGTGGTACTGTTCTTGTAACAATACATTACTCGAATGGAAGGTGGAGAAGGTCTTTTCAAACATATCCTTCTCCGATACGGTCTCGCCACATAGTTTTAATTTTGAAACTATCTTGAACAAGGCTGAGTTGTACTCGTCCACGGACTTAAAGTTCATGAACCTCAAGTTCAACCAATCGAACATGACCTTATGCAATACGACCGTTCTTTGATGGTCATATCTCTTTTTCAATTCCTTCCATAGATCCAAAGGATCTTTAATTTTCAGATACTGATCCTTGAGACTTTCATTAAGGTGATGTCGTATGATTAAGATCGCCTTGTATCGATTTCGCTCATGCTCATTATTTCCTTTATTGATGCATCCTCCGAGCCCTTTTGATCTTAGTATGATCTTTGCATCTAGTGCCCATTGCAAGTAATTATCTCCTGAGAGATTTAGGGCTGCGAAGTCTAAGTTGTTGACTTTTGTCATCTGAAAATATGCATCAACTTTCTCTTAGGAATTTTAATAAAATCATGGCCTTATAATGATGGCCGATTTTCATGATCCGATTTTAAACTTCATGTGACCAAACAATCATGCAAGCAAACAAATTTCTATATGTGGCCGATTTTTAATTATGGGTTTATGCAATTGTATTTTCGATTTTTAACAATTTCCTTTATGCAAGATTAATCCTAAAACAATTAATTAAACAATAAAAGGATAATCATGCATAAGGAAAAATGATATTCTTAAACTTTCCTTTTCTCTAAAAGGAAGGGATCAGAATTTCCTATTTGGAATAGGATTAGAGTTTAACAAAATCGATTTCAACTTCTTCTCTATGGGTGCCGATTTTTATGCTTGATCTATCAAACCTTAACTCATGAATCAAGCAATCGATTTCAAGGGATGATGTTCAAGCAAGCATGCGATTTCAATGGATGATTCAAATTCGGTTTTAAACAATATATGCAGTCCGATTTTATTTAATCAACAAGCTCTATGCAAACAAACAATAAATCCATGAAAACTTAAACATGCGATTTTAACTATCAACCAATCAAGCATAGAATTCGATTTTTAGGGTTTGATATGTCTTAGGTCCAATTCGATTTGGGTTTAAACAAGATCAAACAAGTTTAAACAAACAAATCGATTTTAGGTCTTGTCTTTAGCTTAGATCCAAGTTCAAGTATGAGGTTTAACAAGATCAAACAAGTTTGAATAAGAGATTGATTTTAGGATTTAGGTATTCTTAGGTCAAATTCGATATTTCTTTGTTATTAGTTTAGGGATTTACCTTGATCACCTTTTGAGATTGAACTGGTATGAACCGGGAGCTAAAGACCTCGGAAAACAAATGGGAAACCTCAAGCGTTGGCCGGGAAACTCCTTTGTTGAAGACGGAGGCGGCCGGGAGCGATCAACGGACGGCGGCGGCGGCTTTTAGGTTTCGTCGGCGGCTAGGGTTTTTTCAGAGCAAGCTTCATGCGACTATCATGCTGATAACGTGTTGTGAAGGGAATAATTCTTGTGTATATTATTAATGAGACCATAGGTCTTTATATATAGGTTTACATAAGGACCAATAAAGAAATATCCCATAAACCTATTCCTTGTCTAACAAGGAATGGTTAAGACTAATCTAGAATAAACCTAAGGACCGGTTATGATATAACCTCTAATGTGCCGGTTTAGTGAGTCCATACCAAACGGTTTTAACATGGTGACATTTATTGGATCAAATGAGGAACACTTATGCCAAGTTGTTGAACGCTCAGAAGATTTTCTGAGTATTATAATTCAATCACTTGATAGGAAGATCTGATGAGTTTTTTGTTTTTGATACTGTGGAAGCTGGTGATGATTAGATTGAATGGTTGCTGAAATTTTCATTGTTGAAAAGCATCTAACTTGACTAGGACGGTCTGAGGCTTTCTCTGTATTCCTTTAAAACTCTGGTTTTATGGTTTTTTGTTTGTGTTTTTTGTTAAGTATTGGTGATGTGAATGATGAGAAACAAAATCAAAATACAGTTATCCCAGGCTTAGGCTTTTAAAGCCGGTGCTGAGTTTTTATAATCTGACACATCACAACAATGTTCACCTCTTATTATTTTTTCGTGTTCAATTATGTTTTGGTTAGGTTTATCTAGAACTTGCAGTTGTTTTAAAATCAAATCGAATTGTGTTTTCTTGGGTTAGGTTGCGTTTCAGGTTTTCATGAAGTTTATCCTTTTGGACTTTGTAGGCCGTTGGACAGTGTTTGCAAATTTCAAAAGATATAATCCTCTTTGGTTGTGAATATATATATGTTGAAGACTTTTCAAATATTGAAAATACCTCTCCACGCATGACCATATGTAACCTTAGAGAACAGTTAATATATCTATAAATTTCTAATTTACTGAAAATCGGAGCACACATTCGGAGTTTTTGGATCAGATAAGAATAAGATAGACTTCCAGACATTAGTTTTTGGACTTGTTGATAAGTCATACAAGTTTGATTATTGGGGCATATGTTTTTGTATAAGTTTGGGACTTCTCTTATTATAAGCTTTAAGCAAAGCTTATCTTGAATAAATTTTCACATTTTTAATGGAAAATCCTACAAACCTCAGAAACAAACAACGGAAGACAGTGAATAACTTTTAAAGACGGGTGCCCGTTAAAAGTGCTACAAGAGCTTGTAGCTTCACGTATGACCAACATGGCTCATGTATTCATCGTGTGCACTCATTAATCCAGCAATATCTCGAAGTAATTGAGCCTTATAGATAAAACTGATAGATTTGGAGCAACGATAGCTCGTCACAAATTAAAATAAGACGATCACTATGGTAAGTTGTCCAATGGGCAACGAAATAAGACAAGGAGCGTTGTATTAACTTACATGGGCCATGAGCTTTTCTTTCTAACCCATGTAAGTTGTTGCAGAGATGAAGAAACAGGACAACTTACATGGGACAACCTACATGCCATGAGCTTTTCTTTCTTACCCATTACAAGGAGCAATAAACAACTTTTTTTTTTTTCTTAAAGTCAATGAACAACTTACAATTTACATACGAAGCATATTGAAGTTGATTTTCATTTTGGAGCGCCACATCGTTTATTTAATAGTACATAACAAGCATGAGTTTATGAAGCATAGAAAAACTAAAATTGGTTGAAGTACACATGTTTCTCCAAATTGTCCGTTGAATCTGCGCCAGACAAAATTGGTTGAAGTACACATGTTTCTCCAAATTGTCCGTTTAATCTGAGCCAGAGTAAAAAGAGCTCAATGTATCTTAAATGGATTATGGATATAATCTTAATATCACGGAAACTTTTATAGCGATTTAAAGAGAGCATGTGATGATGATGATGTGGTAATGGACGAGTTGGACATGATGCAAAATAGTAAGAAAATATCCATGCATGTGCGATGTGACTTAGTTAGAGTGCATAATGCGCAAAATTTGAAAGCCAATTTAGAGTGCATAATGCGCAAAATTGAATTTAAATATTTTGTTTTTAATTAAAATAGTAAGAAAAGCCAATTTGCCTAATGAGTAATTTTCATTTTGGAGAGATACTTCGTTTATTTTTGAAAGCCACTTCGTTTATATAGTACTATAACCTTAAATTTTCATTTTGGAGCGCTACAAGAAAGCAGATTGTTTTCAACGGACGTTTCAACGAAAATTAGTCGTTGTCTCTAGGTGCTTGAAAATTTAAAATGGTTGGAAAGTCGTTAATTTCCAACGGATTTACAATGACATATTTCCAACGGATTTACAACGGAAAATTTCCAACAGATTTCCAGCGACAGATTTCTAATGGATTTCCGAAGGATGATTTCCGACAGGTTTGCAACTATATTCCGACGGGTTTTTTCCAACGATATTCCGACGGATTTTTTCCAATGATATTCCGATGGATTTTTTCCAACGATATTCCAACGGATTTTTTCCACACTATTTCCAACGATTTCCAACAGAATGTATATATTTTTAATTTAAATTATTATATTTTAAATTATAATATTTAATAAAAATATAATTAAAATAGAAAATATTTAAATTCAATACAAAATATTTTAATTCAAAAAAATATTTTAATTCAAAAAAAATATTTTAATTCAATACAAATTATTTAAATTAAAAACAAATTATTTAAAATCAATACAAAATATTTAATAATATTTAACAAAAGTTAAAAACTAAAGTTAAAAACTAAAATTCAGAAAACAAATTGTTCAATGCAACAAAGAGAAACTATTATTCTGTTTGGGTCGGAAAATCCGAATATTTTGCTTGCAAAAATTCCCAAAGCGCAGCAAACTCTTGGCGGTACTGTGCATTCTCCGCTTTAAGCTCTTTGATCTCTTAAAGAAGTGCAGGATCCGTCTGATAAGATGATGAGCCCGACAAAACTTCACGTCGAGTGAGATTGCATAAACCTAAATGACGACCTTTCTTAAGAGGAACCTCCTTAAGAAAGATAGAAAAAAATGATAAATATTATAAAAGCTTTATTCTACACTTTAAATAATATATGTTCAAACTATTTAAACTTACATCGATGTATATTTGGTTAAGCACTTCCCGAGTTAGGTTGGCAGATGAGGGTGATCCTTGTTGAGATTGTTGAGTTAATATATCACACTTCTTCTTCTTCGCATTCTCAACTATATCTCTCGCACAAGAGGGTCTTGGATAACTTTGTTTTTTTTTTGTTGGTATGTGTATGCTCCGCCAAAGTTTTCAATCCGGTGCCACTCCTCCAGCTTTGATAGGCTATCCAACAAATTAACACATTTAATATATTAGCAATAATTTAAAAGTATATTGAATAATATATATATATGTATATATATAATACCAGATCTTCTGCATGAGCTTCTATTGTCATAACACCACCATTGTATATTGCCATCCCTCACCGCCCCTTTCACTGTTACGATTTTTTGAATTTGTTTCAGCATGACCCATCTGACGAGTCAATTTTTCCCAGTAGCTTCCACAATATATATGTTTAGTAAATAGCTTTTCGTGACCATTTTGCGCTTATCACGAATAAGATTAGCCCCGCAAAAACAATAAAACATTCACGAGACTATCCTCCAATAAATTAAAAGTTGTGCACGGAATATTCACATTAACGAGCCATTACTTAATAACTGTAGTGGACCATTATATGTTTATATTAAATCTATCGACGTACATAGTTTATCTATAATTTACATAGTTTATCTATAATTTACGTATTATATGCTTCCATTCATATTCTTTGATATAGACGACTGGCTATATACATAACCAAATATAGTACATGGTAAACAACACTTAAAATTATTTAATGCAGTAATATTTGAAACGTAGATAAAATATGACAACATTCATTATAAGTAGCATAGTTCAGGGATAACAACACTATTAACAAAAACATATAACCCATAACACCAAAATCTAAACTTTAAACCAAAAACTAAACCCTAAGTCCAAGGATTAGTGAACCCAACTGTATTCTAAACCTTACGCCTTATACCCTAATCTCTAAACTCTAAACCCTAGATCTAACGATTAGTGATCCCAATTGTATTCTAAACTTTAAATCCTATACCCTAAACCCTAAATAAAAAACTAAACCCTATATCCTAGGATTAGTGAACCCAAGTGTATTCTAAACTTTAAACCTTATACCCTGAACCTTGTCCTTTCTATCACACCTTTTGTTTCTGTTTCTGCTTCTGTCACTCTAGACCTCATCTAATCACGAACTTTGCACGGACTTATTTTCTGAAGTCAGGACCACAAATACTCGAACCATGATCGACCAATCCGTATGAACCGTACGGCTTTGTACAGACCGTACGACCTATACGGATCATACGGAACATGGACTAGATAGTGTGAGCCCTGAACAACACTCCCCCTCAAGTTTAGCACATCTGGAATCACCCATGATTTGCTGAACTTGGATTACCCATGAGTCTCACCTCATTAAAAACCTATGTGAGGAAAACCTCGTAGGACAAAACCACACATAGGGAAAAAGAGTGTGAGCTTCATGGGTGAGGGCAGAACTATCTCAGTCATGGCGGTGCAAGACTTAAAAGACCCAAATTGCTGTAGATAGGATCGCATACCTTGGATCTTGCAGCCTAAGTGAAGATATCTGCGAGTTGATCTTCACTCCGTGTGTAACAAGGTAGAACCGTGCCATCTAGGATTTTCTCCCTCACTTTGTGGCAGTCCACCTCTATGTGCTTGGTTCTTTCAAGAAACACTGAGTTGGAGGCAATGTGAATGGCCGCCTTGTTGTCCCAATGCATGGTCATGGGTGTGGCTTGGTTGATGTTGAGATCGACAAGGAGTCCTTTGAGCCAGGTCAACACGTTGGTCAGCTTCCTCATGGCTCGGTATTCTGCTTCTGCTGATAAACAAGCAACAACCTTCTGCTTCTTGGTCTTCCAAGTCACCATGTTCCCACCTCCTGTCCTTCCTATTTCTTGCCCAATATGCATCACAATACCCCACAATCTTTGTGTTTTCATTCCTTCCCATCCATATGCCTAAGCTCCAAGCTCCCCCTTATCTGAGGATCCTGTCCACCATGGTCCAATGGTACTTTGTAGGCGCCTTCATGTGTTGGGTAACCTGATTCACACAAAAACACAAGTCAGGTCTAGTAAGTGTCAAGTAGATCAACTTACCAACCAATTTCGGATATAAGACTGGATCTTCAAACGACTCATCTTCCTTTTCCCCCTCTCGATTGCCCTTGTAGCCATACTCAAGGGGACTCTTGGCCGGTTTAGCATCCAAGGTATCTTTATCTTCCAAAACCTCAAGGACATACTTCCTTTGTGAAAGGCAGATGCCATTAGAACATCTGCACACTTTTATGCTTAAGAAGTATTTCAATTCACCAAGGTCTTTAATGTCAAGAGTAGATTTAAGAGAGGACTTAATCTACGCAATACCTTATTTTTTGTCGCAAGAGATGATCAAGTCATCAACATAGACAATAACAACGACTATACCTATGGATGATTGATGTGTGAATAGGCTGTGATCAGATTCAGACCTCCTGAATCCTTGGTCCCAAAGGGTTCGGCTGAGCTTATGGTACCATGCTTGGGATGATTGTTTCAACCCATTTATGGCCTTCCTCACTCGCAACACCTTCCTATGAGCAATGGAACTCTCAAGTCCAAGTGGTTGCCGCATGTAGACCTTCTCTTTAGGTTCTCCTTGTATGAATGCATTCTTCACATCCATCTGCCACAACTCCCAAGAAAGATTAGTAACCAAAGACAAAACAACTCTTACCATGGGAAGTTTGGCAACTGGGGCAAAGGTATCCTTATAGTCATTACCATAAGTCTGAGTGAAGCCACGGGCAACAAGTCTGGCTTTGTATCTATCAATGTCCCCATTTTGCTTGTACTTGATAGTGAAGACCCATCTTGAACTCACAGCCTTCTTTCCTTTGGGCAGATCAGCCTCATCCCATGTGTGATTGCGTTCCATGGCTCCAACTTCATCACCAACTGCATCCTTCCACTCCTTCTTCACCACAGCCTCATCGTAAGAATCGGGAATGAGGTCTGCTTGAATTTATGTAAGGAACGCCTGATGGTCAGATGGAAAAAGGGCAAGAGATCACACAGCTTCAATCTTTGGATGAGCCACAACTTGACTTTTGAAGTAGACCCTTGTGTTCACCGAATTAGAAGGGTCTTTTCGGAACCATGTGCTACGCCTAACCACCACAAGAACTTGCTCTTCTCCCTCAGTTCCATCTTGGTCATTGGGAATCAGATAAGCTTCATGGTCAGCTTGGTTGTCCTGATGATATTGGTCTCCATGATCTCCATCGTCTTCATGATCAGGTATCACTTGCTCTCCCTCATGGGTTGCATTGGTAGGCTCCCCATCTTGGGTCGCATTGATAGGCTCTCCATCTTGTGTCACTTGAGTTGGCGTAGTTTCTTGGGTAGCAATGGTTGGTTCCCACTCATGGGCAGCACCAGTAGATGTCTCCATGGGCTGGTTGATTATGCTACCATGTGACTGAGTGTTGGCATGTCCTAAGCGCTCCAACAGGAACTGAAGACCAGATGCTCTATCTGAGGGTGATTGGGATAAGTTCTTCAAAATGTCCCAGTTCTTGTCAACATGATACCCTTGCTCTTCAAAGAATTTCACCTCCCTTGACACATGCGTCCTGTTGTTGGAGACATCATAACACTTGTAGCCTTTTTGAGTTGATGAATAACCGATAAACATGCATTTCTTGCTCTTAGGATCCAGCTTCGTCCATTGTTCACCTGGTGTCATCAGAAAGCAAACACAACCAAACACCTTTAGATGATCAATGGAGGGTTTGGTTTTATTCAATACCTCAAAGGGTGAGATGTCACCCAAGATCCTTCTGGGTAAACGATTGATGAGATAGCACGCGTTCATCACAGCTTCTCCCCAAAATAGCTTTGGCACATTCATGTGGAACATCATTGAGCGGGCAACCTCCATCAAGTGTCTGTTCTTGCGCTCTGATACTCCATTCTGGTGAGGAGTGTATGGACAGCTGGTCTGGTAAACTACGCCATGTTTGGAAAGATGGTCTTTGAATCATTGGCTAACATACTCCCCTCCATTGTCTGATCTTAAAATCTTAATCTTTGGATTGAAATTGGTTAGTAATATAGCTCTGGAAGTTTAAGAACGCATAAAAGACCCTATCCTTAAAAGGTAATAGTGTGAACCAGGTATATTTTGACTTCTCATCTATAAAGGTAACAAAATATTTGCTGCTATCCCTAGACAAGCAAGGTGATGTCCATACATCCGAATCAATCAAATTAAAGCAGTTTTCAAAAAGAATAGTAGGCTTAGGAAAGATACATTTGCAGTGTTTACCCAAAATACAAGCCTCAGAACTAGAGTGATCAAAAGTAAACTTAGGTTACAACAACTTGAAAGCATTAGAATGCGGATGGCCTAGCCTAGGCTGCCACATCTTATTAAGATCAACATAAAAACATGAAGCAAATGAAATAGATTCAGCGTTGATTGGTGAAGTATCTTCCAACACATAGAGCTCATCTTTAGTTCCACCTTTGCCAAGCACTTTCATTGACTCAATATCCTGAAACTGAACACTATTAGGCCCAAATATAACATAACAATTTAAATCATTTGTGACCCTTTTAACTGATAGAAAATTCGAAGTAAACTTAGGCATATATAAGGCTTTGGTATGCTTATCAAACAACTTAAGGTCTCCAACTCCACTAACAGATACTCTATCACCATTTGCAATTACTACACTACCTAATGCATGCTTTATATTAGCGAAGAGCTCAGGATTATTGATCATATGATGGGATGCTACTGAATCTATCCCAAGCGAATGATCCAGTCTAGATGTAAGCGATTTACTAGGCCTAGTTAAGAAGAAAGTTTTACCATCATTTAGTTTCATGATGGACTTGATGAGAGCTTCAAGGTCTAACTTCCTCACAATGTCATTATCCGATCCTCTTGCTCCCCCATGAACCACCATACCCAATTCAGAACCTTCCCCTTGCGTTTGACCATGAGACCCGGATGTTGATCCTTCAGCTGTTTCAGTGAGGTTGGCTTTTCCATCCTTGAATTTTTTCGGTTTGGGATGTGGATTGAGGATCCAGCACTTGTCCTTATTGTGACCCTTCTTCTTGCAGTGGTCACAAACCGAGTTCTTCCTCTCTTCACATCTGAATGAGCCCTTATTACGTGATTGATAAGAACCCTTGTTGGTTGTAGGTAACTCCCCCTTTGCGCCAAACAAACCAAGTGATCCCTGCTCCTTTTGGATCTGAGCACATACTTTTTCAAGGCAAGGAAGTTTGGTTGCCCTTAGCATATGCTTGATGAGATCATTGTATGATGAACTCAAGCACATCATCAAAGCAAACACCTTGTCCTGCTCACGCCTTTCATCCAGAATCACTGGGTCAATGAAGGCTGGCCTTAACATTTCAAGTTCTGCCCATAATGACCTGAACTTCCCAAAGAATGCATTGAACTCCATATCAGCCTGGGACAGATTTTTTCTGGACCTTTTCTCTTCAAACACCCTTGTTAAGTTGGACACATTCCCAAACACATTCTAGAGTGTGGTCCATAGCTGTTTGGCGGTTGTGCAGTAAGAGTAAGCTTCAAGGATGGAGTGATCAAGCCATCCTTGTAGAATGGCTAAGACAGATTGGTCCTCTTGGAACCATTTCGCTTCACAAATGGTCGCTAGTGTAATACCCCGATACTACAACGGAAATTACCACGGAGCAAAATAATTTCTGATGGGCGATGAGAACAATTTTAAAAATTGTGAAACTTGGAGTGTAGATACACAAGACATCAGAGAAGCCAGTTAAAAAGGATTCATGCCAATAAAAATTCAGACGTGACCTAGAAAATTCACGAGATCTAGATTTAGGCAAAGAAGGGACAGTTCGAGCAAATAAATCCGAAAGGATTAGAAGGACTATTTTAAAAACTCCGGGCTTCTGCACAGAGGTATTAAAGACCCATATGGAACTATTACAAAAAGATTTGGTCAAAGAAAAATTCTCCTGTGAGAATTAAAAATCGGAGAAGGTGGAATGACGAAGATTGGCAGTTTCGACTGGAAAATTCATAGGTCGAGTTTTACTCATATAAAAATTCCGAAACTTGTCTTAGGCACAGAGGACATCATGAGGAGCATTCAGAATCAAGCAGAGAAACTTTTGAGTAAGGGAAATTAAAGTTATGATTTTCGAAGTGTAGAAGCTTGTTGGTTGAATCAGCTGGATAATCCTCAAAGAGATCAGTCCAATATTCAATCAGATTCATTTTGGAGCATCCAGGTGTCAATTACCAAGCAATTTTCGTGATGTTTCTAGAAGAGAAAGTGGTGAAATAATTAAGTAAGTCCAAAGTTTAATTGGAATCCAAGTGTCACCAAGCTAATTCAGGAGAGTGTTTAGAAGCTATGTGTCAATTTTTAGGGAAGGATTAGTGTCTTCTTAGTTGTCTTCCTCCATTTAACCCACCTGCCTTATATAAACCCCTCCCCCTTCTTACTTAGACCATTTTAGTAAAATCAGAGAAAATATTTCCTTGGTCTTAGTGTGTTTGTGTGAGAGAGAGAGTATAGAAGAAGAGGAGTTCTGTGTGGTGAAGAGGTGTAGCTGAGCTTGTAGTGTGTCTCTAGTCCATCAGGAGCCTTGTCAATGTGAGTTTCAGATAGGAACCCACTTGGAAACCATGCTTTATTTTCAGTTTCAGTTTTAATTGAAGTTGATTAGTAATCTTTATTGATTGATCTTTGCATGCATGTTTAATTTGTTGAGCTTGATCACCTAATCTTTGCATGCAAGTTTGTTTTGTTGAGTTTGAAGCATTGATATTTGCATGCATGATTGTGAATTGCTTTTGTGTGATTGATTGAGTTGTTGTGTTGAGAATTGCTTTGATGGTGAATTTCAGGCTGTTTAAGAATGATTTTCAGATTGTTTTCAAGATGGTTTCTTTACTCCTAAAAATTGATTTCAGTTTTCTTGCTTTAAGAAAAGTGATTCTTATTGATGAAACTTAGTTTTCAGCTTAGATCTCTTGATTTTTGGAATAAGGATAGAATTAAGAGTTGCATGCATGCTTGTATAATCTTGAAGTTAAGTTGTTAGATGTTTTGCATGTTTAGTAGCTTGTCAAGTTAAGAATTGTATAAGTTTATTCAGATGATTAGGGAATTAGTAATTTAGTAAATAATTAAGTGTAATTTTAATTGAGTATTAATGGGTTAATAAGTATGATAGGAAAATTTGAATTGATAATTTAGGAGTTGAAATGTAGGTTTATGCATAATAATTAATAATTGAATTTTGAATATTATTAGAGTGCATTAGTTGGTGGTTTGTTTAGAATTGTTAGAAAGTTTAATGAATTAAGAATTAGAATTTTATAGTTGTGTTAGTCATAGGTAAATGATCATAGGTTGCATGCATGTTAAATAATCTATAGTTAGGTTTTTATCTTGAATAGTAATTAGTTGCATGTTAAGAGATTGATACTAGGATGCATATTAAAATGGACTAGAATGTGAATTAGAATTTTAAATATGAATTAAGTTGCATTAAGGGTTTGCATGTTAGAGTCTAAGAGAAGGATCTTGGCACGGATAGTTATAAGTTATTTAAGAGAGTTGTTAAGTTTGAGTTAGTGTGTCTAGCTTTGCATGGGGTAGTGGGACTAAGGAAAGAGATTTCAAATGGATTTGATGGTTAAAAGGGTTTTGAATCGGTTTTATTCGACAAAAGAGTTTTCATCGGATTTTGAAAAGGAATTGACTCGGTTTTTGTTTATGAAAGAATAAGGATTTTGATTTCATGAGCTTGTTGTTTGTTAGTTGTGGTGTTGGTGTGAAGTTGTCTCATGCAGGTAACCTCTATGGTGTAAAGCTAACATTCGTGCAGGTATCACCATAGAGGAATATGCACAGTTCCGGCTAGTGAGAGCCGTGAGTTGTGAAGATTGTTGTGGATTGTTGTGTGCAGGTAACCTCTGTGGTGTAGACTAACGTTTTATGCAGGCATCACCACAGAGAAATGTATTGAATTCGGCTAGTGAGAGCCATGAGATTGGGAAGTTTGAGTTGTTGAGGATTGTGATTGGAGTTGTGATGTTTTGTTTTGGTGTGGTGAGTAGGTCCGATTGACGGGTAGTCTTTCGGACTGAGGCGGAATCGTGAGAGACAGTTCAGTGGCGGTTTGTGTGTGATCCCAAATGGTTTTCCTCCACGGCATCGATGGACTGAGAGGTGGAGAAGGCTCGGTGGAAGGGGTGGCTGCCCTGGCCGAGTTGGACCCGACGGGGTACTGCAGACGGCGTTCCAGAAGAGGAAGGGCGGAACTGACCGTGACAGCTTTCCGGAAGAGGAATGACGGGGCTGGGGTCTGGAAACACTTGTGCGAAAGCCGGTGTATGGCCTTGTTTTTGATGTTCCGGCTTGACGGTCTTTGTGATAGTCAAGTGCAGGGTGTTCACGGGGATTCACACCATGCTTTGAGATCTCAGTGCCCACGCGTGTGTTGTTCGTTGCGAGAACGCGGTTTCAGAAGGATACAGAGGCATCAGAGGAGTGCTGGCGCACTCATTTACTAACGTGTTTTCATGCTCTAGCTATTTACTTTTATGTTGCTTCGGCTATCTGTGAGAGCCGAAACTCACACTGTCGAAATTTATATTTCGCGGGGCTCCGAAAATTCTATTAAACAAGAACCAAATGGCAATAAAAGTAAAAAGATGAGAAAGATGATTTTATTAATAATTCTCTAAGTACAAAAATATTCGAGAAAGCTTATTGTCTTATATCTCGAAAGCTCTTGCACTTGAGTTGGGATGATCTGAAAGTGAATACAAGGGGGTCTATTTATATGAGAGAGTCTGGGGTCTCAAAGACTAATCTAAGCAATGTGGGACATTGTAAAAATCCCTTTCCCAGCCGCCAATAGCATGATGGGCCTCCGACCTGTCGCCTCTCTTCCGTCACGGCCCGTTCGTCTTGTTTTGGCCAGCTTGTCTTTTTAATCTTCTGGTCCGATCTTCTTTGGTTAAGGTCTTGACTCCGGTTTATTTTAAGTAAACTCCTTGATGTTTTTCCATGTTCTAAACAGCGTGAAGTCCGTCTTCAAATGGCACGATGTTTCTTCGGGAACTAATGGGCTGAGGCCCATTAGTCGGGAAATGGCTTTCGGGGCCGGTCCGAGAGGGTGAGGTCCGGTCATAGACCATGTCTCGGCTTGATGAGTGGGCCGTACCGGGAAGATATGCAGAGATTCGTCTTGAGAGGCTATTAGAGGGTTCAGTTCATCCGTCGGACCGGACGCCAAGAGCTTGGCCCGACGGGTATTTGGTCGGAGCAATTTGATCAGCTCGTGGACGGGTTTAGGATTAGTGAGCCAATTTGCTTCGTTAAAACCTTTCCCGGAAAACCCTTTGGGGTAAAACCAAGGATAAGGAAAGAGTACAAATGGTCACTACCCGTCTAGTTCATCTGCGACCGGTTAAGCCAAGAGCTTGACCCGGGCAGGCGTTTGGTCTCATTTCGTGGGCTTGCTGCCAGAATATGAAATGTTCAACAGTTGATCCGGCCTTTTGACCCCAACATTTGCCCCCCAGCTCATGGCCTTTGCTTGCATGGGCGAGGAGCGTCTGATGAAATGTTTATCTGGATTGATGGACTAAAGGCCTTGCGTGCGTCTTCTTGTGGGCTGGTCGCCGAAAAATGGTTGTAGCGAATTTTTTTTCTTCCTCGGGCCCGAAAATCATAGGCGGCCGACTTGGTGGAGGATTTTCCTTTTTCTTATTATGTTTGAGAATTGTAAAAATCATCCTCTTTTCAGAAACTGAAAATTTTCCTTTTTCTTGCTTGAAAAGGAATTGGAAGAAGTTACTTTTTCCTAAAAAGTTGGGAATTGAAAAAACTCATTTCTTTTTTTTTTTCTTTTTTAGAAATTGGAAAATTCTCAATCCTTCCATGCAGCCTTGTTGTATATATATGAGCCCTCCTCCTCTCCTTGTCTTCCACGATTTTGACACCAAAAAGCTTTCCTCCTTCTTCTTTTTTTTGAGCTTGTTATCATGGTTAGGTTATCGCTTCGTGAGAAGATGGAGAAGGATGGAAAGAAGACAAAGGGGACGGACGGCCGGTCAGCTCCTAAGCCCGGGACCAAACCGTCGGCCCGTCCTTCGGTCTCTAAGCCGGCGGGGAGCTCTCTAGCCGTTCCTCCGCCGGAATGGCCGGCTGATAGACCGGTTTCGCCACCGGCTATGCCCACTCCATTTAAGAAGGATGCTATCTTGGCGCGTAATGCGGCGAAGCGGGTTTCTGAGTCTCGGGGAGTTGTTTATAGCTTGAGTGGAGCGGATAGCGTCTTGCGTCAAAGGTGAGAGACCGTCCTTGCAGAAGACGTGGTGAATAATTCTACTCCGCCCAGCGTGCCGTCGGACGCCCGGCTTGCTTTCCCGAAGTCGGTTTGTATGAACCGTCTTCAGGCAGCCAAAAGTTTCTCGGCGATGGTGGACTCGAGCTTTAAGTTTCCTCCGTACGGTGATCTTGAAGAATCCGAAATATATGAGGAGATGGCTTTATGTGGATCGAAGGTGAATTCTCCCGATTACTTACCCTTTTCCCTTTCCTCCCTCCTCTTGCAGGTAACCTGTAGTAAGCTGATAGAGCGAGCGGCGAAACGTTAGGACATCGGAAGTAGATTTTTCTTGGCTTTTGTAAAGGACTCGTTTGTAAGAATGTTTTCTTCTCGGATTTCCCAAGGTGATCACCGTACGGTTGTATTTGCACAAGTTGGATTTGAGTTTTATAGATGAAATGAAATGTTTTATGAACTTAACTGGCTCAATGATATTAGTTTTGTCCGGACAAACACAACTCGAGACCAAAGTACGGGTTGAAAAGCCTTAGGCCGCGGTCGAGAGGTAAACGGTGTTAGGTAATGGGACGGCTCTGTTTTCGGACTTCGTCCTGGAATGAGCTGACTCGTTACATAACCCCGTACTGTGGCATCTCCGGGTCGGCTGGACTGTGCGGTCGTTCGTGTTCTTTTTTGATTGTCGTTCGATCGCATAAAGGGATTGGCCGTTCCATGTTCTTGTTTGATTGTTGGTCGGCCGGTCCTGTCTAGTCCGGTTCGGGGGTGTTACAGCTAGCGTGTCTTCTCCATCTACTGGGTCTCCTACATGACCCCAAACCCCACGGCCACACAGAACGGCTCTTGAGGTCCTTGAACTTGGTGTTATTGTCGGTGGTCTCCATGGTACTTTACGACTGAAGACTTGAAAAAAGCCCGAATAAAGCTTCAACCTTGAGGAAACACACAGAACCCGGTTGAACGACTGAACCTTTTAGCTTGAGAGGACTGAATCTGCCTGAAAGGAGAAGACTTGAGTTTGAACGAGCTGAATCCGACTAAAAGACTGAACCTTTGAGCTTGAGGAGTTTTAATCCGGCTGAAAGGTGATGAATTTAAGCTTGAATGAGCTAAAAGGAAGATCCTTTAAGCTTCAGAAGGATTTGGCAGACGATATGAACCTTGGGAAAAACCAGCTTGAAAATACAAGCTTGAGGTAGTCTTCCTTGAACCGCTTTTGAACGAGAGTTGGGAAGAGAGATCCTAGGACCATTAATGGAGAGAATGAATGAATGGAAGATGAATACGAACCAGAAAAATCAGAGATTTCGAAACATAAAATGAGAAAATGAACCATGTTTAGGAACCTGACTCTAATACCCTAATAGTTTTGTGGAAATAAAGAGATTAAAGGAAGATATTAAGAGATTTAAGGAGAATAAAGAGAGAAACGAGTGATCGCCAAGGTTCAAGATTACGCTAGGCGTAACGTGTGCGGTCCACCTGAGCCTAGCGCTTAATTGATTAATTGGAATTTATGCGGAGATTAATTGGGGATTTTTTTAATAGTTTTCAGGGATATTATCAAGTAAGTATATTTTAAGTTAAAGCAACTGCCAAAAATATCATCTGGTGCAGTTGTATATGTGCTTTTAAGATATTATAGCACGTGAGTTCGAGTTCCCCTAGCGTTTTAGAATATTTTTTACTTTTCATTAATGAATGGTATATTTGTAATTCCCACTTCATCCTCCTCTTTAGGTCAACTCAAAAACACAGCCCCCACATGCTTTTTCATCATTTACATAATCTCTTTCGCCTTTTTTATCTCAAAACTTATAGATCTTGTATAAATTATTTGATTTCTAACTTAAAAACGAAGAAAAAGTAACTTTTTTAAAAAAGTTTGAGTTTTGAACAGGCTACAGCCAAATCGCGACGGTTCTTGACCGCCGAACATTTATTCACCGTATATCCGGCGATCGCGGCCTCGTTTTAGAAAATTGGTGATCGCCATTAATGAACAACAAGAGAATATAATAGCTTGAATAAGATACAATGAAACCCACACGGTTTTAACATAGGAGATTGCCTAAAGAATATGCTAAAGGCATCTTTACAAACCGTGTGATAAACGCACAAAAGGTAACAAAATGTGCATAAAGGTGACAAAAGGTAAAGTGGCCATATCCATAAACGGTCATAAGGGGAACGTCTCTATGCCTGAGCCTTATCCTTTCTGTCACACCTTCTGTTTCTATCAAGGCTTCAGCTTTCTATTTCTGTTTCTGTTTCTGTCACTCCGAACCTCAGCTAATCACGAACTTTGCACAAACTTATTTTCTGAAGTCAGGACCACAAATACCCAAACCATGATCGATCAAGCCTGTATGGACGTACGGAACATGGACATGGCCTGGATAGTGTGATCCCTGAACAACACTCGAGATGTTTTGAAGACACACGATCGCATTTTTGCTAGGCGTCCACAGTCTAAAATCTTCAAAAAAGCTTTTTTTCCTACGGGCGTGATGTGGCTGTGGCTCCTTATGGAGAGTATTGGAGATCTGTCTAATGATGGAAAAGATACGAAAATCAAGGTCTTTGTGTGTGAATCTAAGAAAACTTTTGGGGAGTTTGACTAGCGAAGTAAATATGTAGAGTTGCTATAACACGGATTTTAAGGAGTTAATAGACACGCTCCCAAAGCTACTTGGGGTATTTAGCATGGGGAGTTACGTACCATGGCTTGCATGGATTGATTGGATCCGCAGTTGGGATGGTCAACTAGAAAAGACGGGAAATGATTTTGATGAGTTCTTGGAGAGAGTTATGCACGATCATGTTCATATAAATGGTGATGGAGATAGGAATGATTTCATTGATGAATTCCTCGCGATTCTCCAACTAGGTCGAGGCAAGGAGATCATTCTCAGAAAACATGAAATTACAAAATCAATGGGAAGACTCATCATCGAAGGATCTAATGGCACTGCAACTTTTGCAAACTGCCGTCACAGATCAGATATTTCCTCGTATAGCACCACCAGCGACATCGAAGGATGCTTGGGATGCACTGAAGTCAGAATTTGAAGGATCTCCACAGACCACAAGTACGATTGATTAATTAGCAATTGTTGAGGAGGGAATATGAAAATTTAAAGATGAACGAAGGCTACAACATCAAAGTTTTCAAGGAGAAATTAATCCATGGAGAAGACTAGTCTGATTATCAAATTGTTCAGAAAATTCTCATCTATCTCCCTGCAAGATTTTACAGCATAGTGACTGTGAGAAAGTGTTACAATAAAACTAGGATAGATAAAAAGTAATCCAATGTTGATAGAAAACACCCATTATAAGAGATTCTCAGGTGAGAAGAGCTCAAGCAACAATGAAGATAACTAGGGACAAACCAAGAGAAAACAAGAACAAAAAAATTATCAATTTTTTTGATGATGATGAATAGTGGTGTTTCTTCTTTTTCTTTATTATTCTTCTTGTGTTAGATTTAGACACATCCCAACTTCCATCATTCTAGCCCATCTACGAGGCCCATAACAATCCAAATATCTCTGTTACTGTAATATAAGGATATGACTTCGTTGCAGGTAACAGAGTTAATAGGAACTCTGGAGGCACACAAGAATTGTGTGGAAAGCTGAAGTGAGAACATAACGACTGAAGGAGTGTTTCATGTTAGAAAACGAGGAGAGTGTTATGGTTTTAAACCAGAAGATGTCAAAAAGTATGGTGATGTTTGTAAGAAAAAAATCACATAGAAGCCGACTGTTGGAAGAAACAGAGTACGACAAATTGGCAAAAAGGTTCAAGGAACCAGAAAGAATGTCACAACTGCGGGAAAGTTGGGCATTTCGCAAGCGAGTGTCATTCAAAAAGGTACCAATAAGGCATATGTGAGTGTTGAAGATGAAGATATCAAAGAACATATGTTGTTTTGTGCAACAGACGAACATCTATAATCACTACAAAAGATGAGTGGTTAGTCGAAAAACTGAAAAACTGTATCTCTTAAATTTAATCACCAAATGGAATTACAATGAGAATCTGATGTTCATAAAACAACCAAATATCTACTCAAGACAACAAGAATAAGAAGAATTCTTGAAGAACATTAGCTACAAACCCTAAAACACAGATGAGAGAGAGAAGAAGAGTTAAAAAAAAAAACTCTTTTTACAAAAGTGTCTGATTATTCTAATTTTTGACTTTCAATGCTATTTATCCCCATTTGATTTCTTCTTGTTGATGATGTGGTCTTGTTGACGTGGATAAGTTCCACCTTCGTTTCCTATATCAAGTCCTTCCCGTTTGAGAAAACCTTGACCACAAGGTTTGCAGAAACAAAGACCAGTACTCTGTCTTCCAATATGAGGATGAAGTTGGACTGCAAAATCAAGTAGAGGAAAACTGGGGATGCTATTGCGATGAGAGTATGCATAATAGCTGAACTAGAGAGGTATGTAGCGATAATCAATAGGTGAGTGGTTCCTTTCATGATTGTGTAGACTCCCTTGTAACATCTCGATTTCTGGTATATAGAGAAACATATGTGGGAGACGATAAAATAATTGATTTGGCTACCTATGTCACCAAAGTGCACTTACCTTTTCTGTAACACATCCGGAGAGAACTCTAGAGTTAAGCGTGCTTGAGCTGTAGTAGTCAAATGATGGGTGAATACTATAAAACTCGTCAACCTGAAAGCAATGATCAATGTGCAGCTTTTGATACTCTGAGTCATAGAATTCTACCCCAAAAGAAGCTTTGATATCTTAACCAAAATCCATTTGAAATCCTGCAACAAGGTGCTTCAGAATGCGAACATCATCAACTCTCTCTAACCAGCATAGCGGAAACATAGGATACATTAATCCTCCTGGTTCCCATACACTACTACAAAAATTTTTACAAACTTTTCTGGTTATTCTAATTTGTTGACTTTCAATGGTATTTATCCCCATTCGACTTCTTCTTGTTGATGACGTGGTCTTGTTGACGTGTATAAGTTCCATCTTCGTTTCATATATCACACTAACATTCAAATAATAGTGGAAACTGAAGGGATTTGTTCAGGTTTTAATCGGATTAAAACAGCCCTAACAACATCCTAACCCACGGATCGTGTTAATTGAATCTTTGATGGATCTCGAACATACCTGGAGATTTGCAGCGGAAGGAGAACAGGTAATCGAGATAATCAAGCGCCTCAAGTGCTGCGCCTCTACAGAAGTCCACACGCACACAAACTGGACGACGGGATGCTAGTACCGGAGCGAACGATTCGCCTTCGGGTTTTCTGAAACGTTTTCTCTGTTTTCTGTGATTTTCTCAAGCTTCCAAGAGCTTCACTTGTATCTATAACTCGAGCAGCCCTCATATCATATATATAGGCTGGAGTTGCCGACAGGTGTCGATCGACACCCACCATTGGTGTCGATCGACACCCTCACAGAAAGTCAAACATCGAGAAGACGATGCCGACAGGTGTCGACCGACACCCACTATTAGTGTCGATCGACACCCTCATAGAAAAACGATATCGACGTATATCTTATATATGTTGATCATAATCATTACTCTAATGATCAAAACCCAATTTATATTATCCAGTTTGCTTAGGTGTGTGACCCTATAGGATCATATGATAATGGTAATGAGTTCATAACTCATAAGTTATAAGCGGCTTCTAGCAAAACATTATAACCGTCCAATATCATATGATTGTCTTATCTCGACATCACGACTCTACTAGAGTAAATACATGTCTGATTTCAGGACATTCCCTTCAATCTCCCACTTGTACTGGAATCAACTATTCCCATAATCCCTTTGTCTCTATATCTCGATCTGGCATAAGGCAAGAACTCGTGTCATCCTTAATCAACCAAACCATGTTTATCGAACTCCGATTTATACTGATAAAAGACAAACGATTGACATTCAATCCGTTTGAGTGCGGCCACGCATTTCCAGTATCAAATCTTCGATAGGCCCTGAGATATTTATCTCCCGTTATATGGGAGGGACAAATTCCATCTTGTTCCATCCCTGTTTCCTACACACTTCATAATATGCCCAATCAATGCCTTTATAGCCACCAGTTACGGCTGACGTTTGACAGAGTCAAAGCATACCAATTCATATGTAAGAAAACATGATGAACTCAGGTCAAAGGACTATACTCTATAGTCGTAATGAGAAACTCTTATGACACTCATATAACAATCTTGTAGAGTTCTCATTAGCGGGTCATGTCCGATCATGTGTTCTCTAACACATATCTATGTGATTGACTTTAATACTCCTATTAATGACTCCATGAAACTTAGTCATCAGTCACCTCACATACTAGTCTCGCGCGGTTATCAATGTCCAACTTTGATAACCTCGACTATGGACACTAATAATTTATGTCATCTATCACTTATAGAGTTTCATGATCAATCACGTATTTGATGATCTATAAGAATGCCATAAATTACTTTTGGACAATTATTTAATAACACCATTAAATAATACTGAAACAATTTCATTAAATAAAACATAACCAAATGTATGTTTACATGAACATCAAAACATAAATATGATAACTCCCACTAAAACAAGATTACTGCTTAAGGAATCTAATGCCTATAGCAGCTGCATGACTCTCATGCTTCGGTCGTGGGAGTGGCTTAGTCAACGGGTCAGCAACGTTCTCGTCTGTCGGAACTCTGCTGATCTTGACGTCACCTCTCTCAATGATATCACGAATCAGATGATATCTCCTCTCAATGTGTTTGGATTTCTGATGTGATCTGGGCTCCTTAGCCTGAGCTATGGCTCCATTGTTGTCACAAAACAATGCCACAGGCTCAGAAATGCTAGGAATCACACCAAGCTCAGTAATGAACTTCCTAATCCAAACAGCCTCCTTCGCCGCTTCAGAAGCAGCGATGTATTCAGCCTCGGTCGTTGAGTCCGCCACGGTGCTCTGCTTGGAACTCTTCCAACTAACTGCACCTCCATTCAGACAGAAGACGTAACCAGACTGAGATCGGAAATCGTCTCTATCTGTCTGAAAGCTGGCATCCGTATAACCACTCACTACAAGCTCATCACTTCCTCCGTACACTAAGAACTTATCCTTGGTATTTCTCAAATACTTCAGGATTGTCTTGACGGCAGTCCAGTGACTCTCACCGGGATCTGATTGGTATCGACTCGTCATGCTTAAAGCACAAGCAACATCTGGACGAGTACAAAGCATGGCATACATAATAGATCCTACTGCAGAAGCAAAAGGAATCCTACTCATGCGCTCTCGCTCAGCAGGTGTCGAAGGACACTGCTTCTTGCTGAGGGTAATGCCATGAGACATCGGAAGCAAGCCCTTCTTGGAATCATGCATGTTGAACCTGTGTAGAACCTTATCGATATAAGTGTCCTGGCACAGTCCAATCAGCCTCTTTGATCTATCTCTATAGATCCTTATTCCAAGAATATAGGCGGCTTCACCCATATCTTTCATCGAGAAACAACTTCCAAGCCAGTCCTTTACTGACTGAAGTAACGGAATATCATCTCCTATGAGAAGTATGTCGTCTACATACAATACGAGAAATGCAACTGCGCTCCCACTAGTCTTCTTGTAAACGCAAGGTTCCTCTTCGTTTCTGATGAAGTTAAACTTTTTAACTGCTTCATCAAAATGTAGGTTCCAACTCCGAGATGCTTGCTTCAATCCATAAATGGATTTATGAAGCTTGCATACTTTCCCAGCAGCATTAGGATCAATGAAACCCGGAGGTTGTGTCATGTACACATCCTCCTCCAGAATCCCGTTAAGGAAAGCTGTTTTCACATCCATTTGCCAAATCTCATAATCATAATGAGCGGCTGTTGCTAGGAGAATCCGAATAGATTTAAGCATAGCGACTGGGGAATAGGTTTCATCATAGTCAACACCTTGAACTTGTTTGAAACCTTTTGCCACCAACCTAGCTTTGTAAATCTGAACGTTTCCATCCACATCGATCTTCTTCTTGAAGACCCATTTACACTCAATGGCTTTTACACCATCAGGTAAATCACCCAAAGTCTATACTTGGTTTTGTGACATGGAACCGATTTCGGATTCAGCGGCTTTAAACCACTTTTCGGAGTCTGGGCCCATCATTGCTTCTTCGAAAGTCGCAGGTTCGTCACTGTCAATGATCAAGAGATCATGACAATTAGTCACAAGAAATCCATATCTCTCGGGCTCTTGACGAATCCTTTCGGATCTGCGAACTTCTGGCATCACAGGTTCGGACTCTACAACTCTTTGTAGATCCAGTCGTTGCTCTTCCTCGACAAGTTGAGCAGGCTCCTGTGATTCTCGAACTTCTTCGAGTTGTACTTTACTCCCACTGTTCTTCTTGGAAAGAAATTCTCTCTCAAGAAAAACACAGTTCTTAGCAACAAACACTTTGTTCTCAGAACGGTTGTAAAAGTAGTAAGCCTTGGTTTCCTTAGGATAACCAACGAAGTAGCACTTATCAGATTTGGGTTCAAGCTTATCAGATATCAACCGCTTGACATAAGCTTCACAACCCCAAATTTTAAGAAAAGACAATCTTGGAACTTTTCCAGTCCACATCTCATATGGCGTCTTCTCGACTGATTTTGATGGAACTTTGTTTAGCGTAAACGCAGACGTTTCTAGAGCGTATCCCCAAAAGGATAATGGAAGATCTACTTGACTCATCATCGATCGAACCATATCTAATAAAGTCCGATTCCTCCTTTCAGACACACCATTCCACTGAGGTGTTCCAGGAGGAGTGAGTTGTGAAACAATTCCACAGTTACTCAGATGATCACTGAACTCTTGGCTTAAGTACTCACCTCCACGATCTGATCGAAGAGCTTTGATACTTTTGCCAAGTTGGTTCTGTACTTCATTTTGGAACTCCTTGAACTTTTCAAAGGATTCCGATTTATGTCTCATTAAATAGACATAACCAAATCTACTGAAGTCATCAGTAAACGTGATGAAGTACTGAAAGTTTCCTCTAGCACTAACACTCATTGGACCACATACATCGGTATGTATTAGTCCCAATAGGTCACCGGCCCTTTCATTAAATTTGTTGAAAGGGGCCTTTGTCATTTTGCCCAATAAGCAGGATTCACACTTCTCAAATGATTCAAAATCAAATGAGTCCAAAAGTCCATCATTATGAAGCTTTTGAATCCTTTTCTCATTGATGTGGCCCAAACGACAATGCCAGAGAAACGTAGGGTTCGAGTCATTGGTTCTTAACCGTTTAGTACTTATGTTATAGACAGGCAAAGATTGGTTAAGAATATAAAGTCCATTCTCTAATGGAGCGCTACCATAAAACATTTCATTACGATCAAAAGAACAACACTTGTTTTTAATCGAAAAATGAAAGTCTTCTAAATCCAAAACAGGAATAGAAATGATGTTTCTGCTTATAGCAGGTACATAGTAGCAATTATTCAATTCTAAAACCAAGCCTGACGGTAAAGACAAATGATAAGTTCCTACGGCCAATGCAGTAACTCTTGCTCCATTCCCAACGCGTAGGTCCACTTGTCCCTTCTCCAGCGTTCTACTGTTGCTTAGACCCTGCATATTTGTACAAATATGAGCGCCACAGCCGGTATCTAATACCCAAGACTTAGAACCTGAAGTAGTAACATTTACTTCTATAACATAGATACCTGAAGAAGTCGTCTCATACGTCTTCTTCGAGTTCTTTAGATCTCCAAGATACTCTTTGCAATTTCTCTTCCAATGCCCAGACTTATTGCAGTAATGGCATTTATCAGCATCAGTAGGGCCGCGTTTGGGTTTGGAAGAAGCCTCAGGCTTATCCTGATTCTCAATCTGGAATGCCTTAGCTTTTCCTTTACCCTTAGCATGTTTCTTAAACTTTTTACCCCCTTGCACCAAAAGTACATTAGGGGTGCCCTTTTTGATGTTTGGCTCAGCTGTCTTGAGCATGCCATGCAGTTCCGTCAAAGTCTTTGTCATGTTGTTCATGTTATAATTCATGATAAACTGATCAAAGCTTGACGGCAACGACTGCAAAATGATGTCCGTAGCCAACTCTTGGCTAAGGGGACAATCCAGTTTTGCCAAGTTATCAATATAACCCATCATCTTAATGACATGTGGGCTAACTGGACCATCCTTTGGTAGCATGCACTCAATGAGAGACTTAACCGTCTGGTATCTCTCAGTTCGTGCTTGCTCCTGAAACATCCCTTTCAGGCTAGTGATCATATCAACAGGTGACGCCACGTTCTCGTATTGCTTCTGCAAGTCCGAGTTCATGGTAGCCAGCATGAGACAACTCACATCGACCTCATCATTGGAATGCTTCTCCCAAGCATTCCTTTCAGCGTGTCCGGCATTGGATTTCGGTTTCTCAGGGAGAACCTTCTCAAGGACATATTCCTTTTTCTCCTGCTTGAGAACAATTCTCAAGTTCCGATACCATTCAAGGAAGTTCGATCCATTAAGCTTGTCCTTCTCAAGGACGGATCGAAGCGAGAATGTGTTTCTGTGAGGGGAGCTAGCCGTAGCTGAAAAAACACAAAATGAGAGTTTAGTTTCGATGTCCAAGAAATGAGAAATCTTAACAATTAAGAAACTCACATTATATTCAAAACAATTTTCCTCAATTGAATATAATGATCCAAGATCCATATTTCACAAAAAATTTGAGTGAGCTTTGGCCCATCGCCCAAACTTTTAGCTATTTAGGTAAGCAACACTTTGCTAATTATATCATATATAATTCTTGTCTCGGATTAATATCTTATATCAAATCCGATCCTATATCTCTGAGCCCAAAACTATTTTGATAGCCCAGTTAAGCAAACCAATCTTTTAAGTCCGTAGTAACGATTACAACCTGCCTCACTCATGTAATTGCGGACACCCTGCTTTGGCAGACCCATCACACAATGAAACGAGCCTTGACAGTTGACAAGATTGGGAAGATATTAAAAGCTTAATATTTTGTTTGAGGAACTGAACCTTAAATCTAGTTTATATCAATTATATATCCTAGATATTTCAACTTGTTTTAAACCTTTAAAAATTCTTAAGTTAAACAAGCTAGGAACGCAATTCTGAAGTGGTGTCGATCGACACCAGATCAGTGTCGATCGACACAACTAGTTTGTGTTGACCGACAGATTCTGATCCGGTTCAATCGCGATAAACCATTTAACCGATTAAACCGATCGAATCAATTTGCAAATAACCGACCGGTGTCGATCGACACTACATTAGTGTCGGTCGACACCAACCAAATCGGTTCAATGAACGATAACCGATTTACCGCTTGAACCGATCGTGATTACCCGGTTCAATCCAATTGAACCAAACGCGATGAACCGATTGGTGTCGATCGACACTACTTTAGTGTCGGTCGACACCAGTGGTTTGAGGAAACACGATCTTCGATCGTGACCTAAAAGTTCACGCGAAAACCCGATTGGTGTCGATCGACACACACATGGTGTCGATCGACACCCGTTTCGCACAAGCCCTGGATTTAACGATTTATGCAACAAAAACAGTTTTTGAACATAATAATCTAGCAAGCAATCCTATATATATCATATATATCTCGTTTTGAATTCAACCAATTCAATTATAAGCTCCAGATTCAATAAAACAAACCGCTCTGATACCACTGAAGGGATTTGTTCAGGTTTTAATCGGATTAAAACAGCCCTAACAACATCCTAACCCACGGATCGTGTTAATTGAATCTTTGATGGATCTCGAACATACCTGGAGATTTGCAGCGGAAGGAGAACAGGTAATCGAGATAATCAAGCGCCTCAAGTGCTGCGCCTCTACAGAAGTCCACACGCACACAAACTGGACGACGGGATGCTAGTACCGGAGCGAACGATTCGCCTTCGGGTTTTCTGAAACGTTTTCTCTGTTTTCTGTGATTTTCTCAAGCTTCCAAGAGCTTCACTTGTATCTATAACTCGAGCAGCCCTCATATCATATATATAGGCTGGAGTTGCCGACAGGTGTCGATCGACACCCACCATTGGTGTCGATCGACACCCTCACAGAAAGTCAAACATCGAGAAGACGATGCCGACAGGTGTCGATCGACACCCACTATTAGTGTCGATCGACACCCTCATAGAAAAACGATATCGACGTATATCTTATATACGTTGATCATAATCATTACTCTAATGATCAAAACCCAATTTATATTATCCAGTTTGCTTAGGTGTGTGACCCTATAGGATCATATGATAATGGTAATGAGTTCATAACTCATAAGTTATAAGCGGCTTCTAGCAAAACATTATAACCGTCCAATATCATATGATTGTCTTATCTCGACATCACGACTCTACTAGAGTAAATACATGTCTGATTTCAGGACATTCCCTTCAGAAACGGAGAAGTCGTGATGACAACCGGGAAAGAAGATCCTGGAAAAGAAGAAGAAACATGCGAAAGAGAGCATGTACATCATAGAGTTTAAAGAGCTAAAGAGGAAGCTTGAAGTAAGACAGAAACTTAATTAAGATCGAGTGTTGATCAATAATTGAGTTTTTAATGTATGTAGTAAGCTATTAATTAAGAGGTATGAGGTTTAGGTTATGTTGTATTGTCCAAAAGTTAGAAGTAGAAGAGATGTAACTCTTATTGTGTCTGTTGTTTATCTATCTAAAGACATCGTCCTTATATTGTAACGCATTCAGTGATTCTATAAAAAAATCCAGTTTTCTGCTACTCTGATATTGTTCTTTCAATTGAGTGTCTCAGAAGAAACAGAACGACAAGTAAACACTTGTTGTGTTCTTTGTGAGAAGAAGAAGCTTTTGCTTCTAACAATTCTAACCCGCTTTATGATCACTTCCTCGTTGGATCCATTGCCTTCACTGTAGATCGACTCGATAGGAACTTCTTTTTCATTTTTTCATTTTTTTTCTTTCTCGGATTATGTAACGACCGTGACCCTATATCCCTAGGCCCATATTGAAATTCTCCCTTTGTCCCATTATAAGCCCACTCGTACGTCATGTGATCGTGTGTTGTGTATATCTGTAAAACTATATGCATCTCCTTCTTCGAAGAAGAAGGAGCACGTTTTTGCTCTCTCCAGCATCGTCGTCCTTCATTGTCGAGTGTGGCAGATTCACGGCAGCGTCTCCTCCAGCCACCGTTGTCGCTTCTTCTGCACCACCCAGCACCGGGGAGTATCACCGGAGGCAGCACAAGTCGCCGCGGGTCACCATGAGGAGAGGAAGTCCCGATCCAGCCATTACTTCCTCCGCAAGTCGTCACGTAACCACCACCTACGATCTGCTTGTGCTCCGACCTCATCTCCACCAGGTTTTCCTCCTTGCCGGCGTCATCACAGCACCACCGCCGTTGCTTGCCACCGACCGTGCCGTCAATCCGGGCCCGGAGCTCCGACCGTAATGTCCGTAACTTGTTCACGATCTCCACCGGTTTCCTTTAATTTAGGTTTAATTAGTTAGTTTCGATTTAATTAGATTAATAACCAGTTTAGTTAATTAGATTTTCCGTTTAGTTTAGTAAATTTGGTTTGGTCCAATTAAAGCTGGTTTAAGATTTCAGTTTGGTTTAATTCAATTTCAATGCGGTTAATTCAATTGTGGTCCAATCAATTTGAGTCCGGTTTGGTTTAATACAATTTAAGTTCGGTTTGACTTTAACTGGTTTGACTTTAACTGGTTTGACTGTTGACCGTTGACCGTTGACTTTAACTGGTTTAACAGTTTTTCTTTGTTCGAAGCCGTTCTCATTTGATCTTTCGCCGTGATTTCAGATTTGACATCCGTTTGAGCATCCAGAGTTCAGAAGAAACAGTTATACTCCATTGTTGCTAAGGTGAGGGCTTTCCGCAGATTATCGTACTTTTCTTCAAAAAGCGCCGTAGATGGGATTTAGTATTAAATGTGTTCCGTTTCTATGCTAGAGTCTTTTCTGGATTGTTTGTAAACCGGACTTAGGAATAATAGATGAGTCGACCCATTGATTGTGCATTAAATTGTTAATTGATTATTTTATTCATGCTAGAGCTAGGATTAGTCGACTATGTCGGTCGTTAGGGATTGCGGGGGTACAGAGACGTGACTTCTGTACTTGCGTCGCGTGTTGTTTGAGGCGGGGTACTAGCAGTTGTGTCGATCGGTTGTCAGTATCCCAGGTAGATCGATAAAATCGTCTACGGGCAGTGTTGTTGGGCACTATCCGATAAGCCTGGCCACGGGCTCTGGCCATAGGACAATTGTGGTTCTTTGGGTACTTTAGGTACCGTGATTGTGCATGTTTAGTCTATTTCCTATGTATGGCGTGCTATGGTCAAACTTGCGATTTCCGAGTTTAGCATCTCATACTTCACTGAGTGACTCCCCTATTACTCACCCCTCTTTCTTCCCTTTTCAGCTTTTCAGGTGAGACGGACAAGTATTTTACGCTTTGACGATAATGTGCTTCTTTGGGATTTTTACGTTTTCCTTGTATTTTTATCATATACATATAGCATTTGAGGTAGTTGAGTTATGAGACACTGTAGATTGGAGTATTGACTTATGAGATATGGTTAGGGGCACACCGTTCTCGAGTATCGATGAGATGGGTGTTACAGATTATTATCAGATCTTGCATTGATTTACGATCTTTAGGGTTTTGTGTTTTTTTTTGTTTTCAATCCCTCTTCTGGACATAAACCCAATCATCTGATCCCTCTCGCTCAGTTCTCTCTCCAATTTCGTTTATCAGTTCTGCTAGCTTCTTTCACAGGTATTAAAATATATTAGAACTAGGATTCTACCCGCACGTACGTGCGGGGTAATGTTTTATTTTTTCTAATATTGAAGAATCAAAATGATATTAATATTTAAGATACCAGATATATATATAAATGATATAACTATTAACTATATAGATCATTAATATATTAGATAAAGTTGTTTGTATTATGACATCATTGTTTTGTTGGAGTTAAAAGAATTGTATTATTTGTGAATTATATATAGTTTGTGTTGGTTTAGTAGTTTTAGAGTTATAAATATATTTTTTATATTTTTTCTATTTCGATTAATGGCACTATGTGCAGGGCAATTATTTTTAATTGATTAGTTGTTATAATAAGTATTCAGGATATATTTGATTTTTTATAGCTAATCAACACAATAATAACACAAGTGCCTCTCCAGAACTTGACACGTAGGATCCGAAACAGCCTGTGGTGATGACACGTCAATAAATGAAAAAAGTTGAGAAGCCAACCAGAACATTTCGTTTGGACACGTCACAAATCAACACCAATCAGAACATTTTCTTTGTCCACGTCACAAATGAACACTTAACAAAAAAAACAAGGGCCATCGCAGGCCCAACCAAAACGTCCAGCCCGTAACCAGTAGGCCTGTTACTTCGGTTAATTTTTCGGGTTCGGGTCGGATGATTCGGTTTTTCGGGTTTCGACGTATAGAAACCGTTCGGGTTTTTTTCTAATTGTCATTCGGGTTTGGTTCGGTTTATTTCGGTTTCGTGTCGGGTTTCAGATTTCATATCAAACCCGATCGGGTTTTACTTCGAGTTCGGTTCGGTTTATTTCGGGTTCGGGTTCAGAGTTTTCGGGTTTTTTCAAAACCAAAGTAACCAATATTAATGAAAAAATCGAAAATAGGGTATTTAGAGTTTGAGTTCGGATATTTTAAGTTCGGGTTCGGTTTATTCGGGTTTCGTTTTTCGGGTTTAGACAAATAGAAACCGTTCTGATTTTTTAATATTACTTATCGGGTTCGGCTCGGATTCGGTTCGGTTTATTCGGATTTTGGGTTTGGATAAACTGTAATTGATCGGGGTTTTTAATATATTTTTTCGGGTTGGGTTCGGGTTTCTCGGATCGGGTTCATGTTCGAGTTTCAATTTCAGATAAATGTCTCAGGCCTAAGAACCAGCCAAGTAGGTATCCAAATCCAACGACCGCGGCGTAGCGCGGGTTCGGAACTAGTATATTTTATTAGTGTAGTTGTTTGTTGTATGAATTTTTTTTTGAAAATTTATATATTGTGTTGATTGGTATTTGAAAAGTTGTATTATGTGTAAATTATATTTTTTTGATTTAGTTGATTAAAAGTTAATCATCAAACAAAACTTTTTATTAGTATATATTTTGATTGTGATGTTGAAATAGATCAAATTTGTAAATAGATAAAACTATTTATATATACTAACTGTTAAATTATCATATTTTATGTATAAAAACTTTGTTATAATGAATTTTATGGTATATTGTGATGGGCTTAAATTAAGACAAATTTCTTAATGGACTTAACAAAATATCTTACAAAATAAGATTGGGTGGATATTTTTTCTGGCAAAAAAAAAACTAAACTTGATCTATTAACTATTTTTTTTTGTTCCGGGAAACCTTAAAAAAAAACACACCAGCTGTTAAGCAGAAACAAACTCTGCCGACAGAAAAAAAATTTCTCCTTCTCCGATCTTACCCTGACGAACTGATTTCGAAGCTGTCTCTTCCTCTTCTTGTTTCGATTTGTCTAATTCTTCTCTTAATTTCTGCGATCTTGCTTTGGAATCTCTATAATACATCATCAGAGGAATTCGTCCAGATTCTTCTTCATCTCAGGTTACGATCTTGCTTTGGAATCTCTATATACTTGCACTATGTGCGGGGCAAGTTTTTTTTTAAATACTTGATACTAACAATAACTGATAAATGTGATATAATACATTATGTTATTAACTTTTATCATAACATAATCTAGGATTTTACTCGCTCTACACGCGAGGTTAAGTCTTTTTTTTAATATTAGATAATCACAATAAATAACAATGATTTATTATATAGTTGATTATTATATAAACTGTTATCATAGTATCATAGTAGTCAAGTTTTTTGGCTAATATACTATCTGTAGTTTTTGTTGTATGAATTATTTATTTTTGTTGATGTTAGAAGAATTGTATTATGTGAGATTATTTATTGTGTTGATTGGTGTTTTAAGAATTGTATTATGTACGAATTATATTTTGTGTTGGTTTAGTAGATAAATAGTTATAAATATTTTTGTATTTATTGATTATGTTTTTTCGGTTTAATTGTTTTTAAAATATAATAAAAAATTATGTATAGTTGAATAACCACTTTTAAATATGAAAATAATTAAAATTATTTTTTTCATTTTTTTCCAATTAAATCAACCCAAAAGAAATTAGAAAAATGGATATATATAAATGGGTTGTAAAACTTTTTTTCATTAAAAATAATATTAAATTCGTTAATCTAATATTTATTGATTAGATTTGATATTTTAAATTGGAGAATTGTAGATAATTTTTGGGAAAGATTATTGCTTCAGTTTGCTTTTAAATATTGATTGGTTGGTTACAGAAGTTTAAAACTATTAATTAATTATTTTGATACAAAAAATCTGGAGATTAGATATTATAATAATTTAAAATTTATAATATTTAATTTTATAGAGGTTTTGGGTTATAGACAATATAAAAAATAAATATTGAAGTCCAAATAAATAAGTTGTGTAGTCCAGACCCAGAAAAAAAACAATTTTGTCATTAAAATTTCATTATAATACCCAAAATTTAAGAAAGTACAGTAAAAATCGAGGCTTATTATACCCAATAAACCCTGACATTACCCAAAATAAAACCAAATTCGTTAATCAAAAATAAATAACAACATTGGTATAAAATAAGATGAAGATTATCGTTGGCAAAAACAATTCTACACTTTATCATAATTTATGTTCCTGTAGCTTTTTTTTTTTTACTTAACCTTGGGTGCATTAATAATTAAAAGAGGCAAGAGCTTACATATTTTTCAATATTAAGCCTATACAACCTCATTAATCTAGCCTAACCTTGCAAAGGCCTATTAGTGATAAATTCACTCCCGAACTTAGATTATTGTAACCCAATAATTTTGCAAGCAATAGTGTGACCCATTACGAACCCAAAGGAAAATCATTTAGTTCGTCTTCTTTCCAAGCAATAACAAAGATGAAACGCCATTTTTGCCGACAATAGAATCTTCTGGAAATGATCCAATTAAGAAAGGGAGAACCAAAGTTAACTTGATCCATTCAAATTTTGATTGCATGTTACAATTTCTGAGAAAAATGGGTATGATTCCTCTTCAATTTTTTTTTTTTTTTTTCTTTATAGTATCCAAAATCTGAAGCTTTGAGATTATCTTCCTTAATATTCCTCGATTCTATTTACAACACAGCTTCATATGCTTCATCCTCTTGTCCTTAGAAGCAAAAGACCCTCTGGTTTAAAGAGATCCATGGAGGAGATGGTTGAGGCACATGCGCTTCACAACGACTGAAGAAGCCTCGAGAAGCTTCTCTGCCATATCTTGAAAGTCAACGCCATCTTGAAGAACGAAACCATAACTGTGATAATCGTCGGAGAAGATGGAAGGTACCGGAAGCTGGGACGTGCCTGAATGGACTAAATTCGATGTAATTGCCCGTCTACTTTAACCAGTAAAATTCTAGCTTATCTCATGCGTTTCCTTTACCGAATTAACTTGTTTAATTACTCTTTTTGTGTTCTCACCTAGTAATGTGTTTTTTTTTAGGTTGATGCACATAATAATCTGGAGAATCTGATTCGAGTCAAGGATTAAATCAGGAAGTAAGTCTTCTGAATAGCTCTTTAGGTTTATCTCTTTCTGTTCCAAAAACTGTGGGAGTTCTTCAAAGTCGATTCAAAACCGTTGTCATTGCTTCCACATTTTTCAAAAGCGAGGTTCAAACTCTGAACACAATCTGAGTTTGTTATTCATTATCGACTTGTATTTACTATTGACAATATAATTTTGCTCAGAAGACCAATAAATTCTGGATTAATTTATCCTAATTCAGTCTTGAAATAGATAGACATCTAAGTAATGGGGAAAGTTATTAAGGATTTGAAGATAAAGTAATATAGATTCCTGGCTATAGGAGGAATCATGCCTTATTTTAATGTTAAAATTGAATACTCCGTCTAAATAAACAAAACAAAAAAACAGAAATAGACTTAGCGATCTATGCCACTGAAACACATATAAAAATGAGAACATAAAAACTTAAAACTTACATAGTGTCTGTGCGATGAAACTTCAATTTCTTTCTGTATTTACCAAGTACTACCACCAGCTTATGTCACCAAGCTCCACAACTGTCCAATGACATCTGATTTTTTTTTTTTAAAAGTAAGTTAGGTTACACGGTTTAAAAAGATTACAAAGTACAACAGATAGAAGAGTGATTACAAAACAATATGAAGAGAAACAACAGAAATAGACTCAGCGATCTATGCCACCAATACACATAAAAATGAGAACATAAAAACTTAAAACTTACTAAGTGTCTCTGAGATAAAACTTCAATTTCTCTCTGTCTTTACCAAATACTTGAACAGCTTATGTCACCGAGCTCCACAACTTGTCCAATGACATCTGAATTTTTTTTTAAAAAGTTAATTAGGTTACACCGTTTAAAAAGATTACAAAGTACAACAAATAGTAGATTGACTACAAAACAATATGAAGAGGGTAAGTCATTTTCTAGATTTTCTGCAAGAATTTATGAAATGGTGAAGTATGTTATTTGCTTGATTGAGCCATGTATATATAGTATAAATTGTTAGGTTAGTTTGAGAAGATTGGTTTACTAATTGTTTTGATATGGAAACTGTTACCGAGATTTGCTAGGATTCATAAAGATATTCCTATATTTTTTGGTTAGTTGATAAATATAATTTTCATATGCCGAATTATCAGTTCTGCTAGCTTCTTTCACAGGTATTAAAATATATTAAAATTTGAAACTGCTTTATTTTTTATGATTAACAAACGAGAACAAACCATAGTAACTCAAAAACTCAATTAATATTTATAAATGTTTACATTTTATCATTAATAATCAATAAAAGTGCATAAAAAACTTAAAAAATCTATATTCTAAAAAAAATGTTAAAAATAAACTTTTATCTTTTGAAAAACAGAAAGTAATATTTACTATTTTTGATGCTCGACAAATTTTAAAAAAAAAATTAATACAAAAATAAATTGATTTACTTAGTGTGTGGGTCTAATCTTAGTTTTCAGTTTTAACTGGTTAGTAATTAGTTAAATACCAGTTTAATTTCATATTTAACAGGTTATAGTTTATTGGATATAAATTAAACCGAAATTAATTGTGATATGCATCAATATTTTTATAAACTAGTAATTCAAAAACTCAATTAATATTTATAAAAGTTTACAATTTATCATTAATAATCAATAAAAGTGCATAGAAAACCTAAAAAATCTATATTCTAAAAAAAGTTAAAAATAAACTTTTATCGTACGGAAAGTAATATTTACTATTTTTGGTGCTCGACAAATTTTTTTTAAAAAAACTTAATACAAAAATAAATTGATTTACTTAGTGTGTGAGTCTAATCTTAGTTTTCAGTTTCAACTGGTTAGTAATTGGTTAAATACCAGTTTAATTTCATATTTAACAGGTTATAGTTGATTGGATATAAATTAAACCGAAATTAATTGTGATATGCATCAATTTTTTATTTTGTTGATCTAATTTTCAAACTTTTATTTGATGAACAAAAGTTTCTAATCTTTAACGATGGAAAAACAAAACGAGATTGTAACTTTGTGTATATCTAGAATACCTTTATGGGAGAAATATGGCGTTTTTCTATTTTAATTTGGTGCAAATTAAAACACTATACATGCTATTTTGCATATTTTGAATGTTTATAGTTCGGGGAGTTGAAATTAAGCTGTGAGAGCTGAAACTCACACTGTCAAAAATTATATTTTATGGGGATCCGAAAATTCTATTTTAAAAGAACTAAAGGACCGAAAATGCAAAAAGATGATTTTATTAGATAATATTTCGGAGTACAAGAATAATTGCAAAAGCTGAAAAGTCTTATATTGCAAAAAGCCTTAATACTCGAATTTATTACAAGCGTCTATATTTATATTAGGAGACCTAGGAGACTAAGGGGGGTGTATTGAATCTATGATTTGAAGGAATTTGGAGTGATTTGCATTAAAATGACAAATCCACTGTTATTGGAACATGAATTTCAAAATTCACCATAAAATCCAGTGTTATTGAACTTGTAATTTAAAATTTTACTTTGAAATCCAGTGTTATTGGAAATATTTTAAGTAATGGGTTTTAGGAGAGTTGTTGGGATTTCAAAGTGTTTTGGTGAAATTTCTTAGTTAAAACATAAAAACCCAAATCCCATGGTTTTAGATGGAATTCTAGAGTTTTTAATTAAAATCATTTAATGTGACATAAAAACCCAACTTCCCTAATTCACCCAAAATCATTTAAAAACTCATTAAAAACCAAATCATCTCAAATCTTCTCAAATGTGACATTCAATACATCCCCCTAAAACTCTTTCTAGGTGATGTGGGACAAAGTTCCTCCTTTCCAGCCGCCGACCTAGTCTTTTAAGCCCTATTCCCGGCCCGCAGTCTTCAGCAGTCCGTCACATAGTCTGATCCTAGTCCGTGAACAGTAAACCGGATCTCGATTAAGCGCAAATTGATTTTTCGGTTAACTTTTTCTCGGGATAAATAGTGTTTCATGAACAGTATTTTAACGGTTTTCCCGTGTGAATCGTGGTCCGAGCATTTCTAAGATTTCTGAGACCGAGCCGCCCGCTTTTTCTCTTCAGCCGCCCGCTTCGTGTTGATGGGCGGCTGAACGGGGTCCATGGGCGGCTGGCCAAAGTCCACGGGCGGCTGGCCAATGCTCGTGGGCGGCTGGCCAATGTTCGTGGGCGGCTGGCCAAAACTCGGGATCAGAACGCGGAGACGCCTTGCCTTGGATTGATCCGAGCCCGGGATTATGCTCGAAGGAAGGATGATGGGCGGCTGGCCATGCTCGGGATAAGTCTAGCCGCTAGGTCTGGGAATTCGGTTAGTTCGGTTCATTCGGTTCCGTTTAAACGGTTATTGTTTTTTCGGTTTTGGATAAAAATTTCCGAATGTAACCGAATTATATTTCGGTTCGGTTCGGTTCGGAACTTGGTTTATTCGGTTGGGTTTTATGTATTATTTTGTGTTCTGAATAAAACCGTAATTGTTTTATATCTCGGTTAGTTCGGTTAGTTTGGTTAAAAATCTTGATTTTTTTTTGGTTATTTTCGGGACGGTTTATTTTGGCTAATTTCTGTTTAATTTTCGGTTTTTTCGATTTTTTTACAATTGATTCGGTTAATTTCGGTTTTTTTTTTCGGGTTGTTTCGTTTTTTTTCTGTTTTTCGGTTAACCGGTCGGTTAGTGTTGCCGAACCGAACCGAACTGATAACCGATTGAATTTCAAAATCAATTCCGATCGGTTAATGAATAATTTTTTTGCAGAAACCGAAACCGAAATTTTCGGTTCGGTCGGTTCGTAACCGAACGGTTAGTGCCATTCGCCCAGCACTACTAGCTGCCATGCTTTGATTGAAGGATGGTGGGCGGCTGAAGCATGATGCTCGGGATAAGTCCTGCAGCCGTGCACTGAAGGAGAGGATCACGGGCGGCTGAAGCATGATGCTCGGGATAAGTTCAGCTGCCATGCACTGATTGAGAGGATGACGGGCGACTGAAACATGATGCTCGGGATAAGTTCAGCCGCCGTGCACTGATTGAGAGGATCACGGGCGGTTGAGGCATGATGCTCGGGATAAGTTAAGCTGCCGTGCACTGATTGAGAGGATCACGGGCGGCTGAAGCATGATGCTCGGGATAAGTTCAGCCGCCGTGCACTGATTGAGAGGATCACGGGCGGCTGAAGCATGATGCTCGGGATAAGCTCAGCCGCCGTTCATTGATTGAGAGGATCACGAGCAGCTGAAGCATGATGCTCGAGATAAGTTCAGCCATCGTGCACTGATTGAGAGGATCACGAGCGGCTGAAGCATGATGCTCGGGATAAGTTCAGCCGCCATGTTCGGGACGTGATCCGTTTGATCTTGATCTTGAGTTCTCGTTCTATCAATCTCCGATGAGGGGATTTTGACTCCAACAAAATATAGATCCGAAGATTCTCGAATAGGTTAACCTTTTGAACATCATTACATATAGAGAAATAGGTGTATAAATATAGCTTCAAACTAGATTTTAAACCCGAACTTTTAATATATTTTTTCAATTACATTTTATTTAAATGACTTGCCAACTTACAAATAGCACAATTATTTATTGATGTATCTATCCTCTGATGTTTCTCATTCCTATAATCTCCATCCTGCAATTTCCCACATAAAACAATCAGATACATGCATATAAATATGTTGATTCAAATAAAAATATGCATGTTCGTATTTATATTTACGATTTGAAATTATTATTTACATAATTCAAAACGTTATCAATAGTTTTTGTATATAAAAAATAACTGTTATATGCCAATTTTGAGTTTTCAAAATATATTTGAGAGAATTAGTTTTTCAAACTTTTTTAATACAAACTGATGAACAAACAAAAAAAGTAACGAAAATAAATAAAATAAAGAAGAAGATTATTAGTTAATTACTGTCGTGCTTTAGATGAAATACTAGGTGGATGACATTTGAGAATACATCGATCTTCGCAGGGACTAAAATGTCTGAAAGTGAATCCACATAGGAACAAACATTTGTCCATGCAAGACAATCCTTCTACTTCTCCTCCCATAGTCGTCGCAATTAACATCACTACTATCGTATATAAAATGTATTTTTTAATACTCATTTTTTAAGTTTTTGTTTATTATCAGCAATTTTGTAAAAAATATATTATGAGATATATGATCATTAAGAAGTTCTTAAGTATATACACACATAAGAAATTAATAATTGGGAAAAATTTCATAAAAAGCATTTCAAATTATGACTATTTAAATCATAAACTTTGACTTAGACTATTTAAAAATTTAGAGCATGAACTTTCGTTGACTATTTTATAAAACATTTAATTTTTGTTGACTAGACCAAAATGAACATGACGTTAACTTATTTAACGGAAGTATTAATGCTCATTTTGGCATAGTCAACTAAAAGATAGTCAACAAAAATTCATGCTTTAAATGACTTACATTAAAGTTTATGCTTTAAATGACCATAATCTGAAAGTTATATTTTTTTCCATTAATAATTTGTGTTAATATCACTAAATTAGGATATGACCAAAAGTAGATCTTATCCTCTAGTAGATTTTAATTATGACATTTTAGACCTTTATTTGGTCTTGATTGCAAACTTAGACCCCATATTAGACATTTGACAAAACTGACAACTAAGGATAGTGTAAACTACAGTTTACTCCCATTACAGACCAAACAAAACAAACAAAAGCGGACATGACAGATGTAACTCGAGGAAGTCTGCACAAGGGGTCATACATAGCGCTGGGCCTTTTAACCGAAAACCGAAAACCGAACCGAAACCGAAACCGAACCGAATTTTATGAAACATCTATTGGATATTGAATTGAGATAACCGAAATAACCGAACCGAAACTGAATGGATAACCGAATAGATAACCGAATATCCGAAGTACGATCCATATACTTAAAAATATTATTTATATTTATATTTAAAATAACTAAATAATTAAAATTAACCAAATATTAGTAAAAAAACCGAATTATCCAAAATTATCCAAATGTTTTTATCCAAAATATCCGAAATTATCCGAATTATCCGATATTATCCGAAGTTATCCGGTTTTTTATCTAAATTATCCAAAAAATATAAGAAAACCCGGAACCGAAACCGAAATAACTGAACCGAAGCTGAACCGAAACCGAACCAAATTTTATGATTAACCGAATGGTTACTAAATCTCTATAAACGAAAAAACCGAAAATCGAAAAAACCGAACCGAAACCGGACCGAAATTTATGATTAACCGAACGGTTACTAAATCTCTATAACCGAAAAACCGAAAACCGAAAAAACCGAACCGAATCGAACCGAAAACCGAACGCCCAGGGCTAGTCATACATGTTGATTACAAATGAAGTCAACTTGGCTGACCTATAAAGAAGTCTACTCCTATAGTTTAAATTTTAATTTAAAAAATTATAAAAAATAATTTAATAAGACTATTGATTAAATAATAACAACATAGACTAATTGCCATATAAAATAATTTCCAGATAAACGAGTTAATTTAAACTAGGAAAGGTTGATTAGGCTATAAATATTTGATTTAAGGTTTGTTCAGTCAATTTTAGGTAGACTTCGTTTTGCCATCTACTATACTAGGTGTTAGCCCGCCCTACGGATGGGTTAGCAGATGAATGAATAAAATAATGATGATTATGTTTAATCTAAAATATTATATAACACTAATCATAATTTTTTGTTTTTTTTTTGTTATATCTAATATTATTATAATAGCAAGTATAAATTGTTTTTACAATTACAGTCAACTAATATTTACCATGCATATATTAGACTATTATTTTTTAGATGTTTATTACTTGAATTCATTTGTATCTTCTTAAAAAATTAGAATTCATTTATATTCTCTTTTTCTCTTATACATTTTATTTTCAAATTGTTGATTTAGTCAAAGCAAAAACAACATAGTCAACTCAGTGTAATGTAAGCAGGTTAAGCTAAATAATCAACACTAATCTTTAGTTTTTCTAAATCTTACGTGACTTTTTTGGTGTGTTATTATGAGTTCTGGAGTCGTTTGAGTCCATATTAATCGTCGTTGGATCACTTTCTATTTTGATTATAATAGTTTGTGACTTTTAGTTTTATCAGTATTGTAAATTGTTTTTTGTATGTGTTGTTACAATTTTATTTTGAAGATATATCTTTCTTCTTTTAGTTATGTATTGTTTAATGTTTTAATAAATGTTTTAAATGATCAATAGAAAAGTTTTTCAATGTCTGACATTGAAACATTTGGAGACGTTTTTATAAACATTGTTGCTATATTTTTTTAGTTCACTACTATTGTTATCTACCTCTGATTGTTATCTAGCTCTCGTTGTTTTGTTGCATAATTTTTACTTTATTTTAGTGTTGTGACGTTAAGGAATTTTTTTTTTTTGTAACTGAAAACTTTTGGTGTAATTAAAATTATTTTCTAGGAAATTTCTAATTAAATTTGAGGTAAGAAAAATATAGATTATAATCATTTATAATTATTGTACCTCAAATAATGTGGTTAATGTGGTTTATTGTTGAGTAAATGAGTGATGAGTTGTCAACAAATTACAGATCTTTATGGTGATGAGGCTGAAGTAGAATGGAGGAAATATAACGTTATATATATATATAGATAGATATTATTTAATGTTTTAATAAATGTTATAAATGATCAATAGAAAAGTCTCCCAGTGTCTGACATTAGATTTATTTTCTAGGAAATTTCTAATTAAATTTCAGGTAAGAAAAATATAGATTATAATCATTTATAAGTATTGTACCTCAAATAATGTGGTTAATGTGGTTTATTGTTGAGTAAATGAGTGATATGGTGTCAACAAATTACAGATCTTTATGGTGATGAGGCTGAAGTAGAATGGAGGAAATATAACATTATATATATAGATAGATATTATTTAATGTTTTAATAAATTTTATTAATGATCAATAGAAAAGTCTCTCAGTGTCAGACATTGAAGCATTTGGAGACATTTTTTATAAATGTTGTTGCTATATTTTTTTAATTCTCTACTGATTGTAATCTAGCTCTCATTGTTTTGTTGCATAATTTTTTTAATTTTATTTTATTGTTGTGATGTTAAGGAATTTGTTTTGTTTGATTTGTAACTAAATTTTTATGGTGTAATTAAATTTATTTTATAGGAAATTTCTAATTAAATTTGAGGTAAGAAAAATAGATTATAATCATTTATAAGTATTGTACCTCAAATAATGTGGTTAATGTGGTTTATTGTTGAGTAAATGAGTGATATGGTGTCAACAAATTACAGATCTTTATGGTGATGAGGCTGAAGTAGAATGGAGGAAATATAACATTATATATATAGATAGATATTATTTAATGTTTTAATAAATTTTATTAATGATCAATAGAAAAGTCTCTCAGTGTCAGACATTGAAGCATTTGGAGACATTTTTTATAAATGTTGTTGCTATATTTTTTTAATTCTCTACTGATTGTAATCTAGCTCTCATTGTTTTGTTGCATAATTTTTTTAATTTTATTTTATTGTTGTGATGTTAAGGAATTTGTTTTGTTTGATTTGTAACTAAATTTTTATGGTGTAATTAAATTTATTTTATAGGAAATTTCTAATTAAATTTGAGGTAAGAAAAATATAGATTATAATCATTTATAATTATTGTACCTCAGATAATGTGGTTAATGTGGTTTATTGTTGAGTAAATGAGTGATGATGTGTCAACAAATTACAGATCTTTAGGTGATGAGGCTGAAGTAGGATGGAGGAAATATAATGTTATATATATATATATATATATATAGATATTATTTAATGTTTTAAAAAATGTTATAAATGATCAATAGAAAAGTCTCTCAGTGTCTGACATTGAAGCATTTGGAGACATTTTTTTATAAAATGTTGTTGCTATATTAATTTAATTCTCTACTGATTGTAATCTAGCTCTCATTGTTTTGTTGCATAATTTTTTTTAATTTTATTTTATTGTTGTGATGTTCAGGAATATTTTTTGTTTGATTTGTAACTGAAATTTTGTGGTGAATGAAATTTATTTTCTAGGAAATTTTTAATTAAATTTGAGGTATGTAAAATATAGATTATAATTATTTGTAATTATTGTACCTCAAATAATGTGGTTAATGTGGTTTATTGTTGAGTAATGAGTGATGAAGTGTTAACAAATTAGAGATCTTTATGATGATGTTGCTGAAGGAGAAGGGAGAAAATATAACTTTATATATATAGATAGGATAATAGAGAAATTGTTAAAAATACTAAATTCGACATACCCTTTTTCAAAAAAAACCCCAAAAAATACCCAACTTGAATTATATTTTGCCGATAAATACACGAACTTTTAAGGTTGCCCAAATAATACCTGATTTAAATTTGGTTGCCCAGTTAAAACCCGAACTTTCAAAATCGATTAGTTCGACACCGATAATTAAACGTCGTTTAATTTCTTAACAGAATCTTTTAAACGGGGTTAATTTTGTTAATGAGACAAGATGAATTGACAATTATGCCTTTCTTCTATCTCGACTATTTTTTTATTTTATTTTGCAGATTGGAGAAAATGAGGATTGAAGAAGAACAGGAAAAAAAAAAACTAATTCTAAATCTAACCAAACATAATTCCCAAATTATTTTGTTGGTGGATTGATCTTCCGATAGTTCACAAACGAAAACGATTCCCATAGTTCACAAACGAAAACGATTCCGATTTGTTATTCCGTTACAGATCCAATGATACAGCAAAACAAAACACAGAAGAAAATTTAAACGGAGAGAAAGAAAACAAAAAAGGGAATCAAAGAGCTTTAAGCATATCCTCAGCACTACTGTTGGTGAAAGCGCCGCCTTCTTCGAGATTCAGAACCTTGACGACGCCGTTATCCGCCAGAATCGCATACCTCCGCGACCTAACCCCGAGTCCGATGGGCTTATCCCTCAAATCCAACTCCACACCAAGCTTCCTCATGAGGTCGCTGTTACCATCGGAGAGAAGCATCACCTCATCGTTGATCCCGAGGTCCTTCCTCCACGCTTCCATCACGAAGGCGTCGTTCACGGAGACGCAGGCGATGACATCGACGCCTTTGGATCTGAGCTCTCCGGCTTTGGGACGTGTTTCTGCGAGCACGTCGGGGTGAAGGCTCCGGGGACGGCGAACAGGATGGTCTTATTCCCGACGGTCAGGGAGGAGACGGTGACTTCTTTGACGTCGCCAGTGGAGGGAGCGAGGTAGGAGAGAGTGGACTCAGGGAGCTTGTCTCCGAAGGAAATGGCGGAGGAGACGGCTGTCCAGAAGGATCTGGTGGTGGCGGAATTGGAGCTGCGGTGGCTGCGGAATTTGAGAGAGAGATTAGGAGCGAGGGAGCGAGTGAAGGAGATTGGCGCGGTGAAGGCGGTGGTCGGGGAAAGGAATGGTTTGGCGATGGAGATGGCGGTGGCTGAGGAGGAAGAGAAGAGTTTGAAGACGGAGAGATCGATCTTTTTCCATGACAACAGCTGGATCCGACAAAATTCTAAAATTTGTAGAATTAGGGTTCATATCAATTTTGTTGGGAAAACTTTTGTGGTGAGTGAGAGAGAATAAGGGCATATTTGTCAATTTTAATCGTCTCATTAACGAAGTTAACACTGTATTTGACATTCTGTTGGTTAATTTAACGTCGTTAAAATTCTCGTGTTAGACTTATCGATTTTGAAAGTTCGGGTTTTAACTGGGCAACCAAATTTAAATCAGGTATTATTTGGGCAACCTTAAAAGTTTGTGTATTTATCGGCAAAATGTAATTCAAGTTGGGTATTTTTTGGGGTTTTTCCCATATAGATAATAGAGAAATTGTTAAAAATACTAAATTCGACATACCCTTTTTCAACAATACACTCCTCACAAAAATGCATTGATTATTAGAGTGTATAATTACTTTCTTACCCTCACTTATTCTATTACTCTTTCTTCCTCAGCTCCTCTATGCCTCGTCACTTCCAATCTCCGGAAGATTGCAACCATCCCTGTAACAAAGAGCACTCGACGATCATCTACGAGAAGTATGAGCCATGTTTGCCCCTAAAATTGAGCAAACACGAAACTTCTCTTCTTTCTTGGTCTTCTTCCGACGTCGACGTGTTCCTAGCCTCTGATCCCGTTCATGGAGCCATCGTATTTCTCTCTCTCTCACTCTCTCCATGAATTATTTTGTTGATTTGTTGTTAGATCCATTATCCAGGGAATTTACTTTTTCTCCTTACCTTGTAATTATGACTGATTGCTTCTCCCAATTTGCGTCGAGTCTCTGTTTGTTAGCGATGCGGATAGTGTTTGTGATGATGAGTAAACCGGTGATGATGAGTAAATCGGTGATGGAAAGGGCATGATTGATTTTGGCTTTTCAATCTATTGGAATAACAGAAGTTAGAAGAAGCTTTATTAGAATAGTAGAAGATAGATTTCGGTTCTTGATACACGAGTTTTAAACCCTATTTCCTACTGCAAGTGCACAACATACGAAGTAGTACTTAGGGGTCGATCCCACGAAGACCAAGTTCACACTTTGATCTAATGAGCTAAATCAAAAGCTAATACAATTCAATTATGGTTTGGTTTCGTAAATAGCTAGTAATAAAAACGAAATCGGTTGTAAAAATAATATTTAAACAAACGTTAGGTCAAAATATTTCGCAGGAGATTCAAAGCAAAGGATCAAACAACTATCCAGACAATGATTTAAGCACAAGTCTAAAACTCAAACATAAAGATAATATCAATCCACTCTCGTGGCATCAATAGTTTTATCTAACAACCTAAAATCCTAACTCTCCTTGGTTTTAGAAATCGCAGACAAGGATTAAGGATAGGTTTGATTTGTTCACAGTTCTCCAATACATCTACTCTCGCAGGTAATGAATAAATTGCTCACCCAAGTTTCTTCTAGCAACCTAGCAACTATCGCTGTCTAAGTTAAACCCAATATCATAAAATCAAGTGATCAATTCGATCCAAGCATTAAGAACAACAAGGGTAAAGACATCGATTTGAATAGGCTATTTGTGTTTAACCCTAAAGCTCATGAATTCCTTTGAAAAACCTTAACCTAACTAAGAGATCTACTCAGACATAATTAAAGAAGAAGAAAACAAAGAGATTATAGAGTTCATCATAAAAGCTTGAATAGATAACAAAAGCTGAAAAGAAACTTCAATAAGAACTTGATCAAAGTATACATATAGATAAAAAAAGCTGAACATAAACTTCAATAAGAACTTAATCAAAGCATAAAGATAGATAATAAAATCTGAAATTAAACTAATAAGAACTTGATCAAAGCATAAATGTTAAAAGCTTAAAAGAGAAGAGAAACAATGTTTATAAGCTAGAGAAGAGTGAGAGAAGAAGATGGTGTGTTTTGAAGCATCAAGAGTGAGTCCAATATATAGGCCAAGGTGTAGGGGAGTAGGTAAGACGGGGAACAACCGTTCTGTAGGAGAACGGTCGTTCTGAGTGGTCGATCGAAGTAGGTGGGTGTTGGTGAGTCGGGGAACGGTCGTTCTCTGGAGAGAACGGTCGTTCTTGTGCTTTTTCGTCGGTAGAGTAGGTGAGACGGGGAACAATCGTTCTTGGAGAGAACGGTCGTTCTGTACTCTTGTCGGCAGGGTAGGTGGGAGCAAGAACGGTCGTTCTCTATGGGAATGGTCGTTCTCTAGGGGAATGGTCGTTCTCTTGGGGAATGGTCGTTCTCTTCGTGTTTTTCCACCTTAACTTGACTCGAACGTGTCCGTAAGCGCCAAACTCCATAAAATCTGTATAAAGACTCAAAACAATAGAAAAGACTCGAAAAACTAACGAAAGATGCAAATCAAAACTCAAACCGAATACTAAAAACAAATCAAAATATGTTAAAAATACATAATATCAGTTCTCACTGGATTTCTAAGGGAGCATCGGTCTGAGTGGGCTGATTTCAACATTGATGCATATTCTGCTGCCACACCAGGAATGAGGCCTACAAGGTTCACCGGTAGCCAAATCATAATGACTTTAGGACATACAATCGAAAATGAAGAGGTAAGCTCTCTTCTTTGCAATGAGTTAATGTGGTTGGTGTTATTCTTAAATACTCCATCCGTTTCACAATGAGTGTCGTCTTAAATGTTTATTTTTGTATCACAAAGAGTGTCGTTTTCAATTTTCGATGCAAAATTTAATGATTTTTTATGTTTTATAATTATTTATATTTTGTAGTTTGTTTTATGATTGGTTGAATTATGGTTATGTAGATAGTTAATGATGTTTTTGTTTTGGAAAACTAACAGATTAAATATTTTCTTAATCTGTGTGCACACTTCTAAAATGACACTATTTGTGAAACAAATGGAGTATTATTTGGTTTTGTGCTTCAGATGCTTGAAGTTGTTAGATTAAAAGGGCACTCTCTTGTCCAAGAAGATACATTTTTGTCTGGGGATGTACATCTTCTACAGGTAATCTTCCTAACACCATATGTTTTTTGTTTCCTCTTTACTTTTTGGTAGCTAAGTGAGTTAATGATGCATGGCAGATTTGTACGGGGATTGATGAGAATGTTGTTGGAGCTTGTTCCAAGCTTGTACTTGCTCCAATCAATGAGATGTTTCCAGATGAGACTCCACTTGTTCCTTCTGGTCTCCGAGTCATACTTGTAGATGCCAAAACGGTATATTGTTGCTTCCTTTGCTATGATCAAGCGATCCTTGTAGAATGGCTAAGACAGATTGGTCCTCTTGGAACCATTTCGCTTCACAAATGGTCCCTAGTGTGTCTTCTCCATCTACTGGGTCTCCCAAATGACCCCAAACCCCACGGCCACACAGAACTGCTCTTGAGGTCCTTGAACTTGGTGTTAGTGTCGGTGGTCTCCGTGGTACTTTACGACTGAAGACTTGAAAAAAAAACCCGAATAAAGCTTCAACCTTGAGGATACACACATAACCCGGTTGAAAGACTGAACCTTTTAGCTTGAGAGGACTGAATCTGGCTGAAAGGAGAAGACTTGAGTTTGAACGAGCTGAATCCGACTAAAAGACTGAACCTTTGAGCTTGAGGAGTTTGAATCCGGCTGAAAGGTGATGAATTTAAGCTTCAATGAGCTAAAAGGAAGATCCTTTAAGCTTTAGAAGGATTTGGCAGACGATATGAACCTTGGGAAAAACCGGCTTGAAAATACAAGCTTGAGGTAGTCTTCCTTGAACCGCTTTTGAACGAGAGCTGGGAAGAGAGATCCTGGGACCTTTAATGGAAAGAATGAACGAATGGAAGAAGAATACGAACCAGAGAAATCAGAGATTTCGAAACATAGAATGAGAGAATGAACCATTAATAGATTTGTGGAAATAAAGAGATTAAAGGAAGAGATTAAGAGATTTAAGGAGAATAAAGAGAGAAACGAGTGATCGCCATTGATGAACAACAAGAGAATACAATAGCTTGAATCATATACAATGAAACACACACGGTTTTAACATAGGAGATTGCCTAAAGAATATGCTAAAGACATCTTTACAAACCGTGTGATAAACGCACAAAAGGTAACAAAAGTTGCATAAAGGTTACAAAAGGTAAAGTGGAGTGGATAAGGCTGGAGCTTTATCCATAAACGGTCATAAGCCCAACGTCTCTATGCCTGAACCTTATCCTTTCTGTCATACCTTCTGTTTCTGTCAAGGATTCTGCTTTCTATTTCTGTTTCTGTTTCTGTCGCTCCATACCTCAGCTATGAACTTTGCACAGACTTATTTTCTGAAGTCAGGACCACAAATACCCGAACCATGATCGACCAAGCCTGTACGGACATACGGAACATGGACATGGCCTTGATAGCGTGAGCCCTGAACAACACTCGAGATGTTTTGAAGACACACGATCGCATTTTTGCTAGGCGTCCACAGTCTAAAATCTTCGAAAAGCTTTTTTACTACCGGCGTGATGTGGTTGTGGCTCCTTATTGAGAGTATTGGAGACAAATGAAGGTGTGTGTGTCTTCCATCTCCTTAGCAACACAATGGTACGGTCCTTTCGAGACGTAAGAGAAGAAGAGATCTGTCTAATGATGGAAAGATCCGAAAATCAAGGTCTGTGTGTGAATCTAAGCAAACTTTTGGAGAGTTTAACTAGCGAAGTAATATGTAGAGTTGCTCTAACACGGATTTTAAGGAGTTAATAAACAGGCTGCCAAAGTTACTTGGGAAGTTTAGCATGGGGAGTTACGTGCCATGGCTTGCATGAATTGATTGGATCCGTAGTTGGGATGGTCAACTAGAAAAGACGGGAAATGATTTTGATGAGTTCTTGGAGAGAGGTATGCAGGATCATGTTCATATAAATGGTGACGGAGATAGGAATGATTTCATTGATGAATTCCTCGCGATTCTCCAACTAGGCCGAGGCAAGGAGATCATTCTCAGAAACATGAAATTACAAAATCAATGGGAAGACTCATCATCGAAGGATCTAATGGCACTGCAACTTTTGCAAACTGCCGTCACGGATCAGATATTTCCTCGTATAGCACCACCAGCGACATCGAAGGATGCTTGGGATGCACTGAAGTCAGAATTTGAAGGATCTCCACAGACCACAAGTACGATTGATTAATTAGCAATTGTTGAGGAGGGAATATGAAAATTTAAAGATGAACGAAGGCTACAACATCAAAGTTTTCAAGGAGAAATTAATCCATGGAGAAGACTAGTCTGATTATCAAATTGTTCAGAAAATTCTCATCTATCTCCCTGCAAGATTTTACAGCATAGTGACTGTGAGAAAGTGTTACAATAAAACTAGGATAGATAAAAAGTAATCCAATGTTGATAGAAAACACCCATTATAAGAGATTCTCAGGTGAGAAGAGCTCAAGCAACAATGAAGATAACTAGGGACAAACCAAGAGAAAACAAGAACAAAAAAATTGATAATTTTTTTGATGATGATGAATAGTGGTGTTTCTTCTTTTCCTTTATTATTCTTCTTGTGTTAGATTTAGACACATCCCAACTTCCATCATTCTAGCCCATCTATGAGGCCCATAACAATCCAAATATCTCTTTTACTGTAATATAAGGATCTGACTTCGTTGCTGGTAACAGAGTTAATAGGAACTCTAAAGGCACACAAGAATTGTGTGGAAAGCCGAAGTGAGAACATAACGAATGAAGGATCGTTTCATGTTAGAAAACGAGGAGAGTGTTCTGGTTTTAAACCAGAAGATGTCAAAAAGTAGTGTGACATTTTTAAGAAAAACAGTCACATAGAAGCCGACTGTTGGAAGAAACAGAGTACGACAAATTGGCAAAAAGGTTCAAGGAACCAGAAAGAAGGTCACAACTGCGGGAAAGTTGTACATTTCGCAAGAGAGTGTCATTCAAAAAGGTGCGAATAAGGCACATGTGAGTCTTGAAGATGAAGATATCAAAGAACATATGTTGTTTTGTTTTTGCTGGATTTAGATGTGAGATTCAACGATAAAGTGTTCAACTCAGTTGCTCAAAATGGCTCACTATTACTACGGCATGGTTCCAGAGTAGAATGTGGTACCTGATTTAGAGAAACTGCCGAGGATTCAGCTGTAGTCAACTGTCTTGAAACCGTTAAAATCCATGGAGAGTTTACTTTTTCAACATACGAATTCGCCGATAATCATCTTTCGATTTGCGACAAAATTCGATCGAGTGGTGATTTCAATGATTCCTCCACTACAACCGCCGCTTATTTCCGTAAGAAAAGCTGGAGTTCGTACCGTCATTTGATCCGAGAAACAAAATGGCTTCTGATACCTTTGATACTGAAAAACTGTATCTCTTCACTTGAAACACCAAATGGAATTACAATGAGAATCTGATGTTCATAAAACAACTGAATCTCTACTCAAGACAACAAGAATCAAGAATTGAAGAAGGATTCTTGAAGAACATGAGCTACAAACCCTAGAACACAGACGAGAGAGAGAATAATTATAAACGAGGGAAATTCTCACATGGGCTTATCTGAAGCGTAAAGACATGGAGAAAGTATTAATATTGTTTGGTAATGCCATTAATTATGTGAAGAAATAGACTGTGAATGTACGATTGTTTATAAGACATTATAAATGATTTTATAAGGTATTATAAATGGTTTACAAAGCACTATAAATGATTTTATTAGGTATTATATTGATTTTATAAATGTTGAACAAGCACCGACGATACCTAGAGATCCCAAGTTTAACATACAACAACATAAGAAGACAAGATGCTGAAGTACATGTCTGGGAGTGAAACTGGATCATACAAAGAGATCTGACACTTACATTAGTTAATTCCAAAATTGACAAAATGTGTTACAAGAAATCTGTTATTATAAGATTTTATAAGGCTTTATAAATATGTTTATAAGATAAATAGGTTTGTAAGGCTATATAGTTCTAGTTTTATATGGTTTTATAAAGTTTTATAAAGCCTTATAAAAATAGAGGCTACTACTTACATAGTTTTTTTTTCGTCTGACTAAATAGTTTTATAAGGATTTTTAAATATTTTTATAAGGCTTTATAAACAGTTTTATGAAGCTGAATAGTTTTAGTTTTTATAAGATTTTATAAGGCTTAGGTTTATGAAATAAATAGATTTGTAAGGCTTTATAGTTTTGGTTCTATATGGTTTTATAGAGTTTTATAAGCCTTATAAAAATGGACGCTACTCTCATCAATCTTACTCGATCTACTCTTAGGCTAAATAGTTTTATAACCCTTTATAAATATTTTTATAAAGCTTCATAAGTATTTTTTATATGGCTTTATAAATATTTTTTATAAGGCTTTCGAAACAGTTATGAATCTTAATAGTTCTAGCTTTTATAAGATTTTATAAGGCTTAGGTTTTTAAGATAAATAGGTTTGTAAGGCTTTATAGTTCTGGTTTTATATGGTTTTATAAAGCCTTATAAAAATGGAATCTACACTCATCGATCCACTCATAGGCTAATTAGTTTTATAAGGCTTTATAAATATTCATATAAAGCTTTATCAATATTTTTATAAAGCTTTATCAATATTATTATAAAGCTTTATCAACAGTTGCATAGGGCTTTATAACCAGTTTTATGATGTTTAATAGCTCTAGTTTTTATAAGATTTTATCAGGCTTAGGTTTATAAGATAAATAGGTTTGTAAAGCTTTATAGTTCTGGTTTTATATGGTTTTATAAAGCCTTATAAAAATAGAAGCTACTCTCATCAATCTTACTCGATCCACTCTTAAGCTAAATAGTTTTATAAATCTTTATCAATATTTTTATAAAGCTTTATCAACAGTTGTAAAAGGCTTTATAAACAGTTTTAAGAAGCTTAGTAGTTCTCGCTTTTATAAGATTTTATTAGGTCTAGGTTTATAAGATAATTATGTTTGTAAGGCTTTATAGTTTTGGTTTATAAGTAATTTATATCCAGTATGAATGGTTTTATAAACTCTTATAAAATGATTTATAAACTTTTATAAATGATCTATAAATCCTTTTAAACGATTCATAACCCTTTATAAAATGATTTATAAACTTTTATAAATGATCTATAAATCCTTATAAATGATTTATAACCTATATTAAATGATTTTATAAACTTTTATAAATGATCTATAAAGCCTTATAAACGATTTATAACCCTTTATTAAACGATTTTATAAACCCTTATAAACGGAGTAAGCATAGATGATTCTTCCTTTCCATCTTTGAAGCATCCAGTGGCTATCACTATCAATCGAAAAATCTTTTTATAAAGGTTCTAGATTTACTCACAAAAAGATTGATTTTGTGATCTCATAACAATACAAAGAAGTGTTACAGAATCAAACATCACTAGTTTGGAGAGACTAATATGTGACGTTGTTGGGCATATTTCTGATGACATTGCTCTTCATTTCCAGCTTAACACGCATTTTAGCTCCTCTTTTGTTCATCTATCATCACCTTCATCTTCACTATGTCATCCTGGGATTGCACTGTTGCCTTTATAAATGAGTTTATAAACTTTTATAGGTTTTATAAGTCTTTATAAATAGTTTTATTAGATTTTATAAAGCTTTATAAGGGTTTTTAAATAGTTTTATAAATGTTTTATAAACAGTTTTACACAATTAGTTTATGTATGCATCTGTTAAGTTAAAGAATATTGAGAGGAAATACAATTAAGATGTTAAGATGTCATCTTCGAGTAGAAATACAATTAACTTAAAATGTAAGAGAGCCGGATATAAAGGGATGCCTTTATTGAGAGGAAAAGTAGAGTAAACGATAGGATAGCAGACAGTAGACAGTACATGCACGATCTTGAGAGTTTTGTGCTAAGGATATACAGGCAGTACGCGCTAGCAGATTCCATTGTAGTCGTGGTCGTAAGTAACCAAAACGCAAAGGGTAAGTTCCCTTCCCCAAGCTGTGCACTTAGAACGGCTACTAAGCCATACATAACAAACCCAATCACTGGCGAGAATGCAAAAGGAATGTCAATAAGTTCAGCTTTCAAACACAATATACGTGCAAGGTAATGTGCAATCATTTCAATGATCAATAAGACAATTCTGCGCCATAAGCAGAGCAAGAAGGACAAGACAAAGCCTACATACAGCGCAACATAGAGTGGGAGTGAAGCATGCTATTCAATGATATAGCTCTGAGGACAGATTCAAAATTGTCACACTCGAGTTATTTGATCAGGATCTAATCATGCCTTTGAGATCGAATTCATAAATACAAATCTAAAACTAAACATGATAAATGCCTCAAAGTTAGCCTAGCCACATACAAAACAAACACCAAATGACTGAAATTCTGGACTCGGGACAACCCATAATCATACAATCTTGAAGGTCTACTGCACGTGATACAAATTAAAGCGATGGATAATACCAACCAAAAAACAAGGGCATAATCGCTGTTCAAGACATCTGTTGGGGTCAAAATCCCCTCCTCGAAGATTGACGGAACGAGAAGTCAAGGTCGTTATCAAATGGAACTTATCCCGAACATGGAACGGACAAGCTAAGGCAAACTGCCCACGATCCGTCCAAGACATCAACCGGCGGCTGGGACAAGGCCAGCCGCCGGGTCTTCTTACACCCACGGCCGGTGGCTGGGATAAGGCCAGCCGCCGGGTCTTCATTGATCCACGACCGGCGGCCGGGATAAGGCCAGCCGCCGGATCGTCTTGGTCCATCAACCGGCGTCCGGGACAAGTGCCAGCCGCCGGATCGTCACACGTCCATGACCGGCGGCCGGGACAAGTGCCAGCCGCCGGATCGTCACACGTCCATGACCGGCGCCGGGACAAGTGCCAGCCGCCGGATCGTCACACGTCCATGACCGGCGGCCGGGACAAGTGCCAGCCGCCGGATCGTCACACGTCCATGACCGGCAGCCGGGACAAGTGCCAGCCGCCGGATCCTTATGCGTCCATGGCCGGCGGCTGGGATGATTGCCAGCCGCTGGGTCTTCTCCATCCAAGGCCGGCGGCCGGGATAAGGCCAGCCGCCGGATCGTCTTGGTCCATCAACCGGCGTCCGGGACAAGTGCCAGCCGCCGGATCGTCACACGTCCATGACCGGCGGCCGGGACAAGTGCCAGCCGCCGGATCGTCACACGTCCATGACCGGCGGCCGGGACAAGTGCCAGCCGCCGGATCGTCACACGTCCATGACCGGCGGCCGGGACAAGTGCCAGCCGCCGGATCGTCACACGTCCATGACCGGCAGCCGGGACAAGTGCCAGCCGCCGGATCCTTATGCGTCCATGGCCGGCGGCTGGGATGATTGCCAGCCGCTGGGTCTTCTCCATCCAAGGCCGGCGGCCGGGATAAGGCCAGCCGCCGGATCTTCATCACATACCAACCGGCGGCTGGGATAAGGCCGGCCGCCGGATCATCATCACATGCACACGATCGTTTCTCAAGACAAGACTCATTACCCGAACATCGTCCAGTCGACCGACCATCATGCCCGGACCGACCCGAGGATCATCCTTTGCATGTTCTGACTCCAAAGACGTCCGTAAACATTCCCCGAAGGACCGTGACGAACGTCCAGCCGTCCGTGGACCAGTCGCCGAGCACACGAGCTAGAGGAACCGGCGGCTGGCCATCAACACCGAAACCGGCGGCTGGAAGTTCAAACAAAAAACGGGCGGTTCAAATCTCAGGAGTCGTAAAACGCTCGGAACACTATTCACGCGGGAAAAACCGTTAAAAACACTATTCATCCCGAGACAAGGTTAACCGAAAGATCGAATTGAGCTTAAACCGAGATTCGGATTACTATTCATCGGGTTACTATTCACGGATCACTATTCATCGGCGGGCCGGATTTGGGTCAGAACGCGCGGACGGATCACGGAAGACTCTCGGGCCGGAAATCGGGCCCAAAAAGCTTAAGTCGGCGGCTGGGAGCGAAGGACAAGGTCCCACATCGGAAATCTGAAGTCTTAGCCTCCTAGGATTGCCAGTATATATATGTACGCTCATGTAAAAGTTAAATCCATCCCAGATCCGAGTATTAGGAGTTTTAGCAATTTAAGACTATTCAGCTTTTGCTAATTTCCCTTGTACTTTCGGAAAATATCAATAAAATCTCCCTTTTCATCTTTTTTGCATTTTCGGTCCTTTAGTTCTTTATAAATAGAATTTTCGAGCCCCCATTAAATATAAGTTTTGACAGTGTGAGTTTCGGCTCTCACAGTTTGGCGCCGTCTGTGGGGACGAGAAATATTCTTAACCCTAAGAACGAAAAGGATTCGGAACGAAGACAATGACCAGAAGAGCTGACGACATCACCAACCAACCGACCGGAGCAACAGCCGGAATGGGACTTCCCGCCATTAGCACATCGGCGGCCGGAACCGGAACAACTGCCGCCGGGACATCCACCGACGGAGCAGTCGGAAATCCCGGGACTTCGCCCAGGGCCCTCGCCAGATACGGAATGCCACTCCAAGATCCGATCATCACGGAAACAGCCAACACCGCCCCGGAGAATGCAGCGATCACCGAACTGCGAAACATGGTAGCTGAAATCGCGGAGCGGCAAAACAGGCAGGAGAGAGCGGCCGCACGAGAAAGAGCGGCTTCCCAGGAACCAGCGCACGCCCCCCGAACCATAGGAGTGAGACGCCTCGTCTTCACCCCACGAGCTAATCCCTCGGGCCGCGATAATCCAGACGAACAAACCCCCGTCGGAACAAGGAAAGAGCTATCAGCACCACCCCCGCTGTACCGGAAGAGCACCACTGGGCGAACAGCCGAACGGCCAACTTCCACGGTGACCAACGGCGAGAACTCGAGAGACGTCACGAACAGAGCCGAAAACGAAACTGACGACGAGGCTGGAGATCTGAACGCGGACGAAGAAAAGCTCCGCTGGATCGAAGAGCAGGAGAAGGAGGAACGAGAGGCCAGAGCTAACCAATCCGCTAGCCGAAGGGACGAGCTGGATGAGCTCCGTGCCCGCCTAGAACTCACGACAAGTCAGATGAAGGAGGTAAGGTCGCAAGTCCATAAAGCGACGAGTGCGGCCCAGGAGATTGACCGCGTCCTAGAGGAAACGCAGAAGATCCCGTTCACTTCGAGGATCACCAGCGTCAGACTCTCTGACCCGGGCAAAATCCGAATTCCCTTCTACGACGGGACAACTGATCCGAAGGCCCACATGACAGCTTTCCGCATCGCTATGGGACGTGCTAGGTTCAAACCCGAAGAGAGGGACGCGGGATTCTGCCTCCTCTTCGTGGAGCATCTGAAAGGATCAGCCCTTTCGTGGTTCTCGAGGCTAGAGAGAGATTCAATTGACGGTTTCGAGCAGTTGTCAACAGCTTTCTTGAAACACTACTCGCTGTTCATAAGACAGTCAACATCCGACGCGGATCTTTACTCGCTGTCACAGGAACCTGAAGAAAGCCTCCGAGATTTCATCGAAAGGTTTAAGGTAATAGTCTCGAAAATTGACGGACTAAGCAACAGTGCCGCGATCAACGCCCTGAAGAAGTCCTTGCTGAAGAAGTCCTTGCTGAAGGAGATTACCGTGAACCCACCAGTCACCATTCAAGATGCTCTCCACCGTGCTTCCAACTTCGTCATCTACGAGGAAGACATGAGGGTCCCAGCTGGAAAGCACCAGTCCTCAAAATTGGTCGCCAAAGGCACGGTGCAACCTTCTAACTTTCCAAACGAGAGAAGAAGTAGGCGAAGCAGCCGAGATGAAGAACCCAACCCGGGCGGAGCGCATAACTACCAGATAAACACGGAGAGACCGAATAATGAGCGCAACAAGGGACCATGGAATACATGGACTCGACCAGGATTCGACGAAAACGCCTTCTGTACCTTCCACAAGACGAAAGGCCACTCGACCGAAAACTGCAGAACCGTCGGAAGGAGGCTCGCGGCAAAGCTGTTAGCCGGGGAGCTCGGAAACGGAGTGACCCTCGAAAGTCTCGGAGCCATCGAAGAAGATGCTGGCGCCCCAGACGGACGACCTAACCAGGAACGTCCCGAAAGGCCCGACGAGGATACCCCCAAACGAGGAAGGAGACCAAACGGAGACGACTCCGCAGCCAACCGCAGGAGAATCCACATGATCATCGGAGGATCACAATACTGCCGAGATACGGTGGCCTCCATCAAGGCGTTTCTGAGAAGAGGAGACAAGGAATCAAACCCGCGGGAACCGATCACCGAAAACGATGACCGGATCGCCTTTCACGAAAAAGATGCTGAGGGCCTCGACCAACCTCACGACGATCCGTTGGTAGTAGAGTTGGACATCAACGACTACGATGTCTCCCGAGTCTTGATCGACACCGGAAGTTCGGTGGACGTCATTTTTCGAGAGACGCTTCAAAGGATGAAGGTGGACCCGTCGATGATAAAACCGAATCCGAGGTCGCTAACCGGATTCTCCGGCGAAGTCACAATGACGGATGGAACGATCCAGCTCCCGGTTCGTGCCGGCGGAATCACGAAAATCGTTAACTTCGCGGTGGCCAACCACCCCGCGATTTATAATGTGATCATGGGAACTCCTTGGATCAACTCAATGCGAGCTATCCCATCAACTTACCATCTCTGCCTGAAGTTCCCGACACCAAACGGGATCAAGACCGTGTGGGGAAACCAGAAGGAGGCTCGGATCTGTTTTCTGGCAGAGCACAAGCTCCGGAATCCGACCATCCCGCAGAGAGAAAACCCGAAAAGAAAGAATGAAGACGACGCCCCCGAACTGGGGAAGAAACTGAGTAGAACCGAGCGGTTCGAAAAAACGGAGGTTCCACCCACGGAGACCGAAATCAACCAAGAAAAGACAAAAGCTGCCGAAAAGACCGCAGAAAACGCCGAAGCCGCAACGGACAACTTCATTACGAAGACTTAACCGTCTTCCCGCCACAAAAAAAAAAAAAAAAAAAAAAAAAAAAAAAAAAAAACGGAACTACGGGTGACTTGATCCCTTTTCACGAAGGGTACGTAGGCAGCTCGCTTAAAAAACGAGTTCAGTTGCCCCTCTCTTTAAAAAAGGGGGGGAGTGGGTCCGTATATACATACTCCCGAATTTTCGCAAACAAATCAAGAAGATGGACATTGGGACTTGGCATCTCATAACACATCCAAAGCTTGAAAAAGTTTCCCGAAAACACCATTCCGACAGACATTGAGACTTAGCATCTCAAAACTTGATCTGGAAACCGAATGGATCCAGAAAAAACCAAGGAAAATGAACATTGAGACTTAGTATCTCATAGCACAAACTCGAACTTAAAATCAGATAAACATCGAGACTTAGCATCTCGCAACTTATCCGCGACCACTAACCAGTCAAGATATTCTTCTTAAATACTTAAGCAAATCCGTCTGTTGCTGGCCACAACAAGACTATATTTTTAAACCATGGTTCTTTCAACATCCCGCAGAGGATAAAACTAGCGCGCTATACAAATTTCCGGACTAACATCTGAAGGGCGTAACTTGTATCCCGCGATCCTGCAGGAAGCGCTCGAGACGATGTTCTGATTAGTTTACTTTCACCAACACTTTGCATAGTACAGGACACAAAGTAAACTCTTTAAACCCAGTAAAGCGCCTGACACGGGAACACTGGTCAAAGACATCTCGAGAACGCAGTATCAAACCGGCTCTGATGCGAGATCTTAAAAGCGTTCAGTCGAAAGAGGGATTCGAACAAGCTCGGTCCCCTACAACAACAAAAGACTGCATCAAGCCCAGGAACATTCGTAAAATACGAACTGGTCTAAAAAGTTCGAGTGTCCGGAACAACACTCCAACGCAATATCAAGACGGGCCAGCCGCCCTTTACTCCACAAAACCGGTCAGCCGCCCGTCCTCCGTAGAGAGACGGGTCAGCCGCCCTTCATTCTATAAAAGGGGCCAGCCGCCCTCTTGGAAGAGAGACATACCGGCCGCCCATCTTCTCCTTTATCAAGGCTATAAAAGCAAAGCGAAGCAAGCAGAAAAGTCGATAACAACTAAAGGCAAAAGCTGATAGATAATAAATCTCCATGAAAGGAGATATAAGTTCAGTTAACAAAGCAAAGACAATAAAAAGGGTCAAAAGACCCGAACACAACTAAGGCAGAAACAGAAAAAACAAGCATAATCGTACTCAACAAGAGGAGTAGGAGCTGCGTAGTCCAAATCCTCGGCCTCCGGAGACTGATACGGAGAAACGGGAGAGTATACCAAGTGGCTCTCGAGAACGGCAGCAGCCCGATCATAAGAGCCGGCCCGACCTCCTCCTTTGAGCCGCTCCAATTCCGCCACCAGCTCTCCCTCTTCCTCCTCGACCTTTGACTTCCCGGACTTGATGTCCCGAGCTAGGTCAAGGTTGGAGCTGACCTCAGTCAAGGCAGTCTCACCATATTTCGCCTGACGCATTGGGACGAGAGCAGCCTTGGCTCCCTCGATGTGAATACGGTACTTCTCCACTAGATCCCAGCGGCACTTCTTAAGAGCCAGCTCCAATTTCCGCTCGGCCTCCGCGAGCGCTTTCTTAATCTCCTTCTGAGATCGCCTCTCCACGTTCCGGAGCTTCACTTCCAAGGCCTTGATCTTCTTGTCCTTCTTCCGGGACTCTCTCTCCGAAGCTTCCAAGGTAACCTGGGTTGCATGAGCTCGGGTGGCGATCTGCATCAAAGAAAAACAAATATCAGCGAAGACCAAACTGCGTCCAAACAAATCTAAAGGAAAAAAGAGTTACCGTCATAAGACTGGAGGACAGATCTCCGTAAGCCGTTGAACGATCGAACGGCGCAGCCGGAGCCAGCGCTCCAAAGTAGTCCACAACCTTAACGGACTCAGCTGGATCGCCTCCCGCCGCCTTGCGGGCATCGAAGAGAAAACCATGATCGGACGCCTCGGCCGTCCGAGCCGCTTTGCCCTTCCTCGGACAGTCCGGGCTGTTGGAAGCTCCCTTCCCTTTATCCACAGGGACGGCACAAGCTGAACTCTGAGGGGCAGCAATCTGTTCCCCGGGCACATCATGGAAATCGGGTCCGGGCGGAAGAACAAAGCCGGACGCCGGGTCAAACTTGACCGCCTCTCCGGATGGTCCAGCCTCGCCGTATTTCTGCTTGCGATAGTTCCAAACACCCTCCATTCCGGGGTACGTCGCCAGCGGGTCGATGAAGTCGGGACCTTTGGGAGGGGCACGTCCTTCTAAAATATCTTTTGCGTCAAGAAAGCGGCGCCAAAGATCAGGACACTCCCAATCGATTTTCTTCTTATCAACTTCTTTAACGATATCCTCAAATCCGGAAATCCTGGGAACAAAGGGATCACGACCTAGAGAGAGAAAAGAAGAAAGGTTGTGAGAAATGAAGAAATGAAGAATGAAACAAATGAGCAAGGACTACTTATAGAAAAAATTCACAAAAAGACGAAACGCTTACGTGGCAAACTCCACTCGGTCTTAACCGAGCCGCCAAAGTCGGAACCAACTGTGAGCGGGCTGCGCTTCACGTAGAAAAACTCGAGCCGCGAAGCTTTGCAATGCTGTCGAAGCCCGGTGTAGAAACGCTTCACGTTCCTCCGAACGTTGATTGAGCAGAAGAAATCCGAATTGGAAACCTTCCTCATCGAAAAGAAATTCCGAATCAGATCACCCTCCAACTTGATCCCACATTCGGCACAACGGACCACAAGTCCCATCAAAATCCTCATGGCGCCAGGGGTAAGTTGGGAGATCGCAACCCCATATAGATCGAGAAAATCAAAAATGGCTCCCGGGATCGGGAACCAGAGGAAGGCCTCGTAGAACATCGACTCGTACATGGCAAAATAGCCATCTGGCGCCTTGTTCATCATATCCCCATCTTTCGGGAGACGGAACTTAATCTTGTCCGGAATCCGGAAATCGTATCTAAGCTCGGCTAGCGAATCCCGATCGCTCAAAGTAGGACCGTGCTTGAATGTCTCGTAGACGGTCCAGGCTTCTTAAACCGCCAAGCGAAAATGTCTTCACCCCAATAGGCTTTAGCCTCTCCGGGAGAACGACACTCGGATTTCACGTCCGGATGCACAAAGACAGGCACTTCCGGGTGATCCGACCTAACTTCTTCCCCGGACATGGCCGAGTCGTCACCTGTCCCTGACCAAACACGACGACGTTCGGAAGGGACCAGAGGTCGGGACGGCCATGCACGCCATCCGCCGTTGTCCTCAATATGTTGAGGAGGAGTCCAAACGCCACGTGCTATACTCGTCCTTGGCGAGACGCCGTCAATTTCAACTCGAGAAGAGCCGGACGCCCTCTCTAAGGCACCTCCAGAGCCGAGCGCCCATCTTGATACGGCTACTATGCCAGCCGCCCTCTTGGAAGCGTTTTTAGAGCCAGCCGCCCTCTTTGAACCAGACGCCCTACTCCCGGCCGCCGGCTCGGGTCTGATCTCATTCCCGGCCGGCGGCTCGGGTCTGATCTCATTCCCGGCCGCCGGCTCGGGTCTGATCTCATTCCCGGCCGCCGGCTCGGGTCTGATCTCATTCCCGGCCGCCGGCTCAGGTCTGATATCATTCCCGGCCGCCGGCTCGGGTACGTCCTCATTCCCGGCAGCCATTTCGGGTTCCCATTGAGGAACATTATCAAAACCGTACGATCTTTGAGCATTGCTAGGACCAGCCTCCCACTGCGGAACACCTTCGGGACCGTATGCTGCTCGTGGAATGGCATTTTCTCCAGCTGCCAGCAGATCTTCCACAAGTACCATATCCTGATCAGCGGACATAAAATCGAACTCAAACTGATTATTCACTATGGCATCAAGGTTGAGTTCGAAAGGAGAACCTCCTTCACCAGCCATTACTAAAGAAAAAAATTATCAAAGGAGAGACTTGAAGAAAGAACTTGAGAAGAGAAGTGAAGTGTGAAAAAAACGAATGAATCCACTTCTTTGATATAGCAAACATGGCACAAACTTCCATGATGAACAATGCTCTGACAAGACATCAAAGAGAAGCGGATGAACGGACGAACGGAAAAACTCATTGCCTTCCCGTTTCAGTCAATCCCGATAAAACTCTCAGCTCGACGCTCCTTGCTCCAAACCACGGAAGCAAAGAGCTGGGGGGCTAACTGTTGGGGTCAAAATCCCCTCCTCGAAGATTGACGGAACGAGAAGTCAAGGTCGTGATCAAATGGAACTTATCCCGAACATGGAACGGACAAGCTAAGGCAAACTGCCCACGATCCGTCCAAGACATCAACCGGCGGCTGGGACAAGGCCAGCCGCCAGGTCTTCTTACACCCACGGCCGGCAGCTGGGATAAGGCCAGCCGCCGGGTCTTCATTGATCCATGACCGGCTGCCGGGATAAGGCCAGCCGCCGGATCGTCTTGGTCCATCAACCGGCGTCCGGGACAAGTGCCAGCCACCGGATCGTCACACGTCCATGACCGGCGGCCGGGACAAGTGCCAGCCGCCGGATCGTCACACGTCCATGACCGGCGGCCGGGACAAGTGCCAGCCGCCGGATCGTCACACGTCCATGACCGGCGGCCGGGACAAGTGCCAGCCGCCGGATCGTCACACGTCCATGACCGGCGGCCGGGACAAGTGCCAGCCGCCGGATCCTTATGCGTCCATGGCCGGCGGCTGGGATGATTGCCAGCCGCCGGGTCTTCTCCATCCAAGGCCGGCGGCCGGGATAAGGCCAGCCGCCGGATCTTCATCACATACCAACCGGCGGCTGGGATAAGGCCGGCCGCCGGATCATCATCACATGCACACGATCGTTTCTCAAGACAAGACTCATTACCCGAACATCGTCCAGTCGACCGACCATCATGCCCGGACCGACCCGAGGATCATCCTTTGCATGTTCTGACTCCAAAGACGTCCGTAAACATTCCCCGAAGGACCGTGACGAACGTCCAGCCGTCCGTGGACCAGTCGCCGAGCACACGAGCTAGAGGAACCGGCGGCTGGCCATCAACACCGAAACCGGCGGCTGGAAGTTCAAACAAAAAACGGGCGGTTCAAATCTCAGGAGTCGTAAAACGCTCGGAACACTATTCACGCGGGAAAAACCGTTAAAAACACTATTCATCCCGAGACAAGGTTAACCGAAAGATCGAATTGAGCTTAAACCGAGATTCGGATTACTATTCATCGGGTTACTATTCACGGATCACTATTCATCGGCGGGCCGGATTTGGGTCAGAACGCGCGGACGGATCACGGAAGACTCTCGGGCCGGAAATCGGGCCCAAAAAGCTTAAGTCGGCGGCTGGGAGCGAAGGACAAGGTCCCACATCGGAAATCTGAAGTCTTAGCCTCCTAGGATTGCCAGTATATATATGTACGCTCATGTAAAAGTTAAATCCATCCCAGATCCGAGTATTAGGAGTTTTAGCAATTTAAGACTATTCAGCTTTTGCTAATTTCCCTTGTACTTTCGGAAAATATCAATAAAATCTCCCTTTTCATCTTTTTGCATTTTCGGTCCTTTAGTTCTTTATAAATAGAATTTTCGAGCCCCCATTAAATATAAGTTTTGACAGTGTGAGTTTCGGCTCTCACAACATCGCGGCAAGTACCACAATTAACAGGGCTAAAGGCATTGGAGCCAATGATTTCGAGGTAAGTCAAATACGTCGTGTCCAATATCGGCGTCGAGCTGTCAATAGATACTTCACTTGTGGACGACGGTGAGGAGGAAGACAGTGACGGTGCCGAATCTCCGCCATCTTCAGGCTCAGACGACGAACAATTGATCAGAAACCTCCGGTCAGAGACCTAAATTAAGAACATCTGACTTCAATTAACCAATCACACTACCATCACAGATGAAACTCACCACAAGTTTTACCTCAACAGGGACAAACCTCGCCATCAAACATGATTCCGATATTCCAGCCAGGAGAAATTACGGCGAAGCGATTGCCGGCGAAGAGGAAGAAGAGATCGACGAGAAGGAAAAATCAAAATTTAATTGGTAAGGTTATTTTAGTCATTTTGACAATAGGCATAGTGTAAATGTGAAAATGTTCTCGTTGCCAATGCAAAATTGAAAAAGTATACAAAAGAAAATGTATTTTGGTGATTGTCCCTAGATAATACGAGATTCTCTTAAAATAACTGATATTTTAACCTAACCGAATACGTACCGATTCCATGATTTTAACCTAACCGGATAATTTAACCTTATATACAATGCTCTGTCTAGGTTTGTAAACCCTAGTTTTGTTAAAAAGTCAACGCTGTCTCTCCCAAATCTTGGTGATTGTCCAAGTTTTGAATATTCGTATCAAATCTTGATTTTCTATCCCTCTCATTTTTTTTTCGTTTGCTATTTGGTTTTTAATGTGTTAAAAGATTGTTTCTTACATTTATCTTCTTTTCTTATTATCTGATAAAGAATTTCTTCCGTCTTCCAAACTCAAGGACATATAAGTATTCTCGTGAGGTTTTCTAACGCTTTAACTAATTTTGTTCGAATATATATTTACTCATTATTTATCATTTACACACAGCGATGAGGCGATACAGCTACAATTAGCAATCTAGTAGTTATGTGTCTTTGTGGAGCGCTGGTGTACCCGAAGTGAACTCTTTTCTTCGCCGGAAATTTAGGATTCCTTATAAATGTTTCTGCAGTTTGGGAACTGTTACTAAATTATCCAATACAAACGAGCATCCTGGAAGGATTTTTTTTTGGATGCAAGAACAATAAGTTTGTGAGTTGTGCGGGATGGTTTATTTCTTTATGTATATTTATTATTTGAGTATAAACATGTTCTAATCGGTGTATTTATTTGTATAGGATGGTAACAAGCATATTATCAAGTGGTGGGATGAAGCTATTATGGAGGAATTTCAAGCAATAAGAGGTAAACATGATGTCCAAAGGGCTTCTATTATACCCTTCCAGGAAAAGGAAGATATGCTTTGGGTTGAGCAGGAGATATTTAAGTTGAAAGCTCAGGTTAAAGAGCTACTTCTGCCAAATCGTCGTATAGGCGGGGAGGTAGAGAATGTGTTCTTTGCCGGTATAATCCTCATAGTTCTCTTAATGTACGTTTGTTTTTGGTTTCATAAATCTTTCAACTATGATCCATAATCTGTGAACCTATATTGTGCCCTTGTTTGAAAGGGTGTATTTATGTATGTAATAAACTTTTGTATCGTATTTCGTAATATGTTGTAGACTTTGAGAATTAATTTCAAACGTCGACTTCCGTGGCACACATCAAAAATACAAATACGATTATAACCTAAAAATGAGCTTATATTGAAGTTTGAAATGATAATGAAGTTTGCAAATCAAATTAGAGACTCTTTTGTAGACTTATAATGATGTTTGAAATTAAAATTAAACATAATTGTATACCCTAATATTCAAATTAAACATAAATAATTGTATACCCTAATAATGAGGACTAACTTATGTGTAGAAGAGACCTTTTTGGAGACTATCAATGATATTTGAAATTCAAATCAAAGGAAGGATTAGGGTTATTAATTTGTGACATGCGTAGTAGCCTATAAAGTGGTCTACAATTGAATTTCGAGAGATATGACGTTTGATGGGTCAGGGTTAGTATGTAGTTCCCAGGAAGTAAGTCGATTAAGGCTCCTGATGAAGTAAATTCAATGACCTCTTCATTGAAATGTATATCTCAAGACACATAACATTTGAAGGAGTCAGTAATACAATGTAGTTTCAAGAATTCAGTCGATGAAGTCTGTTGATGAAGTCTAATGGTGCAGTATACTTCATCAGTTAATTAATAACTGACACAGTTAGCCGGTAACGACTGTTCAACACAAGCCCCGTGCCTTCTTTGTAACCGCTTCGTCTATATAACACAAGCCCCGTGCCTTCTGACTATTTTCTATCTGCAAACAAAGAAATAATTAGCAAACCATTTCATTCCTCTGCAAAAAAGTAGTAAACCTCCTAATTTCATCTACAAAAAAGGAAGGAAACATACAACCTTTTAAAAGATGTCAACAGGACTACCACCAACTGGAGATTGAAGTGAAAATCCTTCGAGTGTTTTTTTATTTCATTACATGTGTTGGTTACTATTGGGCGTACATGATAGAATACGATAATGTAAGTAACAATTTCTATGAATACTATCAATCTCACAATTTACAATAGGTCTTGTTCGTTTACAAGTCGTGCGACTTGCAAACGAACTAAGCCATAATCTGAGTTTCAATTTGTTCACTTTAGGGGAAAGAACATCAGGTGTATTGTTTAAACACGTATCCACTCAAACCAATGTGCAAACTGAAATCAGCACAACGTATTTTAGGAAAGATCTTAATGCGAGGAACGAGAATCTTGGAGAAAAAGCTAACATAATGAAAAGATCGAAACAGGAAAACTAGGGCAAAAGAAAAAGATGCTTTATTGCTTTTATTACTAAGTATCGAAAGATTGGAATTGTGTTTCAAAGGTAAATATCAATATGTATTTATACTAGAAAAAACTTAAGTTTTAACTAGCCGAACTCCCGATGTGGGAACTAGTCTTCTCCTGTTTTCCACCGACTTTCGACAAACCTCCGAGAATCTTCGAAAGTTCGGAATGTCAGTTTGGCCCGCAGTAATTTATTCTTGGCAGCTCGGCCCAACTTCATCCTTCGTCTTCGGCTTGAAGCTTCGGTTCGTTTTCAGTTAACGTTTTACCTTTTCCGATAGATAAAAACGTTACGATGTTTTCATAAAACATCGAGAGATTCACGAAAACATCGATAAGTCCTCGAAGACAAAGAACAAAGTGCGATTGACAGAAAGGGAATGATCGGCTCGGCCTATCATCTTCGAAGGAAGAAGATGGCTGAACCGGCCATGATTGATGGCCAACACTGTCCAGCTCTGCCCGTTTTGGGATGGAAAACGGTCGAGCTGATCGGTCTCTCCCTCCCGTGTATGTCCGGCTCGACCTCTACTTGAACACGCGGGACGACCGATGCCGACCAGATCAGCATCGAGGATGAACCTGGCTTGCCAGCATGAGGAAACACGTCCTGCTCGGCACGTTTTGTGGCTGGAAATCCCGTCCAGCTCGGCATCTGGTGGCAAGGCGGAGGTGAACTCTTCAGCTCGGAAAGACGAGATCATCTGGCTTGGCATTTGGTGCCAACCTGATCAGCAAACGAAACGACCGAGCCGGTCATCATTCGTCCACCAACTCGCATTTTGGCATGACATACTTGGCTGGGCACAAGGTCGTTTGGCTCGGCCTTGCATAAGCTGATCAAAATGAATAGTTTCTGATACGAAAAGTTCGAGGAATCACGACTTTCATCGATTTTTCGGAAAATGTATACAGTTTTTCGTAAAGTTATCGATAAAATAGTATAAACATAAACTATTTTTCCGAATATCATTTTTTCCGAAAATATATTTAAACATTTAAACATTTTAGCCGTTAATTCCGGAAGTGTGGGTTTTGACCCCGACATTTAGTCCCCGAGCTCGTCAGTTTCAGATATGACAGGGACGAGGTAACTAAGAAGTGTGATATGGGATTAAGGAGCTAAATTGTTTCCTGGTCCATTTTCCATATAAGATGCATTTGAGAAATTTTTGTACGAAAAACGTAAAACGGTTTTTGGGTGGAGGACCGATGGTCGCCGAGCCCACTGGTGGTAAACACCAGTTGACATGAGCTGATCCTTTGGATTTGATGGAGGAGGAGACTTAGCCTTTGTCTTGGTGGGCATGACAATGATTTCTGCCGAGCTGGTAGTCTCTTTCTTTATGAATTTCTGTGTTTTGACGACTGTTGGACCTTAGGTGTTTCGCACGTTTCGTGATCTTTGAAAGGAAGGGTCGGTTTGTAACGCGCTCATGATGTTGTCTCGCTAAGAAAACCCGATTGGAAAAAACGTAGTTTAAAGAAAAGAGTGCAATGTGCATTACTCTCCGATTGAGATTCTTATCGAAACAGTTTTTCCAAAAAAAAATTAAGTTGAATTTTAACAAAACTGTGTTTCTCAGGAAACTTAAGTTTGTAAGAGTGTTTCCGAAAAACTTCTTTGGTTGAGTTTTTCGAAAGTTTTTCCGTAGAATTTTCAGGGAGGGCAAAGGATGGCCGAGCCGACGCTTCCTCTCTAGGAGGAATGGCCGAGCCGATACTACCTCTCTAGGAGGAGTGCCCGAGTCGGTCGTATCTTTGCCTCACTTCTCAGTTATTGCAAAGCTTTTCTGAAAAAAACTGTTTTAGCTAAGTTTTTCTCAAGTTTTCGAAGAAGTTTTTTTCCGAAAAACTGTTCAAGGTAAGTTTTTCGAAAGTTTTCGTAAAGGGAAAATAATTGTGCCGAGCCGGTCGAGCATGTCGCCAAGCCAACCGGTTTTTGGTGTTCTGCCTCGACGTTTACTGAAAATGATCAAGGAGAGATGTCGGAAGAGAGTGGATGTTCGTGAGAGACCCTGATTATGAGCCGATAGGCTCCTTTTCCTTCTTCCGAGAATGTTCAAGTGTTCAGGAATTCCTTTGAGATAGGTAAACGAGACTTTTTTTTGGCCTGGCTTTGTCCCGATGATTGTTTCACGTTAAACCTTTTATGCGTTCAGACTTTGCTTTATGTTTTGTTGGGGTCAAAATCCTCACCTCGGATATTGATAGGACAAAAAGCCGAAACTACGGATAAACGTCTCATGTACCGGCAACAAGCCCTCGAAATGGGACCAAAATATCTACGGCCTCCCATATCGAGCCTCTGCATATCCTCTCAGCCAGAAGCGTTTTCCAGGCCAAGACGTGGGTCACAGCCGGATCATATCTCCCGGGCCGGCCTTAATCTGCTCTTTTCTGACCACTGGGCCTCGGTTTTGTCCTCCTCAAAACATCACGCCATTTAAGGAAAAACTCTACGCCGTTCTGAACATCTAAAAACATCGAGGAGTTTACTTAAAATAAACCGGAATTAGGGCATTAACCCAAGGAAATTGAATAAGGAGGCAAAAAAAACAAGCTGGGCCGAATCAAGACAAACGGGCCAGATTGGAAGAAAGAGGAGCAGATGGGCCGCAGCCCATTAGGTCTTACCGGGGACGGCTGGAGGAAGGGACTTTAAAACGTCCCACATTGCTTAGATCGATCTTTGAGACCTTAGACTCTCTAGTATAAATAAGCATCCCTGTATTCACTTTCGAGGCATCCCAATTCGAGTATAAGAGCATTTGCATTATAAGACTTTTAAAGCTTTTGCGAATATTCTTGTACTCAGAAAAATATAATAAAATCATCCTTTCATCTTTCATCTTATTAAATAGAATTTTCGGATCCCTATAATTTATAAGTTTTGACTGTGTGAGTTTTGGCTCTCACATATCTCATGCATGTTTAAGGTGTTATGAATGCCCGTTCTAGGTAAGAGAATGATAGGATTTCATATGTTTGTTGTAGGAGAGCTGAGTAGTTTGAAATTTTTATTCACTTGTTATCCTTAGAATTTTGAGATGCCTAAGAGCGAATTAGGCATTGCGATGTGTTTGGCGACGTTTTGGTATTTTGTCAGCAGAGACTTGTCATTCTTTTTTAGACGGGTATATGTTTCGCAGTTTCGTCGAGAATGTTGATGTACCAGCGTGCTTAGGAGCGTTCTAGCTGGGTAATCGATGTTGGGGTCAAAACCCACATTTACGGAATTAACGGCCAATTTTTTTAAATATCGAGAAAAACATCCAGCTTATTATATAAAGTATGGTTTTCAAAGTTAGTAATTAACAAGATCGTGCCATATTATTATATAAAGTATGGTTTTCAAAGTTAGTAATTAACAAGATCATGCCATGTGGCAATCATTAATTTAAGAAAAAAAAGATTAATATTATATTTCAAGAAAAAAATTCTGAAGCAAAAAAAAGGAATTATAGAAGAAAAGAATTTCAATTCTGAAGAAAAAAAAAAATAGAAAAAAATAGAAAATATTCACTTCGCAATTCATTTAAAAGAAAATTAAAGGAAATAGACATAATGAAATCTCTAAATTCAAAAGGAAACTTTACAAAAATATTAAGTTAATTTTAAAGATAAATAAAGAAATAAACTTATTAATATTTTATTAAAAGATATAATGAGTTTAAACCTTTCAACAAACAATGGAATATAATCAATAAAAATGAAAAATTAAGAAAAAAATAAGTAATTTTTTAAAAGTTTGCAAATATTTATGATGTGTATCTAAAGAACTTAGGTTTTGCATAATTTACAAGATAACAAAATATGTTGGGTGAGTCAATCAAATTTTGACATGTAATAATTTTACTTTTCAAATAAAATAAAATAAAATATAATCAAATTTTTCTATTCGGACCGAATGGGTCATTGTCTAATCCAAGGCTTCTCACCACCATTGGGATGCTCAATGGGTGGGCCTGGTCCATATTAAATCTCTTGAGTACTTTTTCTGTATATGCCATTTGATGCACAAGGATTCCATCATTTACGTACTCATGCTGTATTCCCAAACAGAACTTAGTCTTTCCTAAGTCTTTCATTTCAAATTCGGCCTTTAAATATTCAACTGTTCGGACGATTTCTCTAGAGGTTCCGAGGATGTTTAAATCATCCACGTATACTGCTATAATTACAAATCCTTTGTTTGTAAACTTCTTTATAAAGATACACGGACTGATGGGATCATTTCTATAGCCTTCTTTGACTAGGTACTCATTTAATCTATTGTACCACATGCACCCACTTTGTTTCAGTCCGTATAAGGATTTGTTCAACTTAATGCAGTGTTCTTCGCGAGGATTTCTCTTATCTTTGAGCTCAATAAATCTCATTATCCAGTGGACCATATAAATAGGCGGTTACTACATCCATTAACCGTAAATCCAATTTTTCTTTTATGGTCAGACTTATTAGGAACCAGAATGTCGTTGCATCCACCACAGGGGAGTATGTCTCCTCATAATCGATTCCTGGTCTCTGTGAGAATCCTTGTGCCACAAGCCGTGCTTTGTGTTGAACAATCTCTCCTTGTTCGTTTCTCTTCCTCACAAAGACCCATTTATGTCCAACTGGGATTATATCTCGAGGTGTCCGAATTATGGGACCAAAAACCACTCTCTTCTTTAAATAGTTTAACTCCACGTTTATGGCTTCTTTCCATTTAGCCCAATCAGACCATCATGCTGTCATGTGAGATCGTCCGGATCGGCTCGGCCGAAACAACACATGCATTCAAGCCGAGCCGGATGTGCTCCGAGCAAAGATGCGCCTTCCGCGGGCGAGCCAGACGAGTTGCCATGAAAGCAGCGTACCGGAAGGGAGAAGCATCGATTGGCTTGGCCGAGATAGTTGCCTGAACGGTTCGGTGGCGCCCGATGCCGAGCCGGATGTTATCGCGTCGTCATTTGGGGCTGAGCTGGACGTGAACAAGGACGATTTCCGAGCAACTCAGCCAAAATCTCTGAACAAAGTGGCCGAGCTGGACTTGAGCATGCATCCCATCCAATTGCACTTTTTATTCATCTTTAGGATCGTTTCGAGAACTAGTCGATGTTTTCTTGACGTTTTATGAAAATATCGCAACGTTTTTATCTATCGAGAACGGTAAAACAAAAACTAAAAACAAACCGAAGCGCCAAACCGAAGAAACCGCCAAACCAAATAAGAAGGATGAAGTTGGGCCGAGCCAACATGAATAATAACCGCGGCCCAAACCGACCTACCGAAGACTCTCGAAGATTCTCCAAGGTTTATCGAAGGTCGGTAGAAAACTGGAGAAGACTACTTCCCACATCGGGAATTCAGCTATCTATAACTTATGTCTATCTAGTATAAATACATATTGATGCTTAGCTTTGTAACACATCTTACAATTCACAATTCACAACTCGCACTTTCACACTAAAGTAATATAACTCTTTTCGACTTCTTATTTCCTTTTCCTCTTTTGCCCTAGTTTCCTTTTTTGATCTTTCTATTACTTTCGCTTTATTTCCAAGAATCTCGTTTCCTCACATTAAATTTCCTAAAATATATTGAGGCGCATTTCAGTTCCGAAGCCTCGATTTTCAATGAATGTATGGTCGTGCCCAAAATGAGTAGTGCATGCCCCCTTTAAATGAATGTAGAGAATCTATTGTCTGGAAAATAAACTTTTCTGGGTTTGAGAATCAAGTATGGATAAGGGTTGATAATGTTTGCTAGAGCGGTTTTGGTAAGAATATGCTACTCATGTTTTCCTTTCCGTTTCATCTGCTTTAATGGGAATTGACAGGTCTGGAAAACCGGGTTTTTGATTTTCTTTGATTATTTCGGGCTTATGAGCGTCAAATTGGGTCCGAATCTTTTAAGGATCTTGCTCTTTTTCTTTCTAATGCGTAACATTTAAAAACTTTTTAGTCCCTTAATAGTTACTGTACTACATCAACCCCCAAAAAAAGAATATTTTATCTTTTAATTTCTCTCTTGTGTAGTACTGACACGTTACATAAGAACCCAAGGCAAGGTCCCTTATACTCTTTTTCATTTTGAGCTTTCTTCTTCATCTCTACTTCTATGTAACTTGAGTAAACACCAAATTCCATTTTTGGCTATTAATTCTTTGGTCTTCATTTCGTGTAAGCATTTAATGTTTTGGTCTTGTTTTTCTTTTCTCTTTGGGAAATGGGAGTGTGGTATTCGTGTGTGTACCTGTTTCATCAACAAGCTACGTTTTCCTTTTTTTGACCATTCTTGTGTCTTTCCCAACAACAAACAAACCCAGTTTCGTGGTTTACAAATTGAGCCTCATTTCTGACAAAACTATACACATTTCTTAGTTTCAGACCCAGTTTTGTCATATGTTAGCTATGTCTTTGGAACATTTTTTTAACCTCATTTCGGACAAAACTATACACATTTCTTAGTAATATAATCAGACTAAACATGAGCAAAAGACCATCGGAAGAAGATTCAATCAAATAAGATTCAACATCCAAAACCATCATCCCAAGCATATTATAGCTAACAATAACATGCTCTTCTTCAAGTAATATAAAACAGATTTCCAAAAAAAAAAACTACCCTTCTTCGTTCTTCATTCTCTAATCTCTATCCTTGTCATTCTTCACAAATCTGGCTTGATGGCTCGCTTGAAGTCACATTGCTTTAGGAAACCTCTTTTAAAGACACAAATATACACAAAGACCAGCACAAGAAACAACAAATACATGCTACCAAAGAATGAACATTCATATTTAACAACTGATAAACCTTACTTTCTTGTGAAATCGAGAATTATGACCAGCTTTGCCACATATCCACAGTGCATGATGTGTTTCAATTGTTTTGGTTTCTTCTTCAATGGAGACCTGTTTTTTTCCTATTTTCCTTTTCTCCTTTTGACTCTTCTTTTCCTTTTTTTCCATCAGTTTGGTCTGGTGCTGAAGGTTTGGTCCCCACTTGAGCAGATCCACAAGGCCAGAAACGAGCACCTCTCACTGGATTCAGGCCACTTTCATATGTTTTTCTCCAATAAATTGTATGAAACCACCCATTAACATAGTCTCCAGGCTGATATTTTTTTACAAGAATTATTCCATAAGTATGTTCACAAGGAATTCCAGTTATGTTCCATTTCCGAGAAAAGCAAGTTCTCTTCTCCATGTTAAATCGAAAATAACAACCACTAAGAGCAACTTCGTAAGCTCCATTTTTGCTTCGAAGAACCATGCAAAGTGAAGCTTTTTCAGGTTCTGATCTTTATTGCTCGGTTAACGTTCGGAAGAATGTTAAGCGCTTCTACACCGGCCTTCGGAGTAATTGCAAAGCTTCGAGGAATCAGTTTTTCTACGTGAAGCGCAGTCCGCTCACGGTCAGTCCCGATTACGGCGGCCCGGTTAGAACAGAGTGGAATGTGCTACGTAAGCATTTCGTCTTTTGTGAATTTTTTCTATAAGTAGTCTTCATTCCTTTGTCTCATCCTCCAAAATTTCATTTCTCACAACCCTGAACTTTTTCTTTTCTTTCTTAGTTCGTGATCCTTTCGCTCCTAGAGTTTCTGGAGTTGAAGATATCTTTGAAGAAGTTGATAAAAAGAAGATCGATTGGGAGTGTCCTGATCTTTGGCGCCGCTTTCTTGACGCGAAAGATATTTTAGAAGGGCGCGCTCCTCCAAAGGGTCCCGACTTCGTTGATCCGATGGCGACATATCCTGGCATGGAGGGTGTTTGGATGTATTGCTAGCAGAAGTATGGTGAAGCTGGACCGTCCGGAGAGGCGGCTGAGTTCGACCCGGCGTCTTGCTTTGTTCTACCGTCGGGGTCTGATTTTCATGGTGATGGCATGCCCGAGGAACAGATAGCCGCTCCTCAGGGTTCTGATTGTGCCGTCGTGGCTGATAAAGGTAAAGGAACTTCCAACAGCCCGGATCGTCCGAGGAAGGGCAAAGTGGCTCGGAGGATCGAGGCGTCTGCTCCTGGTCTCCTTTTCGACGCTCGCAAGGCGGCGGGAGGAGATCCAGCTGAATCTGCGAAGGTCGTGGATTACTTTGGAGCGTCGGCTCCGGCCTTAGCTGTCCCGTTCGATCGTTCAGTGGCTTATGGAGACTTGTCCTCCGGCCTCATGATGGTAATCACTTCCTTCTTTGGATTTGTTTTGACGTAGTTTGGTCTTTGCTGATATTTGCTTTTCTTTAATTCAGGTTGCCACTCCAGCTCATGCGACCCAGGCTGCCTTAGAGGCCTCAGAGAAGGAGTCCCGGAAGAAGGACAAAAAGATTAAGGCCCTGGAGGTCAAGCTTAAGAATGCAGAGAAGAGGTCTCAGAAGGAGCTCAAGAAGGTGCTTGCTGAGGCTGAGCGGAAAATGGAGCTAGCGCTGAAGCGCTGCCGTTGGGAGTTGGTCGAGAAGTACCGTCTCCGCATTCAGGGCACTAAAGCTGCTCTCACGCCGATGCGTCAGGCTAAGTACGGCGAGACTGCTTTGTCCGAGGTCAGCTCGAGCCTTGGTCTGGTCCGGGACATCAAGTCCGGGAATCCAAGGTCAAGGAGGAGGAAAAGAAGTTGGAGGATTCACAGGAGCAGCTCAAAGGAGGAGGTTGGGTCGGCTCCTATGATCGGGCTGCTACCGTCCTCGACAGTTACTTGGTCTGTTCTCCGGTTTCTCCGTGCCAGTCCCCGGAGGTTGAGGCCTTGGATTACGGAGCTCCTACACCTCCTGTTGAGTATGCCTAGGCTGTGGCCTTTTTATCTTTGTATTTTCTGCTTCAGTTGTGTTCGGGTCTTTTGACCCTTTATTGTATTTGCTTTGTCCGCCGAATTGGATCGTTTGATGTCTCCTTTTATGGAGATTTATTGTCTCTTTGATTTGCCTTTAATTGTCCTTGACTTCTTGTTTTGCTTTTAAATCCGAACTAAGGCTTGTCTTCGGGTTACAAGTCTTGATAAAGGAGAAAAAAGGGTGGCTGGCCCGTCTCTCTACGGAGGACGGGCAGCTGGTTAGTTTTGTAGAGCGAAGGGCGGCTGGCCCGTCTCTCTACGGAGGATGGGCGGCTGGCCCGTTTTGTAGAGCGAAGGGCGGCTGGCCCGTCTTTCTACGGAGGACGGGCAGCTGGCCCGTTTTGTAGAGCAAAGGACGGCTGGCCCGTCTCTCTACGGAGGACGGGCGGCTGGCCCGTTTTGTAAAGCGAAGGATGGCTGGCCCGTCTCTCCACGGAGGACGAGCGGCTGGCCCGTTTTGTAGAGCGAAGGGCGGCTGGCCCGTCTCTCTACTGAGGACGGGCGGCTGGCCCTTTTGTAGAGCGAAGGGCGGCTGGCCCGTCTTTCTACGGAGGACGGGCGGCTGGCCCATTTCGGAATTGATCGGTATTGCGTTGGAGTGTTATTCCGGACACTCGAACTCCAGACCAGGTTATCTTTATGAATATTCCCAGGGTTAAATGCAGTCTTTTGTTGCGGGGAACCAAGCTTGTTCGGATCCCTCTTTCGACTGAACGCTTTTAAGATCTCGCATCAGAGCCGGTTTGATACCGCGTTCTTGAGATGTCTTTGACCAGTTTTCCATGTCAGGCGCTTTACTGGGTTTAGAGAGTTCACTTCGTTCCTTACGCTTCGCACTATTTGCCTATGCGAAGCGCTAGTGAAGGTAAACTAAACAGAACATCGTCTTGAGCGCTTCCTGCAGGATCGCGGGATGTCAGGTTGCGCCCTTCGGATGTTAATCCGGAAATTTGTATAGCGCGCTAGTCTTATCCCCTGCGGGATGTTGAGAGAACCATGGTTTAAAAGGACGGTCTTGTTGTGGCCAGCAACAGACGGATTTGTTTGGGAGAGATATCTTGATTGGTCGGCGGTTTTGGATAAGTCACGAGATGCTGAGTCTCGATGTTCATCCGATTTTAAGTTCGAGTTAATGATGTGCTATGAGATACTAAGTCTCAATGTTCATTTTCCTCGGGTTTTTATGGATCCATTCGCTTTCCGGATCAAGTTTCGAGATGCTAAGTTCCGATGTTGGTCGGAATGGTGTTTTCGGGAAACTTTTTCAAGCTTTGGATGTGTTATGAGATGCTAAGTCCCAATGTCCATCCTCTTGATTTGTTTCCGAAAATTTTGGAGTATGTATATACGGACCCACTCCCCCCCTTTTTTGAGGAGAGAGGGCAACTGAACTCGTTTTTTAAGCGATGCAAAGTACCCTTCGTGAAAAGGGATCAAGTCCCCCTATTTCTGTTTTTTTTTTTGGTTGCGAGAAGACGACTAGGTCTTGGTCATGGAATCGCCCGTCGCCGCTTCGACGGTTTCTGAGGTCTTTTTGGCAGTTTTCGTCTCCTCTTGGTTGGTTTCAGTTATCGTGGATGGAACCTCCGTTTTCTCGAACTGTTCGGTTCTACTCACTTTCTTTCCCAATTCAGGGACTTCATCTTCCTTCTTCCTTTTCGGGTTCTCTCTCTGCGGGATAGTTGGATTCCGAAGCTTGTGCTCTGCCAAAAAACAGATCAAAGCCTCTTTCTGATTTCCCAGACGGTCTTGATTCCGTTCGGAGTTGGGAATTTTAGACAGAGGTGATAGGTCGATGGGATTGCTCGCATTGAATTGATCCACGGAGTTCCCATTATCACGTTATAAATCGAGGGGTGGTTTGCCACCGCGAAGTTGACTATCTTTGTGATTCCAACGGCACGAACTGGGAGCTGGATTGTCCCGTCTGTCATTGTGACTTCGCCTGAGAACCCGGTCAGCGACCTCGGATTGGGCTTTATCATTGATGGGTCTACCTTCATTCTTTGAAGCGTCTCCCGAAAAATGACGTCTACCAAACTTCTGGTATCGATCAAGACCCGAGAGATGTCATGGTCGTTGATGTCCAGCTCCACCACCAATGGGTCGTCATGAGGTTGATCGAGACCTTCGGCGTCCTTTTCGTGAAAGGCTATCCGGTCGTCATTTTCAGTGATCGGCTCCCGCGGGTTCGACTCCTTGTCTCCTCTTCTCAAGAACTCCTTTATCGAGGCCACTGTATCTCGGCAGTACTGAGATCCTCTGATGATCATGTGGATCCTCCTGCGGTTTGCGGCGGAGTCGTCTCCGTTCGGTCTCCTTCCCCGTTTGGGGGTATCCTCCAGGCCTTTCGAGACGTTCCTGATTTGGTCGTCCGCCCGGGGAGCCAACATCTTCTTCGGTTGCTCCGAGACTTTCCAGAGTCACTCCGTTTCCGAGTTCTCTGGCTAATAGCTTCACTGCGAGCCTTCTTCCGACAGTCCTGCAGTTTTCAGTTGAGTGGCCCTTGGTCTTGTGGAAGGTATAGAAGGCGTTCTCCTCGAATCCCGGTCGGGTCCACGTATTCCACGACCCTCTATTGCCCCCATCGGATGTTCTCTCCGTGTTTATTTGGTAGTTATGGGCTCCGCCCAGGTTAGGTTCTTCGTCTCGGCCGATTGGCCTACTCCTTCTCTCGTTTGGAACGTTAGAAGGTTGAACCGTGTCTTTGGCGACCAATTTCGAGGATTGGTGCTTTCCGGCCGGGACCCTCATGTCTTCCTCGTAGATTACGAAGTCGGAAGCGCGGTGGAGAGCGTCTTGAATGGTTACCGGCGGATTTACGGTAATTTCCTTTCGAAAGCTCGAAGCCTTCAGCAAGGACTTCTTTAAGGCATTAATCGCGGCACTGTCACTTAGGCCGTTAATCTTTGAGACAATCACCTTGAATCTTTCGATGAAATCTCGAAGACTTTCTTCGGGCCCTTGCGACAGCGAGTAGATGTCCGCATCTGATGTTGACAGTCTTATGAACAGTGAGTAATGCTTCAGAAAAGCTGCCGACAATTGGTCGAAACCGTCGATCGAGTCTCTCTCTAGCCTCGAGAACCATGACAGGGCTGATCCCTTCAGATGTTCCACGAAGAGGAGGCAAAATCCGGCGTCCCTCTCTTCGGGTTTGAATCTAGCCCGTCCCATCGAGATGTGAAAGGCTGTCATGTGGGCCTTTGGATCGGTCGTCCCGTCGTAGAAAGGGATTCAGATTTTTCCCGGGTCAGAAAGTCTAACGCTCGTGATCCTTGAAGTGAACAGGATCTTTTGTGTTTCCTCTAGGACGCAGTCAATTTCCGGGGCCGCGCTTGTCGCTTTATGGACTTGCGACCTCACCTCCTTCATTTGACTCGTGGTGAGTTCCAGACGGGCGCGAAGTTCGTCCAACTCGCTCCTTTGGCTTGTTGACCGGTTAGCTCGGACCTCTCGTTCCGCCTTTTCCTGCTCTTCGATCCAGCAGAGTTCTTCCTCGTCCACGTTTAGGTCTCCGACTTCGTCGTCGGTTTTGCTTTCTTCTCCGTCGGCTCCGTTTGCGGTGTTTCCCGGGTTTTCACCGTTGGTCACCGTGGAAACTGGCCGTTCGGCGGTTCGCCTAGTGGCGGTTTTTCGGTGTAACGGGGGCGGTGCCGATGGTTCTCTACTCGTTCCATCGGGGGTCTGCTCGTCTGGATTCTGACGACCCGAGGGATTCGCTCGCGGGGTGAAGACGAGGCGTCTTGCTCCGAATGTCCGGGGGTTACGTGCTAGCTCTTGTGAAGCTGCTCTTTCCTGCGCGGCCTCTCTCTTGTCTGTTTTTCCGCTCCGCAGTTTCGGCTACCATGTTCCTCAACTCGGTGATCGCCGCGATTTCTGGGGAGGCGTTGGCCGTTTCCGTGATGATTGGGTTTTCGGTCGGCATTCCGAATCTGGTTAGCGCACTGGCGGAGGTCCCGGTTATCCCAATCGCTCCGTCGGCGGATGTCCCGGCGGCAGTCGCTCTGGTTCCAGCCTCCGATGTACCGATGGCGGGAATTCCCGTTCCTGCCGTTCCCGTGGCGGCTGCTCCGACCGGTTGGTTGGTGATATCGTCGGTTCTTCTGGTCATTGTCTTCGTTCCGTATCCTTTTCATTCTAAGGGTTAAGAATATTTCTTGTCCCCACAGACAGTGCCAAACTGTGAGAGCCGAAACTCACACTGTCAAATCTTATATTTTGTGGGGGCTCGAAAATTCTATTTTAAAGAACTAAATGACCGAAAATGTAAAAAAAGAGATTTTATTGATGATTTCCGAAAGTACAAGAATAAATAGCAAAAGGTGAAAAGTCTTATATTGCTAAAACTCCTAATACTCGGATTTGGGATGCCTTTCACCCTTACATGAGCGTACATATATATACTGACGATCCTAGGGTGCTGAGACTTCATATTTTCGATGTGGGACTTAGTGATTTCTTCCCAGCCGCCGAGTTAACCTTTTGGGCCCGAAATCTGGCCCGAAAATCTTCTGTGATCCACCTGCACGTTCTGACCCAAATCTGGCCCGCCTTTTGTAATCGATGAATAGTAAACCGTGAATAGTAATACGATGAATAGTAATCCGAATCTCGGTGTAGACTTAATTCGATTTTAAGGTTAACTTTGTCTCGAGGTGAATAGTATTTTTTGACGGTTTTTCCCGCGTGAATAGTATTCCGAACGTTTTACGACTCTTGAGATTTGAGCCACCAGTTCTTTATTTGAACTTCCAACCGTCGGTTTTGGTATTGATGGCCAGCCGCCGATTCCTTTGGCTCATGTATTGGGGCGACTAGTCCATGGACGGCTGAACGTCGGTCACAGTCTTTCGGAGAATGTTTATGGACGTTTTTGGAGTCAGAACATGCAAATGCCTAATCTTCGAGTCGGTCCGGGCTTAGAGTTATGCTTGATGGTCGGTCGACTGGACAATGTTCGGACAAAGAGTCTTGCCTAGGAAATGATCGTGGGCGGCTGGCCTTATCCCAGCCGACGGACGATGCTTGGATGGATCAACGGCGGCTGGCTTTATCCCAGCCGTCGGGCGATGCTTGGATAGAGACGTTGGCGGCTGGCCTTATCCCAGCAGCCGAACCAAGCTTGAAGGAGGGACGGGCGGCTGTCCTTATCCCAGCCGCCGGACCATGCTCGAGGGAGGCACAGGCGGCTGGCCTTATCCCAGCCGCCGGACCAAGCTTGAGGGAGGCACGGGCGGCTGGCCTTATCCCAGCCGCCGGACTGAACCTCGGAGGGAGCATGGGCGGCTGGCCATATCCCAGCCGCCGGACTGAACCTCGGAGGGAGCATGGGCGACTGGCCATATCCCAGCCGCCGGGCCTTGCCTCGGGTCGTCCGTGGGCGGTTGGCCTTAGCTTGTCCCGTCCATGTTCGGGATAAGTTCCATTTGATCTCGACCTTGACTTCTCGTTCCGTCAATCTCCGAGGAGGGGATTTCGACCCCAACAGTTGCTTACCTAAATAGCAGAAGTCTGGGCGATAAGCCAAAGCTCACTCGGATTTCAGTGAAACATGGATCTTGGATCATTATATTTTACTTGAGGTAAATTAACTTAGAATATAATGTGAGTCTTCTTAATTGTTAAGATTTCTCATCCTTTGAAACATCAAAACTAATTAAATTCTCTTCTTTTCTTGATTCAGCTATGTCAACAAACTACACAAACTCATTCACGTTGAGATCCGTCCTTGAGAAGGAAAAACTGAAAGGATCCAACTTCTTGGAATGGTATCGGAACCTAAGAATAGTTCTCAGACATGAAAAGAAGGACTATGTCATTGAAAGGCCTCTTCCTGAAAAACCGAGATCCAATGCTCTGAGTGCTGAAAAGGACAAGTGGGAAAAGCATTCGGATGATGTGACAAACGAGATTTGTCTGATGCTAGACACGATGAACTCGGAACTGCATAAGCAGTTCGAGAATGCGGGGTCACCGATCGCGATGATCACAACCCTGAAATCTATGTTTCAGGAGCAGGCTCGCACTGAGAGGTACCAGACTGTCAAGTCTCTCATCAAGTGTAAGCTGTCTAAGTACAGTGCAGTGAGTCCTCGCGTCATTAAGATGATGGGTTATATTGACAACCTGGCTCGACTGGACTCTCCCCTTAGCCAAGAGTTGGCTACGGACATCATCCTGTAATCCCTGCCGTCTAGCTTCGATCAGTTTGTTCTAAACTACAATATGAACAACCTGACGAAGTCCCTGACTGAGCTGCACTGCATGCTCAAGACGGCAGAGCCCAACATCAAGAAGGCCAAACCTGAAGTACTTATGGTACAGAAGGGTAAAGGGTTTAAGAAACCCACTAGAGGCAAAGGAAAGGCCAAGGCTATCCAGGTTGAGAATCAGGACAAGCCTGAGCCAAATTCCAAGCCCAAGCATGGCCCCACTGATGCTGACATTTGTCTTTACTGCAACAAGTCGGGGCATTGTAGGAGGAATTGCAAAGAATTCCTGGAAGGTCTGAAGAACCTAAAGAAGTCGTATGAGACGACATCTAAAGGTATTTATGTTATAGAAGTAAAGGTTTCTTCATATTCAGGTTCTAATTCTTGGGTATTGGATACCGGCTGTGGTGCTCATATTTGTACTAATATGCAGGACGCTGAAGAAAGGACAAGTGGACCTTCGAGTTGGGAATGGAGCAAGAGTTGCTGCCTTAGGCGTAGGAACTTACCATTTGTCTTTGCCTTCTGGCATGGTTTTAGAATTGGAGAATTGCTACTATGTACCTGCAATAAGCAGGAATATCATTTCTATTTCTGTTTTGGACATGAATGGTTTTGAATTTTCGATTAAGAACAAATTTTGCTCTTTTATTCGAAATAACATGTTCTATGGTAGCGCCCCATCAGAGAATGGGCTTTATATTTTCAACCAATCAATGTCGATCTATAACATAATTAACAAACGGTTTAAAACCAATGACTCAAACCCGATTTTTCTCTGGCATTGTCGTTTGGGCCACATTAATGAGAAGAGGATTCAAAAGCTCCATCGTGATGGGCTTTTAAACTCATTTGATTATGAATCATTTGAGAAATGTGAATCCTGCTTAATGGGAAAAATGACTAAAACTCCTTTCAACAAGCGAAATGAAAGGGCCAGTGACTTGTTGGCCCTTGTACATACAGATGTGTGTGGCCCAATGAGCATTAGCGCTAGAGGAAACTTTAGGTATTTCATTACATTTACTGATGACTTATGTAGATATGGCTATGTTTATCTTATGAAACATAAGTAGGAATCCTTTGAAAAATTCTAGGAGTTCTAAAATGAAGTACATAACCAACTTGGCAAAATATTCAAAGCTCTCCGATCTGATCGTGGAGGTGAGTACTTAAGCCAAGAGTTCGATGATCATCTTAAGAAATGTGGAATCGTTTCACAACTTACTCCTCCTGGAACACCTCAATGGAACGGTGTGTCTGAGAGGAGGAATCAGACTTTATTGGATATGGCCGATCGATGATGAGTCATGTGGAGCTACCAGAGTAAAGTACAACTCGAAGAGATTCGAGAACCAAAGGACGCTACTTAACCTAATGAGGAAGAGCAGCCGTTGGATTCACAGGAGGTTGTGGAACCAACACAGCCGTTGGATTCACAAGAGGTTGTGGAACCAACACAGCCGTTGGATTCACAAGAGGTTGTGGAACCAGCACTTGTGGTGCCTATAGTTCGCAGATCCGAAAGGATTCCCAACGAGGTCGAGAGATATGGATTTCTCGTAACTCACTGCCATGATCTGTTGATCATTGACAGCGATGAACCTGCGAATTCCGAAGAAGCTACGATGGGCCCTGACTCCGAAAGGTGGCTTGAGGCCGCTGGATCCGAAATGGGTTCCATGTCACAGAACCAAGTATGGACTTTGGTTGATTTACCTGATGGTGTAAAAGCCATTGAGTGTAAATGGGTCTTCAAGAAGAAGATCGATGTGGATAGAAACGTTCAGATTTATAAAGCTAGATTGGTGTCAAAAAGTTTCAAACAAGTTTATGGTCTTGACTATGACGAAACCTATTCCCCAGTCGCCATGCTTAAATCTATTCGGATTCTCCTAGCGACTGCTGCTCATTATGATTATGAGATATGGCAGATGGATGTAAAAACATCTTTCCTTAACGGGACTCTGGAAGAGGATGTGTACATGACACAGCCTCCAGGCTTCACAGATCCTAAGAATGCTGGGAAGGTATGCGAGCTTCATAAATCCATTTATGGATTGAAGCAAGCATCTCGGAGTTGGAACCTCCGTTTTCATGAAGCAGTCAAAATTTTTGACTTCATCAAGAACGAGGAGGAACCATGCGTTTACAAGAAGACTAAAGGGAGGCAGTTGCATTTCTAGTACTATACATAGACGACATACTCCTTATTGGAAAGGACATTACGTTGCTTCAGTCTGTAAGGACTTGGCTCGGAAGTTGCTTCTCGATGAAGGATATAGGAGAAGCCGCATACATTCTTGGAATAAGAATCTACAGAGATATATCAAAGAGGCTAATTGGACTCTGTCAGGATTCTTATATCGATAAGGTCTTACACCGGTTCAATATGCATGATTCGAAGAAGGACTTGTTTTCGATGTCACATGGCATCATTCTCAGCAAGAAGCAATAGGATCCATCATGTATGCCATGCTATGAACACGTCCGGATGTCGCTTGTGCTTTGAGCATGACGAGCCGATACCAATCCGATCCCGGTGAGAATCACTGGACTGCCATCAAGACAATTCTGAAGTATTTGAGAAATACTAAGGATAAGTTCTTGGTGTACGGTGGATGTGATGAGCTTGTGGTGAGTGGATACACCGACGCTATTTCCAGACGGACAGAGACGACTCCCGTTCTCAATCTGGTTATGTCTTCTGTCTGAATGGCGGTGCAATTAGTTGGAAGAGTTCCAAGCAGAGCACCGTGGCGGATTCCACGAAGCTGAGTACATTGCTGCTTCAGAAGCGGGAAAGGAGGCTGTTTGGATCCGAAAGTTCATCATTGAACTTGGTGTGATTCCTAGCATATCTGAGCCTGTGGCATTGCTGTGTGACAACAATGGGGCCATAGCTCCAGCAAAGGAACCCAGATCACACCAGAAGTCCAAACACATCGAGAGAAGATATCACTTGATACGAGAGATCATCGAGAGAGGTGATGTGAAGATCAATAAAGTTCCGATGGACGATAATGTTGCTGATCCTCTGACCAACCCCCTCCCACGGCCTAAGCATGAGAGTCATGTTGCTACAATGGGAATTAGATATCTTGAGCAGTAATCTTAGTTTGAGTGGGAGTTATTTATTTCGTTTTGGTGTTCATGTAAACATAATTGGGTTATGTTTTATTTAATAAAATTATTTCAGTTATTTAATTGCATAATTAGATAATTAAATAATAGTCCCAAAATAATTGAGACATTCTTATAGGTCATCAAATACGTGATTTGATCATGAAACCCTATAAGTTATAAATGTCATAAATTACTAAGGTCCCTAGTCGAAGGTCATTAAATTGGGACGTTAATGACCGCGTAAGATTAGTATGTGATGTGACTGATGACCAAGTTTCATGGTGTCATTGATAGGGGTATCAAAGTCAATCACATAGATATGTGTTGAGAACACAGTATCGGACAAGACCCACCAATGAGGACTCAACAAGATTGTTATATGAGTGTCATATGAGTCTCTCATTACGACTATAGAGTATAGTCCTTAGACCTGAGTTCATCATGATTTCATGCATATGAATTGGTCTGCTTTAACTTTGTCAAACGTCAGCTGTAACTGGTGACTATTAAGACATTGATTGGGCATATCATGAAGTGTGTGGGTAACAGGGGATGGAACAAGATGAAATTTGTCCCTCCTATATAACGGAGATAAATATCTCTAGGCCTATCGAAGATCGTACTAAGGGAATGTGTGGCCACACTCGAACGAGCTGAAAGTCAGTTGTTTGCTTTTATCAGTACAAATCAGAGTTCGATAAACATGATTTGGCTTTATAAGGATGACATGAGCTCTTACCTTATGCTGAGTCGAGATATAGTGACGAAGGGATTATTGGAATAAGTTGATACCAGTACAAGTGGGAGATTGAAGGGAATGTCCTGGAGATCATACTTGTATACACTCTGATATAGTTGTGAAGTCGAGATAAGACTATCATGTGATACTGGGTAATTGTAATGCTTTGCTAGAAGCCGCTTATAACTTATGAGTTGTTAACTCATTACCAGCATCATATGATCCTATAGGGTCACACACCTAAGCAAACTGGATAACGAATACTGGGAATGATCATTAAAGTAATGATTTCATCAATGTGTAATTGTTGCACGTTGATATTGAGTTTATATGAGGGTGTCGATCGACACACATATTGGTGTCGATCGACACCATTTGGGATTAATGATACCGGGTTTAAATTAATGACTGAATTTAAACCGGTTAATCCGAGAGTTTATGTGATTTCATGCTTGGCTCCTATATATACAAGTCAGAGCCACGAAAACATAAAAGGAACTTGCCCTAGCCGTCAAGAAAGAAACTCAGAACCTCCCAGAGGCACTAGCATCCCTGATACAGTCTTGTGTACGTGTGGACCATCTATAGAGGCGCAACATATGAGGCGCTTCAGATCTCGTTTTACCTATTCATTCTGCTGCCAATCACCAGGTAAATCCCTGAGCTGAGGACATAGATTCATTAAACATGATCTTGTGGCAAAAGGAATTTGATAGTCTTAAAGAGTTAAAACCCACCAAATTCTTTCAATATGACGTTCACCATTCCTCCCGTGTCGACTAGGACCCTCGGCACTTCGTGTCCTCCGATTGAGAGGCTGATGACGAGTAGATCGTTGTGCGGGTGGGCGATCTCTGCGGCTTCTCCCTCTCGGAAAGTAATCGTCCAGCCGCGGCTCCTGTCGGTGAGGCTCTAGTCCATTGCTTCTTCGGTCATCGTTTGCTATGTCCTCTCGTTCTTAAGGTTAAGAATATTTCTCGTCTCCACAGACGGTGCCAAACTGTGAGAGCCGAAACTCACATTGTCAAAACTTATAAATTATGGGGATCCGAAAATTCTATTTAATAAGAACTAAATGACTAAATAGTAAAAAGATGAAATGATGATTTTATTATATTTTTCTGAGTACAAGAATATTCGTAAAAGCTTTAAAAGTCTTATAATGCAAAAGCTCTTATACTCGAATTTGGATGCCTTGAAAGTTAATACAGGGATGCTTATTTATACAAGAGAGTCTAGGGTCTCAAAGATCAATCTAAGCAATGTGGACGTTTGCAAAATCCCTTCCCAGCCGGCGGCCAGACCTAATGGCCAATCCGGCCCGTTTGTCTTGATTAGGCCCAACCTGTCCTTTTGGTCTCCTTGTCCGATTTTTCCTTGGTTTAATCGCGGTTTGATGGCTTGATTCCTGTTTATTTTAAGTAAACTCCTCGATGTTTTTAGATATTCAGAACAGCGTGGAGTTTCTCTGTAAATGGCACGATGTTTTCAGGAAGGACAAAGCCGACGCCTGATGGTCGGAAAAGAGTGGTTTAAGGCCGGCCCGGGAAGATATGATCCTTTTGGTTGACGTCCTAGCCTAGTAAGCGATTTCTGCTGAGAGGATATGCAGAGACTTGATTTGAGAAGCCCGTAGAAAGTTTGGTTCATCCGCCGGGCCGAGTTCCAAGAACTCAACCCGACAGAGTAAGTAGCCGTAAAGGAAAAGGTGGCTGGCATTGTAGCGTGGGCGTTTGGTCCCATTTCGAGGGCTTGTGGCCAGGACACAAGCCGTTTGTTTGTAATCTAGGCTTTTCGTTTTATCGATCTCCGAGGAGGGGATATTAACCCCAACATTAATCTCGAGAGTGTGGGTTTTGACCCCAACAATTCTCATTCCCGTTATCGCCATATGATTCATATTCTCCACTCACGTTTTTTACACGAGCCGTGACCGAATTAATCCAACACAATCTCAAGTTTCATCAAACAAACCCTAATCAAATTTTTTGAAACCATATGAAACAACCATAATCAAATAAACGAAACCATCTCAAACAAACACGCTTATAAACCATATCGAATCAATTTGAAACCAAAATCACAAACATAGTATTTGATTACTCTATCTAATGATACCATGGAGAAGGAAAGGAGGATAGCCAAAAGAATGAGTTACCAAACGCGAAAATCGAACTCCAACAGGAGGAGCGGCGGTGGCAAGAGCGTGAACTCCGAACACAGAGGACGGTGACGATAGCGACGAATCGAGTGGACTAGGACTGTGCTCTGTGACGAGGGACACTGTGCACGAGCTTCTCTGTGACGTTTCCTCTTCATTCTTCCGGTTAAGAGATTGTATTTTCCCCCTCTTTCTTTTGTTTTATTTTTAACAAACTACACCAAACAACCATAAAAAACCATAATTCACTATCTAACCAAAACCACCCCATGTGGCAAAATCTCCACCCTTAGATCTAGGTTTTTTGGTTAGTATCTAATTTTTTTTTAATTATTATGGCTATCTGACAAATCCTCCCTATTTTTAATTGATTCGTGGGTTGGTTTGGGTTAGCTGCAGTTTGCTGCACAATTGGTTTGGATTTGGTTTTGGGTCGGATATGGCTCGTAATCTATACTATTAAGGGAGGATACATCTACCTAAAAAAGTTGTTTGGACCTATTCATTAGCTAATAACATTTTTGGTCATACATAATATTATGGAAATTAACATTATCTATTGAATAAATATCCAAACAATATAAAATAATGGGTCCCACTTTCCTTACTTATTAAAAACGAAAATAAAATAAAATCATACATATTAAATTATTAAATCAAATAATAAATATAAGTAAATAATATAACACATCATTTATTTTTATAAATCACAATATAAAAATAAATAAATATGTGAACATACTTCAATTATTAAAAAATAAAACATACATAAATAATTCAAATATAATATTAATATAATATAATTTATAAAATAAAAACTTTTAACTTAGAAAATAAAATTATTAAATTAGATTGATATATTTTAAGTTTTTAACTTGATAAAATGAAAATATTAAAACTAAGTCTATATATATATATATTAGATTATTCAATGATATAGTGAGATAGGTTAATTTTTAATATATATAATTACAGGGTTTTATAGTTTCTATTATTAAAATATTTAAATGACAATAATATGGGTTAAGATATTTAATTATTTTTTTTTGATTCTATGACATTAAAATAACTAATAAATTAATGGGTTAGCATATTTATTTTTATAAATGTGAAATTACATTCAAATCTATATATAATGAGTCTCAAACTATAATATTCATAAATTAAAATAGTTAAAACTATATATATATATAAATTGATAGATAGATTATATAATCATACTATAAATATGAAATTAATATAAATTATATTATTGTAGACAATTCAAAATAAAATTATTGTAGACAATTCAAAATAAAATTAGCAACACTTCTCAAATTATGACTTACAAAAATATATCTTTATCCAAACTAGAAAATATAAAAACAAAAATCAAAATCAAAAATATCTCTATCCATCTGTTATATTACATGTAATACCACTGAATTAAGTTATTTTGTAAAAATTCATTAAAGGTAATTATGGATTATGGAAATTAACATTATCTCTATTAAATAAGTATCCAAACAATATAAAATAATGGGTTCCACTTTTCTTACTAATTAAAAACTAAAATAAAATAAAATCATATATATTAATTATTAAATCAAATAATAAATATAAGTAAATAACATAACATATCAATTATTTTTATAAATCACAAAATCAAAATAAATAAATATGCTTTTGAACATACTTCAATTATTAAAAAATAAAAACGTACATAAATAATTCAAATATAATATTAGTAAAATATAATTTATAAAATATAAACATTTAACTTGGAAAATAAAATTCTTAAATTAGATTGATATATTTTAACTTGATAAAATGAAAATATTAAAACTAAGTCTATATATATTAGATTATTCAATGATACAGTGAGACAGATTAAATTTATGTATATATGTATATATAATTACAGGGTTTTTATAGTTTCTATTACTAAAATATTTAAATAACAATAATATAGGTTAGCATATTTAATTAATCTGTTAATATGGGTTAAGATATTTAATTAATCTGTTTTGATTCTATGACATTAAAATAACTAATAAATTAACATGTTAGCATATTTTTTTGATAAATATGAAATTACATTCAAATCTATATATAATGGGTCTGTCAATTTTCTCAAACTATAACATTCATATATTAATATAGTTAAAACTATATATATATATATATATAAATTGATAGATATATTATATAATCATACTATAAATATTAAATTAATATAAATTATATATAATTGCAGTCTATACTATTAAAGAAGGAAACAAAATTGAAATAAACATTTATCCATGTGTTATATTACATGTAATGCCACTGAATATTAGTCCATGTGTTATATTACATGTGAATATTAGTTATTTTCTAAAATTTCATTAAGGGTAATTATGGATTATGGAAATTAACATTATCTCTATTAAATAAGTATGCAAACAATATAAAATAATGCAAAATAAATAAATATTCTTTTGAACATACTTAAATTATTAAAAAATAAATCATACATAAATAATTCAAATATAATATTAATATAATATAATTTATAAAATATAAACTTTTAACTTGGAAAATAAAATTCTTAAATTAGATTGATATATTTTAACTTGATAAAATAAAAATATTAAAACTAAGTCTATATATATATTAGATTATTCAATACTATAGTGAGACATGTTAATTTTTTATATATATACAATTACAGGGTTTTTATAGTTTCTATTATTAAAATATTTAAATAACAATAATATGGGTTAAGATATTTAATTAATCTGTTTTCATTCTAATAAACTAATAAATTAACGGGTTAGCATATTTTTTTATAAATGTGAAATTACATTCGAACCTATATATAATGGGCCTGTGAATTTTCTCAAACTATAATATTCATATATTAATATCGTTAAAACTATATATATATATATATAAATCCATTGATATATTATATAATCATACATTACTTCATACTATAAATATGAAATTAATATAAATTATATCATGGGCAATTCTCCAAAATGGCATATTTTTATTAAATTATATGTATGTTTATGATACTAGAGATAGTGTTTTCAAATTTCTTTATTGGAAAAAGTTTCTTTAAAACAATTTTGATTGGTAACATTATTTTGAAATAAGTATAATTTAGTGTTGAAGTCCAATATCTTAACAAACATGAATATATTAAGCTAAACATTTTTATAATATTAGTATCTTAAATTTTCTATTTTTAAATTAACTTTGACTTGTCTCTCAATCATATTGATGTAAGTCATAATTTTGTTGCTTTGTAAAACTATTTTCTTTCTCTAAGTTTCTAATCGAGACATAAAAGAAACTCACAAAATAATACACACCACAATTTTATGTAATTGTTTACTTTTAATAATTTTATAAGTTCTAATTATATCACAAAAGTGAAAAAAATTCATAAAATTATGTGTGTGATTACAAAAATATTAATCATATCCCGCGCGCCGACGCGCGGGTCCGAGTCTAGTTAGTAATTATGTGTTATAACGTCCAGTTTTTAGACTTTTCATTCAGTTTCGACTTTAAAAAAATGTTACAGAACATCCAAAACAGAAAGGGGACAGCTGTGGAGTGCAGGGAGATATCCTTCTGAATTGGTTTATATCAATTCCACACCTCCAAGCTCGATTACAATGGATTAGGACTAGTTTACTTATGTTGTAACCCATGTAAAAAGAAAAAAAAAAGGTGGCAGCTGTGATTTTTTTTTTGCGAGAAGTGGCATTTAAGCATTTGATCCACATCAAAGCAAGACAAAAAGAAGACTCATTTGATCCAAAAGAGAGTCAGAGAGGAGGTTTGTTTGTTACAGGGAAAGCCATGAAAGCAAGAAGGTGCAATTCCCTATCTTCTCCGAGTTCATCAAGGAACGAAGAAAATATCTGGGAAACCACCTCTTCCAATCTCATTTACGAGATCCTGTCGAGAGCTACTGCAAAGTCCATAGCCAGATTTTGTTGCTTATCGAAGGAATGGGATTCAACACTCGGCAGTCCATATTTCACTGAACAGATCTTCAACGTATCTGTCTCGGCCGAGGCTGATATTCACATGCGTAAAAGACGTCGTAATGTTGTTCTTCTCATCATCCCCACCAAATCCCGCAGATCCTTCGTCTCCTTCATCAGCCGAGTTTCACATGAGTTTTCCGATTAACAATCTCGGTGAGATCGCTCGTCCTGTTCGTGGGTTGGTATGTAGCTTAAACCAACAATCTGTGAAGGGGAAATATGTTACTTTGCCCTCCATATGTAACCCGAGCACAGGGCAATCTTTGCCCTTACCAACCGTGAAAACATTGAAGAAGCAAGTCAAGAGCTTTCTCCTGTACGATCCGATCAGCGAACAATTCAAAGTACTGTGCCATTCAATTTCAAGTATAGGAATCCTTCCTTGGTTTCACGAGCAGCAAGTTCTAACATTAGCAGAAAAGAAACTGTTCTGGAGACAGATTGATTGTAGCGTGAATACATTTCTTTGTTTGTGAGCCGTCCGCAATACGATGTGATATGCATCGATGGTGTCTTTTATTATTTGGGATTCGTTTGTGGCTTTGGCGAGTATCCTGATGTAATTTGCTTTGATGTTAAATCTGAGAGCTTCATGTGTAGAAGACACGATCCTGGCATGAGAAAGAACTTCATTTGAGTCATATCGGATCGGCTTTGGTAAACCATAAGGGTAAGCTAGCTTTACTTCAGCCAGACGTTACTAATCACGGGCCTGCATTTTTGCCGGTATTAACCTATGGGACATAAAAGACGACGGTTATTCACATTCATATAAATGGACGTGTCACACCTATGATTTCACTCTTCCTTGGAGTGAAATAGTTGCAGAGACATGGTTACGTTTAGTTGGAACGACTGAGGCTGGAGACATGGTTACGTTTAGTTGGAACGACTGAGCCGAGATGGACCAGAACCGGCTCTGGTCGTAGCAGATGGACTGCTGGAATATGCTGGCTGAGTCAAGATCTGCTGACGACATGAGGTGGCGGAGCGCACGTGACCGCTTCATCTTCGGGAATATGGGTTGCACCACGTCGATGTGGTGCAGCGACACCAAAGGAGCCACTGGATGGGCCCCTAACAGCCCCAACAGGTCCCCGTAAACATCATACTGCATACATTCATAAATGGAAGACTCAAACAGGAAGCCATACCAAAATTCGTAAGAAAAAGAGAAAAGATAAACAAACTCACCTGGTGGAAGCCAGGCTCTTTGGTCAGGGGTACTCCGAGTTCGGTCATACAAGCCTGGATGCGATCGTCACTGCCGTAAAGACCAGGGTACCGCTGGATGCAACGGTCCTGCATTTTCGAGAGCTCAAGGGCTAGAGCGTAGCTAATGGCAAAGCCACCGCCTCCAAATGCCATCGAGTACGAGAAGAAGATGTTCTGAACGTGAGCCTCCGATGAGCTACCAACGTAGTAGAACTGAGTGTGGTCGTACTTTGACAACACGTTGACCACATTGTCCACCACAAACACCGTGTCGTCGTCCCCCATCACGAACCACCGAACACCTTTCTTCCCTAACCGTAATGTCTCCGTCACTACCCTCGATATCCTCACCGCTGATCTGTCTCCCACCGGATGCGTGTACCTAAATAAGACCAAATTTTAGGAAATAGGCTTTCTTGTCAGACACGTCAGATAGTAATGTAGAATGAGCAAGTACCTGAAACGTGAGGTGTCCTGGGAGATTCTGATCTCGGGAAGAGGTTCGTTACGGTAAGTTCGGACTCTCTTGTCGATCCAGACAACGCCACGTGTCTTTCCAGGTCGCCACCATGATTTGATGTATTCTTTTCTCGTCTCCCACAGAACGGAAGATGCAGCGATCCCAAACACGACGTGATCAAGCGTCGTGTTGAACATCCTTGGTCGCCGAGGGTAAAGGGCTGGGACACGTGGAGGGACATCGTCGTCTTCTTCTTCCTCGGTGTCTTTGACAACTGAGGAAGAGTTTGTTTGGTCTGTCATGGACAGGTGGCGATAGGTGGAAGAAGGACTGCACGTCCTGCGTCCGCCTCCTCCGGTGGTGGAGATGAGAAGCAACGGAAGGAAGAAGAGGAAGATGAAAAGCCATGGCAGAGGAGACCGGAGGAAAGAGATCCGGGAAGTGTTGTTGTTGCTGTTGTGATTTTTGAGTTTGTCGTGTTGATGATGATCTTCTAGCAGTCTGTTTTTAGAATTGCTAAGACTGGTGTTGGAGCTTGAGCTGTTTCCCATGGCGGATGAGAAGAGAGAGAGATACTACTTTGTTTTTCTTTTTTTTCAATTAGATTTTTTGTTACATCACTTAATAAAATGAAAACGAAGTTTCGGTGGAACTGAGCTAAATTTAGCGAAAGAGAAAAGGTCTTCCGAATATTACTGCAAGTGCTTGACCATGAATCGGTACTCACATGTGTCTTCTCACATTCACCACTCTCACATTAAACTAGATCTCAATACAATCACAAAGCAAAACTAAAATTTAGAATCCTTCTCTTTGGCAACAAAATTGGTGCAGTGTAGCAACAAAATGAGTCTACGCTTGTACTCATCCATATCAATGCCTCGTCTGCGGAAAAAATGAAAAATACATTGTAAAACACATTAGAGACTAACGAGTTATCACTGATAAGTCAGCGGAGAAAATTATAGAAAAATAGAATGACCTACCTTTCTTCTCTTGAAATTCCCTCCATTTTTACGGCCACTGCCACTAAAGCTTGATGGCTTTTCTCCATCTTCATCCAAGAACTTGAATTCGTCGTCAAAACTCTCGGTAAGTCCATGCAACCTGATTCAGTTAAACATGCGTGCATCTCACAAAGATTAATCAAAACATCACACTTCAGTTAAAACCCAAAAGCAAAAAACGTACCCATTGCGTGACTTCAAGCGCTTCTCTCTCTTCTTATCCTCCTTAGTGCGAGGTGCCCGGACAAAGAGTTCTTCTTCGACCTTTTGTTGCCTTTCATACTGTGCTATGAACTTCCTCTGTTCCTTGCTCTCAGCCCCATAAAAGTCTCTGACCTGTTTGTATTATTCACACACCCATAAAGTTAGAACATCAAATTAAATCGCTACCCATATCAACTGCAAAGTAATTTCCTTCCAACCCACCTCTTCAGGCCTGTCCTCGAGTTCGTCCAACACATCTTTCATGTATGTACTTTCAGTGGCTTGCCTTAAAAAGTGTTTCTCTTTTCTGGCAGCATCTCTTTCCTGTTTTGACGTCTTATCATCCATAGACATAGGAGCAAATTTCGGGGGGCGATAGACTCCATCCTACGTTTACACAGGCCAAAATGGTCAATGAAGAAGGACATACAGCATTTGACCTCGAAAGTGCAAGGCAATAGATAATATGGTTTACCTCTGGTCCATCCTCCATTTTGTCAGCAAGTAAGTCTGGTTTCGGCTTATAGTTAGAAATATCTTCAGACTTTTGGGATTCCTTTCCCTCAGAACAGAGCCGGTCCTGAGAATTTTGAGGCTACAAGCAAACCAAAAAAATAATTGGCTCATTTTTTGATAAAAAGGTAAAGAAAAAAAAAGTAACTAGAAATGAGGCTGGAGGATTTGAACTTGGGTTGGGGAATGAAGACTATCCATATGAGTTAACCACTAGACTAAATGAGACTTTTGTGAATTTGTGGCCGAAACTTTTTTATAAAATTGTCGGCCGCAAGCATGGGCTTGCTCTGCTTGGCCCAAGGGCCGGCTCTGTGTCCCCTCACTGTATAACCGACTCTTTCTACCTTGTCTACTGCAATCCGATGTATGGAAGCCTAAAAGACTTGTAAAGCGTACACCTTTCTTGACCACTACTGATCTAGACCACTACTGAGGCTTTTCTTATGTGTTTATCTACTAATAAGTGTGTAACCCACTCAACATGGTCACTGCAGTACAAGAAGCAAGTAGGCAATCTAATTTATGTTCATTGATTTTGAACAATGTTTGGTTAAATGCTTTGTGTATCTGCAGCAGACTTTATTCCGTTATTGTCTTCTTTTTTTTTTTTTTTTTCTGTTGGTGGAGTGTTCTTGTCTTCTTCTTGAGGATTAAAAATATTACTTTATCAAGGGTAACCTCAATTATTTTTATTTCTTTACTCCTCGACCAACTCCGTCTAATGTTTACCTCTCTTTTAATTTAACGTCTTTGTAAATGGTTTGCTTACCTCTCTTTTAATTTAACCTCTAAACTAGTCCAGGTAATTTTAACAGAAACCGATATACCAAATCGAAACCGAACCAAAATAACTGAAAAAGAAACCAAATTGATTTTTATGAAACACCCATTGGATATTAAGTTGAGAATTTACGGATATTCGAACCGAAAACCGAACGGATAACCGAATAACCAAAACAAGATCCATATACCTAAAAATATTATTTATATTTATATTTAAAATAACTAAATAATTTAAAATTAACCAAATATTCCTAGAAAACCAAATTATATAAAATTATCCAAAACTTTTTATCCAAAATATCCTAGGTTATCTGAGTTACCAAATATTTTATCCGAATTAACCGATATTATATCCGAATTATCCGTATTTTTATCCAAACTACCCGAAAATAATAAAAAAACGTAATCAAACCAGAACCAAACCATACTCGAATTTTTTCTGGATATTACCGAACCGAAACCGAAAAAAACGAACTGAAACCGAACCGAACCAGATTTTATAATTAACCGAATGGTTACTAATTCTCTATAATCGAAAAAACCGGAAACCGAAAAAACCGAACCGAACTGAACCGAAAAACCGAACGTCGATGCCTATTTCAAGCAATAAAAACTGTATATAGATTTTTTTTTTTTTGGACGGCAAAATAGATTTATACAACTTAAGCATAACATTAATGTAAAAGGAAAAACTAGCCTTGAGACTTCGGTCTTCGGTCAACTTTGGTTCGTTTTTTTGATTTTCAAAAAGATCGCTTAAACTAAACAAAACAAATTTCTGTTCGGTTGGGTTTTTAGTTTTTTAGGTTATTTCATTTTTACCGAATTTAATCGAAGATTCAGATAAAAATTGCAATTTCAGTTAATTTTGTGTGTATTCGGTTATTCGGTTCAGTTTGGTTCGAATAATTTCGGTTAATTTGAGTATATTCGATTATTTCGTTTCGGTTTGGGTAATTCCTATTTTTGATAAAATTCGATATAATCAGGTTTTATCTAGTCTAAAATTTTTTGATTTTTTTTAAAGAAATTTAAAAGTAAATAACCAAATTAATCGGTCGAACAGAACCGAACCGTACCGAGAACCAAAAAAATGCTACCGAATTGAACCGAACCGAACCGAAAACTGAAAATTTCGGTTATGCACAGTTTAGTTCGCTCGGTTCGTTTATTTATCCGGCTAGGAGAAATACTCCAACATAGGAAAAAATTAGAAAAATAATAATTTATTAAGTACAAAACTCATTAATTAAAACAACCTAACACGTACCCCTAAATAGACAATCCTTAGGCTATGTCAATGTCCCAGGTCCAATTGAACGTGAAGCTCGCTGACAAAGTGGATTTCAAAGTGAAGCAGGACTGATGGAAACAGCTGCCGACATTATAGCAAGGGCACAACTCAGCCCGTACTGCAACACAAATACTGGTCGAGTAAACGTTAACTAGTGGAAAGGATAGATCGAGAACTTCAACCTGAAGCACCAACGGTTGTACCCCCACCTCGCAAAAGGAGACGCCCAACTACACGTAAAACGAGCACAAGCCCGCAAAAGAAGCAGAGCAACAATTAGGGGTGTTTATTGAATCAAGGAATTGAGAGAATCCAGAGAATTATTCAAATCCTCCCTTATTAGAACTAGTTTTTATAAAAACTGTTTAAAATCCAAGCTTATTGGATCAATGATTTATACAATTCCGTTCAAATCCTTTCTTATTGGAAAACAAGGATTTCAAAAACAAAATATATCAAAAATCATTTTGAGAATTTTAAGAAGTGATTTATAGTTAAAATTCAGTATATCAAAATACCACCTAAGGAGATGGGATTTTAAAAGTGAAAACTTGTGGATCGAATGGAGTTTTGAGAAATAAAACGCTCCATCGATTTCAACGGAGCTCTTCATCAATTTTCAGAAAAAACACTATTAACAAAATTGTTTGTGCTCATGGGCACATTGATTCTCCAATTGAGCTCGTCAACTCTTCAGTTAGCTCCAGCCCACGAAGATGATCAGCAAATTGTGAAGCTTGATGACGACATGAAGTCTTCATACTCGTCGACAATTTTTAAAGAGGGAATATGTTCCGCAAAGGCTAATCTTCTGAACAAAAACGAGTTTGAAGATGAGTCTCTCTCCCTCACCTTCATTTTGGACAATACTGCACTTAGCGCCGCCTTCAATGCTCAGTTTCTGTTTCAGATTGGTGTCTTCATCACTGCTATGCCAATGATTTTGGGATTTATTTTGGATCAGGGTTTTCTCTAGGTACTGGTTTGCCTCCGTTTTAGTCATATCATGATTGTTATGCCATATTTTCTGATATGAGTGACAGTGAAGCATGTGTTTAAAAGCTCCTTGGAGACTGACATGTGTTTCTGAGTTAGTTCGTTCATTTACTCTAATATCTACAGTACTTAAATTGGATTATAAGTTGTCACACGTCTTCTTTTTGATGTTTTGTTCTAGAGTTTTGAATTGTCATATTCGTTTATTCGATTACTTTTTCATTGTTTACGTTTTGTGCAATCGTTACGTGATGTTTTATAAGATTGGCTTAAACAACACTTTTTGTTTGCAGATTGTTGTTTTCATACTTTTTTGCCCTTTCAACATCATATACCGATCAAGTCGGGTGTTCATTTGATCGCTGCTTCACTGCATTTGTGCTCCTCTCTACGAGGTGACTGTTTAAAATTTTCATTATAGATATATTTGTTTACCAGTTGCTAAAACCAAGAAAGTAAAGCTTCCATTTTTCATGTTTTTGTTCTTCATCACAGGTTACACTTCCACATTTTTTCTTGGTAGACCACTTAACCAGTCAGGTTCTGTATTTTAAACCTGTATACTACTTTTTGTCTTGAAAATAGATGACTTAGAAGTATATTGGATGTTGTTATTTGTTTTGGTAAGTTCAGGTACAAGCCATCCGGAGTTTGAGCTATTCATTTGCTACTATGGCTTAGCAGAGTACTTGCAGAGACAAAACAAGTGTCATAGTCATTGTGTTTACAATGCCTTCTACTTTGTGGTTGCTGTTATACCTTACTGGCTCCGCTTCCTCCAGGTATCATCATCACACAATTCAATCTCTTCTTTTTGTTACTGCCCTCACCGATTCTGTGACATGTATATCGTTTTTATTGTTGTTGTAGTGCATACGCAGATTATGCGAAGAAAAAGATTCCGTGCACGGATACAAGGCTCTGAAATACATGTTTACAATTGATACACGAGTTTTAAACCCTTATTTCCTACTGCAAGTGCACAGCATACGAAGTAGTATTTAGGGGTTGATCCCACGAAGACCAGTTTTCACACTTTGACTTAATGAGCTAATTTAAAAGCTAAGACAATTCAATTATGTTTTTGGTTTTGTAAATAGCAAGTAATAAAAGCGAAAATCGATATTTAGAGATAATATTAAACAAGCGTTATGTCAAGGAATATCACAGGAGATTCAGAGCAAGGATCAACAACTATTCAGGCAATGATTAAGCGTAAGTCTAGAACTCAAACACTAAGATAATATCAATCCACTCTCGTGGTATCAATATCTTTGTCTATCAACCTAGAAATCCTAACTCTCGCTGGTACTAGAGATCCTAGACAAGCATTAAGGATAGGTTTGATATGTTCACAATTCTCCAATACATCTACTCTCGCAGGTAATGAATAAATTGCTCACATATGTTTTTTCTAGCAACCTAGCAACTCTCGTTGTGAAGAATAACAAGTGATCAATTCGATCTAAGCATTAAGAATAACAAGGGTGAAGACATTGATTTGAATAGCCTATTTGTGTTTATCCCTAAAGCTCATGAATTCCTTTGACAAACCTTGACCTAACTAAGAGATCTACTCAGACATAATTAAAGAAGAAAAAAACAAGAGATTATAAAGTTCATCATAAAGGCTTGAATAGATAACAAAAGCTGGATATAAACTTATAAGAACTTATTTAAAGCATAAATATAAGAACTGAAAGTAAAGCATAAATATAAGAACTGAAAGTAAAGCATAAATATAAGAAGTGAAAGTAAAACTTAAAGCATATGCATAAATATAAGAACTGAAAGTAAAACTTAAAGCATAAGCATAAATGTATAAAGCTTAAAAGAAACTAAAAAAAACTTAATAAAAGCATAAACATAAAAGCTTAAAACTGAAGAAGGAGCAATGCTTTGAAGCTAGAGAAGAGAGAAGGAAGAAGATGGTGTGTTTGTAAACATCAAGAGTGAGTTCTATTTATAGGCCAAGGTGTAGGGTAGTAGGTAGGACGGGGAACGGTCGTTCTAGGTGGAGAACGATCGTTCCCAATGGTCGATCCGTAGTAGGTGAGATGCGGAGTCGGGGAACGATCGTTCTGATGGGGAGAACGGTCGTTCCTTAGTATTTTTGTCGGCAGGGTAGGTGAGTGTGGGAACGGGCACATGGGAGAGAACGATCGATCCATAGAACATTTGTCGGCAAGGTTGGTGAAGAGCGTAACGATCGTTCTAGGTGGAGAACGATCGTTCTTCATGGTCGTTCTAGTCCAAGAACGGTCGTTCCTTTGCTTGTCCAGAACGATCGTTCTTCTTCAGAACGGTCGTTCTCTTGTGTTTGGTCCTTTTCTCATTTTTCCATCTTAACTTGACTCGAACATGTCCGTAAACGCCAAACTCCTTCGGAACTCCATAGAATCTGTAAAAAGACTCAAAACAAAAGAAAAGACTCAAAAAACTAATGAAAGATGCAAATCAAAACTTAAACCAAATACTAAAAACGAATCAAAATACGTTAAAAACACATAATATCAACAATCATTGCAGTAATCATAAGAACACCTTTTGAGAGCTGAAAAAGGGACGAAACTGGATGATACTGGCTCTTGTGAGCTTAGGTGTTGCGACATCTATGAACACATTCTGGGACATTGTCATAGACTGGGGACTCCGTAGGCATCCGAAGAATTCAGACCTTAGAGATAAACTTCTCGTCCCTCACAAAAGCGTCTATTTTGCAGTCATGGTACAATATATCAGAGAAACTCATAGGCGATCTGATTATCGGATAAAGATTCTGGTTGAATATTTTTTTCAATTCTTCTAAATTCCCTTCAAATCAATCCACAAGGGCTCAAATTCCATGTAACAGGATTTTTAAAATTTTGTTCAAATCCCAGATATTTTAAAATTCCCCTGGAATTTATAATTCCCTGGATTTTCTCAATTCCATGATTCAATAAGCCTCCCTTAATATAAAAAAATCGGCACTCATCAGAGGATCCCCAAGTCACAGAACAGTTTCCAACAAGGCAAAAGCCCCCCGTAGAAAATAAAATCTACTAGCTAATAGCAACACAAAATCAAAGGAGGAGCTCCCCAATATACGGAATACAACATATGAAGGAAACTCTGAACCTGAAAACCAGGGACTGAGACACATGAACGTAGTTCCTACTTTGGCTAGGAGAAAAATGGATTTTCACAATCCATCCAATCCTTTTCCTTTAAGATTACCTGCTGGAACTGTCAAGGGCTGGAGAACCCTTAGACAGTTCAGAGGTTCGGGGATCTGCAAAATACAACAAACCCAGACATGTTATTCCGCTCAGAAACGAAAAATCCTGACGTTTTTGTTTCTTAGAATTTACAGTGGATGAATATCGAGAATCAAATGTTTGTACAACCACACAGTCAGGCAGCAGGAAGGTTGGGCTTATTCTGGAACAACAACATCAAGAGGTATTAATATCCTGCAGAAATTTTATTAACCTCTTCCTTTAGGATTACCTGCTGGAACTGTCAAGGGATGGGGAACTCTTGGACAGTTCAGAGATTCGGGGATCTGCAAAATACAACAAACCCAGACATGTTATTCCTCTCAGAAACAGAAAATCCTGACGATTTCGTTTCTTAGACTTTACAGTGGATGAATTTCGAGAATCAAATGTTGGTATCAGCACACAGTCAGGCAGCAGGAGAGTTGGGATTATTCTGGAACAATAACATCAAGAAGTATTAAAATCCTGCAGAAACTTCATTAATACTATTATTACTTATGAAGAAAAAGAATTCTGTGAAACCTTTGTGTATGGTGATCCCGAAATAGCAAAACGAAAAGATGTATGGAGAAGGTTTACCTCCATTCAACTAGCAAGAGGAAAACCTTGGTTTATTTCCGGGGATTTCACTGACATGCTAAATACCTCTGAGAAGTCTGGAGGCAACACTAGATCAGAGAGTAGTTTTGTGAACTTCCGCTCCTTTGTCTCCGAGTGTGATCTCTACGATCTTCAACACACTGGAGATCCTTTATCTTGGATAGGCAGTAGATCTGATTACAGCATCAGATTTCGCTTAGACAGGGCTATGGTGAACAGCCATTGGGCAGAACAATTCCCGGCAGCTCGCTGTGAGTACCACAGATTTGAAGTGTCTGACCACAAACCGATAACATCCTACCTCAAACCTACAAGAAAAAGGAGAAAGGGGATTTTCAGATATGATCGTCGATTGCGTGATAATGAAGAACTCAAAGAGTAAATACACAAAACCTGGTCTAAAGCAAGGAATTGTGACGTCTCAACTCATATCTCTCGGGTGCACCGGATCGTTATTCACTGGCACTCCCAACAGCAACGCAACAGCAAATTAAGGATCGAGGAAAGTCGGAAGAAGCTGGAAGAGGCAATGGTATGCCCTCCAGCAAATGAAGATGAACTGGCTGCAATAAAAGTAGAACTAAAGATAGCTTACAAAGATGAGGAGGAATTTTGGAGAGAGCGCAGTAGACTCATTTGGTTAAGTCTAGGAGATAAGAATACAAGCTATTTTCATGCTGTCACCCGAGGAAGGAAAGCCTGCAACATGTTCTCGGTTATTGAGGATGATGAGGGGACTGCAGTGTATGAAGAATCACAAATTGGCCAGGTGATTACGGCTTACTACAAACAACTCTTTACAGCCACCAAGGGTAGCCGAGTAACAGCGCTGAATAAGGCGATCTTACCTCTTGTCTCCACTGAAGGAAATAACCACCTGATTAAAGCGCCCACTGATGAAGAGATTCACCAAGCTGTACTTTCTATATACGCAGACAGGGCGCCGGGACCAGACCGCCTATCCGCCAGTTTCTTCCTTACAAACTGGACAACAGTAAGCCCTGAAATCAACTCTGAAATCAAAGTTTTTTTCAACTCCGGCATCCTCCCGGACTAGATTAATGAGACTCACGTGAGATTGATACCAAAAATGCACTGGCCGAAGAAAGTGAATGAGTATAGACCAATTTCTTTAGGCAATGTGTACTACAAAATTATTTCAAAAAATCCTCGCTAAACCGGTACTCCCTCACATGATCTCAGAAAATCAGTCCGCTGTTGTGAAAGGAAGAGCTATAGCAGATAATGTACTCATTACACATGAGGTGCTACACTACCTGAAGAACTCAGAGGCCATGACTCACTGCCATATGGCAGTGAAAACTGACATGAGTAAGGCATATGATCGTGGGATTTTATTCAGAAGGTACTATAGCGCTTTGGTTTCCACCATAAGTGGATAAAGTGGATTATGCAATGCATTACTACGGTCTCCTATTCCTACCTAATAAATGGAATGTCATGAGGGAAAGTTATTCTGGAACGTGGAATAAGCCAAGGCGATCCCCACTCCTACATTTTCATACTCTGTAGAGAGATTCTGTCAGGAATGTGCAAGAAAGCACAACAACGGGGTCTCATTAAAGGAGTGAAAGGTAGCTACTCATAGCCCCTATGTGAATCACTTACTATTTGCATATGACACAACTTTTTTTTTTTGCAAAGCAAATGTTAGAACAATAAAACACCTACAAGGAATCCTGAAAGACTACGAAAATGCTTTTGGGCAGTGCATCAGCAAAGAGAAATCTACTCTAACTTTCTCAAAACGAACAACACCAAAAATAAGACAGAGGATTAAGGATGAATTGGGGATTGCTAAGGAAGGAGGAGTGGACAAATATCTGGGTCTCCCAGAGCATTGTAGGAGAAAGAAAAAATATTTATTCGCTTCCATTGTTGATAAAATCCGCCAAAAGGCAAAAAGCTGGTCCACAAAGCTCCTCAACCCAGCTGGGAAATAGACATGCTCCAGAGTGTTATGTCTGCAATGCTTACCTACGCAATGACCACCTTTAAGCTCCCGGTGTCCCTGTGTAAGAGTATTCAATCCCAACTGACAAGGTTTTGGTGGGACACATTCCTAGAGATAAAGAAAATTTCTTGGATTGCATGGAATAATCTAATGAAAGGAAAAAGAAGCGGAGGTCTGGGCTTCAGATGCTAGTGTGGAAAGCCAGAAAATTTCTTGGATTGCATGGAATAACTTATAGCCAGAATTCTGAAAGGAAAGTACTACCTAAAATTTATTGGATTGCATGGAATAATCTTAAAGCCAATGACTCCCCCCCCCCCCCCCAAGGATTGCCTGCTGGGACCATCGCATCTTGGATTCTCTGGAACATATGGACAGCCCAAAATACCAACCGCATGCCCACGCACAGGATGCACAAATGTCGACAATCTAGAGATGAAAACCAACCGCATGCCCCGAAGCCATCATCTATAGAGCAGACGCCGTGTGGAAGCAGGATACCAGACGAGCAAGATTAGGATGGGTATTTATCAATTGAAGAACTGGATAGGAAGAACGAAACATGAAACCCCAGGAAAAGTAAAATCACCTTTACTAGCTGAAGGCTTGGCACTCCGAACGCCTATGGAGGATGCATTACACAAAGAACACAGGCGCGTGATTTTCGAATCGGACTCCCTACATCTGATCAGGACACTCACCAGAGATTCAACATCTGGCGAGCTTCACGGCATTAGAATTGATCTTATCACTATCTCGTCAAATTTTGATTGTAGTTTTTTCTACCACATTTCTCGTGAAAACAATATTGTAGCGGATAGCCTTGCAAAACAGGCTTCCTTTTTGGGCCAGTCTGGCCCAGAGTAATCAATTATTTTTCTTTGCCAAAAAATCAAAAAAATAGTCTCATATCACATTATATACATACAATTTAAGTGTTCAAAAACCTTCCAATCATGTAAATACTTATACTTTGTTCTTATAACATTCGCGTCAGTTGGTAGTATTTAGAGTTGTATAGTCTGAGTGTAGAATGAGTGTTCTTCCCCTGGAGGGATGAGTTGCAGCCTTACAGGAGAGAAGACAAAAGCTTTCTCTCGAAGATTCTCTGATGCATGAGTAAGACTTGTTCTACTAAGAGTGGTATGCTTATGAAGTATATGAAGGTTGTGTGTTTGGTACAGTTATTACCTAAAATTGATAGAGTGGTATAAGGAGTAGGGCTAAAACTCTCTTTCTAACCGTACTCATGTAAATGAGTGAATTGCGCTTACCTTCTTAGGCTCTGGAGGTCTGCTCTCGACCTCTCCAGATTTTTCAGTCCATTCTTTTTCTCATCTCTTTCTCTTCTATTTATAGAGGAAGCAAACGATGAGGTAACCCATGATTGACTTTTTTCCTGTCCTGTCTTACAATTTCCCAACAATAAAACGATAATCAAATTTGAATATGTATTGGGTCCCTTTCTGGTTTAATATCGTACTGCCTTCAACGGATCTATCATGCAGCATGTCCATCTCTGTCAGACCTCACCATCCTCCTACGACTAATATGCAACCGTAGACAAGATCCTACTGCCAAATGTCTATTACTACACAAGAAATAACAAAAGTAAAACAAAATATCATCTAAATAAAAATATATCATTCCCAAAACCATAGTGCCAATAAGTGAAATGGACAAAATAATAAAGAAAAAATAATAAATATATCATTCTAATAACACTTCACAGACACTAATAACCCACCAAATCTCCAAATAGTTTTTTTTTTGCCTCTCAAAACGTCCAAACTTAAGACACTAAAAACACTACTAATCCACCAAAATTGATTATTTCTTTTTTTCTTGAAAACTATTTCAAAATATATTAAAAGATGGTAAAATATGAAGTATATCTTTTTTTGTCACAAGAAATATGAAGTATATCACCAAGACGATTCTGCATACCACAAGGGTGCATGACAGAGCTGCTAATTACAGAAGCTCACAAAGGAAGATTAAAGTGGCATTTCGGTAGAGACAAAACTCTAAATGCGCTGCTATAACATTTCTTCTGGCCACACCTAAAGAGAGATGTGGAGAAGTTCTGCATCAAATGCATCACTTGCCTTAAAGTTAAATCCATGTTACATCTTTACAGTTTATATATGCCATATAACCTATACCTAACATGCTTTGGATGCATATATCTATTAATATTGATTTATGTTTTCCCAATATCAACCACAATGACTCCATCTTTGTAGTTACAGACAAATTATCCAAGATGTCATACTTTATGCCCTGTAATAAGACCAATGCTGTGGTTCAAACAACTGATCTCTTCTTGGAAGGAGTAGTTCGTTTACAACAGTTGCATCAGATCGTTATACTAAATTCCTAAGTGACTTCTGCAAGACTGGAAACTAAGATGATGTCCTTAACCACTTGTCATCTACAAACCAATGGACAAACAAATGTGGTATATCGCACACTCTCAATACTTTAAAAGCAACAGTTGGTAAAATCTGGAGAACTTAGTTATCTTGCTTACATTATGTTGAGTTTGCTTATAACCATACCAAACACTTTTCTACTAAACTCTGTTTTTAAAATTTTGTATGAATTCAACCCTATAACTCCATTAAATCTTTCTCCATTTCCGCAAGCTTTCTATTCACGCACAAGGGGAAACCAAGGCTGACTTTATCAAAAATCTTTTGTCAAAAAGCTTCACCCAAATGTCGACAATCTAGAGATAAAAACCAAGAAGTACAAGCAACATGCTGACAATTGACAAATGCATAAAGGAGATCACATTGGAATAAGAAGAATGGGTTGTAGTTACATATGAGATAAAAAGATTGCCAAACGAGAAAAAATTCAAGCTCGCACCTAGAGGAGATAGACCATTAATTAAAGATTTCAACGAGAATGGATAAAGCTTGAACTACAAAAGTGAGTGAGCTAAAAATCTCTCCAGCCTTTAATGTTATTACTTTGCTTCTATTAATGCAGATGAAGCAGTTCTGAAGTCAAACATCTTCAAGGAGGGAATAATGAAGACATGGAACTAGACATGTTACCACGGCCTCATATTAACGGGCCTTAAATATGGCTTTGTTATTATTTGTGCCCGTTTAAAGCCCGTTTACGTTATATTGTCTAATGGCTATAATCAGGTATGTCCGTCTGATATTCATAGATTTTCATAGTTTTTGATCATGTTTTTCAATCTCGTTTTGATCATTTCTATTGCAATTAGGCATGTATAGGTTGCATTTGTGTGTATATGTCTCTATTAAGTGCTGGAAAGGAGACTAAGGGGATCTGAGTGCAATTGGAGTTGTTTGGACATCAAAAAGGAAGCTGAAGCAAAGGAGGGACTCGTGCAGCATCTAGCGACCAGGCCCAGCAGCCAAAATGTGGTCACTGGCAAGACCACAGCAGACGAAAGGAGCCTTAACCAAGCGACGAAACGTTGGTCGCTAGCGAACAGGCCTATCGACCGATCTTCAACCGCTGCGACGGATTCGGTGCTCAAAAATATGTTGACCAATATTGACTTTTTCTGTTTTTCTTGGGTTGATCCAGGATTGTTGGATTGACCCTGGTTTCCCTTTTGATTAGTATAAAAACGCTATAAACCTAATTTTATGGGGAATCCTTTTATCTCTTGTGCAAACCTAAAACCTTTTGAGTAATTCTTCTTAATCCAAGACAAGTTCCTCTTTTCTGTTGTGAATCTTTCATTTCTTTTTGTTTTATCTTACTAATCACTTGACTATGCATTCATTTATCATGTGTCTGTGTGTTTTCATCATGATTAGTGAGTAATTTCTCTTTAAGCACGTGGGTTAGGTAGGTTGATGGTGATTAAGGGTTGATTACGGAAGTTTAGGGCTAGAAATGTTTAGATCCTTTCATACTTAGAGTCCTTAATGCTTGATTAGCCTTGTTTATGTTGGTTTAGAACTTAGGGAATTTTCCACCCACAATGTTTTTGATGATATTCTCCGAAAAACTAAATATGAGATTTGCATGCCAGCTCATGAGTGTGACTGTCTAGTGTTGGGGTCAAAACCCACTCCTCGGAGATTGACGGACTAAAGAACATAACGTTACTATAAAAGACAGGCCAGGCGCCGGATTCTCTCCTTGAACATCCCAGGCCACCGGATTCTCTCCTTGAACATCCCAAGCCGCCACATTCTCCTCTGGGACAAGCCAGGCCGCCGGATTCTCTCCTTGAACATCCCAGGCCGCCACATTCTCTTCTGAGGAAATGAACGGACTAAGCTTCATCAAAAAGAATTGGGCGAGTTGAGAGAATTGGGCGGGTTGGATTTTATCAAAGAGGATTAGGCGGACTGAGGCTCGTCAAAGAGAATTGGGCTGGTTGAGAGAATTGGGCGGACTAAGATTCGTCAAAAAGAATTGGGCGGGCTGAAGATTTAACACGGACAATCCAGCCAGCCCGTTTCTCCTCATGCACAATTCAGCCAGCCAGCCCGTTTCTCCGCATGCACAATTCAGCCAGCCAGTTTCTCTTCAGCCAGCCCGTTTCTCCTCATGCACAATTCAGCCAGCCAGTTTCTCTTCCGCCAGCCCGTTTCTCCTCATGCACAATTCAGCGAGCCAGTTTCTCCGCAGGCACAATTCAGCCAGCCCGTTTCTCCTCATGCACAATTCAGCCAGCCCGTTTCTCCTCATGCACAATTCAGCCAGCCAGTTTCTCTCCAGCCAGCCCATTTCTCCGCATGCACAATCCAGCCAGCCTGTTTCTCTCCATGCACAATCCAGCCAGCCTGTTTCTCTCCATGCACAATCCAGCCAGCCTGTTTCTCTCCATGCACAATCCAGCCAGCCCGTTTCTCTGCGAGCATGGCCAGGCCATCTGATTCTCTCTCAGAAATGGCCAGACCGCCAGTTTCTCCTCATAAGAAATGGGCGGTCTGGACTTCCCAAAGAAACGGGCGGGCTAAGCTAGTGAAAGAAATCGGCGGGCTGGACTTCAACAAGAAACGGGCGGACTGAGTTATGCGAGAAAACGGGCTGACTGAGTTTATACGAGAAAGTGGCGGGTTGAGTTTTGGAGAAAGGAACGGGCGGGCTGAGTTTTTGAAAAAAAGAAAAGGGCAGGCTAAGATCAGACGAGGAGCGGTCGGACTGAATCCTCATCCGAAGACCCGACCCGGAACCACTTAGCTCGAAATACTATTCACATACCAATCAAACCAAAGAAAGGATCCGAACTCAGTAAAAGGGCAAGACTAGGTGAACCGGAGGCGAATTGGACCGAGACTGGACAAAGAGGCGGGCTGCTATGGACTTGGGCCGTGGATCGAACCCAAACAAACTAAGGTCGGCGGATGGAGAATGGAGCATAGTCCCACATCGCCCAGAAGTATTTTTAACTCCTTAGGTCGCCTAGTATATATAGATATGCATGTACTAGGTTGAGATTCATTCAGAATCCGAGTATAAGGGCTTTCGCAATATAAGACGCTAAGCATTTGCGAGTTTTCTTGTACTTTGGCAAAAAACCACTTAATAAAATCATCTTTTCAATTTTGGTCCTCGAGTTCTTATAAGATAGGATTTTCAAACCCCCATTTATATAAGTTTTTGATTGTGTTAGTTTCGACTCTCACAGTTTGGCGCCGTCTGTGGGGACAAGAAATATTCTAAACCCTAAGAACAAGAGGAAACGAAAAAGAAGACGATGGCCGAAGAAGCAATGGACTGGAGTTTAACGGGTGGCGACCGCTGCCAAACAATGACTTTCCGAGAGGGTGAAGCCGCCGAAATAGACCATCCTCACAACGAACTACTCATCATCAGTCTTTCGATTGGAGGCCATGACATACCGAGAGTTCTGGTTGACACGGGAGGCACGGTGAACGTCATATTCCTTGAAACCCTTCGGGGGATGAACACTGGGACCTGGCATCTCACAACCCATCCCAAACCGTTGACTGGTTTCACCGGAAAGACGATAATAACGATATGTACGGTCCAGCTCCCCGTCAAAGCAAAAGGAGTGGAGAAAGACACGAAGTTCTCAGTGGTAGATAGCCAGCAGATTTATGACGCAATTGTAGGGACACTGTGGCTAAACGCAATGAAAGTTATCCCATCAACCTATCACCTTTGCCTGAAGTTTCCGACCCCGAATGGAGTTGAAACAATATGGGGACGTCAAAGGGATTCACGAGCTTGTCTTATAGTCGAGCACAAATTAAGGAAACCGGTGACTGAATCCGATGCCCAGACGAAATCGAATAAAACAAAAGAGGAACGACAACTCGCGAAGCTCGAGCACAAGCTACAAATAGAAGAAGCCAGGAAGACGGATAAGGATCCCCCGTGCGAACCGATTTCGGTAAACATAGACGAAGCAAACCCGGAGCGGTGTACGGAGATCAGAGCAAACCTGGAAGAACCAATAAAATCGGAGTTGATCACTCTCCTGAAGGAAAACGCCAGCGCATTCGCATGGGCAGCGGAGGACATGCCCGGGATTGACATCGGAATAACAAGCCACGAACTCAACATAGACCCGACGTTTAAGCCGGTGAAGCAGAAGAGACGAAAAATCGGCCCAGAACCTGCCCAAGCGGTGAACGATGAAGTGGAGAGATTGCTCAAAGTCGGATCAATCATGGAGGTGAAGTACCCCGATTGGCTTGCCAACCCGGTGGTAGTGAAGAAAGAGAACTGAAAATGGCGAGTATGCGTCGACTTCACAGATCTAAATAAGGCATGCCCGAAGGATAGTTTCCCGCTCCCGCACATTGATCGACTGGTTGAAGCAACGGCCAGAAACAAATTACTATCTTTCATGGACGCATTCTCAGGATATAATCAAATCATGATGAGCCCAGACGACTGAGACAAGACCGCATTTATCACGGATCTCGGGATATACTGCTACAAAGTGATTCCGTTCGGACTCAAGAACGCTGGCGCAACATATCAGAGATCGTCAACAAGATGTTCACCGAGCAGCTTTGAAGAACGATGGAGGTGTACATTGATGATATGCTGGTGAAGTCCCTAGAAGAGAAAGACCATGTGAAGCACTTGCAGGAATGTTTCAAGCAACTAAACCGGCACAACATGAAGTTGAATCCGGCGAAATGCAGATTCTGGGTGGCGTCCGGAGAATTCCTCGGCTACCTAGTGACGCATCGCGGGATAGAGGCAAACCCAAAGAAAATCAACTCCTTAATAAAGATGGCCTCGCCAAGAAAAAAAAGGGAGATCCAAAGATTGACAGGACGAGTTGCGGCATTAAACCGATTTATCTAAAGATCAACGGATAAATTCTTGCCTTTCTACGACACCCTCAGGGGAAACAAGAAGTTCGAATGGACGGAGAAGTGCGAGAAAGCTTTCCAAGAATTGAAGAAATACCTGGCAAGTCCACCTGTCCTGTCAAAACAAGTCGAAGGAGAACCCTTGTTCTTGTACACAGCGGTTTCGTCAACAGCAGTAAGTGGAGTACTCATAAGAGAGGATCGCGACGAGCAAAAACCAATCTTCTACGTCAGTCAGACTTTGACGGGTGCAGAGACTCGATACCCGTTGATGGAGAAAGCGGCCTTGGCGGTGGTGATGTCAGCTCGGAAGTTACGGCCATACTTCCAGTCACACACAATCGTCATACTTACAAATTTTGCCCCTCAGAACGATCTTGCACAGCCCAAGTCAGTCAGGACGGTTAGCAAAATGGTTGAGCTAAGCGAGTTCGATATAGAGTACCGGAGTAAAACGTGCGCCAAATCTCAAGTTCTAGCAGAATTCTTGATCGAATTACCACCTGCAGGTGTTGAGGAACCAACTCCAAACTCAGTCTGGACACTTCATGCAGATGGGTCATCGTCCAAGCAAGGTTCGGGAGTTGGGGTGCGGTTAACATCGCCCACTGGAGAAATCTTGGAGCAAGCATTCCGATTACTCTTCAACGCCTCCAACAACAAAGCAGAGTACGAAGCCCTGATCGCAGGACTGAGACTGGCACTCGGCCTCAGCATCCAAAACCTCCAAGCTTATTGCGACTCCCAGCTCGTGGCGAACCAATTCAATGGAGAATACGAAGCGAGGGATGACCGGATGGTAGCGTATCTGAAAATTTCCCAAGACTTGGCAAAACAATTCGAGAGGTTCGAACTCACGAGAATCCCACGAGGAGAGAACGCTCCAGCCGATGCACTAGCCGCCCTGGCGTCGACATTAACCCCAGGAGAAAGACGAGTCATCCCCGTCAAGTTCATCGAACGACCAAGCATCGATCCACCTCAAGTCGCGAACCTGAGACAACAGTCGGAAGGCGAAGAAGAGGAAGAACCTCCGGAAGAAGAACTAGCAACAGAACCACAAGAAGAGTATAACTGCGACCGCAAATAGATGGCCCCAATACGAGCCTACATCCTAGATGGAGAGGTCCCGAAGGAAAAATCGGCGGCACGCAAGCTGAGAGCTCAGGCCACCCGCTTCATCATGCTCGACGGAAACGTATTTAAGTGGAGGCTATCCGGACCGTTGATGACATGCGTAGAAGGCGAAGAAGCAAGAAGAATCATGGAAGACGTCCACAGCGGATCCTGCGGAGACCATTCCGGGGGAAGAGCTCTCGCGATCAAAATCAAGAGACACGGACACTATTGGTCGACCATGATAAAAGATTGCGAAAATTTTTCCCTTAAGTGCGAGAAGTGTCAGCGGCATACGCCAATAATCCACTAACCCGCGGAAATACTCTCGTCCATCTCAGCGCCGTACCCGTTCATGAGGTGGTCGATGGACATCGTGGGACCAATGCACAACTCAAAGCAGAAGAGGTTCCTACTCGTCTTGACAGATTATTTCTCAAAGTGGGTCGAAGCAGACTCATATGCCAACATCAAGGACGCTCAAGTGGAACACTTCATATGGAAGAACATCATATGCAGGCATGGAGTTCCGTACAAAATCGTCACCGACAACGGCTCCTAATTCATCTCCGCTCGATTTGAGGGATTCTGAGAAAAGCTGAAAATTAGGCAAAGCAAGTCGACACCACGCTACCCACAAGGCAACGGACAAGCCGAAGCTGTAAACAAGACCATCGTCGACGGACAGAAGAAACGCCTTGGAGAGAAGAAAAGACGGTGGGCGGATGAGCTCGAAGGAGTCTTGTGGTCCCACCGGACAACCCCGAGGCGCGCAATGGGGGAAACACCGTTTGCACTAGTCTACGGCACCGAATGCGTCATCCCATCAGAAGTCGATTTTCCTGGAGTCAGAAGAAGACTCCTTTCCGGACAAGAAGGCCTGAACCATCTAACGATGCTTGATGAGCTAGACCTCATCAACGAAAGGCGAGATCAAGCCCTTGTCCGAATCCAAAACTATCAGCAAGCGGCCACAAAGTATTATAACTCCAACGTACGAAGCCGCAAGTTTAAAGAAGGAGACCTCGTCCTCTGCAAAGTTTTCCAGAACACTGCGGAGCCGAACGCAGGGAAACTTGGCGCTAAGTGGGAAGGACCGTACAAAGTGATGAAGGTGGTCCGCCCGGGGGCATATGATCTAGAAAACAAAGAAGGAAATCCCGTACCAAGGACTTGGAATGCAATGCACCTGAAGAAATATTATCACTAGATAAACTGAATCACTGTAAAAACGAACTATGAATTGGCTTGATCCCCAATTCTGGGGTACGTAGGCAGCTTGTCTTTTGGCAAGTTCAGCTACTTTTCCTTTTTAATTTTTTCTGGGGGGAATGGGTCCGTATACACATATACTCCCACAAAAAATTCGCCCCTTGGCATACACAAACTTCTGCCTCTTGGCATACTTATCACCGTCTGTTGCTGATCACAACAAGACGATTTATCAACCATGGTTCTTTCGAACATCCCAGAGTGGATAAAAGTAGCGCGCTATATAAATTTCCGGATAATATCTGAGAGGTGTAACCTGATCGGGAATGCGGGAAGCGCCAGGAAGATATTCTATTAAGCTTATCTTCAGGAGCGTCTCGTAAATTGGAAATATTACGGGGCGTCAACCTCGAAATAAGCTCACCAAACCCAGTAAACACCATACACGAAAGCTGGTCATAACACATCTCGTAAACGAAATACCAAACCGGCCCTGGTATGAGATCATAAACTCGTTCGCTAAACTAGCAACTGAAAACCCAGCATTCGACTTTATGCTGGTCAAACAATACGAAAGGGAGACTTTTCACTGATTAGCGCGCCCGGTACAGCGCCCTTATCAAAGCAAGCCATAAAACGGCAAACAAAATAATCAAAGCATTTTTATTGACATATTTAAACAAAACCAGTCCGGACCAAAGACAGTTCAGAACACAATAAGAAAAACCATGTAAAAGCCAAACAAAGATAAAAATTAAAGTAAAACGCAAGCAACAAAACTAAGAATCCTGACCAAACGCCTTAACAACAGGAAGGTCGGAGATCCCAAGAACTCCATCATTGGATCCAGCCGGGTCAACCACTCCGATCGCAGGAGCCGCCGTTTCCAATGGCTCGACCTCCGACCTCGGAACAGGCTTGCTCTCGAAAGGTGGAATCAACTCAGAATCGATCTTTTCTCGAATCCGAGAAGCTACCTTATCGAACTGACCATCTGCTCCATCCAACTCAATTTGATACTCAGACAAAGTCTTCTTCTCCTCGTCCAAATTCGGAGGATCGCTACACTGAAGCAAAGCAATGAGTTCGAGATTACCCTCCACCTGAGCAAGATCGCCCTTTTGGGTCCTCGCTTTGAACAAAGATCCAAACAACTCCTTCAGTTCACCCAGAAAGGCACGATGCTTAGTGACGAACTGACGCACGAGGCTTTCCGACCGTCTGCATAGGCACGCTGTATCTTTGCTTCATTCGTGGCTTTGAGGCTCTTCAGTTGATTTTTCATGGCTGCAAGATCGTCGGACTGACGCTTGATGGTGGCCTCTAGGCGAACTGACGCATGAACCGCATTATCTTTTTCCACTCGCTGTTGACATAGTTGTTTCTCAAGCGACTTGACTCGTCTTGAACTTGACGCTTCTAGGTCGTTGAGCTTCCTTCGGACTGACCTAGCATCATCTTCGACGTGCTTGCGGATCCCACGGGTAGCAGCGTCGTACGAGTTGACACACTTGTTGACGGAAGAGATGAACTGCAAAAAGGAAAAACAAGCAGTATCAATAAACAGAAAGAAAGCAAACCGCCAAATTCTTTCACGGAACAAAGTCAGACCTTCATCCCGGAGTGGGCCATGTCCGCATATCTCTCGGATTCGTCCAAACTGTCCCAAGAAGGAAGTCTAAAACCCGCATCCGCGATCGTTGAGAAACTCCTCGCGGATTGTCGGCGGTTACCGCACACCGCTTCAGGGAAGTCAACTCCCTGAGAAGGATTTACGGGCGTATTCTCGGGAAGCTTCACCTCAAGGGAAGAACCTCTGACCGCCTGTGCGCCGCCATCAGCAGGGCAGTCCGCCTGTTTCCTATGCAGCATAGAATCTTCTTTAGTCAAACCACAGACAACCCTCCGAGTTGTCGACTGACCCTCGGAAGGACGGGTCGCTTTACCTCTCAACTCCATGATCATCTCTTTCCTCAAAGGAGTAACAAGAACTGTTGACAGGGCCAGTTTGTTAACAGGCCACTCCAAAGGTGGAATCGCCGATCCGACCTCGGATAATTTCGTTTCTGAAGGACAAGTAACCAATTTTGCAAGCCAAATCGACTCTGTCATCCTGCCTTTATCTCTCGCTTCCCTCTCACGCTTTTCCTTCTCCTTCCTCTCACGAAACATTAACCCAGCCATGATCGGAAAACTCAAAACGGGATATGGATTTTTCGAAGAGCTTGGGAAAAAGCAAACGCTCGAAAAATCTCTTTGAGGACAGAAAGAGGAAAAGGGGTGAGTATATATACATTAGGGCAGTCCTAAATCCGGACTCGACAAGGAATGGGATTTTCCGTTATCCTAACCCAAAAAGAAGAAAGAATTTCCAATTCCCGAGCCAAACACTCCAGGAATCTCGGACACGAAAAGGAAATCCTTTTTCGACGCAGCCGACTTTGGCTCTCTAAAAAAAAAAAAAAAGAGAACCAAACCGCCTGTTCCTATTGTCCAAGGCGCCGGTTTTTTCTGCACACAGCCTTCTCGTCTCAAGGCATACTATCCTAGCTCTTTGTCCATCAATCCCGATAAACACTCTACGTAAAGCTCCTAACTTCAGCAAGTGGAATCAATGAGCTGTGGGGCTAACTGTTGGAGTCAAAACCCACTCCTCGGAGATTGACGGACTAAAGAACATAACGTTACTATAAAAGACAGGCCAGGCGCCGGATTCTCTCCTTGAACATCCCAAGCCGCCACATTCTCCTCTAGAACAAGCCAGGCCGCCGGATTCTCTCCTTGAATATCCCAGGCCGCCACATTCTCTTCTGAGGAAATGAACGGACTAAGCTTCATCAAAAAGAATTGGGCGAGTTGAGAGAATTGGGCAGGTTGGATTTTAACAAAGAGGATTAGGCGGACTGAGGCTCGTCAAAGAGAATTGGGCTGGTTGAGAGAATTGGGCGTACTAAGATTCGTCAAAAAGAATTGGGCGGGCTGAAGATTTAACACGGACAATCCAGCCAGCCCATTTCTCCTCATGCACAATTCAGCCAGCCAGTTTCTCTCCAGCCAGCCCGTTTCTCCGCATGCACAATTCAGCCAGCCAGTTTCTCCTCACGCACAATTCAGCCAGCCAGTTTCTCTTCAGCTAGCCCGTTTCTCCTCATGCACAATTCAGCCAGCCAGTTTCTCTCCAGCCAGCCCGTTTCTCCGCAGGCACAATTCAGCCAGCCAGTTTCTCTTCAGCCAGCCCATTTCTCCTCATGCACAATTCAGCCAGCCAGTTTCTCTTCAGCCAGCCCGTTTCTCCTCATGCACAATTCAGCCAGCCAGTTTCTCTCCAGCCAGCCCGTTTCTCCGTATGCACAATCCAGCCAGCCAGTTTCTCTTCAGCCAGCCCGTTTCTCCTCGTGCACAATCCATCCAGCCCATTTCTCTCCATGCACAATCCAGCCAGCCCGTTTATCTCCATGCACAATCCAGCCAGCCCATTTCTCTACGAGCAAGGCCAGGCCGCCCGATTCTCTCTCAGGAATGGCCAGACCGCCAGTTTCTCCTCATAAGAAATGGGCGGTCTGGACTTCCCAAAGAAACGGGCGGGCTAAGATAGTGAAATAAATTGGCGGGCTGGACTTCAACAAGAAACGGGCGGACTGAGTTATACGAGAAAACGGGCTGACTGAGTTTATACGAGAAAGTGGCGGGCTGAGTTTTGAAGAAAGGAACGGGCGGACTGAGAAAATGGCGGGCTGAGTTTTTGAAAAAAAGAAATGGGCGGGCTAAGATCAGACGAGGAACGGTCGGACTGAATCCTCATCCGAAGACCCGACCCGGAACCACCTAGCTCGAAATACTATTCACGTACCAATCAAACCAAATAAAGGATCCGAACTCAGTAAAAGGGCAAGACTAGGTGAACCGGAGGCGAATTGTACCGAGACTGGACAAAGAGGCGGGCTGCTATGAACTTGGGCCGTGGATCGAACCCAAACAAACTATGGTCGGCGGATGGAGAATGGAGCAGAGTTCCACATCGCCCAGAAGTACTTTTAACTCCTTAGGTCGCCTAGTATATATAGATATGCATGTACGAGGTTGAGATTCATTCAGAATCCGAGTATAAGGGCTTTCGCAATATAACCACTTAATAAAATCATCTTTTCAATTTCGGTCCTCGAGTTCTTATAAGATAGGATTTTCGAACCCCCATTTATATAAGTTTTTGATTGTGTTAGTTTCGACTCTCACATCTAGAATGTATATTGGTTGATAAGAACTGCTTCTTAATGCTTGTTGATTGTCTTTTTACAAATGAGAATTTGGTTTGATTAGATAATTAATGAAGGGATTAATGTCATGAGAATAATTTAGTTTTGTTTAGAGTTCTTAACCTAAGGATCAGCTTATTGATTGTAATAGCTTCCCTAGTTGCCTCTTAATCACCTGAGATCATTGACCTTGACCCAAGGGCTTAACCGTGTGCATTGCTCTGTTTTATTTGATTCTTTTTGGTTTGTTTGTTTCATTTTGTTTCTTAATTTGTGATGGTTAGATTTGGTAGTGGTTACTCATCATTGATTGTTTGATTGCACTTCGATTAAATTTTTTTTGCATCATTAGTGTGTTAACTTACTCATCATACTACAATGATATGAGTAGGTTTGTGTAATTGAAAGTGATTGCAAAATCTTCTTATCACCGTCTATGTCCGTTTAATAAACGGATTTTAATAAATATGAACGGACAGTCTATTTAACCGGTTAAATTTTTTTGTCACTTGTCATGAACCGACGTTGTTTGATACTGTAACATATCTAAACCTTATTTTCCATTGATCCCCTTTCTCCTCCAGCCCTCATCGGTGATTTTTTTGCCTTTGTTCTCTGTTCTAAAATCAAATAGCTTTGCAAAATCGTAGATTCGTGATTTCTCTAATGTGTTTTCTTAAATTCTTCTTCTTTTATAATATATATGGGTTTTGAGTTCTGACAGCTTATACGAGAGATGAGAATCCTATCAGAGAGAGATAGAGAAATAATCGACAAACATTGATTCACTCCTAATTTGTTCCAATTTTTGTATTTTACAACAAAATTATCAACTCATAAGCTTATTCCTACATTCTCTCTTGTTTGGTATATTTGGGAAGTGCTTTCGTTGTTCCGAATTCATTATGTAGAAAGTTTTGTTTTTGTTTTCCTGTTTCCCTTCAGACACATTATGTGATTTGTTGGGGTCAAAATCCCCTCCTCGAAGATTGACGAAACAAGAAGCCAAGATCCAGACCAAATGGAATTTGTCCCGGGCATGGACTGGACAAGCTAAGGCCAACTGCCCACGACCTGCCCGAGACATGACCAGGCGGCTGGGATAAGGCCAGCCGCCGGATCTCCTTCGAGCAACGACCGGCGGCTGGGATAAGGCCAACCGTTGGATCTCCTTCGAGCAACGACCGGCGGCTGGGATAAGGCCAGCCGCCGGATCTCCTTCGAGCAATGACCGGCGGCTGGGATAAGGCCAGCCGCCGGATCTCCTTCGAGCAACGACCGGCGGCTGGGATAAGGAGAACGTCGGATCCCCTTCGAGCAACGACCGGCGGCTGGGATAAGGCCAGCCGCCGGATCTCCTTCGAGCAATGACCGGCGGCCGAGATAAGGCCAGCCGCCGGATCTCCTTCGAGCAACGACCGGCGGCTGAGATAAGGCCAGCTGCCGGATCTCCTTCGAGCAACGACCGGCGACTGGGATAAGGCCAGCCGCCGGATCTCCTTTGAGCAACGACCGGCGGCTGGGATAAGGCCATCTGCCGGATCTCCTTCGAGCAACGACCGGTGGCTGGGATAAGGCCAGCCGCCGGATCTCCTTCGAGCAACGACCGGCGGCCGGGATAAGGCCAGCCACCGGATCTCCTTCGAGCAACGACCGGCGGCTAGGATAAGGCCAGCCGCCGGATCTCCTTCGAGCAATGACCGGCGGCTGGGATAAGGCCAGCCGCCAGATCTCCTTCGAGAAACGACCAGCGGATGGGATAAGGCCAGCCGCCGGATCTCCTTCGAGCAACGACCGGCGGCTGAGATAAGGCCAGCTGCCGGATCTCCTTCGAGCAACGACCGGCGACTGGGATAAGGCCAGCCGCCGGATCTCCTTTGAGCAACGACCGGCGGCTGGGATAAGGCCATCTGCCGGATCTCCTTCGAGCAACGACCGGTGGCTGGGATAAGGCCAGCCGTCGGATCTCCTTCGAGCAACGACCGGCGGCTGGGTTAAGGCCAGCCGCCGGATCTCCTTCGAGCAACGACCGACGGCTGGGATAAGGCCAGCCGCCGGATCCCCTTCGAGCAACGACCGGCGGCTGGGACAAGGCCAGCCGCCGGATCTCCTTCGAGCAACGACCGGCGGCTGGGATAAGGCCAGCCGCTGGATCTCCTTCGAGCAACGACCGGCGGCTGGGATAAGGCCAGCCGCCGGATCTCCTTCGAGCAACGGCCGGCAGCTGGGATAGGGCCAGCCGCCTCCTTTGAGCGTGGACCGGCGGCTGGGATAATACCAGCCGCCCACGATCATTTCTTAGTCAAGACTCATTTTCCGAACATTGTCCAGTCGACCGACCATCAAACATAACTCTAAGGCCGGACCGACCCGAAGACTAAGCATTTGCATGTTCCGATTCCAAAACGTCTATAAACATTCCTCAAAAGACCGTGACTAACGTTCTGCCGTCCATGGACCAGTCGCCCAGCACACGAGCCAAAGGAACTGGCGGCTGGCCATCAATACCGAAACCGGCGGCAGGAAGTTCGAATAAAGAATGGGCGGCTCAAATCTCAAGCGTCGTAAAACGTTCGGAATACTGTTCCCGCGGGAAAAACTGTTAAAAAAACTATTCATCTGGAGACAAAGTTAACCGAAAAATCGAATTAAGTCTAAACCGAGATTTCGGATTACTATTCATCGGCGGGCCAGATTTGGATCAGAACGCGCAGACGGATCATGGAAGACTCTCGGGCCGGATATCGGACCCAAAAGGTTAGGTCGGCGGCTGGGAAGGAAGGACAAAGTCCCACATCGAAAATCTGAAGTCTTAGCACCCTAGGATTGTCAGTATATATATGTACGCTCATGTAAGGGTTAAATCTATCCCAAATCCGAGTATTAGGAGTTTTAGTAATATAAGACTTTTCAGCTTTTGCTATTTATTCTTGTACTTCCGGAAATCATCAATAAAATCTCTCTTTTTGCATTTTCGGCCCTTTAGTTCTTTAAAATAGAATTTTCGAGCCCCCATAAAATATAAGTTTTGACAGTGTGAGTTTCGGCTCTCACAGTTTGGCACCGTCTGTGGGGACGAGAAATATTCTTAACTCTTAGAACGAGAGGATACGGAAGGATGACGATGACCGGAGAAGCAATGGATTGGAGTTCCATGGATGGTAGCCATGGCCGGACGATGACTTTCCGAGAAGGAGAAGCCGCCGAAATAAGCCATCCGCACAACGATCTTCTTGTGATCAATCTTTCAATCGGAGGGTACGAGATACCAAGAGTCTTAGTCGACACAGGAGGAACGGTGAACGTCATATTCCTTGAAACCCTTCGGAGGATGAACATTGAGACCCAGCATCTCATAACCCATCCAAAACCGTTGACTGGTTTCTCCGGAAAGACCACAATGACAATAGGTACGATCCAACTCCCCGTGAAAGCAAAAGGAGTAGAAAAAGACACGAAGTTCTCGGTGATCCATTGCCCGCGAATCTGCGACGCAATCGAGGGAACACCATGGTTGAACTCAATGAAGGCCATCCCGTCAACTTACCACCTGTACCTGAAATTCCCGACTCCAACCGGAGTGGAAATGATCTGGGGACGGCAGAAAGATTCTAGAGCTTGTTTTCTAACAGAACACAGGTTGAGAAAGCCGGTAACCGATTCCCACCACCAGACAAAGTCCGAAAAGGGAAAGGAAGAGCGACAGCTTGCGAAACTCGAACAAAAGTTACAAACTGAAGAATCCCGGGAGACGGAGAAGGATCCCCCGTGTGAGCCAGTGATTTCGGTCAACATAGACAAAACGAATCCAGAGCGATGCACGGAGATCGGGGCGAATTTGGAGGAGCCGATGAAGACGGAGTTAATCACCTAGTTAAAGGAGAATGTCGGGTCATTCGCATGGGCAGTAGAAGATATGCCCGGGATCGACATCGGCATCACAAGCCATGAACTCAACGTGGACCCGACGTTCAAACCGGTGAAGCAGAAAAGACGAAAGCTCGGACCAGAGCGCGCCCAGGCGGTGAACGATGAAGTAGAGAGATTGCTCAAAGTCGGATCAATCATGGAAGTGACTGGCTAGCGAATCCGGTGGTAGTGAAGAAGAAGAATGGAAAATGGCGAGTTTGCATCGACTTCACAGATCTGAATAAAGCGTGTCCGAAAGACAGCTTCCCGCTTCCGCACATCGATCAAGTAGTCGAAGCAACGGCAGGGAACAAGCTGCTATCGTTCATGGACGCTTTCTCCGGATAAAACCAAATTATGATGAACCCCGACGATCGAGACAAGACTGCGTTCATCATGAATCGCGGAGCATACTGCTATAAGGTGATGCCATTCGGGTTAAAGAATGCCGGCACAACATACCAAAGGCTTGTCAACAAAATGTTCGCCGAAGAACTCGGAAGAACAATGGAAGTCTACATCGACGATATGCTGGTCAAGTCATTGGAGGAGAAAAACCACGTAAATCACTTGCGGGAATGCTTTGAACAACTCAACCGGTACAACATGAAGTTAAACCCGGCGAAGTGCATATTCGGAGTAGCATCCGGCGAATTCCTCGGGTATATGGTAACTCATCGAGGGATAGAAGCAAACCTGAAGCAAATTAATGCCCTGATAGAGATGGCCTCACCAAAAACCAAGAGAGAAATCCAAAGATTGACCGGACTGGTCACAGCGCTAAATCGGTTCCTCGACGGACAAATGTTTTCCCTTCTACGACACACTCAGGGGAAACAAAAAGTTTGAGTGGACAGAGAAGTGTGAACAGGCATTCCAAGAACTAAAAAAATACCTAGCAAGCCCGCCCGTACTTTCAAAGCCGGTCGAAGGAGAGCCCCTTTTTCTGTATACAGCGGTGTCATCAACGGCGGTAAGCGGGGTGCTGATCAGAGAAAAACCGGTCTTCTATGTGAGGCAGACCTTGGCGGACGCGGAAATTTCCGAGCGCACATCACCACTGCCAAGAACTCTCGGAAGCAGAGTTAGCAACTGGTCCGACGGAAGAGTATGGCTGCGATCGCGGATGGATGGCCCCGATACGAACATACATCGCGGACGGGGAAGTCCCGGCGGACAAGTGGGCTGCACGAAAGCTAAAGGCCCAAGCGGCCTGCTTCGTCCACCTCGACGGCAACATCTACAAATGGAGGATCTCCGGACCGTTGATGGTCTGCGTGGAAAAAGAAGAGGCAAGACGAATTATGGAGGAAGTCCATAGCGGATCGTGCGGAAATCACTCCGGAGGGAGAGCCCTCGCAATCAAAATCAAGCGGCATGGACACTATTGGCCAACCATGATAAAAGATTGCGAAAAGTTCTCCCTCAAGTGCGAGAAATGCCAGAGGCACGCACCAGTGATCCATCAGCCTGCAGAACTGTTCTCGTCAATCTTCGCGCCGTACCCATTCATGAGGTGGTCAATGGACATTGTGGGGCCAATGCATAACTCAAAGCAGAAAAGGTTCCTACTCGTCCTAACAGACTACTTCTCAAAGTGGGTCGAAGCGGGCTTTTACGCTAGCATCAAGGATGCTCAAGTTGAGCACTTCCTCTGAAAAAACATCATATGCCGGCACGGAGTCCCTTACGAGATCGTCACCGACAATGGTTCTCAATTCATTTCCGCCCGCTTCGAAGGATTCTGCGAAAAGTGGAAAATACGCCTGAGCAAGTCAACGCCGCGTTATCCACCGGGTAATGGCCAGCCCGAAGCAGCCAACAAGACTATTGTTGACGGACTCAAAAAGCGTCTCGACTAGAAGAAAGGACGATGGACAGACGAAATCGAAGGAGTACTCTGGTCCCACCGGACAACTCCAAGACGTGCGAACGGAGAAACGCCGTTCGCGCTGGTCTACGGTGCCGAATGCGTTATACCATCAGAAGTAGACTTCCCCGGCTTCAGACGAAGACTCTTGCCTTGACAGGAAGGCCTTAACCATCTGATGATGTTAGACGAACTGGACCTGATAAACGAAAGACGGGATCAAGCGCTCATCCGCATTCAAAACAATCAACAAGCAGCGGCCAAGTACTACAACTCAAACGTGCGAAGCCGCAAATTCAAGGAAGGAGACCTTTTCCTCCGCAATGTTTTCCGAATGCAGGGAAGCTAGGCGCGAAATGGGAAGGACCGTACAAAGTAGCAAAGGTGGTCCGCCCAGGAGCATACGAGCTGGAAAACAAAGAAGGAAAGTCAGTTCCGAGGACATGAAATGCGATGCCCCTAAAGAAATATTACCATTAGACATTGTAAAATAGTAATACGAACCGGCTTGATCCCTACATTCAGGGTACGTTGGCAGCTCGCCTTCCGACGAGTTCAGCTATATGTATTTTATAAATTTTAAGGGGGAGTGGGTCCGTATATACATACTCCCAAATTTTCGGAAGCAAATCAAGAGGATGGACATTGGGACTTAGCATCTCATAACACATCCATAGCTTGAAAATTTTCCTGAGAATACCATTCCGACAAACATCGTGACTTAGCATCCCGAAACCTGATCCGGAAAGCGAATGGACTCAAAGAAACCCGAGAGAACGAACATTGAGACTTGACATGTCATAACGCATCTCCAACTCAGACAATATCGTCTATCATTAAGGCACAACAAATGCCATCACTTCAAAAATCGCCCCTTGGCGTACATAAAAACCCGCCTTTTGGCAAGCATGCCACCGTCTGTTGCTGATCACAACGGGACGATTCTTTTAACCATGGTTCTTTCTACATCCCGAAGCGGATAAACGTAGCGCGCTATACAAATTTCCGAAATAACATCCGAAAGGCGTAACCTGACATTCCGCGATCCTGCAGGAAACGTTTGAGATGATGTTCTATTAGTTCATTTCCACTAAACACCCAGCATAGGCAGAAAGTGCGAAGCGTGAGTCACGAAATGAAATCGCTAAACCCAGTAAACGCCAACATGGAACGCTGGTCTTAGACATCTCACGACGAAGTACCAAACCGGCCCTGGTACGATATCATAAACTCGTCCGAAAACTAGCAGTTAAAAAAAACTCCAAACCCAGCGGCTAACTCCGCTAGTCGAATAACACAAGAGGAACTCTTTCCGAACACTCAGATCAGAGCGCCCGGAACAGCGCCCCGATCAACCCGACTGAACTAAGCAAACAAAACAGAATCAATATGAAGAAGGTCAGCCCCCCAATCGAGTCAGATAAATGGGCCGCCCGATCTCTTCAGATAAATGGGCCGCCTGATCTCTTCAGATAAATGGACTGCTTGGCCTCTTTAAAGAAACAGACTAACCGCCCAATCTCACTAGACAAAAGGGCGAATCGCCCATATGGCCAGCCGCCCGCTTCGAAAAACATGACCCGGCGGCTGGGACATGACCAGCCGCCTGTGATCAATCTATCATGACCCGGCGGCTGGGACATGACTAGCCGCTCGAGATCAATCCATCATGACCCGGCGGCTGGGACATGACCAGCCGCCCGGGATCAATCCAGCATGACCCGGCGGCTGGGACATGACCAGCCGCCCGTAACCAATCCAACATAACCCGGCGGCTGGGGACATGGCCAGCCATCCGTGACCGATCCAGCGTGATCTGGCCCGACGTCCGATTTCCTCCGGATCCAGAACCAGCCGCCCGTCGAGTTTTGGCACCTAGAATGGCCGACCATCCTCTCCATATCAACACACGGCGGCTGGGTTTTTCTCGGACTAAACCCAGCCGCCCATGATCACCCAACCTGGACCTTTGCACAAAAGAGAAGTATACGGCAAAATGCAAATCTCGAAAGCTTATCTTTATTGAAATCTCAAATCAAGGAAAAACCGGTCCATACCAAAAATCAGGCCGTACATAACATAAATCTATAAACGAAAGCCAAAAACCACCAAAAAACTCAAAAATAACTAGAAAGGAAAACCACCGCAAGGTCAAGAGTCTGAACCAAACGCCTTGGCAACAGCAATATCCGAGATTCGGGGAACAGACTCGTTCGATCCCGATAGATCAACCACCCCGAGAGAAGTAGTCTCCTCTTAGACAGATCTTTCCTCGGGTTGATACATCGTCATCCCTGTGGGCTAGGCACAACTGAGAATCAATCTTCCCACGAATTCGAGCGATCACATCATCAAACCGAGCTGCAGACTTGTCAAATTCGTTCATCCATGTGGACAATTTCACCTTCTCCTCATCCAAGCTGGGAGGATCAGTCCCCTGAAGCGACGCGACAAGTTCGATATTACTCTCTATCTGAGCTAAATCTATTTCCTGGTCCCTTGCCTCAGACAAAGATCTGGGATCTTCTTTTAGCACATTCAAGAAGTCGCGGAACTTTGCGACAGAAACCTTGCGGCCATCCGCGTAAGCCCGCTGCACCTTCGAGTTGCGCGCCGCTTTCGCACTGGCCAACTGGTCTTTCAAAGTCTGTACTTCCTTAGCATGATGTGCATCCTTGGCCTCTTGGCGGGTCTTGAACTGCAACACCTCGGCTTTTTCCGCGCGGAACGAAGCGAGCTCCCTCTCGAGCGACTTGACCTGATGCGAAGACGCCACCTCAAGTTAGTTGAGTTTCCTCCTCACCAGCCGAGCATCCTCCCGAGCTTCCTCAGCACGCTTGCGGATTCCACGGACAGAAGCATCATATGTGCTGATGCACTTGTTCACGGAAGACATGAACTAAAAAAAAAAAGGAAAAAAGATTCAGAGTCAGCAAAAAAAAAAAAAGCAAGAATAGATAAACCTTCATCCCGCTCAAGGCCATATCCTCATACTTCTCAGGCTCGTCCAGACTGTCACAAAAAGGAAACTTGAAACTAGCATCCGTGATCACCGGAAGACTCCTAGCAGACTGACGACGATTTTTACAAACAGCCTCAGGAAAAGCAAGCCCTGGCGGAAGACCCATACGCCGAGCCTCGGAAGGAGAACTCTTCGCTCCAGGGTCAGCAAGGCAACCCGCCTGCTTTTGGCGCAACAAGTCGTCTTCATCGCTCAACCATAGACAACCCTACCAGCTGCCACTTTAGCCTTGGGCAAAAGCGTTGCGATACTTCGTTCAAGAATAGCCTCCTTCTTCAAAGGAGTGACCACAACGGTGGATACCGCCAACTTATCCGCAGGCCACTCGGGTGGAGGGATATCTTGACTACAGTCCGCCAACCCCGATCCCGAAGGGCCAGCCGCCGTCTTGTCCTTAGAATCTTTTCCAAGCTTGTTTGCCTCTCCGTTCTTCTCCATCGGCCTCCTCTCGCCAAAAGATGGCCTAACCATGATATCAAATTCAAGGAGACGGAAAGAGCACTCGACTATAGAAAGAACTTGCGAGGAAAAAGAAGAAGGAAGGGTGCGTATATATAGTCGGATGTTCGAATCCTAGTCCGAATAGAGATCGGATCTTTCTAATTCCGAGCCAACCGCCCACGAGTCTTTCACACGAAAAGGAAGTTTTTCTTTACAATAAAAGGGGAAAGAGAAGAAGAAAGGAAATTTTCTCGTTTCCATCAATCCCGATAAAACCTCGGCTAAAAGCTCATCGTCCTGGACTACGAAAACGAAGAGATGGGGGGCTAACAGTTGGGGTCAAAATCCCCTCCTCGAAGATTGACGAAACAAGAAGCCAAGATCAAGACCAAATGGAATTTGTCCCGGGCATGGACTGGACAAGCTAAGGCCAACTGCCCACGACCTGTCCGAGACATGACCCGGCGGCTTTGATAAGGCCAGCCGCCGGATCTCCTTCGAGCAACGACCGGCGGCTGGGATAAGGCCAGCTACCGGATCTCCTTCGAGCAACAACCGGCGGCTGGGATAAGGCCAGCCGCCGGATCCCCTTCGAGCAAAGACCGGCGGCTGGGATAAGGCCAGCCGCCGGATCTCCTTCGAGCAACGACCGGCGGCTGGGATAAGGCCAGCCGTCGGATCTCCTACGAGCAACGACCGGTGGCTGGGATAAGGCCAGCCACCGCATCTCCTTCGAGCAACGACCGGCGGCTGGGATAGTGCCAGCCGCTGGATCTCCTTTGAGCGTGGACTGGCGGCTGAGATAAGGCCAGCCGCCGGATCTCTTTCGAACCCGGACCGGCGGCTGGGATAAGGCCAGCCGCCCACGATCATTTCTTAGTCAAGACTCATTATCCGAACATTTTCCAGTCGACCGACCATCAAACATAACTCTAAGCCCGGACCGACCCGAAGACTAAGCATTTGCATGTTGCGATTCCAAAACGTCTACAAACATTCCCCGAAAAGACCGTGACTAACGTTCAGCCGTCCATGGACCAGTCGCCAAGCACACGAGCCAAAGGAACTGGCGGCTGGCCATCAATACCGAAGCCGGCGGCTGGAAGTTCGAATAAAGAACGGGCGGCTCAAATCTCAAGAGTCGTAAAACGTTCGGAATACTGTTCACGCAGGAAAAACCGTTAAAAACACTATTCATCTGGAGAGAAAGTTAACCGAAAAATCGAGTTAAGTCTAAACCGAGATTCGGATTACTATTCATCGGCGGGCCAGATTTGGATCCGAACTCGCAGACGGATCATGGAAGACTCTCGGGCCGGATATCGTGTTTTGACAGTGTGAGTTTCGGCTCTCACATGATTATTGGAATGTTTTGTTTGACAGCTTAGATTCTTCGCAAATCCAAAATCAATATTTGTCACACTCATTACCATAATGTCAACAAGCCATTGCTACTGCACGAGTTCAAATTTTTTTCTTTTTTTCACCAACGATACTATATGTTATATTAAACCAAAGGAGGAATGTTTCAATATACAACATGATTAGATAAAGTCAATCTAGCTTGCTTCGACAGACTATCAACTATTACATTTGCTGACCTTTCTACTCTTTTAAAGCTAAACACAACACCATTACACATAGTTAAGATATCACATATGTAGACGGAAAGAGATGATCTCTCCGGTCTTGATGATGTATTTTCTAGTCTTTCAAATAAGTCTTTGCAGTCTCCACAGAAAGTGACATGATTATATCCCAACTTATTTATCTCCATAGTTGCAAACCTGAGAGCTTCAGCTTCCACTTATACAAGTGAGGAAACAAGAGATATTGCAGATTTTCCAGACATAACTAGTTGGCCTTCCTGATTATACAAAGCCCAGCCAACTACAGCTTCCTGCGCATGGGAAACCCATGAACCATCAACAAAGCAACTAAAGCCCATACGATGAAGATATTGCTTCATCAAACGTTTTTGAAATCGACATCCGAGTGGCTCTAAAGTGAAACTTTTCCTCCCCATCTTCATCTTTAACCATCGCAACTTCCAAGATATTAAAGTCAGAGATAGCTTTGTTAATCAAATCATAAATATACAATTTCTTGCTTTGAAACAAAAGATCATTCTTAGATTTCCATATTCTCCATCCCACAAAACGGAGAATACTTAATTGTCTTGCTCGGCTAGTGCTTAAACTAAAGATCAAACACATATTATTGTGCAGAGAATTTTGTTTAAATACATCACCTGTAGGTGTTGAGACCGGTGAAAGCTCCAAGACTTCTTTGCTAAAATTGCATTGAAAAAGCATGTGGTTTACTATTTCCGGTTCCAACCCACATCTTTGGCATATTCCATCAACCCTGATTCCTCTTCTTTCGTAAATTATCTGCAAGAGGGAGAGAGTTATGAGTACTTCTCCACCAAAAGTGGTGAATTTTTAGTGGAATTTGTAATCTCCAAATATCCTTATACGTCTTCCTTATAACTCTCTCACCATTCACTTGAACAAGAGCTCCATCTGCATGATAAGAAAGCGACCTAAGAGCATGATAACCACTCTTCACTGAATAAACTCCAAGATAGAACATCTAGAGCATATGGGCTGATGCTCTTTATAAGCGATATATCACTTTGATCTATTAAACTATCCAAAATTTGTTCATTCCAAACCAAAGTGCCCAGGATAAAGAGGTCATTAACTCGTTAATGTGGCATTCTATTCCTATCTTTAGCTTTAGCTGGCCTAGAAGGAGAGGTAGGCATCCAATTCTCCTTCCAAATTTGGACATTTGCTCCGTTACCTATTCTCCATTTAATACCATGAGCTCTTAATTTATTACCTTCTAATATGCTTCTCCATGCATGGCTAGATTGATGCTCTGGACCCGCCTCCAAAAGTGATTTATGACGATAATACTTTGCCTTGAAAACCTGAGTTAGAAGTGAATTCAGTTCTTGAAGAAGTTTCCAACTCTGCTTGGCCACCATAGCTATATTGAAGTCCTTTAGATCCCTAAAACCAAGTCCTCCCATCTCCTTAGGATCAGTTAACTTCTTCCAAGCAATCCAAGAAATCTTGTTTTTATCACTGTTTGCTGACCACCAAAATTTTCTTATAGCTTTTGTTATTTGGCTAATAATCTTTTTAGGTAATAAAAAGCAAGACATACCATAAGAAGGCATGGCAGTAGCCACTGCCTCAATGAAAAACTCCTTACATGTTGGGGAGAGGAGCTTTGAGTACCAACTCTCTGCTTTTGCACTGATTTTGGGTACCAACTCTCTGCTTTTGCACTGATATTTGGGTTAAGTAAGAAAATGCATTGATTTTGTTCCTCCCTACAAACTCAGGAAAACCTAAATATTTTCTAAAACCATTCGCTTTCTCAATTCGCAAAAGTGTACTTAGTGTCTTACATGTTGAAGAAGCGAGGTCTTTATGATATGCTCAAATTAACCCTAGAGCTACTCTCCAAATTAAGAGATCGATTGATTGTTGTACTTACGGATCGAATTCCACAGAGACTCAAGATCACACAATAGATTATCGGATTTCGAATTAAATTAAACAAGAATAATAGTAATTAGAAGACAGAAAAACAACTAAAATCGGTTTTAAAATCAGATGGGAAGAAAACGCCAGGCTTAGAAAATTCTCAGGAAATCAGGAAAGCAAGCTAATCAGTCAATCAGGATTCTACTATGTTCTAGAACTCGAAACACAATGATAAAGTGAACCATCTGTCGCTGCGAAAACTATCTATGTCTAAAACCTAGAAAACCAAATTTCATAGCGAGTTCTGAAGTATAAACATGCAATAATCTCAGGTTCGATAAGTTTACAAAATCCATAAATCAAATTCCTTTGCATATAGGTATTTTGCTCATCCCACGTTCTTTCTAGCTAATTAACCAACTTTCGTTGCGAGTATCAACCTTTGATCAATAATCTAACTCGTCAGTTCAGATCAAGCATTAACCACAACGTAGATGAAGAACTAGTGATCCAGAATCCGTAACTAACCAATCAATTTAACAATCCATGAAATCCTTAATGAGAAACGCTAAACCTAACTAGCAAACTACTCAGACATAGAGACTGAAACAAACATCATGAATAATAAAAAAAATTTCATAAAAGAAATCAATAGAGAATAAAAAGAGTTCTGAATCTTCTCTGAAGGAGTCTGAATTCTTCTCTCCAAAACTCTGCTACAAATCTCCCTCAATAAAGCTTAGAAATATACCTTAAGAACCCATAAATAGTCTAAAAATATGGAAAACCATTTTGACACATAATTGAAATATTAGGAGCTTCAGGGATTTGTTTGCAACTCTGCAAAGCCGGGAAAACGCGTCTTGAAATTGCCGTCAACAATTGGTGTGGACCGACACCATCTCTAAATTTCGCCTCCGAGTTGAATTCTCCAGCACAGCTTCCTAGTTAACTCCAGAATGATTCATAATCTCCAAATAAGCTCGAAATGTACGTAAACCTGCAAGTGATTCTAAAAGACTCAAAATAAAAATAAAAAGACTTTATACATACAACTTATATCATGGCTAAAAACACTAAAACCATGATATATCAACTCCCCCATATTTAGCTTTTGCTTGCCCTCAAGCAAAATAGAAGACTAGACCTGTGAAAGAGGTTTGAAAACATAAGAACTCAGTTATCCTTTAGAACACTGAATCAACCAACACCCCTGTATGCCACATCGAACAGTACCAACTTAAGTTAAGACCTTTAGTAGTTTTCCACAGATTTACTAACCATCCAGATTCCAAACCACAACCCATAAGAGTTATCCAAAATCCTCATTGCTGACCTTATTAAGTTTAAAGTGCAGTCTCATCAAGGGAATATCGATCAAATGGCACATGGACTCTTACTCACCCAAGTAACTGATTTTGTGGACTGTCTGCTTCTAGTTTCTTTCCTCTCTCTTTTCTCACTTCCAATCAGTCGATTTTTCCCTACTAGGGTATCATTTTATTTTTTTATCGACTGCTTGTTCTTTTTTTTTATAGGTTTCCATAAATCTCGCTTCACCTTTACTTTTTAGCTATATCTCTTGTTCATTCTCTTCTTCTATTTTTTTTAGAGACACTGAAGGGAAGAGAGAGGGAAACCATAATCACAGACTAATCCTATCAGACATTAACAAGGAATCCAATTAAAAGTATTCCAAGCCCTAAGATGAGAAAAATTAAGTTTATTATGTGTAGGCCAGCTTTGGATCATCTAAATACTCAAACAATATGGGATATTGGTAGATCAATTTACCTTTCGAATTTTCTTTTGGTAGAATCTGCTGTCAATGGCTGTAAGAATGGTCACTAGAGTGGTAGCTAAAACAGTTTGTTCCAAGAAAAGCTCATAGTTCTCAACTAAATTTTAAATCAATAAAACAATTTTTTTGACACAACTTGAGTCCAAAATAAAACAAAGCAAAATACATTAGTATTTTCCTCCCCCAGAATTCAGTAACACTGTCCCCAATGTTATCAAGCCATATGATTGGAAAGAAACCAAAGTAAAACCAAGTTAATAAGAAAAAGTGAAATTACGTACCTGGTTGGGTAGTGTCGGGCGACACTGGCAGGGGGGTGTCAGTCGACACCAATTTTTTTTTTCTGACACAAGAGAAACAAAACTAAAAATTAGAAAAAACCAAACAAAATTCAAAGACAATCCTACTTAAAAGTAGGTTGCCTCCCACTAAGCGCTTATTTTCAGTCCTTAGCTTGACTATGTTGGGGCTTAGGCATCTGGTGGATCAGAGAGTGGCAGTGAATGCCTTTAGAAAGAACATCTCATCATCCAAGGTGGTGTATAAGCAGTGGGTCCATGAGATCGACCAAGGAAGTGAGGAACAACAGTAGGGTGAGACTTATGTGTGGGTGAAACACTTAAGTCTCTACGAATATCTTGTGGCTTGCATAACTGTGAAACAAATGGAAGTGTATTACTAATGATATCAGGTGGTTTAGAATTAGGAACATGAAGTGCATACCTTTGCTTTCTCCTAGGTGTTTGGAGTGAGATATGTGGATTTTTCTGCTTAACAACAGTTTGCGATCTTGCAGCATTAGAAACGTCCCGAAAATTGTGTGTTCTGGTTGTTCTTGGGTTAGTCTATGGAGGTGTCGACCGACACCAAAAGTGGTGTCGACTGACACTGAACATGCAACTCCAATTTCTGCAATTTTTCTGCAATTCAGTTATGCAATCCTTGTCTCTATCACAAAAAATAGCATCCTCCATCAACTTGTTTTTGACTGGACCCTCATCTTCGAGCCAAATCCTGAAGAGATGATTTCCACTCCAATCCTCAAGCCCAACAGCTTTGTTAGAAGTCTCAACCAATTACTTTTGATCAATCAGCTTGTTAACTTGCTCAGTAACTTCCAGCATCCTGACATGCCCAGCATTAATGTCATCTAGCTCCTCATCCATGGTAACCTCTACAGAAAATGTTTGACCATCAATGGTAGGTTTTTTTCTCAGCTTGTCCATGTCAAAATTCATGACCTTATCACCCAAATCAAGCTCTATCTGTTCTTCTCGGACATCAATAATAGCACATGTTGTAGCTAAGAATGATCTTACCAGAAGAAGAGGATCATGAGGTTCTTCACCATATTCCAAAACCACAAAGTCTGTGGGGATATGATACACGAGTTTTAAACCCTTACTTCCTACTGCAAGTGCACAGCATACGAACATACGAAGTAGTATTTAGGGGTCGATCCCACGAAGACCAGTTTCACACTTTGATCTAATGAGCTAAATCAAAAGCTAAGACCATTCAATTTTGTTTTTGGTTTTGTAAATAGCAAGTAATAAAAGCAAAAATCGGTTTTAAAGATAATATTAAACAAGCGTTAGGTCAAGGAGTATCGCAGGAGATTCAGAGCGAAGGATCAAACAACTATTCAGGCAATGATTAAGCATAAGTCTAGAACTCAAACACTAAGATAATATCGATCCACTCTCGTGGTATCAATATCTTTGTCTATCAACCTAGACTTCCTAACTCTCGTTGGTACTAGAAATCGTAGACAAGCTTTAAGGATAGGTTTGATTTGTTCACAATTCTCCAATACATCTACTCTCGCAGGTAATGAATAAATTGCTCACCAATGTTCTTTCTAGCAACCTAGCAACTCTCGCTGTCTAAGTTAAACCTAATATCATAAAATCAAGTGATCAATTCGATTTAAGCATTAAGAACAACAAAGGTGAAGACATCGATTTGAATAGCCTATTTGTGTTTAACCCTAAAGCTCATGAATTCCTTTGACAAACCTTAACCTAACTAAGAGATCTACTCAGACATAATTAAAGAAGAAGAAAACATAGATATTATTGAGTTCATCATTAAAGCTTGAATAGATAATGAAAGCTGAAAATAACTTAATAAGAACTTGAACAAAGCATAAATATAGATAATAAGAACTGAAAGTAAACTTAATAGAACTTGATTAAAGCACAAAGATAGGTAATAAGAACTGAAAGTAAAACTTAATTAAAGCATAAATGTTTAAAGCTTAAAAGAAACTAATAAGAACTTGATAAAAAAAAAACATAAACATTAAAGCTTAAAAGAGAGAAGAAGCAATGTTTAGAAGCTAGAGAAGAGTGGGAGAAGAAGATGCTGTGTTTTGAAGCATCAAGAGTGAGTCCAATATATAGGCCAAGGTGTAGGGGAGTAGGTAAGACGGGGAACGACCGTTCTGGAGGAGAACGGTCGTTCTAAGTGGTTGATCGAAGTAGATGGGTGTTGGTGAGTCAGGGAACGGTCGTTCTTGGGGGAGTACGGTCGTTCTCTTGCTCTTTTGTCGGCAGAGTAGGTGAGACTGGGAACGGTCATTCTCTGGAGAGAACGGTCGTTCTTCAATCTTGTCGGCAAGGTAGGTGGGAGCAAGAACGGTCGTTCTCTATGGGAATGGTCGTTCTCTTGGGGAATGGTCGTTCTCTTTAGGGAATGGTCGTTCTCTTTGGGGAATGGTCATTCTCTTTAGGGAATGGTCGTTCTCTTTGGGGAATGGTCGTTCTCTTCGTGTTTTTCCACCTTAACTTGACTCGAACATGTCAGTAAGCGCCAAACTCCATTGGAGCTCCATAAAATCTGTAAAAAGACTCGGAACAATAGAAAAGACTCAAAAAACTAACAAAAGATGCAAATCAAAACTCAAACCGAATACTAAAAACAAATCAAAATATGTTAAAAATACATAATATCAACTCCCCCCAACTAAAACCTTTGTTTGTCCTCAAATAAACTAAATCTTAAACCGAGAAGAAAGGTTTGAAAACATGGGAAAATCACTTATTCTTTAGAACCCTTAATCAACCAGCACTAGAGTAAGCCACATCAAACAGTACCAACTTAAGTTATGACCTCTTGTAATTTTCCGCAGATTTACTAACCATCCAGATTCCAAACCACAACCCATAAGAGTAATCTAAAATCCCCATTGCTGACCTTATTTAGTTTTACGTGCAGTCTCATCGAGGGACTATCGATCAAAGGACACATGGACTCTTACTCACCCAAGTACTGAATTTATGGACAGCCAACTTCTAGTTTCTTTTCTCCCTCTTTTCTCGCTTCCAATCAGTCGATTTTTCCCTACAAGGGTATCATTTTATTTTTTTTATCGACTGATTGTTCTTTTTTTTTTCTCTTGTTAGACCAGTATCCAATGATTTAACTACTTTTCAAAGCTATACCTCTTTTTCATTCTTTTTTTTTTTAGAGACAATGAAGGGAAGAGAGAGGGAAACCATAATCACAGACTAATCCTATCAGACCTAAGCAAGGAATCCGATTCAAAGTATACCAAGCCCCAAGATGAGAAAAATTAAATTCATTATATCTAGGCCAGCTCTGGATCATCTAAACGCTCAAACAGTATGGGGATAATGGAAGTTCAATTTACCTTTGGAATTTCTTTTTGGTAGAATCCGCTGTCAATGGCTGTAAGAATGGTCACTAAAGTGGTAGCTAAAACAGTTTGTTCCAAAGAAAGATCATAATTCCCTAACAAAATTTTGACTCAATAAAACAGACGCAAAACGACTTAAACAAGACAAGGAAAACGGAATTAGTACCAACACCCTCCCCCAGACTTAATTCACACCGTCCCGGTGTGTGAATAAATCAAGAGAAAGGATGAGAAACGAAAAATTAATAATGAATTTGACAATGGTGTAGGGACAAGAAAACTTACCTAAAGACGTGCACCCTCTTTTTTTTTTTTTGTGGATAGGCTGAAACAAAGAAAACCAAAACCAAAAATTAGTAGCAAAAGAAAAATAAAAGTTAGAGACACTTACCAGTGGGTTGCCTCCCACCAAGCGCTTGGTTTAAGTCATTAGCTTGACTTTGGTGCCATGTATCAATCAGGTTGGGCTTGAGAGCTTGCTCCAAAACAAGCTCCATAATCAGGCATCCTCATGTTCAGAACCGTACTCAGCATTCCATTCACAACACCAGTACCCTTCTCTTTCAATTCTGATGGAAGAATAGCTCTAAATTTAGAGAAAGGTTTAGGATGACCTTTGCACTTCACCTTGTAGTCAACCGAGTTTCCATCATATCCTTGAGGGATCAAAGTCATTTGAGGACCTCCCGTAATCTTTTTGTACGGCACATTTTCTTGCGTTTTTGCTTTCTCCCTAAATTTCCCGGGTGGTGGAGCAGGTGCTTGCGGGATCGGAGCACGTGCTTCCTCGCTATCCACTGCAGAGATGCAAGAGGCATGTGTGATGGTTCCTATGGGAAGGGCTTTGTAGAAGACCTTTTTGCCAATCTTGGAAAAGCAGACTTGCCTATTCGGCATATCGATGATTGCACCCACTGTAGCCATGAATGGTCTTCCAAGAAGTAAGGGCATACCATAACCTTCTAGCATCTCAACAACCTGAAAATCAGTTGGAACTAGGCAATCCCCTATTCGGACAGGTAGATCGTGAATGCTGCCAGACGATGTTGTTGAGGAGGTGTTTGCAAATCGAAGAGTCATATGACTAGGCTTTACCTCTGAAATTTTCAACCTCTCTGCAATAGCCTTTGACATGAGATTGACGCTAGACCCAGAATCACAAAAAGCGTCCTTGAATTCAAATCCAGCAATGGAGCATGGGACCAAGAGCTTTCCAGGATCTTCAACCTTAGGCAATACCCTCAATGCTGGTGGTGTACTCCTTGCTTCTACAAAGACTGCCTTAATCTCCCTCTGGTCTCTAGGTAGAACTGGGTAAGGCACTTTACGAATATAAACCCTTGCTGGAAGATTTTCTGATGCCTCAGCAGTTTGACCAATCTGAATCTCAAGCTTCTTCATGTGAGTGCAAACGGCTTCAAACTTACTGTTGAGATCATTGTACATGCTGTCCACCTTGACATCGACCTCATGAGCAGATTTCTGTTGGTTGAGTAGAACCAAGTGCATAAGAGACTTCAGCTCGTCTTGAAAGTTAGAAGCCGGAGCTTGCAAGCTCTGATTCTCCACATAGCCTCCATTCACGTAGTTCACCTCTGCGTGAGTCCCTGGTGTCCTCTTAACTGATTCAGCGGTTTGTGAAATCTGAATATCGAGCTGCTTCATGTGAGTCCACATAGCTTTGTACTTTCCATTGAGGTCCACATACATGGTGTCAACTTTTGCATTGATCTCAGCCGTGGCTTTTTGCTGTCCCGCCAGTAGTTGTTGCATCATGTTCTTCAGCTCGTCTTGGGAGCCGGTTGCTGAAGATGAAGGCTGCGGATTTGCAAAAGACTGTCTTGGTTGAACCCCTACTTGGGAACGGTTCTGGCTCGGGACGAATTGCCTGCCCTGGTAGTTGTTGGAGTAGTCCTTCTGAAGACCCATATGTGGCTGATTTCCTTGCTTAGGATAAGCCAGATCCTGCGGATTCTCCACATTGGTGCCCCTATAGGACAGGTTCGGATGAGTGTTGAAGCTTTGGCTGTTGAAACCGCGGTTCTGTCCGAAACCTTGTCCCGTCACATAATTGACATCCCTTCGATCATCACCGGTTCCTTCATTCTCATCCACAAAGTGGACCGATTTCTGGTTTCCCTTCAAGAGAAGGTTAACCTTGGCTGCGAGCTCCGCAATTTGCTTGGACTCCATGCTGTTGACCTTCTTCCTATCGTACTCCGAACTCTTGTTGCTGGAACTTGCGGCTAGGTTCTCGACCAGCTCCAGAGCTCCTTCCTTTGACTTAGTGTAGAAGTCACCGTTACTAGCTGCATTCAGGGCGTTTCTGTAGTCTCAATCTACTCCGTCATAGAAGGTGCTGAGCAGCTGCTCATCACTAAACCCATGGTGAGGGCACTCGCGCTTGTACTCCTTAAACCGCTCCCATGCTTCATTGAAGGATTCGCTGGACTGTTGCTCGAATGAGGAGATCTTGTTCCTCAAGGCTGCGGTCTTGGATTTTGTGTAGAAATTATCCAAGAAGGCTGCTCGCGCATCAGCCCAAGTCGGTAGAGAGCCTGGTTGTAAAGATTTTAACCACCGTGATGCTTTTCCCGTAAGAGTGAAGGGGAAAAGCTTGCATTTCAAGAAATCTGGAGGCACACCATTGGAGCCAGTTGTGCTACAGATCTCTTCGAAGTTCTCGATGTGATCCATCGGAATCTCAGCAGGCAGACCATGGAACAGGTGTTGCTTCACGAGGGCGATCATTTGAGGCTTGATCAATAATCCAACTCGTCAGTTCAGATAAAGCATTAATCTCAACCTAGATGAAGAACTAGTGTTCTAGAATCTGTAACTAACAAATCAACTTAACAATCCATGAAATCCCTAATGAGAAACCCTTAACCTAATTAGCAAACTACTCAGACATTGAGATTGAAACAAACATCATGAATAAAATATATTTCATAAAAGAAATCAATAGAAAATAAAAGGAGTTCTGAATATTCTCTGAAAGAGTCTGAATTTTTCTCTCCAAAACTCTGCTACAAATCTCTCTCAATAAAGCTTAGAAATAAATATTGGTCTAAACAATGACCTTAAGAACCCATAAATAGTCTAAAAATATGGAAAACCATTTTGACACTTAATTGAAATATTAGGAGCTTCAGGGATCTGTTTGCAACTCTGCAAAGTCTCGAAAACGTGTCTTGTAATTGCCGTCAGGAATTGGTGTCGACCGACACCAGGGGTGGTGTGGACCAACACCATCTCAAAATTTCGCCTCCGAGTTGAATTCTTCAGCACAACTTCCTACTTAACTCCATAATGATCCATAATCTCCAAATAAGCTCCAAACGTACCTACACCTACAAATGACTCTAAGGCTCCGACACACTAAAAATAATCTATACATACAACTTATATCATGGCTAAAAACACTAAAAACCATGATATATCACTTTACCAAACATAATTGTCGACTTAGAGAAATTAACTTGTTGGCTTATAAGAGAAGGTAACGCTTCTGTACATAAAAGATAAATATATATATCGAGATTGGATCTCGTTGTCTGATTCCTCTACATGCTCTTATACTACCAACTGGCAGACCATTAAACAAAATAGAATAAGAAACAGAGGTGATACATCTCATAATCTAATTACACCATTTATCCGAAAAACCAAGCTTTTTGAGCACTGCTTCTATAAAACTCCATTTCAGTTTATCAAATGTCTTACTTATATCAAGCTTGATAGCCATAAACGGATTCTATTACTTTTTAGCGTGAAGTGAATGCATAAGTTCATATGTTATCAACACATTATCTGTGATGTACCTCCCAGGAATAAAAGCAGATTGATTTTCAGATATAACGTATTGTAGCGATGGCTTCAACCTATCTGCTAAAACATTGGATATAAGCTCATATGCAACATTAGATAAACAGATGGGTCAAAAATCTTTAAAACACATTGGGTTTTCAACTTTAGCGATAAGGCATATGTGTGTATGATTAATTTTGGGGTCAAGCTGGTTATTAATAATAAAAGCTTGAGAAAAAACGATACACACCTTCACCAATTGATTCCTAGTGATCTTTATAGAAACCAGCATTAAGCCCATCTGGCCCAAGGGGCTTTGTTGCGACTCATTCGCTGCAGTGCTTTAAAGAGCTCCACTTTTGTAACAACCTTCGTTAGATCTTCATTCAACTCTTCAGTAACTCTTCGTGTCATATGCTTGAGAATATCTCCTGGGTTTGAGTTACATCTAGAAGAGAAAACATCAGTAAAATATTTAATAATTACTTTTTGAATATCATTATCCGATAACCAGACTCTCTCTTCATCATCCATAATACTTGTCATTCTATTAAAGCTTCTCCTCTTTGTTTTGGCATGAAAAAATCTAGCATTTCTATCGCCTGCTCTTAACCAAAGAACTATACTTTTTGTTCTCCAATACTCTTCTTCCCTTCTATACTCTTTATTTTTGCTCAACTTTTAATCGGATTTATATAATCAAAATCAAGGGAGTTAAAGGCATACGCTTTTTGGAGAAGTTCTTTGAGCTCATTAATTTTTAACAATTAATTGGTGACATTCTTTGATTTCCATTCTGATAGACTTCTTCTACATCTCTTAAGAACTTTGTGGAAATTAACGGGATCCAAATCCTTGCAATGCAGATTCCACGTCTTCTTGATTGCTTCTTTCACTTCTTTGTTTCCTCTCCATCTATTATCATATCTAAATAGCTTCGCTCCCTTCCAATTCTTTCATTTGTGTGCAGAATCAAGGGTCGGTGATCAGAACCAATCCATGGAAGCAATTGAATATATACTCCAGGAAAAACATCATCCCAGTCTGATGTTGCTGCAGCTCTGTCAATCTTTGATCAAACATGATGCGAATAACGCCTCCCCATCCATGTGAACTTCCCACCTATCATCTTAACATCATGAAGATGAAGACCTGAAGTGTTAAGCATCTTTCTGAACATAGCAAAAGAAGATTCAGTTCTCAATATACCCCCCATTTTCTCCTCGTTGCTCTTAATATCATTTAGGTCTCCCATTAAAATCCTTGGATGACTTCTGTAAAAACCCATCTCCGCAAACGTGATTAATCGCTTCCTAAGGTTGTTCTGTGGCTTCATTTCATGATTTCCATATATATATGACAGGCAAAAGGTATATGTGGCTCCCCTTTCATAGATATAAAGACATCCATACAATTCAGAGTTGGTGGCCTCAAAAAACTTATATCAACACCCTTATCCCAAAAAATAGCCATACCACCTCTTAAACCTTCCGAAGGCATAATGTAGTTATTGGTATATCCTAATTCTTTACATAAGCCGCTTACAAATTCATACCCGTTTTTTTGTTTCAGTGAGGAACATAACATCAGGTTTAGAAGACTTCCTGATGTCCTTCAAAAAAGGAATTGTCAGAGGGTTCCCCTTAATCCCATGACAATTCCAATACATAACTCTCATGGATCCGTTGATGGTTTTATGGCAACGACAAGGCCATTTCCATCATTCGAAAAGACTCATTGTTTGTTCATCTTGCTGGCATCATCATCTAAAATTTCCTCAATCTTCCTTTTTGATCCTCGATCTCCATCAGAGGTTGATCCCTTTTCATATATAACCAAAGGGAGCTGAGCATGTCCTGTAGAAGTACCTTCATTATACTCATTGAGAAGAGGGGGCACATTGTCATGCAAGTAGACATCGGTATGTATTTCCTCCTGCAGTAGTTTAACTGGCTCATCCTGATTCTCATTGATGATTGGAGGATTATCTTCTTCAAGATGCTGAACATTTTCTAATTGAGCAATCTGGGGTGGCTCATTCATTTCTCCTTCAGTGGCCTCATGGTTAACTTCATAAGGGTATTCTCTGTCTTCATGCGTTAGCCAACCACACCTTCGACAAAACTTTTTAAGTCTCTCATATTCTAATCGAATAAGAGTGGCTTGACCAGAGTTTTCAAACTCGACATATCTACTGAATACCAGAGGTTGATAGGCATTAACGCTAATTCAGATCCAGACGTCAGATGGGTTATCTCTTGTGGGTTCAATTATCCGGAGTCCTTCAAAACGTCCTAAGCCTGTTCCAATTTCTTCAATACAATTTGATTTCTAAACTCACTCGGGGCTCCATAGATTTGAACCTTGAAAGATATCATTTGGAGGTACTCAGGACATCTTCTACGATTCCATCTATCCATGACTACCATCCATTCCTTAAGTTTTAAGTGCATTGAGCTTGCAGGCCCATTAATTGAAATAGCTTTTATGTTTTAAATTCTAAACAGATGTTAAAAAAAAATTGAAATCATATTTATTTGAATTTTGAAATTATTGAATTTTTTTAATAAAACTTTTCAACAGAATAACAGAATTTCTTAGAAAAAAAAAACATAAACGGGTTTCAGCGTACAGACCATAAACAGGCTGTACGTAAACGGGTTTGGACATAAACGGGCCGGACAAGCCCGTTTTAACATCTATACTGATGGAAACAATCCAAGACCAAGAACCCCAAATTCCAACTTTGAGGTAAGGACTAAGAACAAGATCAGTAGCTAGAGGTTTGCGTTCAACATATCTGTCGAACATCTACACAACCTAAATTAAAAGAACAATACTTTTTTTGTTACAAAGATCAAGCAGTTTACCATTACTCAAGAAGACGCCTTGGATGCAGAGTATATTGAAGCAAGCAACCAGGGTCTAAAGACTAACCAATAAGAAGCTTAAATATTCAAGTTGGTCCATATCCACTAAAATGTGAATTACCACTTATCAAAGGCAACAAAGAGGTTTCCATGTTTGTTATTTCACCAACTTAAGAGATCTAGTGCACCGTTTTGATCAAGACCAAAGAATACTCTCTCATACGCGTTTTATTACTCAAGCCCAAAAGAAAGAATCAACTTAACTTATTCAGCATGGAAGAAATGTATGTGTTTAATTTGAACTGTTTTATTGTTCTCTTATTGATTTACTTTGTTCTGTTGATTTCGATTTTCAATTTATTATAATTTGATTCAAACGGAAGCTGATAGAACTAATATATATAAGGTCTTTTTGCAAACTTTTAATTTTTCACTTTTTGATTAATAAAAACACTCTTGTTACAATATTTCAGAGAAAGTGTCTCGGAATTCATTTCTTAATATTCCAGACTTATCAAAGCCTTTCCCATAAGCTTTATGGCATCATTCAATCCATTTCATCCCTTAGCCTAATCTAAAAGAGTTACAAAACTAGCTGATTAAAAAACATCATCTCCTTCCACATTGATTCCATCTCTTGATCAAGCATCCTTAAGATCAACCCTTGATCTTACATAAAGTTAACAATATACGAGTATTTCTAATGCAAGAACTATTTTGAAATCAACCACTGAATTGTGCCAACTGGACAAATACACCAACCAAAACTGCATACAAACTATGAAATTAATCTCGCCAAATTTCTCATCTTCCAAATGTTAAAAGCTACATTTTGATTGTATCCACTATCCAACTACAATCAACATTCAATTTTTTTAGTAAAAATAAATTTACTATCTATAGCCATTCCATATTGGACCAGCACTCGCCTTTGAATCTTTAATTTGGAAAAGGCTTTTGGAACTTCCCATGAACCCAAACTCTGTACATGTTCTTGTTCTTTCTCCGATTCACTGCTTTGACACAACAATTATCAAGCTCGACCTGCACACAAGACCGAAACAATAATAAAAACAATGTAATCCATTCACATTGTTTTGTCCCTTTTTACATATTTTGAGCATGAAAAGAAATTTTACCTCAATGAATCCAGCATCTGTAAACAATCTTCTAACAGTGTCGAGACAAAAGAAATAGGAAAGAGTTCCATCTGAACGCATGTATTCCCTAAACCCAATGCATTTCTCTGGCTCAAACCGCAACATTGTCATGTCATATAAGCCTGAGTTTCAGTTGTAACGTGTTTAGCCAATTAGTTTCTCTGCATTTGTAGCAATTGTAGCCTTTCATGCAGATTCAAAAATTACCATAATCTCTGAACAAGAGTAGACCACCAGGTTTCAACACAGCAAAGAATTCGTTTATAGCTCTCGGCATCCTTTCTTTAGGCACTGCCGACAATGTGAAAATCTGACATAACATAACAAGCCGTGTCACAAACTTATATGACCCATCTAAAACGAGCCTAATGGTTAATAGAACCTATTAGCTTGACATCTTTCTTGTTACCAGATTAAAACAATCATATTAACATACCAGAGTGACAAAATCCACACCGCCAATGCAGTGTTCGTTCAAAGAACATGTATAGTTCATACGCATGGCTTCACTCTCTCCTATTAATGAAGAAACCATAAGCATATGAGAGACCAATGTGAATCTTTATGTAGAAGGGACTAAAGCCTGAAATGATAGCAATAATGTTCCTTACGCATAAACTTGTCTCGACAATGATCGCAAGCGACCCAATTTGGGAATTCAGACGTTGAAAAATCACAACAGAAACAATGAAAGTTATCAACCGTAGCAATGGCGTTATGAATGTTTTCTTTGGTCCTAACAAGAGCCTCACTGCTACAATCGCAAGCGTATACGGTCATGTTCTTGCTTCCACTGCACAGATAAAAAGAACAAGATCAAGAAGTGAATTGGAAAAAAAAAAAAAAAAACATTCAGCTTACTCTAGATTACCACTCACTACACGGACTCTATACCAAAAATCTGAATAGCTGAAAGATTAAGTCTATGATAATAGCATCAGTGCAAGCGAAGATCTAAATGAGTTACCGTAAAATCGGAAGCACTGTACTCCCATTACCACAACCAACTTCCAAGAGTTTTGAGTTCTCCTCACATGAAACTAACTCAGGAAACTCCTTCAACAGATACCGTCTTTCCTACATGCAGTTTTGTAATAAATCATTCTGCTCAAAATCTAAGATCAATCTATTAACATGTATTGAATTATAGAGTTTGTAACAAACACTTATCCATAATTCCTCACGATTAATGTTCTCTATGTTGATCAAGAGTGATTCAAGACAAGAAAACAAGTTTCTGCAATATTCTCTTCCTCCTTCATTTAACTATAAATGATGCTTAAATACAAAACTAAAAGAGATTAATCTATCTAGTACCACAATGAAACACATCCCCACTCAGCTAGTTAAAAGAAAGCACTCGGCAATAACTAATACTCTTAAAACAACTGATTAGATCTTCTTGAAGTTGAATCTTTGACTTAGTCTTGTTACTCTAACGCTACTTACCGTCTCCATCATGGTATCAGAGCATATTGCTGCTCGCATTTCAGAAATTTTCTTCAAATGCTCGTCTCTTTTTCTCATCTTCTTTACTTTTCCTTTTTTACTTTTTTTAAAAAAACGTGAGATGTGAGCACAATATGGTTTAGAAATTCCGATTTAAAGAACATCACTCCGTACCAATTAGGGTTTGAGCCAGGGGCACAAAGGAACCACCACATCATCTTATGATTCTTTTTTTCCACCAAATAATTATGTAATCGAGCCCTAATTTGTATACAAATTGACATCGAAAGCTTCAGTTTCGCAACGATCTTTCAACAGATTACAAAGAAGATCCAAACTATATGTTTACTAACAATTAATATCTCTACAATATACGTTTCAGAAAATTGCAGATTCCGGAATCTCACAATAGCATCAAGCTCTCAGGTTTTCGAAAGGGATTTGGAATCGATACCTTGAAGAATTTGCCGGAGGAGTGACGGGAGTGGAAATCCTGCCATGGCTGAGAATCTGGTGAATCGGAGGAGGAATCTCGATGGCTTTGGAGATGGTGGGAGAGAGAAGGATCGTTCTCGACCAGATTCTTCAAAAAATCCCACTCGAAATCCTTGGAATGATACTCTCCTGCTTCCACTCTTTTCTCCATCCTTCGACGAGAAATGGGCTCAGATACTTTCTTGGAGAAAGCCAATCGGGAGAATGGCTCGTATACTCCTCAAATGGGCATAATTATTTTATATGCTCTCGTTATAAAATCATTTTCTAAAAACAATTTCTTTTAAATCGAAAATAAAGGAAATGACTAGAAAACCAGATGAAATATAAGAGATTTACGAGATGACCTTGGACCTGAAATGGGCTTTCGTGAAATTGGGTTAGACCCAAAAAAAGTATGAAAATTTCTTCAATTTTCCCTTCAAACTCGAACCGGACTGTCTTCTCTCCTTAGAATCTCAAACGTCTCTATCTCACGAAACTGGAAACCACCATTCCTTTCCTCCGGAAACGAAACCCTAACTGCAACAGGACGACTTTTTCACGGCGAAGAAGATGCCACCAATGACGAGGAAAATGCGTAAGGAGAATCCGACCCCAAGTGAGAAGGCGGCGAAGAAGATGAAGACTAAATCGAATGAAGAAGGAGTGACAGCGAAGGCTTCTCGTCCGATTGTCGAAGCGGAACCGACGACTGCGGTTCCGGGTGGAGAGGCGGAGGCGGTCCCGACGGAGGCTGTGCCGACGGAAGCTGACCCGACAGACGCCGAGCCGCCGAACCCAGAGCCGCCGAACGCTGTCCCGACGGAGGCTGACCTGACGGGAGAGGCAAAAGAAGAGCAAGAAGAAGAGGATGAAGAAGAAGATGCCTCCGAAGAAGATGAAGAAGAAGCTGATGCGTCCGAACAAGAAGAAGAAGGAGAAGAAGCCGATGCCTCCGAAGAAGAAGAAGGAGAAGGGTCCCCAGTTGAAAGCGAGGCCGAGTCTCCCTCGAATATTGTAAGCTAATCACCTTTCTCAAGTTTTTTTTGTTGGAAATTTGATGGGAATTTGCAAAGTATCAATTTCCGTAAATTGTAAAACTAGGTTCATTAGGTAATACTAGGATACTTGCGGGAAAATTACTAGGATATTATAGGTGATATGCAGGGATTCAAAAAATTGCGGGAAATTGGTTGTATAATTTGGTAATACTAGCATGTAAGAAAACCGGGTAAAACTAGTAATATTTTGTGATATTCTGTGTTTGGTAGTTCGATAATTATATTCATCTCTTTGTATGTTGCAGGGTGCGATGCGACCAGAGTTGTTCTTGAAGCCGGATGTATATTGCAAGAGCATTAAACTACCCACAAGGTGTTTCTTGGAAGAAGTTGTGGAGACATTTGAGAAATTGAAGATGAGTGATATGGAAAGAGAATGGTTCGGGAATCATCCACAGTTCAGACACATTATGCACATGCCCATTTCAAATCATATGGTTCAACCGCTATGGATGATGTTGATGCGTACTGCCAAGATCGAGAGGAAGAAAGAGGCGTGGTTTGTGGTGAATGGGGTTCCCATCCGGTATGGGTTGCAGGAGCATGCGTTAATCTCAGGACTGAACTGCTTCAACTACCCGATGGAGTGGAACAAAAAAGAGAAGTATTACATGAAGGAGAAGTATTTTCCTGATCAGAAGAAGGTTTTACGGGAGGATGTGAAGAAGAAGCTTGAGGAGATGGAGGCAGATGATAGTGGAGAAAGGCTGAAGATGATGGTGTTGTACTTCTTGAGCAGCATCATCTACGCTCCCAAAAAAACCGGAGCTGATGGAACAGCCGTGCTCAATGTATTTTTAAAATACGCCGGTGATCTGGAGAAGTGTAAGACGTTTCCTTGGGGCAGATTTTCTTTCGATTGCATGATAGAGTCTATCTCAGATGTAATGAATCATTTGGTTGAGAATGGGTTGGGCGAGGCATGCGCGTTGCCTGGTTTTTGCATCCCTTTGGAGGTAAGAGATTATTTTGCTTCGCATTATTTTCCTTTTCATATAGGTGTAATCATATGTGTGTGTTTTGTAGATATTGCCAACAGAGGCCATTCTGCAACTGAAAGAGGCATTGCGAGAAGATGTGGAAAGTCCTGAGGAGGATTGCCCAAGGATGTGCAGGTCAAAGTGGAAGAAATGCTCATTGAGAGGTTGGCCACTTGAAACTGTTTACGAGAAGCTCGGATCTAACAGCCAGGTTAGTAGTTAATGGTGATTTGAAATTATTTGGAAACTTGGTAATATTGTATTTTAAACTGTGTTTGACTTCACAGGATATTGACAATGTGTTGTTCGCTTCGGATGAGGAGAAGGCGAGGGTGGAATTAATATTAGACCCAGAGGATGATGAAGATGTGCACGATCCTATTGTTGAAAGCTGGGAAAACCGTATAGATGTTGGATTCACTGTGGTGTTTGAAGACATGAAGGAGGAAGATGTGAATGGCCGACGAATTAATGTCGAGGAAGGAGGAAATCCAAAAAACCGAGGTAAGAGAATGTCTCTGAAGGATGTTGTCGCCGCCATGGACAACATGACAGAGCAGTTGGGTGTGTTGAAGAACATGGTCGAAGACATCGATGCGAGGATGAAGCCTCTTGAAGAATTTGTGAAATCCAGGACGGCTACGGGGTTGGGATCTGCTTGAACTTTGGTTTTTCGGTTTTATTTTGGAACTGGAAATACTAGGTTTTCGGTTTTATTTTGGAACCTTTTTAAATTTGCTTGGATTCTGAAACTTTGTTCCATTTGCACATTGTTTTTAAATATGTTTGGATTATGTTACGTATTCGGATAGATGCTGGATTATTTTTTACCATTTCTAATACTAGGTAAGTGATAGTATAACGAAGTAACACTAGGAATACTAAGTGATAGTATAACGAAGTAACACTAGGAATACTAAGTGCTTGTATAACGAAGTAACATTAGAAATACTAAGTGCTTGTATAACGAAGTGACATTAGAAATACTAAGTGCTTGTATAACGAAGTGACATTAGAAATACTAAGTGCTTGTATAACGAAGTAACATTAGAAACACTAAGTGCTTGTATAACGAAGTAACATTAGAAACACTAAGTGCTTGTATAACGAAGTAACATTAGAAATACTAAGTGGAATTAGTTCATTCAACAACAAGTGAAACTCCCAAACCGAGAAGTCCATGAAAGCAAAATGCAAAATACGACATTAAAAGTCTTCAACAAAGCAACTTCAAAGGAAACCATTACATTTTCCCTAAGGAAACTGTTGACCGAGTTTCAGCTGGGCTATCTCTTCAGCTTGGCTCTGAAGCTGCTTTGTCAAGTCTTCAATCTGCTTTTTCAGCACTTGAACTGTATTTCCAATGTGCCGGACCTCTCCTTCTACTCCGAAAACCATGGCTGGCGAAAGTGGAGTCAATTATCCTTCCAAAAAAAGAGCAGATCTGATATTGCAGATATCCCCCAAAAAAAAAGGACCCAAAACTAAGTTCCAGATATTTTACCTGAAATTTGGGGCATGTCCAGTATCTGTGGCCTGGGCAGGTATCGAAATCTTGCTTACTTTTAGGAGCTTTGCTTACTTCTTCCTTCATCCATCCACCGCATGGGCATCTGGTGGGAATCCCAAATTGGGCGTCCGCAACGTAAGCAGCCATCTCATTGTGCCTAAGCGCCTTTCGTGTTTCCTCGAAATTCCTCTCCTCTTCCTCCTCTGAATCGTATTCGAAGAAGTCCTCGTGCTGCGTGTCCGCAGACTCTTCCACCTCCTTCCGTATGGCCTCATAGCTCATTTTTCCCTTACCCTTCTCCATTTGTGAGATGAAAGAGAGATGAATGAGAGATGAATCAGGGATGAAAGATTTTCGGAAGACAGAGAAATATGGGAAGATGAGAGAATTTTTGCAGAAAGAGAAAGTGGGTGGTTCGAATGGGAGAGAGAGAGAGAGAGATGGATTTTCGGAAGAGAAAGTGGAAAGAAATAAAGAAATGTGGGGAAATGTTGAAATATGTTGAAAACTGTTTTAATATTTTTTTTGGCATTTTCGGATTTCCCGCCTAAAATTTCCCATTCTCCCTCCAAAATAAACATACTTCTCCGAAAAAAAAACCTAAGTTCCCGCCCAACAAATACACATAATAATACCAAGTTTCTGGTTATACAGAATTTAGCATTTTTGGACCCAGAAATGTCACCACCTTATCCTAATGTTACACCACCTAGAACATAGAATTTCTAGTATTACAGTTCAGGTACATGGTTTTCCATGTGAATATCATAGTCCTATGCAATAATATGTTCGAAAATGATATTCTCGAACTTTTCACTTCAGAAGTTGGTTCTCCTTATGAAAGAGTTTCTTAATGTATAAGGAAGTTTCTTTGATATAAGTTGTAAGTTGTAGTAACTTTGAAAAAAATTATTTTTGTTAATTATTAGGTTTGTTTGCCATATAATTAATAATTCTGACACAAAAAACTAATCAATCTCGAAATTCATATATTTTTTGTAATTATTATGTTTGTTTGCTATATAATTTGTAATTGTAACACTAAAAGCTTATCCATCTCGAAAATCAGTTTTTTTTGTTAATTATTATGTTTGTTTCGCAGATATCTCACTATCATCCAGAAAACAATAAAAAACCCAAACACAAGTCCAATTGTATTAAATTAACAATACAAAGGTTGAAAAGTGAACTCAAACACAACTACTCCAAAAATCAACAAACACGAGTTACACAAACTCCTCACTCGAAGTTTTCTCCAAAAAACAACTCTCCTAGTCCCCTTCCACGCTTGGATTTGTTTTGTGTCCTTCCCTTCTTCGTCCTTACCCTTCGGCGCCTTTCTCCCGCTGATGGAAATCTGTTTTCTTTTCGACGACCCTTTTTCGTGATGCGATCCGGAGGTATGATCTCCTTCTCCTGGATGTAATCCGGTACATTCCACGAAGACATTTCCGGCACAGGGTATATCGATTTGCTATACGCCAATATTCATGAGTCCGTGGAATAGTACTTCGAACACAAGTCGTAATATTCCATGCGGATATCACGGCGACTCCCATGCTTCTGGAAATAAATAAAAGCGGCTAACGCGTGAAGACAAGGGTACCTATGGATATCGAAGAACCTGCAAGCGCAACTTTTACAGCTCAAGTCAACCAAATAAGGCTTTTGGTCCTCTCCGATGACTTCGTATTCAAGTAGACAACCGTTTATCTCTCGCACATCTAATTTCTCTGCTATAGGCCAATTTACGTGTAATAAGTTCTCAACCAAAGGAACCAGTTTATTATTACTCGGTGCTCCCACAGACTCGTTCCTATGCTCGTTGAACCAATCCGAAAACTTCCGAACTATTGTATCAAGCATGGGTATGAGGCAGTACCTCCTTGCATCCCTAAAGGTTTTGTTTAGAGATTCCACAGAATTGCTTGTGTCGAGGTTGTATCTAGCAACTGGAGAATAACATCTTGCCCACTTTTGTGGGACCGTTGTCTTCTCCACATACTTTGCCGCAGCTTCATATCTCGTCTTAAACTCCGCATAAAGCTCAATGAAGTCAGCCACCGTATGAGCCTTACCAACCACTTGGAATTCTTCGGCGACATCTCCCCTGTATGTTTTTGGAGCATTTTGTTTAACGTTTTGCGCCAAATGCCATAAGCAAAATCCATGATGACCTGCTGGATACACGATCCCTACGGCGTTGATGAGGCTCCCATTTCTATCACTCACAAATACCAACTCCGAAGAGTCCTCGACAACAGTTTTCAGTTTTTCAAAAAACCAGAGCCAACTTGCATTGTTCTCGCCGTCGAGTACACCAAAAGCTATGGGATAAATGTGACGATTTGGATCCTGAGCTACGGCGAAAACAAGTACACCACCAAATACGGTCTTCAAAAAAGTAGCATCCACCATAATTACTTTCCTCATGTATTTAAACCCTTCTATGGAAACACCCAAAGCTACGAATAAATACTTGAATTTCCCCACCATATCCACTTCTACAGCTGTTTTCGTACCCTCATTCAGCTCCTCTAACATGTACAGATAATGGTACAACACCCTGTAGTTATCTTCCGGACTACCAAAAACATCAGCAATTGCTCTATTCTTCCCTCTCAAAGCCGTGGAGTATGATACCTCCACACCAACTACCCTCTTCACAAGTGACATTATCTCTCTAGGAGTTGGAATCTCCAGTTTCCCGGGATAATGCTCACTCACAATAGCTGCAACCATGCGTACTGATCCTTTCCTCTTACGGCTGCATTCTTCACTCTGAATAGCTCGGTTACATGTGTGCATATTCTTGTAAGTTCTGATCGAGAATGCATCCGAGTTTGGGATTTTTACTGCTCGAATATGCCACGGACAAGTTGTTTGCGTGCATTTTACCACCCATCTCTTTTTATCAGAATTTTTAATCACATACCCGAATGACTTCACAAATGCGCCTCTATGAACCACATCGACAACAGCATCCTTACTAGGAAATTCTTCATCAATTCTCAAATCCAAACCGTCTTCCCAGTCATGTATACTCTGACTAGATTCAACTACAGGTGCTGGCTCAAGATAATAATCACCTCTATCTGATGCTTCCACACCGTTACCCCCACCATCATCTACATCATCATCAGAATCACTGTCAGAATCATAAGAAGAATCATCATCCTCTTCTTCTACTTCATTTCCACCTCCGTTGTCAACGTGCACTGTTATTGCTTTGGGTCCTATTTCTACGCTTTCTTCATCAACACTCTCATAATTCTTACCATAAGAGCTTGTTCCAGCCATCGATTGTAGCACGGGCGGTTCCGGTTTACTAAGCAACTCCACAAGCAAAACACATCTATGGTTCTCACTATCAAAATGCGTTAGATATACCAAGAGATCCTCATCATCACAAATATGCGACGTTACCTCACATCCACCCAATCTAGCAATGTAACTCAATTCCAATCTAATCTTACTTTCATCTAACCCAAGCTTCTTGTATAACCTGGCTTCTATCATTGGTATTGTTATCTCCTCAACTGATGTCTTGAACACTAGACCATTGATGCGTCCTTCGCATTGATAATGTATGTTCACATTGTTGGTCATCCTAACCTGCCCAAACAAATGCCACAAAATCTCAATCAATACAGTTTTTCGCTTCCCAGTTATACCCAAGTATTACCATCTATACATCGTCTCCAGTTTTTCTAGTATTACTAGTTATACTATTTTCTCAACCATCCCCAGATCTACTCGACATTGCAAAATAGTTTTCAATCCCTAACGATTCCTTCAGCCGCTATAGTGCTCGCTCCCATTCGTAGGGGATTCAAGCCAGATAAATTCGTTATACACCAATGCGGGTGCATCATTACAATTTCAAATCTCAGAACAAACAACTACTTAACAGAACACGTACCTCAATTTTTAGCTGAACGAACGTCGAACGGAGGTCGCCGGAGCTCGTCGGCGGTCGAACGGATGTCGCCGGAGCTAGTCCGGACCTCCGATAACAGAGGAGAAAGAGACGACAAGAAGAGCGGCGAGAGGAGGAAAGAGAACGAAGAGAGAGATTTTCGGGACTCCCCTCAAACTTGGGCCGGGTCAAGTAGTGAGGGCCGGGCGGGGAAATTTGGGTCGGGTGGGCGGGTAAGTCAAATTCTAGGTGGGGTGAGGTCAACATTCATTAAGGGTAAAACCGTAACACTATTTACTGGAGAGTGGGTTAGATTGAAGGAGAGTATTGTGGATCGTTTTTTTTGTAGAGGAGCATATGAGCTCTTGTCCCAAGCCAATCTCATCTAGTCTTTCGATTTTCTTTAATACTAGGTTTTTCACAAGCGTGGGGATTTTTTAATATTTTTTATATAAGAAAACATTAATAATATTTGTTGAAATATTATTTTTATATTCATAATAATATAAAATAATATATTAAATCACTAAATTTATATCAATAAATTTACATATTATCGATAAATCAGCTATTTATATAATTTTTTTTATTTAACATATTTTTCTTTTGAATTATTTTTGATAAACAACTTATAGTTTATTTTTCGTATATTTAACAATACTCTAATTTATATTTATTAATTATATATTTTACATCATATATTTGTCAATAATTTATTTATAATAAACAACTTATATCTTTTTGTATATTTAACACTATTTTAATTTATATTTACTAATTATGTATTTTACATCATATAAACTACTTTTTATGTTCTAGTGGTTTGAAAAATGAATTCTAACGTTTTTCTGTAACGTCAATATTTTTTGTGAATAATTCATTTTTTTTTTTTGTTGAAATGTAAAATTTATATATCAACAAAAAAGGTCCAAGCCACCGGTAAAGACACGGTAAGGCGAAGATTTAGACAAAGTTTGAATACTGAGACTTACAATAGCAGAACATTACAAACGGAATCAAACGGAGTAATTATTCGAGATGAGGTTCCAGCGTTGTAAGGCTGAACCGCCGTTGTCTTCCGCAAGATCAGAAGGACGTAGTCGTAATTGTATCTCCTTACAGATTGTTCTTGTGGTGAAGTACACCGAGTGGTGAAGTGAGCTGTGAATCCGACTGTTTCTCTCTTTCCAGAGCCAATAAATCGTAGTTTGAAAAACCATAATAACAAGTCTTTTGTCCAGTGGAGGTAGGCGATTGTGAATCAAAGTTGATACCGTGTGCTCCCAATCAGGTGATATTCTAGAACCCAGCAGCTGTGACGCAACATTCATCCAAACCGAGAATGAGTAGGGGCATGCCATGAACAGATGGTCTCGAGTTTCATTAATTTCTCCACAAAGTGGGCAACTTTGATGGAAACCCCATTGCAATAACCTGTTTCCCGTAGGCAGTCTATCTCTACATGCCAGCCAATGAATGAAGCTTTGTCTAGGGAGAGCTTGCGTGAACCACACTAATTTCTTCCATGGGATATCCTGGTTTGATTGACGGAGTAGGTTCCAGGTTCGTTTTAAAGAGAATCTACTATCGTAGTAGTCCTGTCTTTGTTTCCAGAGAACAATATCTGAACCATCATCGACATGTGGAAGACGAGAACTCTGGATATGTTCCACAATTATACGAGCATGAGAACTCTGAATAATTCATTATCTTATATTATAAGTTATTTTTCTACGTATATAGTTCATTTTATAAATACTTGGATATTAAATTTGAATAAAACATTTTAACCTTTCAAATCTATCTAGAAATACACAAGTGTCATTTTAAAAATATTTGTTTCTAATTATATATTTGTTAAAAAAACTACCAAAAGAAATATTGTTTTATATGTACATCAAAATCTATATAATTCTCAATATTGAACTAATTTTATAGCGTAATAGTTTTCAATAAAATTTTAAAATATTTTTACAAAACCGACATATGTTTTTTTAAATAGAATAATGCGATTTAATATTTTAGATATTTAGAATTTCTGATGTTTAGATAAGTGATATTTAAATTTTGCTATGAAATATTAATTTTATAGAAAATTTTTAATTTACAGAATAAATTCAATCATATCGATAAACTAAATACAAACACTCTAGAACATGGTCTACTAATTTGTTTTTTATATCACATCATATTTTTTTTCTCATAAGCTCTAAAGGAATTCTTTTTTTTTCTTCAAAAAATCGATCAAATTGCTTAATAAATATCATAAACTCAATATATTATTTATTTGGTTGAGTAGCTCTAAAGTCTAATCTTAAAATTATCATTAGTTTACTCTGTTCAACTTATAATATTCGTCATTACGTTTGTCTGTTTCACAGTTAATTACAATATTGCATAATATATTATATAAAACATTATTTGATAATAAAAGCATTTAAAATACATATTTACTAAAAATTTAAAATATATGAATCAATTAAAACTCTAAAAATATACAAAAATATAATTAACTTAAGATGATAACTTGGAATGTTTAATTAATTATTTCAAAGCTAATATAAACAATTTTAAAACTATATAATGACAATTTTATTAGTATAATATTTAATTATTGGCTAATTTAATCATCTTAAAAGGTATAAAATTTCAACCTTTTTAGTATAACAAAAAAATAATCACCAGTATTATATTTGATCTATATTTTTGGTCACCAATATTTATTTTAAGTTATATATGGTGAATTATATAGGCCCTGAACGTTTCTAGATTTTAAACTAGTTTTTGGCTTTTGTTTTTCAAAAACTGTTTTTCTAGCCATTCAAGTTTTTCAGAAAAGAGATTCCCTAAATTTTAGGGAAACTAGTTTTTGATTGTTTTTGTCATTTACAAACAAAATCCAAAAACCATAAAATCTGGGTTTTTCACTCTTCTCTCTCTACTTTGATTATGGGATGTGATTTTTTTTCTTTTAACTGATTTTTATTTTTTCAGTATTTTGACTTTTTCATTTCTTTTTAAGACACAATCAATTACTTAATTCATTTCTTTTTAATTTATAACTTTCTACATTTTTTTGGAATTTAAGATAACTTTTTTCTGTTTGTTGTTTAAAAAAAATAATTTTATAAAATAAATATATGTGTTTTTAATAATAATTTATTATTTTTATTATTTTATAAGAAATAATATGTTTGTATTAGCAAAATTTTATTTTTATTTCATTATTTTTAATTTTGTAAAAAAAAAATAATAGTTCAAATATAGTCAAAATCCAAAATCTAAATAAACTACCATTCAAGATTCTTAAAAACTAAAATCTACATCAAAATCAAAAAACAAAAGTTAAAAAACCAAAATCTGAAAACGAAAAACCAAAAGCCAAAAACCAAAATCTAAAATCTGAAATCTACTCAAACGTTCAGGGCCATAATTGATAATTATATTAAATTATCAAATATTCGTAATATAATATTATGTTAACTTTTTATTTATAAAAATTAATAGATATATTTCTTACTTTATCTATTTGATTTTAATATTCTTATATCTAGTCTTTTATTAAATTTATTCTAAGTTTTTTTGTCACCATTGTAGATTATATATAGTTATTTATACAAATGAGATAATTATTTTAAATTAAAAAGTTTCCTAATCTAATATTAAGTTGATTTTTTTATTTCTTACTTTCTCTATTTTTTTTAATACTCTCATATCTAGTCTTTTATTAAATTTATTCTAAGTTTTTTGTGTCACCATTGTAGATTATATATAGTTAATTATACAAAAGAGATAATTATTTTAAATTAAAAAGTTTCCTAATATAATATTAAGTTGATTTTTATTTATTTAATAGAAATTTATAGATAATTTTCTTATCTTATATTTTCAATTAGGAAGTTTCTTAATCTAATATTAAGTTGACTTTTTGTTTAATATAAATTTATAGATAATTTCCTTATCTTGTGTATTTTATATTAACAATACAATTAAAAATTTTAAAAAATTTCTTAAACTTTAAATGTTGATGTGGAATGTTACTATTCGTTGTTTTAAAATTTCAATCCTATGTGGACACTCTTAGAGCACTATAACTTCAACTTTTATATATTAATAGATTTATTTCTAAAAAAACTGTTACATGGATTGACGAATTGACCGGCCCCAAAATGCATATATTACGAGAGTACCTAGGCATGACCGAATCCGAGACGGGTTGACTCGGGTTAAACCCGAAATGAGGAAAATGTCGGAAAAAAGGGAAAAATTATATCGAAAATTGTTTTTATCTATTTTCAAAATTCGAAAGACAGTAAAAATAATTTTCATTTCTCTCCTTTCGAACGACTCTTCTCTCTCTCTCGTCTCTTCGTCTCCCTCCTTTCTTTCTCTCGTAATTCAGTGTCCGATCTCAACGTCGATTGATTTGTTTTGTACCGAAATGGTTGAAATGCGGCGGACGACGACGGAAACAGCGATGGAATCGAGTGGTGAAATCATCCGGCGGAGAAGAATCCAGTGCCCTAGATGAACCCTAAGCCGAGGAAGAATCCTCCTCCTAAGCCAAGGAAGAATCCTAATCCGAAGAAGAAAAACCCCAGCCCTAAGAAGAGGAAGTCGCCGAAGAAGAACCCTAACACGAAGAAAAGGAAAAATCTCGAGTCGGTGAGTGGTGTAGAAGCTAAGAAGTTGAAGTCTTCCGGCGTGGAGGGAAAGGAAACGGCGGAGGAGATGGCGGAGGAGACGGCGGAGGAAACGGCGGAAGAAACAGCGGAGGAAACGGCGAATCCGACTTCGGATGCAGCAGAAGACGTCTCCTCAGAGAAAGAGGACAACGAAGCAGAAAGAGTAGAGCCCGAGAAGGAGGACACCGGAGAAGCAAGAGATGGAGATTTCGAGAAAGCGGACACCGAAGAAAGAGAAGAAGAGGAGCCGAATGTGGAGTTAGGCGAAGAAGAAAAGAGTGAAGAGAATGCGGTTGATGAGGCCAATGTGGAGTCAGGCGAAGAAAACAGTAAAGGGAACGATGTTGATGAGGCTCTTGCTGATAATTGGGAAGAGAGTAGTGAGAATGAGCCTGAAAATGCTGATGGGGATGGAGACAGAGGAGCGGAGACTGTTGTTGAGAATGTAATTCAAAATTCGCATGAGGATGGGGAGAGAATCAGAGAGGGAGGATCCGCGAATCGTGATGAGGTAAGAATAGGAACAAATAAATGTTCAATTTGCATGCGAAGTAGAGAAACTTGGTATAATTATGTTGTTCGATTGAGAAACCCGTAGGATGTGCTGGAAAACTTGGAAAACTGATAGGATGTTATGGAAAACTTGGAAAACTGATAGGATGTTACGGAAAACTTGGAAAACTGATAGGATGTTGTTTGAATGAGTATTTGTTGCAGGGTTTAGGTGTTGAGACATCACCTCTTAGACCTCTAGCTATGTACTTCAAGAATACTGAGTACGGGAAAACTATCAAGCTTTCGACCAGATGTTTCATTAAGAATTTTCTGGAAAAGTTTGATAAGATAAAGCTAACAAGACAGGAGAGTTGCTGATGGGACAGGAATGAGCAGTTCTGCCATTTCTTACACATGCCAAGGAAAGGCAATCACATGGTGCAAACGATGTGGATGCTTCTTCTTCGTACGGCAAAATTGAGAAGAAAAAAGAAGTTTGGTTCGTGATGAATGGCGTTCCCATCAGATATGGGTTAAGGGAGCACGCATTGTTATCTGGACTGGACTGCGCGAACTACCCACTGAATTGAAGGCAGAGAGGGAGCTTGGACTTCGTGAACAGGAATTTTCAAGAAGGGCGTGTAACGATGGAAAGAGTGGAAAAATATATTGGGGGAATGGAAGGCGATACAAAGGGAGAGAGGCTGAAGATGATGGTGCTGTATTTTCTATGCAGCATCGTGTACAGCCCGAGTAGACAGGGAAAGGATGGAGCTACTGCTGTTCAGAATATCTTTCTTAGATACGTGAACGATCTTGCCTTAGTTATGTCATTTCCTTGGGGAAGATTCTCTTATGAGATGATTTTATAATCAATCAAGGCCACTATCTCGCGTTTCAACGGTGTTGTGGATGGTGACTGGTCGTTCCCCGGATTTTGTGTCCCTTTGGAGGTAAGTTGATTTTCATCTATGTTGCAATGTTTGCTATTTCTCAAACCGGTACGTAACTATTAATGTTTGTGTGGTGTTTAGATTTTAGCTACGGAGGCCATTCCAGAGCTTAAAGAAAAATTTCGAGTAGCTAATCCACTAGCCTGTTCTGAGTGTCCTAGGATGTGCAAGTTCACCTGGAAACAAGGCGGCATGAAAGGGTATCCTCTTGATGTCATTTATGGCGCGCTTGATAAAACTGAGGTAAGTGGTCATAATCATAGTAAATGTGTACTTATTTTATGGTGGTTGATGTAATTGTGCATCGTTTTTTATTGAGAGAGCATTCAGAGTTTGCTGCTGACAGAAGGGGATGAGGATGATCTGTTGGACGCGATAGTGGAGGAAGATGACAACCCTGACGTGGACGATCCGATTGTTGAAAGCTGGATGAAGACCCTTAAGGAAGGTAGACCCGTTGTGTTCGAGGAGATGATGGTGGAAGATTTGGAAGGGCGAGTAATGGAGACTCCTGTGTCCAAACCGGTAATAGGCAAGAGAAAACGGAAGTCGGTGAAATCTGAGCTGGGGCAATTGGTGGATGCGGTCAAGGACTTGGGCGATTTGATGCGAGAAGTGGTGGATAAGCAAGGAAAATTGGAGAAAATGATGGAGGCGCTAGAAGGTTTTATGAAGAACTTGTGAGACCCGACTTATGTTGCCCTTTTTCTTTTGATTTTTGGATGTTGGGTTATTGTTGCTTTATGGTTTTTGTTGAAGAATCTGTGACATTATGGTTTGTGTTTTTTGGACATAGAATGTTCATCAAAAGTAAGTTTGTTGCACATTGTTTTCAAAAGATAACATAGTTTTACGAACATAGTTTTTCAAGTTGAACAAGGTAGATTAAAGCACATAGTTTTACGAAGTAATACAACAAAGAGAACCAACATAGTTTTACGAACATAGTTTTTCAAGTTGAACAAGGTAGATTAAAGCACATAGTTTTACAAAGTAATACAACAAAGAGAACCAACATAGTTTTACAACATAATTCATAATCCATCCAAACGAGATCTCCCATCCAAATTCCAAACTCCTTAGGTCTTTGAACTCGAACTTCCTCTTGTAGCTACGAGAGCTCTCACGAGACCTCTCACCTTGGCCAGTTCTCATTTCAGATCCGCAGTCTCCATGTGAAGCTTTTCAATCTCTTCTTGCACAGCAAAAACCCATGGGTGACGGAAGTGGAGTCCATCATCCTACAATTAACAATCCTACAACTGATTATAAGAACATCCAATATCACGAAAGGAGATCTCAAAAGCTAGATCTCATCACGAAAGACCTAATCTTAAAAGCTAGATCTCAATAATAACCTTAAAATCTGTGCAGCTGAAGAGCCTAGTGCCTGGTTCGGTGTCCAAAAACGTGGGGAGATTTTTGAGATACTTCACACTGGATATCTCCTCCACATGGGCATTTTTTGGGAATCCCATAGTTGGCGTCGGCGACGTGGAACAGTCTATCGTAATTTCTCTTGGCCTCCTCTTCGTCTGGACAGCATTCGTCGTGATACCTATATCCGACATTTGGATGTGAAGAAGAGAGGAAGGAGATCGAGAGGATATTCGAGAAAGAGAGGGAGAGAGAGAGAGAGAGAGAGAGAGGGAGAGAGAGAGAGAGAATCTGAAAGCGATGACAATAAGAGAGGAAGAGAGATAGAGAAAAAGGTAGATATCTCCGAAAAGTTGGGGAAATGGTTCAAAATCCCCGAAAAGTTTCAAAAATGGCGCCCAATGTTTTTGTGAAAGGGTTTTTAAAAAATTCAAAAGGGTCGAAAATGTTCAAAAATGGCGCCCAATGATTTTGTAAAAGGGTTTTTAAAAAACTTCAAAAGGGTCGAAAAGGTTCAAAAATGGCGCCCAAAATTTGCAGAAATGGTTTGAATGGTTTGATTTTAACATAATAGTTTTACCAGACATTTGCAACACAATTTATGTAAAATAACTCATAGTTTTACAAAGTTTTGCGAATTCTTGTAGATTGAAACGAACAGTTTTACGGAATTTTGGGGAATTTCTTGGACAACAAACATAATAGTTTTACCACAAAGTATTACAAGTTCGTCAACAACAACAACACATTACAACAAATATTAATACATAGATAGATAGATAGATAGAATAATGCAAATCAGTAATCTCTCAGATCGTGAAAAAAGATTAATACGCCTTACACCACTCGCTTTCCTGTCAATCCTTCCACCACATCCCTCAGCTCTGCAATCTCGTCCCCATTCTTGTGAATCTCTTCTTTCATACTATCAATAGTCTCCTCTAGCCGGCCAATTTCTTGTTCGACAGCAAAAACCCATGGGTGTCGAATGTGCAGTCCATCATCCTACATAATAATTTGCCCAACACTCATAATTTTGCCACAAAATCTCAACCACAACCAGAAAAACGTGGATTTGTACTTTTACCTTATAATTGCGGCAGGTGATGTATCGCATGCCAGGCAAGGTATCGAAATCAAGGTCAGCCTTTGCAGCTGGAGATGATTTAGACAAGATATCTCCACCGCATGGGCATTTTTTGGGAATCCCAAATTCAGCGCGTTGGACACGTTCGAGCATGTTCATAAATCTCCTCGTCTGCTTGTCGTCCTCGTATGGGTCAGTCTGGAAATTGTCTCTGTAGTCGTTGTAAGCTGTTTGGATCTGAAGAAAGTCTCGAGAGAAAGAGAGAACGAGAGAGAGAGAGAGAGAGAGAGAGAGAGAGAGAGAGAGAGAGAGAGAGAGAGAGAGAGAGAGAGAGAGAGAGAGAGAGAGAGAGAGAGAGAGAGAGTGAGAGAGAACGAGAGAGAGAAAGATTGAATTAAAGTGGAGAGTTATCGAAAATGTCGGCAAAGATTGAGTGCAAAAGAATTGGAGCCCAAAAAAATTAAAAATCCCGCCTAAAAAATACCAATAGTTATACGAAGTTGTGAGTTATAAATAATGTTACAAATATTTGTTATGCATTATGTTAGTACAACACCTACTGCCACAAATAATTTCTAGTTTGACAACTCACCAATATGCATCTTTAGTTTCACTATCATAGTTATATGCAATGAGAAGTTCGAATTTATAAATCTTTGTACTTTCACTTCACTAAGTCGTTCTCCATCAACAAGTGTTTCTAAAAGTATAAGGGAGAGTTAGTCAAATGTAGTAGATTAATTTCACCAACTATGGAGTTTGCTATATTTTAAAATTTTTGTTTAAATTTTCTTTTAAATTTCAAGATGTGTTAAGAATAATGAAAATCAATTTTTAAATTTCAAGATGTGTTAAAATTAAATTTTATTTGATATTTCGATTCAAATATCGAATTTTATTTGATAATAGCTACATAAAAAACTTTTCTTCGCACAGAACAGGACCTGTGAAGGATAAGACCGAAAAAATTTATTTGATAATAGCTACATACAAATCTCCTGAGTAGTATATATTTTAAGACCAAAAAAAACATGAGAAATATTGAAAAACATGAGAAATAACTTGCTGGCGTGTAAAAGGACGAAAAAAGCGGGACTCCCAAAAAGCCGACATATAATCATTTCAGGTGTTTTTTGGGTCTGAGAGAAAGGACATAATTCGAAAGAAGTATCAAGGCGAGTTTTGCTCAAAATCTCACTCCGCTTCCTTACAGTTTAATATCAAATTCCACAAGTTTGGGCCATTACGAAGCCCAAACTAATTTGTTTGTTACGAAGCCCAAACTAATCTACACTATTTCGTGACTTTCTTTAGATTATTTTAGAAACCTAAGAAATTTAGTGTGAGATGAAACCAAAACTAACAATAGAATGAAACCAAAAATGAAACATAATTGTGTGAAACCATCAACATAAGAAGGACATGATGGACATAAAATTTGATAATAACAAACGAAAACCACAAAAGTTAACCACTCAAACACGAAAACAAAACACAAAGCCATCAACATAATATCGAGAGTCATGAAGTTCAAATAACAAAAGAAAAAAAAAAACATCATGCATAGTTGTCTCCATATAGTAACCAGGGTAGTGTCCTTCCACGCTTGGCTTCTCCACATGATGGAAATCGTTTATCTTTGCGACGACCCTTCGATAACACGCGATCCGGTGGTGTTATCTGCTTCTTCATGATGTAATCTGGGACAACCCATGCAGACATATCAGGCACTACATATAGCGACCTGGCATAGGCCAATGTCCACATATCCGCTAAATAGTATTTTGAACACAACTCATGAAGCTCTATGGAGATATCACGCCTTCCTTGATCCTTAAAGCAGATGAAAGCGGAAATTGCGTGGAGACAAGGATACTTATGAATATCGAAGAACCGGCAAGTGCAAGTTTTGGATGCCAAGCTCACCAAGTAAAGCTTTCGGTCTGTTGACTCAACTTCGTACTCAAGGTCAAAAAGGTTTACCTCCCTCACTTTTAGTCTCTTTGCAACAGTCCAATTGTCTTGCAAGAAGTTCTCAACCAAAGGAACCAGTTGGTTAGCCGAGGTTCCTGGCACGGACTCGTTCCTATGCTCGTTAAACCAATCAGAAAACTTTCGAACTATCGCATCGAGCATGGGTATTAAGGAGTATTTCCTGGCATCCCTAAAAGTTTTGTTCAGAGACTCCACTGAGTTACTAGTGTCGAGGTTGTATCTGGCAACCGGAGAAGCACATCTTGCCCATTTTTCTGGCACGGTGGTCTCATCCGCATACTTCGCCGCATTTGGAAACATCTCTGTGAACGCCGAGTAAAGCCCATTGAACTCCGCCACCGTGTGAGCCCAACCGCACTCCATGAATTTTTTGGGCGAAAGCATCTCTGCATGCGCTCGGACCATGTTTTTCACGTTTTGACTCAAATGCCATAAGCAAAACCCATGATGAGCTTGCGGATAGACGTTAGCTACGGCATTGATGAGGCTTACATTTCTGTCGCTCACAAATACCAGCTCCTAAGACTCCTCCACAACGGTTTTCAGCTTCTCAAAAAACCATGTCCAACTATCATTATTCTCGCCGTCCAGTACACCGAATGCTATGGGATAAATGTGACGGTTTGGATCTTGAGCTGCGGCGAAAACTAGTACACCACCAAATCCGGCCTTCAGAAATGTAGTGTCCACTATCACAACTTTCCTCATGAACTTAAACCCATCAATGGAAGCTCCCAAAGCTATGAATAAATACTTGAATTTTCCCACACTATCCACTTCCACTGCTGTTCTGGTACCATGATTCAGCTCCTCCAACACGTACAAATATCGATACAGCATCGAATAGTTTTCTTCCGGGCTACCACGCTTATTACAAATTGCTTGATTTTTCCCTCTCAAGGCCGTCGAGTATGATATATCTACACCAACTCTGCGCTTCACAAGATCCATGATCTCTCTAGGAGTTGGATCCTCGAGTCTCCCGATATATTCCTCATTCACAATAGATGCAACTAGATGAAACGATGCTTTCCTCTTCTTCCTGCCTTCTTCAACCTAACTAGCGCGGTTGCATGTGTGCATCTTATTGTACCTTCTAATGGAGAAAAAATCCGAGTTCATGATCTTTGTTGCTCGTATATGCCAAGTACAAGTTTTTTCACCACATTTTGCCACCCATCTTTTAGTATCAGAGTTTTTGATAACATACCCGAAAGAGTTCGCAAATACGCCTCTATGAACCAAGTTTGTTACACCATTCTTACAACGAAACTCTTGACCGATGCTCAAATCCAAACCGTCTTCCCATGGTTCTATGCTTTAACTAGATTCAACAACAGGTGCTTCCACAATATCATAATCACGCATATCAGAACTATCCCCACCGTTACCATCACATTCATCATCAGAATCATCAGAATCATCATCATCATCAGAATCACCAGAATCATCATCATCATCATAGTCATCATCATCCTCCTCCTCCTCTTCTTCTTCATTTCCCTTTGCGTTGCCAACATGCACCACAATGGCATTGTGTCCTATTTCTGCGCTTTCCTCGTCCATTCCCTCCGAAACTACATAGTTCTTACCACAAGAACTTCTACCCGCTTTCGACTGTTGCTCAGGCAGTTCCGGTGTACTAATCAAATCAACTATCAACAGACATCTACGATTCTCGTTATCAACATTTGCTAGATAAACCAACATATCCTCATAATCACAGATATAACACGTTTCCTCACAACCAGCCAATCTAACAATGTAACTGAATCGCAATTTAACTTTACTTTCTTCTAACCCAAGCTTCATGTATAGCCTAGCTTCTACCATCGATTTCGTTATATCATCAACTGATGTCTTGAACACTATCCCATTGGTGCGATCTTCGCATTTATAAAATATGACGACTTTGTTGCTCATTGTACCTTGCCAAACCAAAACCAAACAACTCATTCAATACAGTTTTTTTATTCAAAGTTATACCATAGTTTTACAAGTTTAACATTGTTTCTCATTGTCACAAGTTTTTCCTAGTTATACCAAGATTCAGTCGGTTTTGAGATTTCAAAAACAATGATTTCACTATGATTCAGCCCCCTACAATGCATTTGTATCCAATATACAGTCATTTGCAACCCACAAATATTCGTTACTGACCGATGTGAAATCAAATCTCCGGTTATCGTAATTTTTTCAATCCATAAAAACCCAAATCGCTCGGAATCCACGACATGAGGTAAGAGAGCTAACCTTGAAGCTCTGCGGTGCAACAGCGATGACCGGATGTCTTCTGGATGCAGGTGGAGGAGGTATGGCTCTCCGGCGTCGCCGATTGACACTGGACGTCGGAGGCGAGCTCGAGCTCAGTTATCGTCGTTCGTTTTCGTTTTATTCGTTTCTCTTTTTAATCACATTTCAATAATAAAATAAAATAATTACCTAATACAATTTATTTCAATTATCAATCCAAAAATTAATTCAATTTTCCCAAAAAAAAATACTCGCCGCGAGATCTCGAGAGGGAGAGAGAGCTCGAGACACACTGAGAGAGGCAGAGGGTTTATTAATGGCAAGCATGTAATTTCGCATGGCCGAGAGTAGTGTGGACGTCACAGGAGTATTACAGATTCAATTTTAGTAAAAAAGAAGCATCTCAGCTCTTGTCTCTCCTTCGAGCCTTTGAATGTTTTGGAAGAGTAATTGGCTCAGATACTCCTTTTCGGAGAAAACCAATCTCATATACTCTCGTTATGTTTGGATTTTCTTTTCCAATTATTTTTTAATCGTTTGACCTTCAATTGGGAAGAGAGTGAAATAAATGCGGATGGGGATGGAGATGGAGGAGTGGAGACTGTTGCTGACAATGCAGTCCATAATTCGGTCCATAATTCGCATGAGGATGGAGAAAGAATCGGGAAGGGAGGATCTGCTACTCGTAATGAGGTAAGAATAGAAACAAATACATGTTGAATTTGTTGAGAAGTAGAGAAACTTGGTAAAACTATGTTCATTGATTGAGAAACCCGTAGGATGTGTTGGAAAACTTGGAAAAGTCTTGGTGAAATAATGTTGTTTGTTGGACTATGTGTTGCAGGGTTTAGGTGTTGAGACAACACCTCTTAGACCTCTAGCTATGTACTTCAAGAATACTGAGTACGGTGAGACTATCAAGCTTTCCACTAGATGTTTCATCAGGAGGTTTTTGGAAAAATTTGATAAGATGAAGTTCACAAAACAGGAGAGTTCGTGGTAGGAAAAAAATGATCAGTTCAGCCATCTCTTACACTTGCCAAGGAAAGGCAATTACATGGTGCAAACGATGTGGATGCTTCTTCTTCGTACGACAAAAATTGAGAAGAAAAAAGAAGTTTGGTTCGTGTTAAATGGCGTTCCTATCAGATATGGGTTAAGGGAGCACGCGTTGTTATCTGGACTGGACTGCGCGAACTACCCACTGAATTGGAGGCAGAGAGGGAGCTTGGACTACGTGAACAGGCAGTTTCCAGAAGGGCGTGTAACGATGGAAAGAGTGGAGAAAAAAACTTGGGGAAATGGAAGGTGATACAAAGGGAGAGAGACTGAAGATGATGGTGCTGTATTTTCTATGCAGCATCGTGTACAGCCCGAGTAGACAGGGAAAGGATGGAGCTACTGCTGTTCAGAATATCTTTCTTAGATACGTGAACGATCTTGCCTTAGTTAGGTCATTTCCTTGGGGAAGATTCTCTTATGAGATGATTTTATAATCAATCAAGGCCACTATCTCGCGTTTCAACGGTGTTGTGGATGGTGACTGGTCGTTCCCCGGATTTTGTGTCCCTTTGGAGGTAACTGAATTTATTTTCATCTATTATGCAATGTTTGCTAAATACCGGAACCTAACTAGAATTGTCTGTGTCTTGTTTAGATTTTGGCAACTGAGGCCATTCCAGAGCTGAAAGAAAACTTCCGAGTAGCTAATCCAGACGCCTGTTCTGAGTGTCCTAGGATGTGCAAGTTCAACTGGAAAAGTGGCGGCATGAAAGGGTATCCTCTTGATGTCATTTATGGGGCGCTTGATAAAACTGAGGTAAGTGGTCATAATCATAGTAACTGTGTACTTACTTTATGGTATATGATTTAATTGTGCATTGTTTTTTATTGATAGAGCATTCAGAGTTTGCTGCTGACAGAAGGGGATGAGGATGATCTGTTGGACGCGATGACAACCCTGACGTGGAGGATCCGATTGTTGAAAGCTGGATGAAGACCCTTAAGGAAGGTAGACCCGTTGTGTTCGAGGAGATGATGGTGGAAGATTTGGCAGGGCGAGTAATTGAGACTGCTGTGTCGAAGCCGTTAATAGGCAAGAGAAAACGGAAGTCGGCGAAATCTGAGCTGGGGCAATTGGTGGATGCGATCAAGGATTTGGGAGATTTGATGCGAGAAGTGGTGGATAAGCAAGAAAAATTGGAGAAAATGATGGAGGCACTAGAAGGTTTTATGAAGAACATGTGAGACCCGATTTATGTGGCCATTTTGTCAGACAATTTATCATTTTTCTTTGGATTTTTGGATGTTGGGTTATTGTTGCATTATTGGTTTTTGTTGAAGAATCTGTTACATTATGGTTTGTTGTTTTTGGATATTGACTATGTCTCTATTGGTTTTGTGTTTTTTGGTTAAGAATCTGTTAGTAATGTTCATCAAAGAACCAATACTAGTTTTTCAAGATTTAGAAGAAAGTTTGTTGCACATTGTTTTCCGAATTAGTACACAAAAGAGAACAAGAGTAGTTTTCAAGCTGAACAAGGTAGATTAAAGCACAAAGTTTTACGAAGTAATACAACAAAGAGAACCAACATAGTTTGAGAACATAATTCCTAATCCATCCAAACGAGATCTCCCATCCAAATTCCAAACTCCTTAGGTCTTTGAACTCGAACTTCCTCTTGTAGCTACGAGAGCTCTCACAAGACCTCTCACCTTGGCCAGTTCTCGTTTCATATCCGCAATCTCCATGTGAAGCTTTTCAATCTCTTCTTGCACAGCAAAAACCCATGGGTGACGGAAGTGGAGTCCGTCTTCCTACAATTAATAATCCTACAGTTGATTAGAAGAACATCCAAAATGAGGAATGACCTAATCTTAAAATGGAGATCTCAATAATAACCTTAAAATTTTTGCAGCTGAAGAACCTAATGCCTGGTTCGGTGTCCAAATTGTGAGATTTTTGAGATACTTCACACTGGATATCTCCACCACATGGGCATTTTTTTGGAATCCCATTGAGGGTGTCGGCAATGGAACAGTCTGTTGTACTCCTTCTTGGCCTCCTCTTCGTCTGGACAGCATTCGTCATGATACCCATCATCCGACATATGGATCTGAGGAAGAGAGGAAGGAGATCGATAGGATATCGTGAAAGATAGAGAGAGAGAGAGAGAGAGAGAGAGAGAGAGAGAGAGAGAGAGAGAGAGGGAGAGAGAGTGCTCAGAGCTTCAAACTTCCCATTCAAATCAGTGTACATGGAGTCGAGCTTTCCATTAAAGTCCACAGTCAGCTTTGTTTGTCCTGCAAGAATCTGCTCCAACATGTTTTCCATCTTGCTTTCTGAACTTGGTGGAGGAACTGGTTGATAAGAAGAAGAACCATAAGACCTTTGGAAGTTGCTGTTGTTGTTCTGAAAAGCAGGCTTCTGAGTGAAACCAGAGGAGTTTTGATTTCCTGTAAAGGCACTCCTCTGACCATAACCATTGTAAGCCCTGTTTCCCTGTTGATTTCCAAACCTCTGATTCTGAAAACCTGTTCCACCAACATAGTTCACATCCTCTTCTTGACCTTCATCAGCTTGTTCAAGAGTTTCAACCTCTGCAGCAAAATGAACATGTTTCTGGCCCACAAGAATGCTGTGAACTGAGTCTAGCTTTGCCTTCACTTCAGCCATTTGACTTCCATCCATTCCTCCAGCTGCTTTCTTCCTCTCAAAGTCTGCATTCTTGGTACTATTGCTAGATACCAAGTTCTCAATAAGCTTTTTGGCTTCAGCTGGACTTCTAGTGTTGAAATTCCCTTCACTTGCAGCATCCAAAGCCATTTGATACCTCCAGTCAATTCCTCTGAAGTAGATGCCCAACAGCTGAACACCACTGAATCCATGATGGGGATAGTCTCTCTGGTATGACCTGAACCTCAACCAAAGAAGCTTTGAAGGCTTCAGTAGGCTCTTGTTTGAATGTAGAGATCTTAGTTCTCAGATCTTCAGACCTTGCATCATCAAAGAAGTTGGTGAGGAAGGCAGTCTTGGTATCAGACCAAGTGGTTAGAGAACCTGGACACTCATTCTTGAGCCAGTAAGCTGCATCCCCAGCAAGAGAATGGGGGAATAACTTGCACAGAAGATAGTCCTGAGTGACTCCATTCAGTTTGATGCTTGTCACCAAGTCCTCAAACTTCTCAATGTGATCCATAGGGTGCTCATGAGGAAGACCATGGAAAGGATGTTGACCCACAAGAGTGAAGTAGACAGGCTTCAACTCAAAATCATTCCTTGGGAAAGTAGGAGGGCGAATCGCAGACCTGTTTGCATAGAAAAGATCAGGCCTGTTAAAATCCGCAAGAGTCCTCCCTCGAGCAGCATTCGCATCATCTTGTGCAATGATTTCCTGGATGACATTTCCCTGGTCATCAATCTGGTCGCCGTTCTCGTTGTAGGCTTGACCTTGTTGGTCTCGTAAGACTCCAGTAGCATCAGGTCGAATGATAACTCTCCGATTCATTGCTACTGATCTCTTTGCCTTTAGGTTCGTTCGTTCTAACTCTAACAACTCCTGATTCGTGAGATTCAAAAGCTGAGCTTGTTTGTTGCTTCGGGTATTGCGAGAATGCATACACCTGAAACACAAGAAAAGAGATAGAACAGATGCAAGTAAACAAGAAATAAAATGTTTAGACTAAATTCTATTCTTAATCTAATGGCGAATTCAAAGAATCCCCGGCAACGGCGCCAAAATTTGATATGCTCAAATTTACCCCAGAGCTACTCTCTCAAATTAAGAGATCGACTGTAGTACTTAGGGATCGATTTCCACAGAGACTCAAGATTCGCACAATAGATTATCGGTTTTCGAATTTAGCTAAACGAGAGATATTGTAATTAAAAGACAGCAACGAAATCAAACAATTTTGTAGATTGATGGAGAAAGCGCTAGACTTAGGGAAATTCTTTCTGTGATTCAGAATTGCAAACCAGACAGAATGTTAAGGGTTTAATGAAGAATCGTTCTTGAACTCGAAACACAATATTCAAATCAATCAACTCTCGTTGCAGATATTTCTATGTCTAGATCCTAGAATTTCAAATCTCTTTGCAAATTCAAAAGCTCAGACATGCATTAAAATCAAGTTTGATATGTTCACAAAATACCTAAACCAAATCTCCTTGCGAATAGCTATTTTGCTCATCTAAGATTATTTTCAGGAAATCAATAACACTTTCGTGTCTACTAATTATACTAAGATCTAAATTCCAGGTGATCAATCCAGAACAAGCATTATATTAAACCTAGATGAAGAAACCAATTGATAACCCTAACAATTCTATCCAATTCAACAATTCATCATCAACCTAGAAAAACCCTAAATCTAACAAGTAGTTTACTCAGACATGGTTGATGAAACACAAATCATAATCTGAATAAATTGCATTAAGATATTAAAAAGACTATTAAGGGAGTTCGAAATCTTCTCTCTAACAAGGTGAGTTCTGATTTGTCTCTCCAAAGCTCTCTTGCCAAAATCCCAAAGCACAAAGTAAAAACTAAGATCAAAACTTACAAAAGACTTTTAGAAACCTAAATATAGTCTAAAACACGAAAAGGACTTGTTTGCAAATAATGGAAACTTCTGGGCAATTTTCCATTCTTCAAAACTCGGCGGTTTGTCAAATCTCGATCGGTGTCGATCGACACCCAGGAGTGGTGTCGATCGACACCAAGCTTAAAAGTGTGCTCCGACTTGCTCTCTTCAGATGCTTCAAACTAAATGCTCCAAAATGCTCCAATATCTTCAATCAATCCTAATATGTACCTGAACCTACAAAAGACTCCAAAAGACTACAAAAACAAATAAAAGACTCTATAAACATGCTTATATCATGGCTGATGATATATCATGGTTTTTATGGTTTTTAGCCATGATATAAGTTATATATATAGAGTCTTTTTAGTGCTTTTGGAGTCTTTTAGAGTCTTTTACAGGTTTAGGTACGTTTGGAGCTTAATTGGAGATATTGGATCATTCTGGAGTTAAATAGGAAGCTGTGCTGAAAAATGGAACTCGGAGCCTATTTTCAAGTCTGGTGTCGATCGACACCACTTATGGTTGTCGATCGACACCGATCGGGATTTCACATTCTGCCGACTTTTGAAGAAAGGAAATTGCCCAGAAGTTTCATATATTTACAATTAAGTCCCTGGACGAGTTTTTAGGATATATATACTGTTTTAAGGTCATTGTTTAGACCTATGCTATTATTCTAAGCTAGAGTTTTGGAGAGAAGAATTCAGACTCCTTCAGAGAAGATTCAGAACTCCTTTAATCTCTATTCTTATTTCTTTTATGCAATATTATTCAAACATGTTTATTGTTTCAATCTCCATGTCTGAGTAGTTTGCTAGTTAGGTTTAGGGTTTCTCATTAGGGATTTCATGGATTGCTAAGTTGATTGGTTAGTTAGGGATTCTGGAAAACTATTTCTTTATCTAGGTTGTGATTAAGGCTTGATATGAACTGAGAAGTTAGATTATTGATCATAGGTTGATTCTCGCAACGAGAGTTGGTTAATTAGCTAGAAAGAACCTTAGATGAGCAAAATAACTATTCGCAAAGAGATTTGGTTTAGGTATTTTGTGAACTTATCGAACTTGAATTTAACGCATGTCTGAGCCTTTGAATTTGCAAAGAGATTTGGGATTCTAGGATCTAGACATAGAAATCTCTGCAACGAGAGTTGATTGATTTGAATATTGTGTTTCGAGTTCTAGAACATAGCAGAATCCTGATTTACTGATTAGCTTGCATGCCTGATTTCCTGAGAATTCCCTGAGCCTGACGTTTCTCCTATCTGATTTTAAAACCGATTTTAGTTGCTTTGCTGTCTTTTAATTACATTCATTCTCGTTTAGCTTAATTTGAATACCGATAATCTATTGTGCGAATCTTGAGTCTCTGTGGAAATCGATCCCTAAGTACTACAGCCGATCTCTTAATTTGAGAGAGTAGTTCAAAGGGTAAATTTGAGCATATCAAATTTTGGCGCCGTTGCCGGGGACTCTTGAATTCGCCATTAGATTAGGAATAGAATTTAGTCTAAACATTTTATTTCTTGTTTACTCACATTCTTTCTTTCTCCTTTCTTTTGTTTCAGGTTTATGCATACTCGCATTACCAGGAGCGACAAAGAAGCTAAACTTTTGAATCTTACGAATCAGGAGTTGAGAGAGTTAGAACGCACGAACCTTAAGGCAAAGAGATCAGCAGATATGAATCGAAGAGTTATCATTCGACCTGATGCTGCTGGAGTCTTACGAGACCAAGAGGGTCATGCCTACAATGAAAACGGTGACCAAATTGATGATCAGGGAAATATAGTCCAAGAAATCGTTGCTCAAGCTAGAGGGATGACCCTTGCTGATTTCAACAGGCCTGATCTTTTCTATGAAAACAGGTCTGCAATCCGCCCTCCTCCCTTCCAAAGGAATGATTTTGAGTTGAAGCATGTCTACTTCACTCTTGTGGGTCAACATCCTTTCCATGGTCTTCCTCATGAGCACCCTATGGATCACATTGAGAAGTTTGAAGACTTGGTGACAAGCATTAAGCTTAATGGAGTTTCAGAGGATTATCTACTGTGCAAGCTCTTCCCATACTCTCTTGCTGGGGATGCAGCTTATTGGCTCAAGAATGAGTGTCCAGGTTCTCTGACCACTTGGTCTGATACCAAGACTGCCTTCCTCACCAACTTCTTTGATGATGCAAGGTCTGAAGATCTGAGAACTAAGATCTCTACATTCAAACAAGCGCCTACTGAAGCCTTCAAAGCTTCTTGGTTGAGGTTCAGGTCCTATCAGAGAGACTGTCCCCATCATGGGTTCAGTGATGTTCAGCTGTTGGGCATCTATTTTAGAGGAATTGACTGGAGGTATCAGATGGCTCTTGATGCTGCAAGTGAAGGAAACTTCAACACTAGAAGTCCAGCTGAAGCCAAAAAGCTTATTGAGAACTTGGTATCTAGCAATAGTACCAAGAATGCAGACTTTGAGAGGAAGAAAGCAGCTGGAGGAATGGATGGAAGTCAAATGGCTGAAGTAAAGGCAAAGCTTGATTCAGTTCACAACATTCTTGTGGGCCAAAAACATGTTCACTTTGCTGCAGAGGTTGAAACTCTTGATGGTCAAAAAGAGGATGTGAATTATGTTGGTGGAACAGGTTTTCAGGGACAGAGATTTGGGAATCAGCCTGGTTATGGTTCTACTTACCAGAGACCTTTTCAAAACACCAACTTTGCAAGGAACTATGGCTCTTCTTCCTACCAACCAGTTCCTCCACCAAATGCAGAAAGCAAGATGGAAAGCATGCTGGAGCAGATTCTTGCTGGACAGACCAAGTTAACAGTGGATTTTAATGGGAAGTTGGACTCCATGTACACAGATTTGAATGGGAAATTTGAAGCTTTGAGCACTCATGTCAAGAAGTTGGATACTCAAGTTGCACAAACAGCTTCATCTATGAAAAGGCAAGATGGGTTTCTTCCTGGAAAGACTGATACAAACCCAAGGCATCATGTCAATGCCATCATGATAAAAGAAGAAGAAAAATCCGTGGGTTCTGCAGATTTTGATGACGATTTTGACGTTCCAGAGTCGGTGTCGATCGACACCAACCTGGGGTGTCGATCGACACCACCCCAAAAACTCGAGATTTCGAGTCGTGACGGACCATTGTCGACCAACCCGGTCGACACCACATTGGAGCGGTCGACACCAGTCAGTGTCGATCGACACCATCTCAGTGTCGATCGACACCAATCGCGGAGCAAGCGAGAGTTGGCTAATTCTCACCCAGCACACGAGGAGAATGCCTATAAGCCTAAAATTCCTTTTCCTAAGGCATGTAAGAAGTCTAAACAAGAGGTGGAAGAGGCCAGATGCAAGGCAATCATGGATAAGGTGCTGATTGAGATACCATTGGTTGATGCAGTCAAGCTTTCACCTCCAATTAAGAGGTATGTCAAGAGGATGGTTGTGAATGGTATAAGTCCTGAGGAAGCAGCTTTGCTCACAAAGGACATTAGTGCAATCCTTTTGAAAAAGACATTATCAAGGAAAGAGAGGAAGGTGAGAGTGTCTGAACAGGTCAGTGCTATGATTCAACATAGGATTCCAAAGAAGTTACCTGACCCAGGAAGTTTTGTGCTAGATTGCTACATCTCAACAGAAAGGTTTCCTCACTCTCTATGTGACCTTGGCTCAAGCATTAACCTAATGCCATATTCTGTTGTTGTAAGACTTGGGTTGACTGACTTCAAGCCTACAAGGATTCATCTTGTCCTTGCTGATCGTTCCAAGAGGATTCCAGAAGGAGTTTTAGAGGATGTTCCACTTCAAATTGCAGGATGCACTATCCCCACAGACTTTGTGGTTTTGGAATATGATGAAGAACCTCAGGATCCTCTTCTTCTCGGAAGATCATTCTTAGCTACAGCAGGTGCTATTATTGATGTCAGAGAAGGGCAGATAGAGCTTGATTTGGGTGATAAGGTCATGAACTTTGACATGGAGAAGCTGAGGAGAAAACCCACCATTGATGGTCAAACCTTTTCTGTAGAGGTTGCCATGGATGAGGAGTCAGATGACATTACTGCTGAGTATGTCAAGGAGCTGGAAGCTACTGAACAAGTGAACAAACTGGTTGTTCAAGAGGAGTTGGTTGAGATTTCTAAGCAAGCTGCTGGGCTTGAAGATTGGAGTGGAGATCATTTTTTTCGGACTAGAGTCGAAGATAAGGGTCCACTTAGGGACAAGTTGATGGAGGATGATGTTTTTGTGATGGAGACACAGATTGCTGAGCTGAATTGTAGAAAAAGTGCAGAGTCCCGAGTTTCAGGTTCAGTGTCGATCGACACCACTGCTAGTGTCGATCGACACCCTCCACAGGCCAAGCCAGAAACGCCTAAAAATCAGAGTTTTCAGAAATTTTGTGGTCTAAAAGACCCATCAACTGTTGTTAAACAGAAAACTCTATTTCTCGCACCTCACTCACCTCCAATAAAGCAAAGGTATGCACTTCCTGTTACTAATTCTAAACCTCCTGATATCATCATTAAGAATTTTCAAGGTGCAAAAGCTGTCTCACAGTTAATCAAACCACGAGATTATCGTAGAGCGCTTGTTTCTTCTTTTGATGATTCTGCAGGTAAAAGGAGTGTACCACCCAGAACTAAGTCCCACCCTGCTGCTGTTCCTTCATTCCTCGGTCGATCTCATTCACAAAATGCCTATACACCACCTTGGATGATGAGACATTCTGACCAAAGGCATTCAGTGCCACTTTCTGATCCATCGGATGCCTAAGCTCCAACATAGTCAAGCTAATGACTGAAAATAAGCGCTGAGTGGGAGGCAACCCACTATTAGGTAGGAGTTTTCTTTAGATTTCGTTTGATTTTTGCTAATTTTTAGTTTTGTTTTTCTTGTGTGTCAAAAAAAAAAAAAAAAAAAAAAAAAAAAAATCGTGACCAAACCAGTGTCGACCGACACTACTCGTTGGTGTCGGTCGACACCAATCGCGACTGCAGGTAAACGTTTCTTATCCTAACATTTTCTATTCTAATTATTTTCTTTTGACCAAACTCATGCCTGTTAACACTGGGGACAGTGTTATTCAACTCTGGGGGAGGTGGTTACTAACTTTGGTTTTCTTTTTCTTTTGAGAGTTAGTTGTGTCAAAAATTTATTTTTATTGAGTCAAAATTTAGTTGGGAACTATGAGCTTTTCTTGGAATAAACTGTTTTAGCTACCTCTTTAGTGACCATTCTTGCAGCCATTGACAGCAGTTTCTACCAACAGGAAATTCCAAAGGTAAATTGATCTTCCATTATCCCCATACTATTTGAGTGTTTAGATGATCCGGAGCTGGCCTAGATATAATGAACTTAATTTTTCTCATCTTGGGGCTTGGTATACTTTGAATCGGATTCCTTGCTTAGGTCTGATAGGATTAGTCTGTGATTATGGTTTCCCTCTCTCTTCCCTTCATTGTCTCTAAAAAAAAAAGGAATGAAAAAGAGATATAGCTTTGAAAAAGAAGAGAATTGAGAAGTTGAATCATGAATACTTGTTTTAAAAAAAAAAGAAAAGAGAACAATCAGTCGATAAAAAAAATAAAATGATACCCTAGTAGGGAAAAATCGACTGATTGGAAGCGAGAAAAGAGGGAGAAAGGAAACTAGAAGCAGACTGTTCAATAAATCAGTTCTTGGGTAAGTAAGAGTCCATGTGTCCTTAGATCGATATTCCCTCGATGAGACTGCACTAAAAACTCAATAAGGTCAGCAATGGGGATTTTAGATTACTCTTATAGGTTGTGGTTTGGAATCTGGATATTTAATAAGTCTGCAGAAAATTACTAGAGGTTCTAACTTATGTTGGTAATGTTTGATGTGGCTTTACTCTGGTGTTGGTTGATTCAGTATTTCTAAAATATAAGTGAGTTCCTATGTTTTCAAACCTCTTTCACAGGTCTAGTCTTCTGTTTTGCTTGAGGGCAAGCAAAAGCTAAGTCTGGGGGAGTTGATATATCATGGTTTTTATGGTTTTTAGCCATGATATAAGTTATATATATAGAGTCTTTTTAGTGCTTTTGGAGTCTTTTAGAGTCTTTTACAGGTTTAGGTACGTTTGGAGCTTAATTGGAGATATTGGATCATTCTGGAGTTAAATAGGAAGTTGTGCTGAAAAATGGAACTCGGAGCCTATTTTCAAGTCTGGTGTCGATCGACACCACTTATGGTTGTCGATCGACACCGATCGGGATTTCACATTCTGCCGACTTTTGAAGAAAGGAAATTGCCCAGAAGTTTCATATATTTACAATTAAGTCCCTGGACGAGTTTTTAGGATATATATACTGTTTTAAGGTCATTGTTTAGACCTATGCTATTATTCTAAGCTAGAGTTTTGGAGAGAAGAATTCAGACTCCTTCAGAGAAGATTCAGAACTCCTTTAATTTCTATTCTTATTTCTTTTATGCAATATTATTCAAACATGTTTATTGTTTCAATCTCCATGTCTGAGTAGTTTGCTAGTTAGGTTTAGGGTTTCTCATTAGGGATTTCATAGATTGCTAAGTTGATTGGTTAGTTAGGGATTCTGGAAAACTATTTCTTTATCTAGGTTGTGATTAAGGCTTGATCTGAACTGAGAAGTTAGATTATTGATCATAGGTTGATTCTCGCAACGAGAGTTGGTTAATTAGCTAGAAAGAACCTTAGATTAGCAAAATAACTATTCGCAAAGAGATTTGGTTTAGGTATTTTGTGAACTTATCGAACTTGAATTTAGCGCATGTCTGAGCCTTTGAATTTACAAAGAGATTTGGGATTCTAGGATCTAGACATAGAAATCTCTGCAACGAGAGTTGATTGATTTGAATATTGTGTTTCGAGTTCTAGAACATAGCAGAATCCTGATTTACTGATTAGCTTGCATTCCTGATTTCCTGAGAATTCCCTGAGCCTGACGTTTCTCCTATCTGATTTTAAAACCGATTTTAGTTGCTTTGCTGTCTTTTAATTACATTCATTCTCGTTTAGCTTAATTCGAATACCGATAATCTATTGTGCGAATCTTGAGTCTCTGTGGAAATCGATCCCTAAGTACTACAGCCGATCTCTTAATTTGAGAGAGTAGTTCAAAGGGTAAATTTGAGCATATCAGCTGAAAAACCGGAAAAACCATGGTATATCAGACGGTGGACCATATTCCCAACTAAGAGTTTTAAGAACTTGAAATGTATTAGAAATGTAATTAAATAAAATTATCTTTAATCAGATTCGCAGTAAATCAAGCACCCGGTTCCGTAAGTAGCAAGCTTTCTGTTACTGGTCTGTTGCGCTACTCTAACTCCCGCGCGTCCCCCTGGAGAGCTTGTTTGGTCCATGAGACAAGCCAGAACATTCAAGTAAAACGAGCAATTACAATATAAAGAATATTTGAAATGACAAGGGATTAGATCATTAACAGCAAATGCAGCTAGACCAAACCCTCAAGGATCATTCCACTACGGGAAAATCAGACCGACCAAGTCATTTGTTTTCTCAAGTTCAGCTCCTTTGATGCAGTCAATTGAGTTTCTTATATATGTCGACTCAGAGACGCCTCTATAACTCGCTGTTACAGGAATTATGAAGGGAATGTCCTGAAATCAGACTTGTATTTATTCTATTAGAGTCGTGATGTCGAGATAAGACAATCATATGATATTGGACGGTTATAATGTTTTGCTAGAAGCCGCTTATAACTTATGAGTTATGAACTCATTACCATTATCATATGATCCTATAGGGTCACACACCTAAGCAAACTGGATAATATAAATTGGGTTTTTGATCATTAGAGTAATGATTATGATCAACGTATATAAGATATATGTTGATATCAACTTTCTGTGAGGGTGTCGATCGACACCAATAGTGGGTGTCGATCGACACTAGTTCGGTCACGACTTCTAGAAGTATTGACTTTTAGATGGTGTCGACCGACACCAATTAGGTTGGTGTCGATCGACACCCGTCGGCAACTCAGCCTATATATAGGATATGAGGGCTTGAGTTTGTATATATCAAAAATCGTTTTGATAACACGAAAATCACATAGAGAGTCTTTTTCTGAGTCTTTGGAAGACAGAAAAACACAGAAACGAAGATAGAAACCCGAAGGCGAATCGTTCGCTCCGGCACTAGCATCCCGTCGTCCAGTTTGTGTGCGTGTGGACTTCTATAGAGGCGCAGCACTTGAGGCGCTTGAGATCTCGATTACCTGTTCTTATTCCGCTGCAAAACCTTCAGGTATGTTCGAGATTTCATATATATTCAAACATAGATTCAATTGGCACGATCCGTGGATTTAGGATTGTTGTTAGGGCTGTTTTAATATGATTAAAACCTGAACGAAATCCATCAGTGGTATCAGAGCGGTGTGTTTCTATTGAATCTGTTGAATATATGTAAATCCACCTGTTCAAAAATCGTTTTTGATGAAGAACACGTTCTGAGTTCTTCGGTGTCGATCGACACCAATTCGGTGTCGATCGACACCACTATGGTTTTCGCGTAAAAAATAGTTTTCGCGTGAAAACTTTAGTTTACGATCGGTTTAAACGGTAAATTAGTTATCGTTAATTAAACTGATTTGGTGGGTGTCGACCGACACTAAAGTAGTGTCGATCGACACCGGTCGGATATTTGCAAATTGATTCGATCAGTTTAATCGGTTAAAATGGTTTATCGCGATTGAACCGGATCAGAATTTGTCGGTCAGCACAAAAGTTGTGTCGATCGACACTGACCTGGTGTCGATCGACACCACTTCAGAATTTGCGTAGAAAAGTTTAAAACAAAGTTAAAATATCTAGAATATATAACTAATATAAACTAGATAAATGTTCCGTTCCTCAAACATAATATTAAGCTTTTAATATCTTCCCAATCTTGTCAACTGTCAAGGCTCGTTTCATTGTGTGATGGGTCTGCCAAGCAGGGTGTCCGCAATTACATGAGTGAGGCAGGTTGTAATCGTTACTACGGACTTAAAAGATGGTTTGCTTAAATGGGCTATCAAAATAGTTTTGGGCCCATAGATATAGGATTGGATTCGATATTAGATATTAATCCAAGACCGAGAATTATATATGATATATTAGCAAAGTGTTGCTTACCTAAATAGCTAAGGTTTGGGCGATGGGCCAAAGCTCACTCAAATTTTTGTGAAATATGGATCTTGGATCATTATATTCAATTGAGGAAAATTGTTTTTTGAATATAATGTGAGTTTCTTAATTGTTAAGATTTCTCATTTCTTGAACATCAAAAACTAAAACTCTCAATTTTGTTTTTCAGCCATGGCTACTTCCCCTCACAGAAACACATTCTCGCTTCGATCCGTCCTTGAGAAGGACAAGCTTAATGGATCGAACTTCCTCGAATGGTATCGAAACTTGAGAATTGTTCTCAAGCAGGAGAAAAAGGAATATGTCCTTGAAAAGGTTCTCCCTGAGAAACCGAAGTCCAATGCCGGACACGCTGAAAGGAATGCTTGGGAGAAGCATTCTAATGATGAGGTCGATGTGAGTTGTCTCATGCTGGCTACCATGAACTCGGACTTGCAGAAGCAATACGAGAACGTGGTGTCACCTGTTGAGATGATCACTAGCCTGAAAGGGATGTTTCAGGAGCAAGCACGAACTGAGAGATACCAGACGGTCAAGTCTCTCATTGAGTGCAAGCTACCAAAGGATGGTCCAGTCAGCCCACATGTCATTAAGATGATGGGTTATATTGATAACTTGGCAAAACTGGATTGTCCCCTTAGCCAAGAGTTGGCTACGGACATCATTCTGCAGTCATTGCCGTCAAGCTTTGATCAGTTTATCATGAACTATAACATGAACAACATGACAAAGACTTTGACGGAACTTCATGGCATGCTCAAAACAGCTGAGCCAAACATCAAAAAGGGCACCCCTAATGTACTTATGGTACAAGGGGGTAAAAGGTTTAAGAAACATGCTAAGGGTAAAGGAAAAGCTAAGGCATTCCCGATTGAGAATCAGGATAAGCCTGAGACTTCTTCCAAACCCAAACGCGGCCCTACTGATGCTGATAAATGCCATTACTGCAACAAGTCTGGGCATTGGAAGAGAAATTGCAAAGAGTATCTGGGAGATCTAAAGAACTCGAAGAAGACGTATGAGACGACTTCTTCAGGTATCTATGTTATAGAAGTAAATGTTACTACTTCAGGTTCTAAGTCTTGGGTATTGGATACCGGCTGTGGCGCTCATATTTGTACGAATATGCAGGGTCTAAGCAACAGTAGAACGCTGGAAAAGGGACAAGTGGACCTGCGCGTCGGGAATGGAGCAAGAGTTGCTGCATTGAACTTATCATTTGTCTTTGCCGTCAGGCTTATCTTTGGAATTGAATAATTGCTACTATGTACCTGCTATAAGCAGAAACATCATCTCTATTTCTGTTTTGGATTTAGAAGACTTTCATTTTTCGATTAAAAACAAGTGTTGTTCTTTTGATCGTAATGAAATGTTTTATGGTAGCGCTCCATTAGAGAATGGACTTTATATTCTTAACCAATCTTTGCCTGTCTATAACATAAGTACTAAACGGTTAAGAACCAATGACTCGAACCCCACGTTTCTCTGGCATTGTCGTTTGGGCCACATTAATGAGAAAAGGATTCAAAAGCTTCATAATGATGGGCTTTTAGACTCATTTGATTTTGAATCATTTGAGAAGTGTGAATCCTGCTTAATGGGCAAAATGACAAAGGCCCCTTTCAACAAATTTAATGAAAGGGCCAGTGACCTATTGGGCCTGATACATACCGATGTATGTGGTCCAATGAGTGTTAGTGCTAGAGGAAACTTTCAGTACTTCATCACGTTTACTGATGATTTCAGTAGATTTGGTTATGTCTATTTAATGAGACATAAATCGGAATCCTTTGAAAAGTTCAAGGAGTTCCAAAATGAAGTGCAGAACCAACTTGGCAAAAGTATTAAAGCTCTTCGATCAGATCGTGGAGGTGAATACTTAAGCCAAGAGTTCAGTGATCATCTGAGTAACTGTGGAATTGTTTCACAACTTACTCCTCCTGGAACACCTCAGTGGAATGGTGTATCTGAAAGGAGGAATCGGACTTTATTAGATATGGTTCGATCGATGATGAGTCAAGTAGATCTTCCATTATCCTTTTGGGGATACGCTCTAGAAACGTCTGCGTTTACGCTAAACAGAGTTCCATCAAAATCAGTCGAGAAGACGCCATATGAGATGTGGACTGGAAAAGTTCCAAGTTTGTCTTTTCTTAAAATTTGGGGTTGTGAAGCTTATGTCAAACGGTTGATATCTGATAAGCTTGAACCCAAATCTGATAAGTGCTACTTCGTTGGTTATCCTAAGGAAACCAAGGCTTACTACTTTTACAACCGTTCTGAGAACAAAGTGTTTGTTGCTAAGAACTGTGTTTTTCTTGAGAAAGAATTTCTTTCCAAGAAGAACAGTGGGAGTAAAGTACAACTCGAAGAAGTTCGAGAATCACAGGAGCCTGCTCAACCTGTCGAGGAAGAGCAGCGACTGGATCTACAAAGAGTTGTAGAGCCCGAGCCTGTGATGCCAGAAGTCCGCAGATCCGAAAGGATTCGTCAAGAGCCCGAGAGATATGGATTTCTCGTGACTAATTGTCATGATCTCTTGATCATTGACAGTGACGAACCTGCGACTTTCGAAGAAGCAATGATGGGCCCTGACTCCGAAAAGTGGTTTAAGGCCGCTGAATCCGAAATCGGTTCCATGTCACAAAACCAAGTATGGACTTTGGTTGATTTACCTGATGGTGTAAAAGCCATTGAGTGTAATGGGTCTTCAAGAAGAAGATCGATGTGAATGGAAACGTTCAGATTTACAAAGCTAGGTTGGTGGCAAAAGGTTTCAAACAAGTTCAAGGTGTTGACTATGATGAAACCTATTCCCCAGTCGCTATGCTTAAATCTATTCGGATTCTCCTAGCAACAGCTGCTCATTATGATTATGAGATTTGGCAAATGGATGTGAAAACAGCTTTCCTTAACGGGATTCTGGAGGAGGATGTGTACATGACACAACCTCCGGGTTTCATTGATCCTAATGATGGGGAAAGTATGCAAGCTTCATAAATCCATTTATGGATTGAAGCAAGCATCTCGGAGTTGGAACCTACGTTTTGATGAAGCAGTTAAAAAGTTTAACTTCATCAGAAACGAAGAGGAACCTTGCGTTTACAAGAAGACTAGTGGGAGCGCAGTTGCATTTCTCGTACTGTATGTAGATGACATACTTCTCATAGGAGATGATATTCCATTACTTCAGTCAGTAAAGAACTGGCTAGGAAGTTGTTTCTCGATGAAAGACATGGGCGAAGCCGCCTATATTCTTGGAATAAGGATCTATAGAGATAGATCACAGAGGCAGATTGGACTGTGCCAGGACACTTATATGATAAGGTTCTACACAGGTTCAACATGCATGATTCCAAGAAGGGCTTGCTTCCGATGTCTCATGGCATTATTCTCAGCAAGAAGCAGTGTCCTTCGACACCTGCTGAGCGAGAGCGCATGAGTAGGATTCCTTTTGCTTCTGCAGTAGGATCTATTATGTATGCCATGCTTTGTACTCGTCCAGATGTTGCTTGTGCTTTAAGCATGACGAGTCGATACCAGTCAGATCCCGGTGAGAGTCACTGGACTGCCGTCAAGACTATCCTAAAGTATTTGAGAAATACCAAGGATAAGTTCTTGGTTTATGGAGGATGTGATGAGCTTGTAGTGAGTGGTTATACGGACGCCAGCTTTCAGACAGATAGAGACGATTTCCGATCTCAGTCTGGTTACGTCTTCTGTCTGAATGGAGGTGCAGTTAGTTGGAAGAGTTCCAAGCAGAGCACCGTGGCGGATTCGACGACCGAGGCTGAATACATCGCTGCTTCGGAAGCGGCGAAGGAGGCTGTTTGGATTAGGAAGTTCATTACTGAGCTTGGTGTGATTCCTAGCATTTCTGAGCCTGTGGCATTGTTTTGTGACAACAATGGAGCCATAGCTCAAGCTAAGGAGCCCAGATCACACCAGAAATCCAAACACATTGAGAGGAGATATCATCTGATACGTGATATTATTGAGAGAGGCGACGTCAAGATCAGCAGAGTTCCGACAGACGAGAACGTTGCTGACCCGTTGACTAAGCCACTTCCACGACCGAAGCATGAGAGTCATGCTGCTGCTATAGGCATTAGATTCCTTAAGCAGTAATCTTGTTTTTAGTGGGAGTTATCATATTTATGTTTTGATGTTCATGTAAACATACTTTTGGTTATGTTTTATTTAATGAAATTGTTTCATTGTTATTTAATGGTGTTATTAAATAATTGTCCAAAAGTAATTTATGGCATTCTTATAGATCATCAAATACGTGATTTGATCATGAAACTCTATAAGTGATAGATGACATAAATTATTTGTGTCCATAGTCGAGGTTATTAAAATTGGACATTAATAACCGCGTGAGACTAGTATGTGAGGTGACTGATGACTAAGTTTCATGGAGTCATTAATAAGAGTATTAAAGTCAATCACATAGATGTGTTAGAGAACACATGATCGGACATGACCCGCTAATGAGAACTCTACAAGATTGTTATATGAGTGTCATAAGAGTTTCTCATTACGACTATAGAGTATAGTCCTTAGACCTGAGTTCATCATGATTTCTTACATATGAATTGGTGTGCTTTGACCTTGTCAAACGTCAGCCGTAACTGGTGGCTATAAAGGCATTGATTGGGCATATTATGAAGTGTGTAGGGAACAGGGATGGAACAAGATGGAATTGTCCCTCCCATATAACGGGAGATAAATATCTCAGGGCCTATCGAGAGATTTGATACTGGAAATGCGTGGCCGCGCTCAAACAGATTGAATGTCAATCGTTTGTATTTTATCAGTATAAATCAGAGTTCGATAAACATGGTTTGGTTGATTAAGGATGACACAAGTTTTGCCTTATGCCAGATCGAGATATAGAGACAAAGGGATTATGGGAATATTTGATTCCAGTACAAGTGGGAGATTGAAGGGAATGTCCTGAAATCAGACTTGTATTTATTCTATTAGAGTCGTGATGTCGAGATAAGACAATCATATGATATTGGACGGTTATAATGTTTTGCTAGAAGCCGCTTATAACTTATGAGTTATGAACTCATTACCATTATCATATGATCCTATAGGGTCACACACCTAAGCAAACTGGATAATATAAATGGGTTTTGATCATTAGAGTAATGATTATGATCAACGTATATAAGATATATGTTGATATCAACTTTCTGTGAGGGTGTCGATCGACACCAATAGTGGGTGTCGATCGACACTAGTTCGGTCACGACTTCTAGAAGTATTGACTTTTAGATGGTGTCGACCGACACCAATTAGGTTGGTGTCGATCGACACCCGTCGGCAACTCAGCCTATATATAGGATATGAGGGTTGAGTTTGTATATATCAAAAATCGTTTTGATAACACGAAAATCACATAAGAGAAGTCTTTTTCTGAGTCTTTGGAAGACAGAAAAACACAGAAACGAAGATAGAAACCCGAAGGCGAATCGTTCGCTCCGGCACTAGCATCCCGTCGTCCAGTTTGTGTGCGTGTGGACTTCTATAGAGGCGCAGCACTTGAGGCGCTTGAGATCTCGATTACCTGTTCTTATTCCGCTGCAAAACCTTCAGGTATGTTCGAGATTTCATATATATTCAAACATAGATTCAATTGGCACGATCCGTGGATTTAGGATTGTTGTTAGGGCTGTTTTAATATGATTAAAACCTGAACGAAATCCATCAAATTATGGATCAGAGTGGGCTTCCGTTGGGGCTGCGACGGAAGACTCTTGGGCCTCGTCAACATGACTCAAGCCCATTATCCTTTAGTAACAATAAAACATAGCAGACACACTAATCTTGAGTATCGAAGAAATTGTTGTTCATTGTTTTATCGTTTTCTCTGGGTTTGATCGGAACGCTCCTCACCGGAGTTGTTGCCGTGATCTTTTGTAATCGGCGTTTGCCATGAACGTTGGGTTACTGGTTACTATCTATTGAAGTATTATTAAGAACCGTGTTTTCCGTATTAAAGGTATCAGATCCATTCGTTTCTCGGAATCCATGGCGGCTCAAGCACTGTTGAAGGAGAAAGAGGCGTTTGTTTCGGAGATCGGGGGAAATCAAAGCTCAATCAATCCTCGGAAATCAGCTTCCATGGCGGATATACAACTCCTACGCTACAAAATCTCTCGGAGAATATCCTGGGAAGAGATGGACGAGCGAATGTCGAAGGGATTATGTATGTTTTGCGACGAGCTAGAAACTTCAGATCACCATCTACGACACAAGAAATCAGGGTTCCTCGTGGTCGACTGTGATGATGACCAGTTTTGTGTCGAAGACGACTTGGTGGGTTCAGTTGTTGCGATCGATTCGAGATCTTCGTTTCAAGCGGACCTGATTCCAACGGAAGCCACTTTGTCCTCGGAAATCGATTCAGTGTTTTATCGTTTTCTCTGGGTTTGATCGGAACGCTCCTCATCGGAGTTACAGTTTACATCACAGGAAAAAGAAGCCAAAGGGCTCTAAATCTTGGAAGTTCAAATATAAAATGGGATTTGAGCTGTTTGTGTTGGTGTGCTTTCCTTCTAACCGGAGACCTGCGGTCTTGAGAATAACATTGTGGCATTACGTGGTTTGGTATGGCGTTGGAGCTGCGTCCTCTTCTATTTGGCATCGTTGGAGATACAAGATCGTGATTACTTGCTCTCTGAGAGGGTTACATAATGAAGAGATTTATCAGTTTAATGCGTGGCTGATGATACTTCGTGATGCTAACTTCTCACCATCTCCTGCAGCCAATTCACGAAAGGTAGACATGAGACACGAGAAGGAGTCTACACAAAACCACTCACCTGTTGATTACTGCTATAGTCCTCTCAAGTTTAGCTATTATGCATACTCTCATCGCAATAGCATCTCCAATTTTCCTCAACAACTTATGCGTTCATTGGCCAAAGAGTTTAAAGGCGACAGAATTCAGTCAGTGCTTTTGTGGTTCATGCTTGACGGAGAAGCACCGCAGTTACCTTGGGAACCTGGTGGAGTTCACTATCTGGAGTTCCCTGTTCAATCTGAAGTTACAATGGTGGTTTTCGTGCCATGGGATCCTGGAGACTTTCTTTTGGTACACCTGAAGTTGCAGTGGTGTTGCTTTTGTAAACCTTGAGGTCAAGGTTTTTCGAAGGGGGAAAGATCTGTTACAGGAATTATGGATCAGAGTGGGCTTCCGTTGGGGCTGCGACGGAAGACTCTTGGGCCTCGTCAACATGACTCAAGCCCATTATCCTTTAGTAACAATAAAACATAGCAGACACACTAATCTTGAGTATCGAAGAAATTGTTGTTCATTGTTTTATCGTTTTCTCTGGGTTTGATCGGAACGCTCCTCACCGGAGTTGTTGCCGTGATCTTTTGTAATCGGCGTTTGCCATGAACGTTGGGTTACTGGTTACTATCTATTGAAGTATTATTAAGAACCGTGTTTTCCGTATTACTCGCTGATCACTTCAACATCTCCGGAGTTTTCACAAATGCCATCCAGAGCGTCCCCTTTATAAGATGGACTGCTTTGAAAAGTTTGAAAACTGAATAGGTTTATCAAGGGTTTTTTTCTTCAGGTAGGACATTAGTTTACATTGTTCGTTGCAATAGCTTTGGCCAGCTTTTCCTGACCAACAATGATGCAAATGTTCACAACACCAACAATTTTTTTTTTTTTTGAATAAACGCAACACCAACAATTAGGTACCAAAGCATGGCATGCATGGGCCATGATAACACGTTGGTACAATGATGTTGTTGTTCGATTTCTACATCTCTTGAACCTCCATCCTCACAATGATGTTGTTGTTATACTCACTCTGGAATTTTCTTTTGCAAGTGTTGGTAAATGCATTAACGGGAATCTGAGGCTTTTCTTTTGGCTTTATCACAACACAGGTTTGTACCATATATCTACCTTACTGTGCTTTTTAATTTATGTCTTCACTTTGGTTAATGTTCTTGTTTCTTTGTTTGGTCTCGTGCTTTTGTGATTTATACTGAGTGATTATCTGATGACAAGTAATGCAATGATTCTTTATTGTGATTGTTTATGATTAGTGTTAATATCAGAATTGCTATTCTCACTGCAGGAAGAAAGAACAATAGCCTTGGCGAGACTTAAAGATATTGTAAAGAAACACAAAGTGTTGAAGGTCAGAATTCATAAGGTTTGTGAGAGATTTGCTATGTTCAAAAATGTCTGGAGCTTCACGGCATCCCATGTGGCCTGTATTTGCTCTAAAAAAAACAAAGCTAGTATAGTTGTTCATCAGATTACAAGGTGAGTGGCGTCTCTATATGATGATATTACTGCTATATTGAGTTTGTTTCTATTTGTATACATTGCAGACTTGAAACTCTTTTTTATTTGACTATATATGTTTCTTCAGCAGGTAAAGGAACAATCTTTTTTTTTTTTGTCTGATTAAAGAATTTTTGGTCGTTCTTGGATTGGTCTTCATTGATTAGTCTATATCCGAAAGAATGTAAATGAAGAGGCCATTTAGCAGACTTGGTTTTGAATCTGCTAACATGATTTTAGGGAATTGCTTTGAAATCGTGCTGTAACTACTATCTTGTTGAAGTGAGTGATTGCAGTTCCTGTAACTGCAAGGGTTAAGGCAGAGGAAAGAAGAACCCATTTGCGTCTAAGAGAGGAACAAGATGCTGCTTATAGGGCTGCTCTTGAAGCCGATCAAGTATGTTTCCCCGCCCGGAGTTTACATGATCTATTCTGATTAGTCTATTGTCTATATCTGTTGCATCATTCTTTGTGTTGATTAGGCAAGGGAGCAACAGAGACAGGAATTGGAAGATCGTCTAGAGAGGGAAGCTGCTGAGGCAGAGAGGAAATGCAAAGAAGCTCGGGAGAGAGAAGAGCGTGAAGCTGCAGAAAGAGAAGCACTTGCTCTCGGAAAAGAACTTGAGAGAGGCCCTGATGTTACACAAGTAAGCTGTCCTTCTTCCTTTGCCATTCATTACTTATTCTTTCCTCATAAAAGGTCATACAATTACTTAGTTATGCAGAAAACATCAATCTATCTTGCTTTTATTAGTATATAAAACTTCGGGAGGGATGTAAAACTTAGTGCCTTTTTAAAGAGATGGTTCGTTTTTCATGTTTTTTCAGGAGGAAGTTGTTCTTAAGCGTTGCTGGCTAACTCGGTATTGGGGCTTAGCGGCTAGATATGTTAAGTGCTAGATGTGTATATAACAAACGTTTTTTAGTAACATACGTAGAATTTTTGTTCCACCAGTTATCTTTACTTGTTGACATCTGTGCATATATGCATTTCAGGCATATATTCGGACATTGCTACATCCAAGTACAAATACTAATCATCTCTGGCACCTCTTCATTACATTAGCCCAGCTAAGGTTGGCCAATACTGTTCAACTATCTGATCACAGTAAGCTTCTATAGAAGCTCTTCTTGACTAAGTTTTTGCCAATGACTTTATGTTGCTCACTGCATTAGCTAGAAAAAGTGACTTTTTTGTGCCAGCCTTCCTTTCCTCATTAAGATTGTTAAAATATTAGTGTACATGTTCTTTTATGTCGCATCTTACAAGTCTATGCTTCTTTGGTATGCAATTAATGTATTTTCTGGTCGTTTCTTTCATAGTTAAAATCACCATGTGGTCCTAAGTTAGTGAAGACAACTTTGGAGTCAACCATGGGGAAGTTATAGGTAATGCAAGAATATTTGTCACTGCGGCAAAAGCTGTGGAGCTGGAGCGAAGTCTCTTTTGTGATCGATACAAGAAGGCAGCCGTTACGTTGATAAAATATGGAATTGTTTGAGTTTGTTCATACCATTACATTTTTCTTAAGCTTTCTTGTAATAATACAAATATGTAATTTTTTATGATCTATATAAATTTATTTTAAATCAAATATAAATTAAATGTATAAGTAATTTATAATGTGTAGAAAATAGGATTTAAAACAATTACACAATAGCACTTAATTAAAAATATATAGCACGAATACGATGCTATAATAAAATATATGACAGTACTTGTCATATACGGCGCTATCATATGTACTACATACCATAGCACACTTAAAATACTATCGTATGGTGGAGGTCATTATAGCTGACATAGCGTTTATGAAAATGCTATCTATAACATACGATAGCATTTATCGTGGGCTACGAAAGTCTATTTTTCTTGTATCCAACTTTTTGTTTATCAGCTCATCAGACTCAACCTTTGGGATGGACATTTTCAAGAGGATACTCCACAGTGACCATCCATCGATGCTCAGTTGATTCACATAATCCACTCAACTTAATTAGTACATACACAACACTTGATTTTACTTTGTCCAGCCTAACTCCAATCAATACTTTCCCACTTGCATTTCCTGTGTAAATAAAATATTACTGTTCACTCTTCCTTCGGTGGTCGTTGATGGATAATGTTTTATCTGAGAGAAGGAATATGCTTCTTGAAACTCGTGAACAACAAAAAGGATCCGTTGCTCCTATTGTCCATCGTCAAGGACATAGATGAGTTAAGAATTGTAATTTGTTGTTCTCTCGATATATATGTTTTGCAATTTATTTGAACTAGATGATCGGGAAGAGTACCAAATATTTTTTTTATTTACCTTTATATTCCTTTTTTTCTTGTCTTTTTCAATTTTATTTTATTTTTAAAATTATGTTGCAAAATTTATAATATTTTTTGTATCATATGTTGTTTTATCGTATGTATTTTGTTTTATCCTATCTTTTGCTATTGACTTTTGTATTATTTTTTTAAACATTTTTTGTTACTTTATATTTGATTTCAGATGTTAAACCAACTCATATCTTAGATCTCACAACTGGCAGAGGCTATGTCTTTTTTTATAGCAGCAATTTAAATCACTCTCAATTAGATCAGAATGTATTTCTTCTCTCTGAATGATGTTGGTTTATTTGTTTCAGAGAGATCCCACGTGTTCTTTGATTTGACTTTTACAGAGGTGTAAAGATTTGAGATAAGAGCACATTAAAAACTTGGAGTACAGCATGATTCACTTTGGTATACATTACATTTCAAAATAAATAAATAAAAAAATTATTAGAAAACCAAAAACCAAATTAATTGAGAAACCATGGACGATCAATAAAGAGGTGTAAGAATATGAGGAGGTGGAAAGTGCGTACGAGGAGAGGAAGAGAAAGAGGTTTAGTGTTGTTTTTTTTTAATTATGGACAGATGTCAACTTCTCCAGTGCTGACGTGGCAAGCAACTGGAGAAAGTTGGCCATCTTTTATATATTAGACTAGGATTGAACCCGCGCGTACGCGCCGGATAGTTTATATTTGTTATTTTTCTTTTTGTTATGCATACGCCTGGTTCGAAAATGCGGCGCCTGGGACCGATTACGCGGCGACTAGGCGGTAGGCGGTGGAGCTCCGCCGCGATTAGGCCATAATCGGCCAAAAAAACGACTCTGATATATTTTTTTTCTTTTGGTTTTTGAAGTTCGAAATCGATAGATTAGCACAGAGATCTAAATATGGTTTTAACATAAAGAAAAACAAGTTAAAATCCAAAAAATGAGTCAAAATCAAGGAAAAAAAATGGTCGGCCGCGAGTTACTGCAGATCTGTTTTTCAACAAATGAAGAAGACAATGACAGTTTCGTAATTTTCTCTTCACTAAAGAAATTAATTAAAAAGAGGGAAGGGAGGTGCAAAGGGAGGAACATCAGTTGTGTCAATGACCACTGGACCAAATGATATCAACGAAAATATATACACAAAAATGATAAATATTATTATTTACTTATGTTACCGACATAAAATCAAATTTTTGCGTTGGGAGAATTCGAAATCGAGAGATAGTGGTTGTAAAACATGTACATGAACCATTTAATTACAGAAAACTTTTTTTCATTCTAACATTATTAGTATATATAATAAAAAAACCCTAAAACTAGGCTCCGATTAATTCCCGAGTAATCTCCGATTTTTCGGTAACTCGCTAGGCCCAGACTAACCGCCCGATTAGCGCCTAGCGAGTTTCCGAAGAAGGTGCATACGTGAAGGCGGGTGGAATGGTTTGTGTTTTGCTATTATTATTTTTCTTTTTTAATTACTTACTTTAGTTTTAGTCATATTTATGTATCCTAAAAAGAAAAATAGATGTTAACCAAAAATTATAATTAGGCTAAAAAAAGATGAAGTAAAATATATGTTAACCAAAATGAAGATATTTAATCATCTATTTTTCTTTTTTAGCCCAATCATCTATTTTTGTAAATTTATATGAAAATATTTCTTATGCTTTTACCAATAGATGTTTCTATTGAAATTGCTGCTGTTTTTTTTTTTCTCCATGAAATCATTCTATTCATTTTTTCTCCCAATTTTTTTCTTTAATCTCAATATCATAGCATACTTTTATTTTTATGATTCCTTCATTATTATTTAGGGATATATCGACATATTTGTGATATTTTTTATCATGTATTGGATTTTTTTATACTTTTGTGCATTGGATTGTTTACCATTAAAACATTTAAAAACACCAAATGTGGAGTCGGTATTGGATCGTTTTTTTCTAGAACTACATTTTCCTATTGTGGGATTTATATTTTAAATATTGATATTTTTTTTTTGGAGTTTAAGCTTCTTGGGCCACGTCTGATTCAGCTTAGTTATTATTGGGCCTTAGTATAAATAAAAATTTAGATTAATATTGAATATGTGAAAAGAAAAATAATATATGCGTTTAGTTTTTTAGAATGAGAAAAAGGTACACGTGTCGGATTCATTAATTTGTATGGCGGGTTTAGAGAAAAGAATTTATCAATATTTTTTATTTTTCTATATACAAAAAAAGGGAGATTGAGATAGTAGATTAATTCTTATTTTATACAAAAAATTAACCACAGTAATACAACCAAACTCAATTATGAAGATTATTTTTTAGAATGTTATTCGTCATTGTTTTTCACATTGTCTTATCAAAAACTTAGATCACAAAGTGAGTCTAAGTGAAATTTTATGTTTGATGAAATAAAGAAACTTGATCAGTCTTACAAAAATAATTTAATTTGGTTTTTATTGTTTAGGTTAGTTAATGATACTTACAAGTAAATTTTAGATATATAAAATTATGCGACAGTGAAAAAACTCTATTCTTCATCAGTAAATTTTCAAATATAACTTAACAATCTTATTTGACTAAGTTATTAATTAATATATTTTAATATGTTTTTTAGTTTTTTGGAGTCATTTCAGATGCTTTAATTGTATTATTAGTAGACATTTGCTATGTTTTTGTACAGAAAAATATAAAGTAGGAAAGACATTTGAGATCAGATTAAATCATTGATTTCTTCATGTGTACATGAATAAAGAAAAAATGGTGAAGCAAGTAGAAGTTTTTTAAATTATTGCCTATTTATGTATGATATGTGTAGAGAACCAACACTGATAGTGCTTTGCACTAGTCCAAGACCGTAATATCCGAGACCCGAGAGAATAACCTTCTAAGTATGAAAATGAATATGGAAGAACATTTAGAGAATACTTGAAAGAATTTTAGAGAGAGTATTTGAACTTATGATGAACACACTTTCTTATTTCAACTTCTTGTATATGTTACAAATGAGGGGGTGAGGAGGTATTTATAGCCTCCAAAAAATCTTACAACATAAATCTAGATTTTTCTATTCTAACCTCCTTAACCTAGATATTTCTTATTTTTCTAGATTTTTCTAATATAATATCTAGATTTTTATCATACAAATATCTTACATAACCTCCTTACTTCCTAGATTTTTCTACCATAATATCTAGATTTTTATCATACAAATCTAGATTTTTCTACACAAATATCTTACATACATATCTATAAGAATTTGAGTTTAATTTTGGGTTTAGTCCAATAATAGATAATTTGTTTATAAACCCATAATTAAGCTTGATCCAAAATCAAGTTTAATTTCAATACTCCCCCTTAAACTTGATTTTGTCAACCATTCCAAGCTTTGAACGAAGTAGCTCAAACTGACCTTTTGGCAGTGACTTGGTGAAGATATCTGCAACATTGTCTTCACTTCGAACCTCCAAAGCTTCAATCGTTCCATCAAGCACCTTCTCCCGTATGAAGTGATGTTCCAACTCAATATGCTTAGTCATTGCATGGAACACCGGATTATTCGCCAGCTTGATAGCACTCTGATTGTCTCCATAGATAGTAACTGGCTTGTTGATTGGCTCGAACAAGTCTTCAAGTAGTCTTCGAAGCAAAATGCACTCTTGAGCTGCGAGTGTTGAAGCTTTATACTCTGCTTCAGTGGTTGACAGCGACACTGTTGCTTGCTTCTTGCTGCACCATGAAACGCTTGTGTCTCCACACAAAAACACATAGCCCGAAGTTGATTTCCGATCATCCAGATCTCCACCAAAGTCTGCATCCGTGAAGCCATAGAGAGAGACCTTGGCATTGTACTTATACACCAAACCCATGCCAAGAGTTGTCTTCACATACTTCAAGATCTTCTTCGCTGCTTCTAGATGTGGCTTCCTCGGTGTCTGCATAAACCGACTTACAAGACCAACCGCAAAGGAAATGTTAGGTCTTGTAATGGTTAAGTATAGAAGACTTCCTACAAGAGATCGGTAAGGTCGAGGATTGGGTAGCAGAGATCCTTCATCGCGCTTCAACTTAACGTTTACATCCATCGGAGTAGTACGTGTCTTCCCTTCGTGTACCCCGAACTTTTCAACAATCCTTCTTGCATAACTTTGTTGGCCGATGAATATTCCATCCTTTACTCTTTCAACCTCCAAACCAAGGAAGTTGTTAAGCTCTCCCAACTTCTTCATCTCAAACCTTATTGACATATCCTATTGTAGACGAGCGATTTCCGCTTCATCATTCCCGGAGATTATCAAGTCATCCACATAAAGGAGAACTACCACATGGACTCCTCCATTCTTCTTGAGGAATAGACTCAGATCAGAATTAGATGGAATAAAGCCGCAGAACTGAAGAAAATGAGTTAGCTTTCCATACCAGGCTCTTGGAGCTTGTTTTAACTCATATAGAGCCTTCTTTAGCTTGCACACATAGTCAGGATGCTCCTTTGATATGTAACCAGGTGGTTGCTCCATATATATTTCCTTATCAAGTTCTCTGTATAGAAAGACATTCTTCACATCTAACTGTCATAACTTCCAGCCAAAGCTTGCAGCTAAAGATAAAAGTGAACGTACCGTGGTCATCTTCGCTATTGGACTGAAAGTCTCATCATAATCTTCTCCATACTTCTGGGAGAATCCACGAGAAACCAACCTTCCTTTGTATCTATCAATGCTTCCATCCGTCCTTCGCTTGATACGGTACACCCACTTGCATGAGACGGGTTGGACATCCTTGGGTTTTGGAACCAAATCCCAAGTTTCATTCTTCTTAAGAGCATTCATCTCCTCTTTCATTGCGGTCTCCCACTCTTTAACTCTTTTTGCTTCATCATATGATGATGGCTCTTCTTCATCTAATGGAGCTGCAAAGTAGCATGATTAAGTAGTGACAAACCTGTCATCTCTGAACCGAGCAGGCTTGACAATGTTCCGTTTCGCCCGTTGATTAGCCATGGAACCACGGTCTTCTTCCTCATCTTCTTCTTGGTTAGTACTCCCCCTTTCACCTTGTGTCTCTTGTTCAGAACTTCCACCTTCACTTGGTATCTGAACAACTGGTTCATCGCCTTTAAGGGAACCCGTACCATCTTTCTCAAACAAGACTTGAGGAGGTCCATAATATGAAGAAACTTCATCAAAGACAACATCACGAGATACAATGTACATGTGTGTCTCTGAATCCATACACCTCCAACCCTTCCTTCGTTCATCATAGCCGACAAAGATGCACTTCTTCGCCTTTGCCTCCAGCTTGTTCTATGAGAATCGAACACATGGACGTAGCAGATTGATCCAAATACCCTGAGATGTTTCACCGTTGGCTTCTTCTTATGAACCATCTCATACGGAGACTTCATATTATTTGGACTAAGCGGCATCCGGTTGATGAAATAGGCTGCACATCTCATACCTTCCGCCCATAAAGCCTTAGGTAAATTCTTCGCATGTAGCCAGCTTCTACAAGTCTCACTTAGATGTCTGATCTTCCTTTCTGCTACTCCATTCTGTTGAGGTGGTGTATATGGACATGTAAATTCTCTCTTGATACCATGCTTCCGGCAGAAAGAGAGAAACTCCTTTGACATAAACTCCCCTTCATTATCCATCCTTAAGGTCTTGATTTTCCGACCTAACTCTCCTTCCACGGTGACCTTGAATTCTTGAAACCTTAAAAATACTTCAGACTTTTCCTTCACGAAGTATACCCAAGTGTACCGTGAGAAGTCATCAACGAACAACAACATGTAGCGGAACCCGGAATAGGAGGATGTTCTTGTGGGACCCATCAAGTCACTATGGACCCTTTCCAACGGAGCACCGCATCGTGAAGTAGAGTTGTCAAACGGAAGCCTATGTGATTTTCCATATTGACAACCTTCACAAAGTATTCCTTCATTTTGAATCTTCAACTTTGGGAGCCCGTTAACCAGATTTTTATTCACCATGACTTTGAGCATAGTCATATTAATATGACCAAGTCTAGCATGCCATATAAAGGCATTGTAATTTGTGCTCATCTTCTCCACATAAGTGTTGGAGGCAGATAAGACATAAAGATCTTTAACCCGTGCTCCGGTGTGAACTATGTCTGCCTTTAATTCCTGAATATTTTTCAAGAATTTAACATCTTTTGGGCCAAATAAAACGTAGTTACCTGAGTCTACCGCAGTCACCATAGAGAGAAGATTCTTCCTTACTCCAGGGACATGATATACATTCTTGAGAGTGATTGGGCTTCCATCATCTCCTTCAATGACAACAGTCCCTTCCTTCTCAACCCGGTGGATTGAATTATCCGCGGTAATAATGGCTTCTTTCCCATCATGACTTTGAAGACTAGAAAATAACTTCTCATCTCCGGTAATATGATGGCTACAACCAGAATCCACGATCCAATCATTTCCCAGATTTTTAGTTTTCGATGTACCTGAAGATGCAGCCTCCACCGTGAAGTATTTTCCCCATTCTTCGTCTTCAGCATGAGCTTTTGATTCCACCATATTTGTTTCCTTCAGCTTGACTCTGCAGTCCTTTTTGAAGTGTCCAAGCTTTCCACACCGGTAGCACTTGAACCGCTTCTTATCTCCCGTAGAAGATCCTTCCCGTCCATCATTGTTCTTTGGACCTTCATACTTAGGCTTGCCTTTGAAACTCTGTTGCCTCCGAGCTACGAAAGCACTCCCCGAGTCATCTTGGATTTTGACTCCAGCCATTTGTGTGGCTAATGATTCTTGCGAAGCTAGCAGGTTCTCAAACTCCTCCAAGGAAGGTTGTGTAGCCCATCCTTGAACGGAAGTCACAAACGGTGTATACTCGGGCCTTAGACCCCGAATAATAGACCGCTTTATCCGGGCTTCCGAAATAGATTCTTCCGGATTAAGAGTATTAATCTCAGAGCAAAAGTTCTTTACCTTGATGAAGAACTCTGAGATTGAAGACTCCCCCTGCTTTGCATTCGTCAGCTCATTCTCTAACAACTGTAGACGAGCTTCATTCTTCTTGTTGAACAACTGATCCAGCGCCTGCCAAATGGAGCTAGCGGATGTGCACCTTGAGACATGCTCAAATACTCCCGAGGATATTGACCTCTTCAACGCAAACTCCGCTTTGGCATTCTTCCGTGTCCACTCCTTTGTCGCTTCCGCTGTCGCAGCGTCTCCCCTTGGTGGTGTTGTGCTGCTACCGCCGATGACATCCCATAAGTCCTCACTCACCAAGTATGACTCCATGCATGACTTCCGTAACCGGTAGTTAGATTGGTTTAAGATCTCCATCCCCAATCCAACAACACGACCCATTGACTCCATACTTAGAATAAACTAAATCTCTATTTAAATCCCGATCTTGAAAAGAACCAAATTAGAATGGCTCTGATACCATGTAAAGAAACTAACACCGATAGTGCTTTGCACTAGCCCAAGACCGTAATACCCGAGACCCGAGAGAATAACCCATAACCCTCTAAGTATGAAAATGAATATGGAAGAACACTTAGAGAATACTTGAAAGAATTTTAGAGAGAGTATTTGAACTTATGATGAACACACTTTCTTATTTCAACTTCTTGTACATGTTAAAAATGAGGGGGTGAGGAGGTATTTATAGCCTCCAAAATATTTTACAACATAAATCTAGATTTTTCTATTCTAACCTCTTTAACATAGATATTTTTTAATTTTCTAGGTTTTTCTAATATAATATCTAGATTTTTATCATACAAATATCTTACATAACCTCCTTACTTCCTAGATTTTTCTACCATAATATCTAGATTTTTATCATACAAATCTAGATTTTTTTATACAAATTTCTTACATACATATCTATAAGAATTTGGGCTTAATTTTGGGATTAGTCCAATAATAGATAATTTGTTTATAAACTCATAATTAAGCTTGATCCAAAATCAAGTTTAATTTCAATAATATGTAGAAGTTATGACATTTTTGTTTTAAATACATTTGTCAGAACTCGTGAATTCTCCTAGAGAGGTTGTTGGTGCTGTTCTCAAGTACATGGGAGCGTCATACAACACGACAAATCTGGATTCACAAGTTACTGGTGGAAGAGTCGCTGTGGAGAAAATCTAGCATCGCTTATTAAACAGGTTTTTGCTCTTGTCTTTCTCTCCATACGTGAAGTAGGACATGAGTCTGCTCATGTTCTTTTCTCTTTCAAGAAGAGCATTACCCTTCGCACGTGAAGTGATTTCCTGTGCGTCTCCTTCAGCTCTTGAGGGTCGTCTGGTTAGTGAACCTGCAGAAACGAAGAAAAGCAGAGCAAATATGGGCATGAACCTCGTCTCGGGCATTCCTCTTGCAGAGATCTTGTCTAAGTGTGAGTTCTTGGAACCTTTAGCAGAGGCTACGCTATTGCATTACCGATTTCTAATCGATACGGTAAGGAAGCAAAACCAAGGAAGTGGCCTTGTGGGGAAACTACAGGACATTGTTTCCTTTTGGGTTCGAGATTTGAGGACGAAGCTTCACTCCCAGATTAAGTGGGGGTTATTGATTTCAGTATTTTAATGAATTTATAAATTCGAACAAAATCCATTGTTATTGGTTTTATGATTCTAAAATCCAAGTTAAAATACAGTGTTATTGGTTCTGTGATTCTAAAATGTATGTTAAAATTCAGTGTTATTGGTTCTATGATTTATAAATCCTAATTCAAATCAGGAGTTATTCAATCATACAGATTCATTAATGGATTTGATTTTAAACTGAATTTGGGTAGATTTGGATGAATTTATTTGTTAAAAATACGAAGACCAAAATTCGAGAAGAAAACCCTCAGATTTGTAAGTACTTATTGGAAATCAATATATTTTCCTGATATTTGTAATTCTTATACAGATTTCTAAATCGATCAAAATACATAATCGAATAACAGCTCCTAAGAAAATTCACTTGAAATACTTGTTAAAATATGGAAACAAAATCATTGGTCTAATTAGTGATAACTGATAACATAGTGCAACTTCACTTGGAATATGAGTTGTATTCGCGTAAGTTTATATTGATTAAGTTTCCTTTAGCGAATGCTTATAATCACGAAGAGCTAATAGCAAGACCCAATACCATGGAACTCGGTCAAATTTCTATTTTGAATAAATTTAAAACCGGGTTAGTTTCTGACATAAATATTGGTGTCAATGGGCTTCAACCAAGAACTAAAGTTTCCCACACAGCTACGATGATAGGATTAGAAGATACTGTATTTGATTCATCAAGCTTCTTCTTCTTCGCTGCTTTAACAAAACAACATCTTTCTGTGTCTTAGGTCTCTTACTTGATCTGCTTTAACAAAACAACATCTCTTCATTTGTTGGATCTTCAGCAAGTGGTTGAGAGACTGGATCCGGTCTCATAACTTGTAGAATCCTGTTTCCGTACTTCTCTGTTTTCAATAAAACATTAAAAGGTGAAGCCATTTCGAGATATGTAGAAATCTGAGAAAACCCGGATTTTATTAACGCAACCTCTTGTAATGAATCTGGTTTTTGGGAACTTATCGTGCCAATCTGCTGAGTTGAGAGTACAGTGTGAGGGAGTATGCTTCCATGAGCTGCAGATATCTCCTTCCCTAGCTCGTGAAGTTTGAATTCTAATCCAGAAAATGAAATACTTGTTTTCGGTTTCTTGTTGATTTGTCTGCTTGATGTTTCCGTTTTGATCATCTTTCTTCCTGTTGAGGATCACATCACATCACATGTAGGACAGGATTTGATTAAAGAGTTCTATTAAAGTAGAGAAAGAAGGCCGAGATAGCCAAGAAATGGGCAAAACACTAATACTCACAGATGATGCTTCTAATATATACTGCATCTATAACTTGTAAGAAAACAGGGATTTGCATATCCTGAAGCTTATGGTGTTAATCGGAATACGAAAACAAGGCAATTCATTACTCCTTACCTTGCAACAACTGGTTTGCAAACGGTCCCATTGTTACATAAGCGTTTGTCGAGTATGGTGTCTGCTGGAACTCTTCTTTCTGCACAGGAAAACTCAACTCATATACAGCCTGAAGAGACCAACGGCAAAATACAGAAGTTTTAAGGCATTGCTAGATATCAGAGTTTTATCAAGTGTCGATATTACAATCTCACAGAGAACTAAAAAATATGGACAGTGATCTTGCCAATACCGGGTCAACAATCAATTTTTATCACGGGTGTTCTATCTCTTCTCTCTTTAGCTGAGCACCTAGGATAACCAATAACCAAAAAGAAAAGAAAATCTTAGAGAGAGATATTAATGCTTTGAGATAGTTTGCAATTCTAAGTAATGAAATTAAACTAACTTAGATCCTTGTGCTTGGTTCAAGTGTCGCACCCAGCTGTAACATTGCAACTCTTTGATCTTTCGCTTGCATTTCTTGCAACATAGAAACCACGGGTTTAGATTTGCGTCTTTGGTGGTGAAAAGGAACGAACATAGATCACACATAGTTGAAGATCTGAAGCAAACTCACCTTCTGACAGAAAACATAGATCCTTCCTTACGACTTCCAATTCGAAGATCAGATGTGAGGAGACAAAGATCTGATTAAGCATAATCTGACGGAGGACCCTAGGATTTCGATCGATTTATATAAGCTCAGATTTGGGGGTTTGAAAAGAGAATGAAAACACTTAGAAGACAGAAGATCATTTTTTAGTTTGGAGGAGAAAGGGGAAATGTAATTAAGGCATAAATGATGAAGAACACCTAAGTGGTAACGAAGATCTGAACAAAGCAAAAGGAAGACCGAGAGGTTTTCGTAATAGAATCAGGGATGAGATTAAGTTTTTAGTTTATGACACGTGGGAGAAGGAAGAAAAGACGGAGACGAAAGCAGAGGGTTTTAAATTGCTATTGCTGATGTGGCGACATTTTAGAAGCTTACGTGTCAAACGCTGGAGAGTCTCCTTCAACTTTCATATAGTAGATTAAGATTTGCTTTTCTTCTTAAAACTATCTTAGCTCTTTTAATCCAAAATTGAATCGCTCCATTTTCAATTGATGGAACTTTATCCACTCAATCAAGGGATCCACCCATTTAATGCATTCTCAATGGTGGTGCTAACGAAGAGTTTTTTTTAATGCGAATGCTAACGAAGAGGTTAAAAATGGGTTTTTGAACTTGAGCCCGACCCAGCTTTGTTAAAAACCGGTTCTGCACAAAATATTTACAATAGGGCCAGGTGGAGTTCTACGAAATGAGGCGGGTTATTGGTATGGAGGCTTTGCACTAAATATTAGAAGGTGTTTTGCGGGGTTGTGAGAGCTATGGGGCATATATTATGGGCTTGTAATTGCTTGGGAAAGACGGATAATGAGGGAAGAATAGGATGTTGACAATGAGTTGTTTGTTGGATTTCTTTGGACAGGAATTTGCGATTTGCATCCATTGTTTTTTCTGATGCGGTTGTACCATGGCTTCATCTCACGAGACTAGATCATCCGAATTTCTCAGTGTATATAGAGGCTAATCAACTTACGGATTAGCTAACTATGCATTCTCGCTTCCTTCGGATTTCCATTCATTACCTTTGGTTCCTGATGTTTGTTGCTTCTTTGTTGAATGCTGATGTCTCTTGAAACTCGTATCCGAGACAGATTTGCTTGTAGTTTTTTCATTTTTCTTAATATTATTCACCTGGGGAAATTTTTTTCCTAGGTTCCCACCCAAAAAAAATTAAAAAGTTAATTTTAATATAAAAAAGTTCAACAAAGATATTAGTATATTAGTAAGTTAGAGAAGAAGAAACATAAAGCTAAAAATAGATTTTTTTGTAGTATAACAAGTATTATCTATTGCATATATATATAGTATTTTTATAACATTTCAATTACATAATATATGGCTCACTCATTCAGACGGTTGATACCATGAAGGTTGAAATTAAACTTTAAATAACGCAGACATTGATCCTAAGAAATAGATTTCAAACTTCATTATTTCCAACTCATACATGATCTGATTGCATAACTCTTCTTCCATCTGAATGAGAGAGCTCCTTAACCCAATGACCTTACAGCTGGCAATCACATCTCATTCATAGCCATCGGAAAGAACATCATACCTGTTAGTTATAGTGATTTTGTGAGCTGTTGAATCCGTACGCTTTGAACAATGACCAGGTCTGATTTTCGTCCATGTATCCGTTACAGGATTTGACTGCACACAGTGGGCTTGAACTTGATTTTGCTTATACGTTGAGGATCATCAAAAAATTGTTTCCTCTTCAGACCCGGTTTCCTCAGACCAGCTATCCTCAAACGCGGTTTCCACTTGGCCTGATTCTTCCCGTTTTACAGCTTCTCTTATTAGTTGAACACCCCTTACTTCAATTCTGAGCGGAACTCCTTTGCAACGTTCCAAAATCTGCAACCCCCACCAAGCCACGTGAAAAGAAAAAGAAGACGAAACTAGGGGTTTTGATCCCGAAATACCCAAACCCGAATCCGAATTTTTTTTTTTTGATCGGTTTCTATTTTTCAAAACTCGAAAACCTGAAACCCGAATAAACCGACCTCAACCTGACCAGAATCCGATGAACAAATATAAAAATTTCGAACGGTTTCTATTTATTCGAACCCGAAAAATTAAAACCCGAATAAATCGAACCCGAATCCGAACCCTAAATACCCTAATTTTTCGATTTTTTTCTTATATTTGTTACTTTGATTTCGAAAAACCCGAAATACTCAGACCGTACGAGAAATATCCAACCCCGAGCCCGAAATAAAAACTCGATCTTGTTCGATATAAAACCTAAAACCCGACCCGAACCCGAAATACAATTAGAAAAAAAACTGATCGGCATGGCATGTATACATCGAAAAAAAAACAAAAAAAAAAAACAAAAACTCGAATCACCCGATTCGAACCCCAGGATTATTCGAAGTTTCAGGGCTAGAGGAAACTAGTGTTTCCACAAACATGACACTTAAAGCTTTTAAACTTGAAAGTAGAACATAGAATAAGAGAATTTTTGTTATTATACCTTCTGTAGAACATCTTCATTATTAAATGATAAGCCGTGAAGCGAGGCCTTCTCAATGAGAAGGGACTTAGCATCTTCATCTCCCAAATGTTTCAAATGATAAGTGGGACCAAAACTCGGAAATTCAAACCGAGAAGTCACCAAAATCTTGAAATTCAGTATGTTCATCTGAAATTCCCGAAGCAAGGGCTCTGCTCCTTTCCAAACATCATCCAGCACCAACAATATAGGACCGTCTTCGCTAAGTTCCTCAAGCAGCTTTCTTAAGCCAACAACTGCTTCAGAATCGTTCTCAAATGTAAGTGCTTCGTAGCCGTTGTGCTGGAGTAAATTTTGTACTATGGTCCTAAAGTTAGGATCACGTGACACGACGCTAAAGAAGATATGCTCGAATTTTTCTGCCAGTTAATGGAAACTACATGAGAAACCAGAAATACAAATTCAAGAGTAAAGAACAAAAAGTTGAAAGAAAAAAAAAGAGTCAAGATTAAAAAACTCTTAGACTTGTATACCTTTGATCTCGTCATCATGACAAAGCTGAGTAACCAATGTGGTTTTTCCGCACCCGCGAGGAGCAGATACCACGAGACTAACCAATGGATCATCATCATCAAGGAGCTTCTTCTTGACCTCCATCAATGGCAAATCCAATCCAACAAGAACCTTATCAATCTTGGGAACCGAACAAAGATCCTTATAAACGGGCTGAGAAACACTCAAAACGTCGAGCTTCTTATTGATGCTTTGGAGATGACTTTCAATGGCTTCCATCGTATCCACAGGCAGGATGTCAGACCGTGGCACACGACCGGAGAATCTACTCATTCGACTTCTACGCATTCGGCTCATAATCAGCCGTTGGTTTCGAAGCTGAATAAGCTGTAGTTGAATCTGACAGAACTTGAGCATCTTCTTGTTGATCTCGTTGACTTTTCTTGTATATTTAGCTTTTGAAGGTAGATTCCACCGCTTGACTTCTGAACACTTGCGAACCAGTACAAGAGCTTCATTGATTATATCATTGAGATTCTTTAGTTCTGCAGCACCTTGGAGCATTTCGATCTCTATGATTACCGGAAGCACTTCCTCCATCGTCGACGCGAGCTCCTTATACACAGATTTGAACGCCAACACCATCTTAGCCTCTTCAATCACGATTTTGAGGAGCTCAGAGACCACAGCTCCTGCAAGAGAACCTACTCCCAAACTAACCCCATCGTTCATTTCTTCTCTCACTTCCTCTCAAATTTTGTCGGAAAATTTACGATGTTAACAAGTGGCCATGCTAATGCCAATATGGATAAACGATGTATATATTGCAACCTCAATTTGCTAAGACCATGATGGGAGAACCCTCCTAGGATTCTTACCTATTTTTTATTATAAATTTTATCTAAAAACCACCTATCTTTATTAACTTTTTTTCTCCTCTAATATTAGAACTTCCGATGAGGTTATTAATAAAGGAAATTATATAAAAAAAAATTTAGAAGAGTTTATTTCCTTAAATAATGTATTGAATGAATTTTGAAATATACATGACATAAAAAAATATTGTACACAGATTTTAAAATCATATACGGAAATGAACGATCAATTTAAATTTTAACTTTTCCAAATTTTTGTCATATATATTTAACCAAATCAGTTTTCAATTGTTAATGCATTTGTCTATCACGAAATTAATAATTTTTTGTTTCAAGCTAAAGTTTAGAAGAAAGTTTCTTTTTAAAAAAAGTTAAGAATTTTTTCTAAAGTTAAAATTAAGAAAAAATAAAATAAAAAAACAAAAAGGTCCGGCAAATTATATATTGGCATGTGGCATTAAGAACCCACTACGAACCAGATCTTATAGTTTTCAATAATAAAATTATTTTCTATTTTCTTTTATTTTTCTGCATTAAAGATCCCCCATTGAAAATGATGATTCTCTAACCACCTCAGATACCTCTTTTTTTTTTTTAATTGGGAAAGATTAGTTCCACCCATGTCGGCAGAAAAGGACTAGTTAGTTTATCAACAATTATGTCTACCACCAATTATTGATTACATTGTCATTACCTAAACAAGGTACATTAATTTCCTCGTTAACTGTTGGCCTCAATCATTTAATGCATTGTCCTTGTTTCCACTTCTCTACGTTGTTTTGGCCAAAGATTGTTTGTCTCTAACACATGATTAACCATACTTCCAGATTCCAACTGATTCCGATTGGAATGTAGCAGCATTTATCAATCACTATGGAAAACTAAGATATACTCCTGTATTTTTTTTTTCGAGCCTCTGAAATTATTATATAGTGAAAGGTGAGAACAAGAATTCAATCATCCAAAGAGGAGGATGTTGTGAAACATTACAGAAATTATGAGAATTATAGACTTGTTTCGAGAGTTTATCAGCTATGGTATTACGTTCTCGATTCACGTAAGCTAAAGAACATAAAGGGAGTTTCGCAATCCAAAAACGGATATCACATAGGAGGTTTCCAAGACCGAGGCTTTGTTGTCTATTGTTGATAATCGTAGATAGTTCTGCAGAGTCACCTTCAAACCACACTTGACGGAATCCCTTACTCCACATTCGTTGGACAACATAGAGAAAACCACTTGCTTCAGCTTGTAAAGAAGACGTAACCATGAGAAGTTTAGCAGACCCAGATTCAATATGTTCACCACTACTATTCCGCAGAACCCAGCCAACCCCCATCACGTTCGAAACTGGTCTAAAACTACTATCAAAATTGCATTTCAGCCAATCCTTTGGTGGCGGATCCCATTGAGATGGACGAGCACGAGGCAATTCAGTTTGAGACCGTAAGAAACTCTGTTGTGAATCAGCCAATAACCATTCAGCAACAACATTAACACTTCTATTTACATCTTCTTGAACTTGGACATTTCTTTGAGTAAATAAATATTCATTCCTCGATTTCCACATGATCCACAGATTCCAAAAAGGAAGTAAACGTACCTCAGGAGTTAATGTATCCGATTCATAGATATTAAACATCCGTTTTTTTTTAGAGAGAGAGAGAGAGAGAGAGCGTTTCATCTGAGCATCGGATCTCGATCTGATCTGATCTAATCTGATCGGATATGATCTGATCTGTTCTCGAGCAAAAAAGCGGATCTGATCTAGAGGGTTTGGAGGATTTTTTTTTAGCCGCACGGTATGGATTCCGATGGCTCTTCTGCTGGGGTCTCAACCTTGTTTCCATATGAGAAGTTTCAATCGATGTCTCAGGATCTGAATGAAGTGAAGAAGATTTCATGGAAAAAAGCTGTGGAAAATAGAAAAACCCTTTCAAAGTATGACTTAAAACAATCAGAAGAAGACGGAGTAGCAGTGGTTCCGAATGATGTGATCAACGATGTTCCACTGTGGGAGGATTTCATAATCGGTAGGTTTCTATCTAAAGCACCTCATATGGCAAAAATCCATATGATTGTGAATAAGATATGGCCTTTGGGTGACAAATCGATCTGTATTGATGTGTTTGAAGTAGATGACAAATCTGTGAGATTTCGTATCAATGATTCAATTACTAGAGCGAGAGTTTTGAGACGGGATATGTGGAATATTGCGGATATTCCTATGATAGTATCTAAGTGGTCTCCCATAGCTGAAGAGACACAACCGGAGATGAAATCAATGCCCATGTGGGTGATTATGAAGAAAGTTCCACATACTATGTATTCGTGGAAAGGATTGAGTTTCATTGCAAGCAAGGTGGGAGACCCGAAGCGTCTACACCCAGATACAGAGTTCTGCAAAAACTTCGAAGTGGCAAAGGTTTTCGTTGAAGTTAATCTGACTCATGAGTTACCAAGAAGCCATAACTTCAAGCTACAAGGGAAGGACGTGGAGGTGGAATTTTCGTATCCATGGTTACCAACCAGATGCAAAAGATGCCAGAAATGGGGACATAATGCAGATAAGTGTGTGGTGATCCTGCAGCAAGTAACACTATTACAACGCTCAGATAAGAAGGTTGATGCTATTATGCCCGACTCGCAGAAAACTTCACAGACCAAGGTTGATGGGGCTCAAGCAGATGAGGTAGTACATGTGCAAAGTACTAAGGAGGATCAGAGCTCTATTGAAAAGAAACAACTTTTGGAGGAAAATGAAGAAGGTTGGATCACTGTTTCTCCGACTAAGAGAGGCCGACTAGCTGACACAGGCGGGGAAAAACGTAATGTGGAGATTTCTCCTTCGCGTTTTTCAGTTCTTGCCATGGAGGATCAGCAGGACAAAACTACATACACCTCAGAAACTAATGGAGAAAAGGAGAGATCAGAGGAAGGTGAGATTGTGGAAAAGGAGGAATCTGAAAAGATATCGGGGCAAGAGGAGATTGGAGTCTGACCTTCTCTACCACGGGCCTCAAAAACATCTCATAAGCTCGGTCCTGATTCGACTGTTCAATCTAAACCAAGGATCCTTGGGGAAGGGAGTAAAATAGCAAATAAAAGAAATTAATATGTCGAGTTTCTTTTGGAATAACCGCGGATTCAACAAATTATCAAAACATTCCATCATCCAGAACTGGCTTAGTGAGAGTAATTTTGATTTCGGGTGTCTTTTGGAGACAAGGGTAAAGGAAAATAAGGCGGAAAAGATTATCTCAAAGGTTTTTCAAGGTTGGTCTGTTATTTCAAACTATGAACACAATGGTCGGGACGTATTTGGGTCCTCTGGCGGGATTCTGCTTGCCTCACACCAATGTTTAAAAGTAGTCAGATGGTAACTTGTTCGGTAAGCTTGAAGGGACGCCCATATGACGTCTTCTTCTGCAGCTTTGTTTATGCACTAAATGGTGCTGATGAAAGAAAAGAGCTTTGGGGAGATATTCGTTGTCATCAGAACTCTTCTCTATTTTGGCATATGCCATAGATTATCTGTGGAGATTTTAATGAAGTGTTAGCATGTGAAGAACATTCTGGTTTTGAAAATAATCCGATTGTTTATGCAGGAATGCACGACTTCCAGGACACAGTACAATATTGTTCTCTGCTTGACCTTGGCTACCAAGGTCCTCTTTTTACTTGGTCAAATAAGAGGACAGAGGGAATTGTCTGCAAGAAGCTTGATAGGGTTCTGGTCAATGAGGATTGGTTGGAAAAGTTTCCTAACTCCTACTCGGTATTTGAGGCAGGTGGTTGCTCAGATCATTTAAGAGGCAGAATAAAGCTGGAAGCAGAACAGAGAGGGGGCCATAAACCTTTCAAATTCGTCAATGTGCTAACTAGCTTACCACAATTCGCTCCTGCAGTGGAACAGTTCTGGGAAACAACAGTTCCGATCTTTTCATCAACTTCAGCTCTTTATCGATTTTCGAAAAAGCTTAAGGATTTAAAACCAAGCCTGCGATCGTTAACGAAGGAGAAGCTTGGTGATTTATGTAAGAGAACAAGAGAAGCATACAAGGTCTTATGCCCCAAACAAATCATCACTCTAGAAAACCCAACTCTAGAAGCAATGGAAGAGGAACGAAATGCATATAATGATTGGACCCACCTAGTAGATTTGGAAGAAGGTTTCCTCAAACAGAAGTCCAAAGTGCACTGGTTGGCCGTTTGCGATAAAAACAACAAGTATTTTCACCAATCAATCAAAGCAAGAAAGGCGTCAAACACAATTCGGGAAATCCGAAATCAGAATGGGGATATGATTACGAGTAATAAAGAAATTAAGGAGGAAGCAGAGAGATTTTTTAAGAATTTCTTAACAACAGTTCCGGAGGACTTTATGGGTATGGAGATTGAGGAACTATTGAGTTTAATGGAATTCCGTTGTTCTGAGGAAGACTGCACCAATCTTTGCAGAGAAATCACAGAGGATGAAATTCAAAAAACTCTTTTTTCAATGCCAAATGATAAATCTCCAGGACCAGATGAGTACACAAGTGAGTTTTTTAAATCTGCTTGGCCAATTATCAGGAGTGATTTCATAGCAGCCATACAATCATTCTTCAGCAAGGGGTTTCTTCCCAAAGGCCTTAACACAACAATTCTTGCTCTTATCCCGAAAAAAGAAGAGGCAATGGATATGAAAGACTATCGTCCAATCTCTCTCTGAAATGTTCTCTATAAGGTCATCTCGAAAATCCTTGCTAATAGACTTAAATGTATATTGCCTTCAATGATCTCGCAGAACCAATCAGCGTTCGTTAAAGAACGACTCTTAATGGAAAACGTCCTTCTGGCCTCAGAGTTGGTTAAGGATTATCATAAGGAGAATCTCTCATCGAGATGTGCCATGAAAATTGACATTTCAAAAGCTTTTGATTCTGTTCAGTGGAGTTTTTTGCTGAACACTTTGGCGGCTCAGGGATTCCCGGAACGTTTTATACATTGGATTAAGCTGTGGGTGACCACTGCTTCCTTTTCTGTCCAAGTAAATGGGGAATTAGCTGGATTCTTTAGAAGCAGAAGAGGTCTCTGAAAGGGTTGTTCACTGTCCCCATATCTATTCGTGATTTGTATGAACTTGTTATCAAAAATGATAGACAAGGCTGCTCTGGAGAAGAAAATTGGGTACCATCCAAAGTGCAAGCAGCTTCAGCTAACACACTTATGTTTCGCTGACGACTTAATGGTGTTTATTGATGGAAAGCGAAGTTCAATTGATGGAATAATGCGCATATTTGATGATTTGCAGGTAAATCGGGTTTAAGGATCAGTGTTGAAAAATCAACTTTGTACCTGGCAGGTCTAACGGATCAGGAGAAATCAGCAATCACATCAAACTTCCCTTTTGCTATTGGACAGTTTCTTGTGCGATAATTAGGCTTGTCTTTGATGACCAAAAGGATGACGACGTCGGACTATACCCCGTTGATTGAGTGTTTGAGGACGCAGATGAGTTCTTGGACTACTCGGGACGTTTGCAACTGCTGCAATCAGTAATAGCCAGTGTTGTAAACTTCTGGATTGCAGCTTACAGACTTCCTAATGGCTGTATTCAGAGGATTGAGAAGCTCTGTGCAGCCTTTTTTGGTCCGGGCCTGCTTTGAATCCAAAAAAGGCGAAACTACCTTGGTCATAGGTTTGTAGACCAAATAAGGGGGGTGGGTTAGGTTTTAAATCAATTAAAGAGGCAAATAATACTTGCTGTTTGAAATTGATTTGGAGAATACTAACAGCAAGGTCACTTTGGGCGATTTGGATTCATAAATGTTATCTCAAAAAAGACTCGTTCTGGTCAGTACAAGGGAGTTCAAACAAGGGAGCATGAATGTGGAGAAAGCTATTAAAATACAGAGATATTGCCAAAGATTTTCATAGGATTCAAGTAAGAAACGGGGAGAGTACGTCATTCTGGTATGATCATTGGTCATCCTTGGGCCGTTTACTCGACATCACAGGCCTGCGTGGGTCAATTGATCTGGGAATCCCGTTGTCTGCTACATTTGCCACAGCTCTGACTCAGCGAAGAGTTCGCCACCACAGGGTGGATTCATTGAACTTAATTGAAAGAGAACTGCAGACAATTCATGAGGGGAGCAGAGAGGGACCGGATGTTCACCTTTGGAAAAAATCAGAAAATAAGTTTTGCAAAAGTTTCACATCAAAACACACATGGCACTCCCTGCGACATCTGAGAGATGAAGTTCAGTGGCACAAGGGTGTTTGGTTCAAGCATGCTACACCTAAATATCAGTTTCAAGTATGGATCGCAATGCACAACAGATTATCCACAGGTGACAGAACTTAGAGTTGGGGAGTGGAACATCGAGTAGATTGCATTTTTTGTGGACATGGTGTGGAAACAAGGAATCATCTGTTCTTCGAATGTCTATTCTCTTCCCAGGTGTGGAGTAAGGTGGCTGAAAAGCTATTAATGGGGGATTTTTCTTGCGACTGGAACAAGTTAGTACAACTTTTACACACATCCTCTCTCGAAAAAATTGATTTATTCCTTTTCGCTATGCTTTCCATTCCACTCTTTATCACATTTGGCGAGAGGGAACGACCGAAGACACAGCAGGCAATCCATCACCACCTCAGGTCTGCCTAAAGTGGTCGACAAAAACATACGCAATAGATTGACATCAATTAGGAAACTGGGAGATACCACTTATGAGGAAAGTATGCAGCGTTGGTTTGCTATTTCAACTTGATTTATTCTGTTTTGGCTTTTTGTTCATCTAAATTCAAAAATCCAAATTCCAAATCAATGTAAGAAACAGATGTAAGAGCAGCATTTCTTTTTGTCTGAATAAATTTTACATTCTTACAAAAAAAAAAGAACATCCGTTTTAAGTTCTCATCTAGCAAATCAGATGGTGGATCCCAATCCGAGCGGTGAGCACATTTCCAGAAATCTTGCGCATGAAGGCATTCAAAGAACAAGTGGTTTATGGTTTCATCTGCAAGACAACAACGTTGGCAAATGGGATCTATGTTAACATGTCTCGAAAGTAGCCTTTCAGCTGTCGGAAGAGCACACGTGACCATTTTCCAGATGAAATGTTGAAGTTTTGGTGGAATATGTACCTTCCATATTTTCTTCTTAAGCTCCAGAGATCCATCAGGAGTTTCAATGGGATCATTATCAAAGTCGAGATGTGTTAAAACCAGTAACCTGATTTAACTGTATATTGTTCATTTTTTGTATAAGGCCAAATGTGAATATCTGATGGAGAATACCTGGACAACAGAATTTGTTGGGCGAGAGCTGCATCCTCCTGAGTTAGGGTGTTTTGTAATTTATTTATGTCCCACTCTCTCTTATCCTGTTTCCATAACTCCATAATCTTTATTTGAGGAGACAAATAAATATTAGGTAGGCAATTAGCAGTTCGGGAAGGTGTCACCGGAAGCCAATGATCTTGAGTTATACTCGTATTCAAACCATCTCCCAGATGGATTTGAATACCCTTTTTAGCAGGTCTTTCCCTGCTTGAAGAGATCTCCATCCATAGGATGGATTTGTGCCACATACCGACTCTAAGAACGTCATCGGCCTTTATATAACCTGGCCAGTAGAGAGGTGTGATTTTCCAGAACTCGCCATTCTTGTTTCCCCAAAATAGCTATGTTAAAACCATGAGTATCACGAAAACCCAAACCCCCTTCATTTTTTGGTAGAGATAGATGATTCCAAGCTATCCAAGGTAGCTTTCTGCGGCCATTGTTGCGACCCCACCAAAATTCAGAGAGCTTACTGTCAATCTCATCACAGATTGATTTAGGAATAAGAAAGCAATTCATAGAATAAACTGGTTTAGCCATAGCTACTGTTTTAATGAGTACCTCTTTTCCTGATTGATTCAAAAACTGATTGTATCATTCCCCCCCCCCCCCCGCTCCCCCCTCCCCCTCCCCCCCCCCCCAAGTCTCCATTATGCGCTTAACAACAAATTTGAAAAGATCAGTTTTGTTCCTACCAAACTGCTCTGGTAAACCCAAATATTTACCTCCTCCTCCCACATTTGTGATTCCCAGTATTTGATGAATGCTCTGCCTGCGATGAATGTCAAGTCTCATACCAAAGATAATTGACGATTTCTGTAAATTAACTTGCTGGCCAGATATTGCTTCATAATCATGTAAGATTTTTGCGATCTAAGTCACATTCTCATTCGTAGCCTTACAGAAAAACAACGAATCATCAGAAAATAATAGATGAGTTACCATTGGACAATGCTTTGTGAGTTTCATCCCTACGAACTGATTTCGTTGCTGAGCCTGGTTAAGCATTTGAGTTAGAGCTTCTGCACACAAAAGAAATAGATATGGTGACATAGAATCACCTTGTATAATGCCTCTTGTAGGTTGTATGTTGCCATAATTAGAACCATTAATCAGAACAGAGAAGGAAACAGACCTGACACACTCCATGATCCATTGAATCCAAATCGTTGCAAAACCCATTTTACGCATAATGTCTTCAAGAAAATCCCACTCAACTCTGTCATAAGCTTTACTTATGTCAGTTTTAATAGCAATGTAGTTGTTAGCACAGTCACATTTTGACTTTAATGCATACATAAGTTCATGAGTTACTAGCACATTATCGGAGATATTTCTGCCAGGAACAAATGCTGCTTGAGGTTCAGAAATCAAATCACCAAGGATACTTTTTAGATGCAGTGCCAAGATCTTGGATATGATCTTATATGTAACAGTGCAGAGACTTATAGGTCTAAAGTCAGACATTCGCACTGGGTCTGTAATTTTTGGGAGGAGACAGATTTGAGTATGGTTTAAATGCGGTTCCAGAGTACTTGTAATGAAGAAGTTTTTAACCATTTCACTAACCTGAGGTCCTACCTCATCCCAAAAGTGATGATAAAATGCTGCTGTGAACCCATCATGAATTGGAGCACGATCCACACCAATCTGGAAGACTGCCTCCTTAATTTCTGTATCAGTAACAGGACGAGTTAGATGGGTATTCATATCAGTTGTAACGGAAGAAGGCATAGTTGGAAGAACATCATCTATTGGTATCGTATTGGAAGCCGAGAACATCTTTGAGAAATATTCCTCTGCAACAATAGCAATCGCTTCATCCTTAGTGTAAACAATCCCATGAAATCATCTGTAATAGTCTTAATACAGGTGCGAGGTTTTCTAGCTTTTGTTACTCCATGGTAAAAACTGGTGTTTCTATCCCCCCAATATAAGCCATTTATTTCTACTTTTGAGATACCAGAAAGTCTCTTCATCACTATAGGCGTGATTTAGATCACTACGTAATCGACGTATTTCATAGTTTGGTGTCCTGCTATCAAGAAGCGCATTTTGCAGTTGATGTTGCACTATTTGAATTCTCTCAGCTGCATTGTAACGATGTTGTCTTTTCCACCTAGCCACCACAGTTCTGCAGCTGGTTAGTTTTGTAAGGAATCGGTCATTATCCACAGCATTGGAAGTCCAAAAACGTTTGATGGTGTCAGGTAATCCTCTTGGTTCACAAGTCGCTTATCATATCGAAACAAACCCCTTTTAACTCGTGTTGTATATGTGAGAGCCGAAACTCACACTGTCAAAACTTATAATTTATGGGGGCTCGAAAATTCTATTTTAAAAGAATTCAAGGACCGAAAATGTAAAAAGATGATTTTATTAGATAATATTCTGAAAGTACAAGAATAATTAGCAAAAGCTGAAAAGTCTTATATTGCTAAAGCTCTCAATACTCGGATTTTGGGTTGATCCGAACCTAGTACAAGCATCTATATTTATACTAAGAGACCTAGGAGGCTAAAACTCCTTCTGGGCGATGTGGTACTTCGTTTCTTCCTTCCAGCCGCTGACTTAGTCTTTTAGGCCCGATTCCCGGTCTGAAATCTTCAGCAGCCCGTCACGTAGTCTGATTCTGGTCCGGCCCGAATTTGGTAAATAGTGCCTGATGAACAGTAAACCGGGTCTCGATTAAGCGTAAACTGATTTTTCGTTTAACTTTTCCTCGGGATGAATAGTGTTTTATGAACAGTATTTTAACGGTTTTTCCCATGTGAATAGTGTTCCGAACATTTCTACGATTTCCGAGATCGAAACCCCCGTTTTTTACTTTGAACCTTCAGCCGTCCGCTTTGTGTGTGATGTTCAGCCGCCCGCTCTTTGCCTGATGTGCATGGGAGGCTGACTAAGGTCCACGGGAGGCTGGCCAAGGCTCGTGGGCTGCTGGACAATGATCGTGGGCTGCTGGCCAAAACTCGGGATCAGAACGTGCAGACGTCTTGCCTTGGATCGATTCAGAGCCCAGGATTATGCTCGAAGGAAGGGTGATGGGCGGCTGGCTATGCTCGGGATAAGTCCAGCCGCCATGTCTTGATTGAGAAGATGATGGGCGGCTGAAGCGGGATGCTCGAGATAAGTTCAGCCGCCATGCCTTGCTTGAGAAGATGATGGGCGGCTGAAGCGGGATGCTCGAGATAAGTTTAGCCGCCATGCCTTGCTTGGAGCGTGATGGGCAGCTGAAGCATGCTCGGGATGAGTGCAGCCGCCATGCACTGATGGGAGGATGATGGGCGGCTGAAGCGGGATGCTCGGGACAAGTTCAGCCGCCATGCACTGCTTGACGGGATGCTTGGCGGCTGGAGCATGATGCTCGGGATAAGTTCAGACGCCATGCACTGATTGACGGAATGCTAGGCGGCTGAGGCATGATGCTCGGGATAAGTTCAGCGGCCATGCACTGATTGAAGCATGGTGATGGTCGGCTGAAACGATGCTCGGGACGAATTCAGCCGCTGTGTAGGCAGAGATGCTGGGCGGCTGGAGCATTGCTCGGGACAAGTCAAGCCGCCAAGATTTGGTGAAGAGGCGTGGGCGGCTGGAATTTGGTTCGGGACAAGTCCAGCCGTTCGTTCTTGATCTTGAGTTCTCGTTCTATAGGAGGGGATTTTGACCCCAACAGTTAGCCCCCCAGCTCATTGCTTTCGTAGCCCGAAGCAATGAGTTCCGAGCTGAGAGTTTATCGGGATTGATGGAACGGGAAGGCAACTAGTTTTTCCGTTCGTCCGTTCTGTCTTTAATGTCTTGTCAGAGATGGATGTTGTCCCATCACGTCTGTATGGGAATTTGTGTCATCTTTGGTATATCATGGGGTGGCTTCTCCTTCATTCTCCACAACTTCTCTTCTTTCTCAACGTTCTCTTTTGAAAAAGTTTCTAAGTATTGTTTTTCCTCTGTTTGATATGGCTGGGCAATCGCGAACTCCTCTCGAGTTTGATTTGGACGTGATGGTGGACTGTGATATCGATTTCGATTTCTGTCCGGAGCGAGATGCGCGGTTTGCAGACAATCTACTTGCGGATGGTGAAGATCCCGTTCAGCAAACGGCGCCTGGTCTCGAGGATATGCCACTGTTGGCGCCTGGCTTTGGTATTACTCAAGAAGCGGCATCTCGCTTTGTTGATCTCCCTCATAGGGTGCCTGGCTGCAAGGAGATTCGGCGGAGGATGCCTGGTTCAAAGGGTATGCCACGAAGGGCGGTCGGAGCGGTAGCCGTGACAAAATGGCCGCCCGGTCCCGAAGGAGCTTTACGAAAGGCACCCGATTCTCCTCGAGGTAGCGTTGGTGGCGCTTCGTCGCTGGTTAGCGGTGCTCACGGCGTTCGGACTCAGCGGGTGTCCAAGTCTCACGCATCTTTCGAACACCGTAACGCTTTGCCTGACGTAGATGATAACTCTGCCATGTCTAAAAGAGATGTTCCTGAGAAACAAATCACTGTTCCTCACGAGTCTGACCATGCTGCTACGGCCGATAAGGGAAAAGGAGTTGCTAGTGGGTCTGATCGCCAAAAGAAGACCAAGGCTTGCCGAAAATCCAAGGTCTCTGATCCCGGCTTGACGTTTGATGTTTGTAAAGCGGTGGGAGGAGACCTGGTTGAGTCCGCGAAGCTTGTGGATCATATTGTCGAGTCTGCCCTAGCCACCGATCGTTCATTTGATCCCTCAGCGGCGTATGAGGATTTGTCTTTCGGCCTTATGATGGTACTTTCTTGTTTCTTTGCTTTGGATATGAGTTTTCTCTTCTCTTGATTCTGCTTATCAGACGTTCGTCTTATTTTGGTTCAGGTCGCCACTCGGGCGTATGCGACTCGGATCGCTCTAGAGGCCACGGTGAAGGAGTCCCGAAAGAAGGATAAAAAGATAGGAACCTGGAAATCAGACTTAAGAAGGCGGAAAAGAAAACTCAGAAGCTCGAGTCGACTCATGTCGCTGAGGGGCAGACTCTCAAGGACGAGCTTTCAGAGGCCGAGAGATTGATGACAAAGGCGGTTAAGTGTTGTCGGTGGGATATGGCGGAAAAGTACCGCCTCTGCGTTGAGGGTGCGAAGGCTGCTCTCTCATCGGTGTGTCAGGCCAAGTTCGGTGAGGAGGCTCTGACGAAGGTTGGCTCATCACTAGCGATGGTTCGTGATATCAAATCCGGGAAGAGCAAGGTTGAAGAAGAGGAGGCCAAGTTGGAGATATCATTAACAAAGCTTGGAGGTTGGGCAGGCTCCTTTGATCGAGCTGTTTCTGATTTCGATGGTTTTCTGGCCTACACTCCTGTCTCGCCATATCAGTCTCCGGGCGGTGATACAGAGGTTCTGGACATGGATGAGACCAGCGCCAGTCTTGTTATTGATTAGGTCTTCACTTACTTGTGTTTGTCCGTTTGCTGTATTCGGATCGCTAGGATCCTTTAATGTGTTTGCTTCTTTCGTTGAACTTCCTTGATTGTTCGATTTTTCCTTTTATGGATATCGTTTCATCATTCAGTTATATTTGCTTTGACGTCGATTGCTTCGGTTTGAGCTTTGAAACCGTAGTATCAGTTCAGATATTATTCAGATTTTAGTTTTGTCGGGATCGTTAGACCATTCTTGACTGTCCTTCGGCTTCGGACTTGCGTTGTAAAACCAGCATATCATTTCGTATATTGTCTGGATTTTGGTTGAGGTTACCGGATCCTTGCTGGATTCTTCGGACCTCTTATCTTGTCTGCTTGTACTTTATATGGTGCGTTGGAGACACTTTCTCGGGCATTCCGAACTTAAGGAAATCAGTGTATCGTTGCGGATACTATCTGGGTTTAGGTTTTCGCTGGGATCTCCGGATTCATTTTCGGCCTCGCTGGACCCCTGATCCGTTTTTGTTCCTACTCGCTTATTCGACTTTCCTTCCATGGATCGTCTTTTAACCCTTTCGGTTATGTTGACTTGTTCTTTGGACTTATGCTTCGTATGCTGCGTTGGAGATGCTTTTCCGGGCACTCCGGGCTTTCTGACCAGGGTTCTTGTATTGCGGATGTCTCCTGGGTTTAATGCTCATTTTCGGTGTCGCGGGGAACTGATTTCGCTTGAATCCCTCTTTCGACGGAACGCTTTTAAGATCTCGCATCAGAGCTGGTTTGATACCGCGTTCTCGAGATGTCTTAGACCAGCTTTCCATGTCAGACGCTCTACTGGGTTTGGCGAGTTAACTTTGTGGTTTACACCTCGCACTATTTGCCTATGCTAAGTGTTCTTGAAGATAAACTAATCAGAACATCGTTTTGACGCTTCCCGCATTCCCGATCAGGTTACGTCTTTCGGATGTTAGTCCAGAAATTTGTATAGCGCGCTACTTTTATCCGCTGCGGGATGTTGAACGAACCATGGTTGAGAAGTAAGAATCTAGTTGTGGCCAACAACAGACGTGTTTGTTTGGGAATACTTCAGTACTTGAGAGATATCTTCAGTATCTCAGTTGATGGATAATCCCGGGAAGACTGTGAGATGCTAAGCCCCGATGTTTACTCGGGTTCGTTTCTCTGGAGATCGTTTGAGTTTTCTGGACGTGTTATGAGATGCTAGGTCTCAATGTTCGTCACCTTGGATCTTTCTGGACTCTTTGTTTCTCCGGACGGGTTACTAGATGCTATGTCCCGATTTTCGTCTGGATCGGTATTTCCAAGAAATTCTTCGAGTTTTTGATGTGTTATGAGATACTAAGTCTCAATGTTCATCATACCGAATTTTTTTTGAAAATTTGGGAATATATGTATATACGGATCCACTCCCCCCCCCCTTTTTTTAAACGAGCTGCCTACGTACCCTTCGTGAAAAGGGATCAAGTCACCCGTAATTCGTTTTTTTATTTTTATTTTTTATTTTTGGTAACAGCTTGAAGACGGCTAAGTTTTCGCCATGGAACTGGCCGTTTTGGCTTCGGCAGTTTCTGTGTCTTTTTCTTAGGTAGTTTTCGTCTCTTCTTGGTCGGTTTCAGCTTCTGTGGGTTGAACCTCCGTTTTTTCGAATTTCTCGGTTCTGTTTACTTTCTTTCCCAACTTGGGGACTTCATCTTCCTTCTTTCCTTTTGGGTTCTCTCTCTGCGGGATCGTCGGATTCCGGAGCTTGTGTTCTGCCAGAAAACAGATCTGGGCCTCTTTCTGATTTCCCCAGACAGTCTTGATTCCGCTCGGCGTCGGGAATTTCAGGCAGAGATGATAAGTCGACGGAATTGCTCGCATTAAGTTGATCCACGGGGTTCCCATTATCACGTTATAAATCGCGGGGTGGTTGGCCACCGCGAAGTTAACGATCTTCGTGATTCCTCCGACGCGAACTGGGAGCTGGATTGTCTCGTCTGTCATTGTGACTTCGCCAGAGAATCTGGTCAGCGACCTTGGAATCTGGTCAGCGACCTTCATCCTTTTGAGCGTCTCCCGAAAAATGACGTCTACCGAACTTTCGGTGTCGATCAAGACACGAGAGACGTCATGGTCGTTGATGTCCAGCTCCACCACTAATGGGTTGTCATGGGGTTGATCGAGACCTTCGGCGTCTTTTTCGTGAAAGGCGATCCGGTCATCGTTCTCGGTGATTGGCTCTTGCGGGTTTGACTCTTTGTCTCCTTTTCTCAGGAACGCCTTTATGGAAGCCACCGTGTCTCGACCGTATTGCGATCCTCCCATGATCATATGAATCCTCCTTCGGTTTGCGGCAGAGTCGTCGCCGTTTGGTCTCCTTCCCCGCTTGGACGTTTCCTCGGTGGGGCCTTCGGGACATTCCTGATTGGGTCGTCCGCCCGGGGTGCCCACATCTTCTTTGGCCGTTCCGAGGCTTTCTAACGTTATCCCGTTTCCGAGCTCTCCGGCCAATAGTTTTGCCGCAAGCCTTCTTCCGATTGTTCTACAGTTTTCGGTCGAGTGGCCTTTGGCTTTATGAAAAGTGCAGAAGGCATTTTCGTCGTATCCCAAACGGGTCCACGTATTCCACGATCCTCTGTTGCGTCCGTCAGATGGTCTCTCGGGGTTCATTTGATAAATGAGCGCTCCAACCGCGTTGGGTTCCTCATCTATCCCGCTTCGTCTACTCCTCCTTTCGTTCGGAATGTTAGAATATTGTGGCGAACCTTTGGCGACCAACTTTGATGATTAGTGCTTTCTGGCCGGGGCCCTCATGTCTTCCTCGTAGATTATGAAGTTAGAAGCGCGGTGGAGAGCATCTTGGATCGTTACCGGCGGGTTTACGGTGATTTCCTTTCGGAAGCTAGAAGACTTCAGTAAGGATTTCTTCAAGGCAATTATCGCTGCGCCATCTTTTAGTCCGTCGATCCTGGACACAATCACCTTGAACCTTTCGATAAAATCTCGAAGGCTTTCTTCCAGTCCTTGCGACCGCGAATAGAGATCTGCATCGGATGTTGATTGGCTGATGAACAGCGAGTAGTGCTTCAAGAAGGCTGACAATAACTACTCAAAGTCGTTGATCGAGTCCCTCTCCAGCCACGAGAACCATGACAGGGCCGCCCCTTTTAGGTGTTCTACGAATAGGAGGCAGAATCCGGCATCCTTTTCATCGGGTTTGAACTTGGTCCGGTTCATCGCAATATGGAAGGCTGTCATGTGGGCTTTCGGGTCCGTCGTCCCGTCGTAGAAAGGGATTCGGATCTTGCCGGGATTTGGGACTCTGACATTGGTGATCTTCGAGGTGAACGGGATCCTTTGGGTCTCCTCCAAAACTCGATCAATTTCGGGAGATGAGCTGGTAGCTTTATGGACCTGCGATCTCACCTCCTTCATTTGACTCGCCGTGAATTCTAGTCGGGCGTGGAGTTCGTCCATCTCGCTTCTTCGGATAGCGGATCGGTTCCATCGGTTCGCCCGTTCCGCCTTCTCTTGCTCCCTTATCCAGCGAAGCTCTTCTTCGTCCGCCGTCGGGTCTCTATCTTTGTCGTCGGTCTCGCTTTCTTCTTGACCGGCTACGTTTGCCCGTTAGTCACCGTCGAGGCTGAGGCTGGCTGTTCCGCGGTCCACCTAGTCACGCTTTTTCGTTGTAGAGGAGGCGGTGCCGTCAGTTCTCTCCTCGTTCCGACGGGAGTCGGCTCGTTGGGGTTCTGCCTCCCCGATGAATTGGCTCGCGGGGTGAAATTGAGGCGTCTTGCTCCGAAAGTTCGGGGGCCACGCGCCAGCTCTTGGAAGCCACTCTCTTCTGCGCGGCCGCTCTTTCTTGTCGGTTTTGTCGTTCCGCGAGTTCGGCTATCATGTTTCTTAACTCACCGATGGCCGAGATATCCTGGGCTAGGCCGGAGGGATCGGCACCGGTTACTTCCGTTATGCGGGTCTCCGGTCGGCATTACGAATCTGGTTACCATGTTGGAGGGGATCACGGTCGTCCCGGTTCCCACTGCTCTGGCTGCAGATGTTCCGGCGGCATTCGTTCCGGTTCCGGCTGCGGATGTACCGATGGTGGGAGCTCCTGTTCCGGCTGCTCCCGTGGTGGCTGCTCCGGTCGGTTGGTTGATGATATCGTCGGTTTTTCTGGTCATCGTCTTCTTTCCGTATCCTTTCGTTCTAAGGGTTAAGAATATTTCTCGTCCCTACAGACGGTGCCAAACTTTGAGAGCCAAAACTCACACAGTCAAAACTTATAATTTATGGGGGCTCGAAAATTCTATTTTAAAAGAACTCAAGGACCGAAAATGTAAAAAGATGATTTTATTAGATAAGTACAAGAATAATTAGCAAAAGCTGAAAAGTCTTATATTGCTAAAGCTCTCAGTACTCGGATGTTGGGATGATCTGAACCTAGTACAAGCATCTATATTTATACTAAGAGACCTAGGAGGCTAAAACTCCTTATAGGCGATGTGGAACTTCGTTCCTTCCTTCCAGCCGCCGACTTAGTCTTTTGGGCCCGAATCCCGGCCCGAAATCTTCAGCAACCCGTCACGTAGTCTGATCCGGGTCCGGCCGATTTTGGTGAATAGTGCCCGATGAACAGTAATTGAATAATTGAATAGTGCCCGATGACACGTGAATAATTGAATAGTGCCCGATGAATAGTGCCCGATGAATCGTGAATAATTGAATAGTGCCCGATGAACAGTAAACCGTGAACAGTAAATAGTAATTGGTAAATAGTAAATGGGGTCTCGGTTAAGCGTAAACTGATTTTTCGTTTAACTTTCCTCGGGATGAATAGTGTTTTGTGAACAGTACTTTAACGTTTTTTCCCTCGTGAATAGTGGTCCGAACATTTCTACGATTTCTGATATCGAAACGCCCGTTTTTCTCTTTGAACCTTCAGCCGCCCGCTTCGTGTGTGATGTTCAGCCGCCCGCTCTTTGCCTGATGTGCATGGGCGGCTGACTAAGGTCCACGGGCGGCTGGCCAAAGCTCGTGGGCTGCTCGACAATGATCGTGGGCTGCTAGCCAAAACTCGGGATCAGAACGTGCAGACGTCTTGCCTTGGATCGATTCCGAGCCCGGGATTATGCTCGAAGGAAGGGTGATTGGTGGCTGGCAATGCTCGGGATAAGTCCAGCCGCCATGTCTTGATTGAGAAGATGATGGGCGGCTGAAGCGGGATGCTCGAGATAAGTTCAGCCGCCATGCCTTGCTTGAGAAGATGATGGGCGGCTGAAGCGGGATGCTCGAGATAAATTCAGCTGCCATGCCTTGCTTGAGAAGATGATGGGCGGCTGAAGCAGGATGCTCGGGATAAGTTCAGCGGCCTGCACTGATTGAGGAAATGCTGGGCGGCTGAGGCATGATGCTCAGGATAAGTTCAGCTGCCATGCACTGATTGAAGCATGGTGATGGGCGGCTGAAACGATGCTCGGGATGAGTTCAGCCGCCGTGTCTTGATGCAGAGATGCTGGGCGGATGGAGCATTGCTCGGGACAAGTCCAGCCGCCAATGTTTGATGAAGAGGCATGGGCGGCTGGAACTTGGTTCGGGACAAGTCCAACCATTCGTTCTTGATCTTGAGTTCTCGTTCTATCAATCTCCGAGGAGGGGATTTTGACCCCAACAGTATATTCGATCGAAACAATAAGTGGTCTATGATCTGATTCAGCCAGTTCTAAAAATTCAGTTTCTGAAGACGGATAACAGGCGAGCCATTCAGCATTTACAAAAACTCGATCTAAACAACATTCAACGATTGCATCCCCACGCTTACCCGCCCATGAGAAAGGGTTACCTTTTAATTGCACATCTTTCATGTCACAAGCATTAAGCATGGTCTTAAAATTTCGGAAACTGCTATCATTTCTGGCTCGTCCCCCTCGTTTCTCTTGTGAATTGGTGATCTCATTGAAATCGCCACACATCATCCAAGAACCTATCCTATTAACTGCTAATCTTTGAAGTTTCTCCCATATATGATGACGATATTTTGGTACTGGATGTCCATAGATGCACGATAAGTAGAATTTAAAAGCTTTGAATTCCACAAATAGGTCTACAAGTCTTGCATCAAAGAAAATACAGGAAACAGATACATAATTCTTCCAATACACAGCCAAACCCCCACTTAACCCTACTGGCGAGACAATCTGCATTTGGTCAAAACCTAACTGAACCCCCACCTCACGAACATAGTCATCCGGTTGTTTTGTTTCCACCAGGAACAACATGTCAGGATGATACACCCTCTATATCTCCTTTAGACATCGAACTGTCAGGCGTTGTCCCAAACCTCGACAGTTCCACACCTGAACTCTCATGGAACTAGTGGTGGTACCGGGCCCACAGCACCTCTATTGTGTGTTGGGTGAACATCCTCCACGTCCAAATAATCGGTTCGAAGCTTCTCTAAACCATTTTCCTCAACTTGAGCAGAGCAAATGAAAAATTTATCGATACCTTCCTCATTTGTTTTTTGCTTTTTGTTACGTCCATTTGTTGATCTTGGAGACATCACATCAGAGATGAGAGGAGATGAATCCGTAGCATCAGATGCCAAAAAACTACCATACTGGCTATGAGGAATGTCAGAGTGCCAAGCTTCATCCGCTTCATAGAACCCATCATTGTGAACACCATCTGGGCTGCTAATGTTAGCATTGACATTTTGAAAAGGCATTGTTTTGGAGCAGATTAAGTCTGTTAGCATACCTTCCAGAAACTTTCTTTTCCCTCTTGCACCTGAGAGCAACTGTTCACCAGGCCATTGACCCTCCTCAAAACGCCCACCCAATGAGAATAAAGGAGTTTGCAGAGGGTAAGCAACACCTCCTTCCATAGTACCCGGTAAAACCATCACCTGATTTATATCCACCAAGTCAGCATTGTCCCGGATAGCATGATGATCTTGTGTTTGAGGATTTGGAACGGGCCTCACTCCTTGGTTAAACGCTTGCTGGGGGGGGGGGTTGTCCTCATTGTGATCATCACCATTATTGTTGTCATGTCCCGGTTCCTCATCATTCGTGATACACGCACCAAAGTCATGAGATAGAAGACCACATATCTCACAGAATCCCTGCATGCGTTCGTATTTGAATTTGAGAAGTGTATTCACTCCCCGAGTGAATTGGACATTCTTCTGAAAACGCAGGGGAAGATCTACATTCTAGTTGATTTTCACCCGAACAAAATCCACCGCATTTGCCTCTTCAGGATTAAAAGGCACATCCAGAACTTGGCCCAAGGAACAACCAATGAAGTCGATCGTCTCCGGTGAAAGAAACTGCAATGGGATGCCCCTAATCTGGATCCAGAAAGGGATGAAATTGAGCATGAAGTCATCCATATTTGGATTCCATCGCTGGAGCACCAACATTCTGTCATTGAATGCCCATGGACCACGGTTGAGAACAGATTGCATCAGTTCCTCAGACGGGAACACGGACCGCTTCCCATTCTCACATATCTCAATGACCTCAAATTCCTTTAGGTATTTCTCATCAATTGCTCTTTCAAGCTAATAGGAGACTTTGGTGACCCTGATTCTTTACGCTTAGCCATTAAAAGACCCAAGCAGAATCAAACAACTTCACCTTTGAAAAAAAAAACTAAAAGAAAACCCCTCAAATCCACAATTCCCCTAAAAGAACAAACAACTACAGTTTCACAGACGAAACAAGCCACCACTAAATCCAATCCGACTTTGTAATTTGTTGCGATTGTCTTCAACACAATCTTCACAGAAATACCTTTATGCTCATTTCGGTTGCTAAGGAGATTTGAATTTAGATCGGAGATGAAGTTGCAAATCGCCTGAGATTCCAATCTAGGTCGGAGATAAAGTCACAAATCATCGGAGATTTGAAGATGAAGGAGATGAACGTTGCCGGAGAGAAAACGACGGGAAGATAATCAGTAAGACAGTAGGTTTTACCTAATTCATTTTAAGAGTAATAGAGTAATTTCACTACTCTAAATTAATGTAATCTAGGCAGGGATTCAGCTGGTGGTATTTTTGAAAAAGTGTATTTTGAAAGTGGTATTTTTAAAAAATTCTCTTAAGAAAATCAGAGATTATATGTAGACTAATGTATGGAATCATTATATGTTATAAATAATTGAAATCTGAGATAAAATTATATATAAGATAGAATTTTATTAAATAAATTAACTATCAAATCATTAAAATAAATTATACAACTGATAAAAAAGTGTAGGAAGATCAAATAAGAAAATACTAGTAACAGACACATGTTTGCGCGGGGCAATTTTTTAATTTTTTTGTTTTTTATAATTAGGTTTCGAATAAATTCATTTGGTGTTTTGCATACAGAAAAAAAAAACTCTTTGTGGGGGAGTTAAACATTTTATAGTAGTGAAAAGTTACAATAAATAAGAATTTTTTTGGATGATTAATATATTAGTGAAACTGATTTGTTGTATGAGAATATTTATTTATCGGAATATTAAAAATGTATTATTTATGAAGCATATTTTGAAACCTTGAATGAGCATAATTGAAATCAAACTAATATCATTTTTATTATATTTAAAATGTAGTTTATATATTATAAATATTGTGTTATTTATTGCTTTAATATTTAAAAATAGGTTTATGATATAATAAAACAAATAATGATCTTATAAAACATAAAGTGTAGAGTCTACCATTTTTAAATGGATATAAGATATTACACAGATTTTATTAATCATTTAATTCAAACAAATTAATTTATGTAAAATTAAACCAAACAACTTTGATGGCATATCTCGTAATTAAGAGCTTTTTTTTTTAAATGACTTCTCAAATATTAATAATAATAATAATAATATCAGAAGGTGTATACAATTTCAAACCATTATTAAAAAAGAGACTAAACTAAAAAAAATCTAAAGCTTATATAGAGGTTTACACAAAACTTTTTTTTTTGTCATCTATTGGATTTTATTAAAACTGAAGTTCAAACCGTTACATCTTACAAGGGAAATACAGAATTTCCAGACCTTAAACACCGGCAGAAATACCGAAGCCCCAACTTAAACATAAACAATCCAAACATTGATCAATAAACAGAAAAAGAGTAGCCAAAAACAGAAGGAAATGAAGGCTGAAAATCTCACAACCTCGTCGGAAAAGCCACAAGATCATAACCGCTATAACATCAAAACATGTCTCTCAACCGGAATAGTCCAAACCCGCGAACCAGAGCAAAGCATCAGAACGGCACAGGAACTCAAAGCCAAGACGAAGAAAAAGAACCAACCACCAAAACTGCTGCATAGAACACCTGACAAACTGCAACACAAATCTGGAACTAAGCTGTCCAAACTCCATAACGACGCAGCATCACCACTTTGAAGAAAGCACAACAAATCGCACATATGAAATCATGCGAAGGAGAAACCAAAAGCCCGAGAGTTTTACGGGAAACCAAAAGCCCGAGAGTTTTACGGGAAACTAAAGCCGGCATGACCTAATGCTCCGGAACCAAGGGTAGAATACAGAACAAAAACAATGAAATTAAAACTACAACAACCCATCGAAAGAACACCTAGAGACTAGCCACGGCCGAACACAACCCCAAAGGACACCGGATCTCTAAAAACTAACCAATGAAACAACCCTAGAAACGACGGAAAAAAAAAACCCACACACCTCTAGAAGAATAAAAACACCTAGGAGAAGCAGCTAGCGGCAGAGACACATCCACGAAGCTCTGAAAACCGCCGCCGTTCAGAACTGATGAGTCCCTCAAAACATAAGCACCGAAGACAGTGGCCAGCGCACCACACCGGATTGGTTCTTTTCCCACAACTCCGAGGAGATTTGAGAAGTGACACCCCATCTTAATGATGGAGACGGAGAGAAATACA